>OY540812.1:9808097-11058097 GCA_961205875.1 Sialis fuliginosa
TAATTGGATTATGTACAGAAATTCTTATGAACACTGAAAATTTTGAACGATGCTTTGTACCTCATCTTACTTGTTGTAATTACCATATCTCGTAGGAATGTATTTTTACTTATCATACATATAATGGAAATGAACAATGCGAATTCATATACGAATTTATAACAATTCAGTACTTACTACATAAAAGTACTGGAACCAGTCTTGGCCCCTTTAAAAACAAGGTATGCTAATTTTTGGGATTGATAGGCTTCTTTTTGTAATTTTCATAAACTCATGTTACTAAAAAAACTGGTACCGAAAGTCCGAAAATATAGTTTTTTTTTAATTATAGCCTTTTGTTTTGTTTATGTTTCCTCTCTAGTAATGGATAAAGTAAAACCAGTAATGGGTACCCAGTGGTGGACACTTGCCAGTGATTACAAAATGATAAGTACTACGATATAAAAGTTGTAAAATAAAGAATCTTAAAATTTGAAATATGATAATATAATAATTAATAAAGAGATTACACTAATAATAACACAGGTTTACAAAAAAACAAAAGTTTATGAATATTTGACGAGACCTTTGTATTCTTATGTATTTTGACGTCCTGAATCCGAATCTGAGGTCCGTTGACTTTGGTTAGCTTAATTTCAAGGTCATTTTAAGGTCAAATTTTTAAAAATCGCTAAATGATTCTGGTAAAAGGTGATATATAGGTTTTTCTGGTCTCTGATTCTGAATTTGACATCCGTTGACCGCTATGAGGTCAGGTTCAAGGTCATTTCAAGGTCAAAGTGGGAAAAATCGCTCGAAAATTGTGACAAAACAGTACATATAGGTTTTTGGGGTCGATTAATTAAAATTTGAGGTCCGTAGACCCCTACAATGTCATTTTCAAGGTCATTTTAAGATCAAAATTTTATTATTAAAAATTGCTAAATGAATCTGATAAAAGGTGGTATATAGGGTTCTCTGGTCGCTGATTCTAAATTTGTTGTCTGTTGACCTCTACGAGGTCAGGTTCAAGGTCATTTCATGAAAAAGTGGGAAAACTCGCTCGAAATAGTACATATAGGTTTGAAACTGACCTTGTAGAGGTCAACAGACATCAAATTCAGAATCAGCGACCAGAGAAACCTATATATCACCTTTTACTAGATTCATTTAGCGATTTTTAAAAATTTGACCTTGAAATAACCTTGAAACTGACATTGTAGGGGTCTACGGACTTCAAATTTTAATACAGCGACCCCAAAAACCTATATGTACTGTTTTGTCAGAATTTTCGAGTGATATTTCCCACTTTGACCTTCAAATGACCTTGAACCTGACCTCATAGAGGTCAACGGACGTTAAATTCAGAATCAGCGACCAGAGAAACCTATATACACCTTTTATCAGAATCATTTAGCGATTTGTAAAAATAAAAATTTGACCTTGAAATAACCTTGAAACTGAGATTGTAGGAGTCTACGGACCTGAAATTTTAATTCAGCAACCACAAAAATCAATATATACTGTTTTGTCAGAATTTTCGAGCGGTTTTTCCTACTTTGACCCTGAAATGACCTTGAACCTGACCTCGTAGAGATCAACGGATGACAAATTTAGAATCAGCGACCAAAAAAACTTATATATCACCTTTTACCAGAATCATTTAGCGATTTTTAAAAAATTGACCTTAAAATGACCTTGAAACTGAGCTAACCAAGGTCAACGGACCTCAGATTCGGATTCAGGACGTCAAAATACATAAGAATACAAAGGTCTCGTCAAATATTCATAAACTTTTTTTTTTTGTAAACCTGTGTAATTAATAATAATTAATATCCACCATTTTGACATCCATTGGCCGATTGTCAAGCGTCTATATATTATAATTCAGTAATAACAGTAATCAATTGTCAACAAATATTTCTAATTTAGTACATTTAATTAAACAAGAATTCAACACTGGGGTATGATCCAAGACTGGTGCCAGTACCTTACTACATTTTAAAAATTTTAATACTTATAATCGCATTGAAAATTAAATAAGAACTAGTTTTACTTTTCAAAACCCACCGCATTTTGATATTTGAATACTTATTTAATTCATTTTAAAATCAAATTTTAATTTATTATTAATTTTTTATTACTTGTTTCTCGTTTTAACTACGATTATGTATATTAAAAAACAATTTTATTTAGAATTAATTATTAAGTAACTAAAGTACAGTATGTTAACTTAAGTATATTAATATACACTCATTGGTTTTTATACATCATATTTGTTCTATATGAAACGACTCGCCGAGCTTGTTGTGTAAATAATCTTGTTTGAAGTGTGCTTTAATATGTAACACTCTTATATTGATTCCGCTGTTGTTCTACTGATTAAAACTCGTACGTAGGTTGTTATTCTTCTCAAGTTTGTATTTTTTTATAGGTATATATTTTTATAAATAATTGTGCAAGTGATACATACAGAATAAAGAATTACGCATAAATATCATAACAGTAATACTTCTTTATCAGTGTTTCGCAAAATTATATAAGTACCTATGTATGTATATGTAATTATATTTCTCGTCAACGGTTGATCCTATGCCAATTTAACAAGTTCCTTTTTTTATCATATTTTTTATTTTATCTGCCGAAAGAAAACTAAAAGAACAAATCAAAGGAGCCGCTGTCCCATACACCCCTAGTTAATCAGTTGATACTGAAAATCGATAGCACTTATTAATACTTAACTTTTTTATAAAACAAATATATTCAGAATAGTGTGTGACCACATTTCTGCCATATAGTAGTTTTTGTTTTATTCTTAAATTTACTTCACTATTCAAGTACATGTTAAATAAAAAATATAAACCAGTGGTTCCCAAACTTATATGGACCAGTACTGTAAAAACGGAGAAACTGTGGTTTCTTAGTCACTTAAACTAAAAATATACACCTTAACCACAATAAAACAATGTCACTCGACACGTGTTTCGACTTCACAAGAAGTCCTCATCAAGAGCCTAACAGTTAGGCTCCTGATGAGGACTTCTTGTGAAGTCGAAATACGTGTCGAGTGACATTGTTTTATTGTAGTTAAGGTGTATATTTTTAGTTTAAGTTATATGGACCAGGACCCCCTTTACAAAAATATACTTTTCGCGACCCATTCGACTTCTGAGAGAAACGGAAAAAGGTCGCTTTTTTCAGTTTTGTTTGATACATTTAATTAAGATATATTAATAAAATAAATTTTTGAATGAAACACTTTCTTTAATAAAAACAATGACCGCCATTTCGAACAAAAGTACATGAAATGTCATGAAATTTTGACAGTATTCTAGTTAAGGTTGGTACTTTATGGGAAGCATAAGGATTTTTGTTTATGTCGCCATCTGTATGTCAGGCCAAAGACTTTTCAGCCCATTGGAATAGGTACAACCTATAGTTGAGGAAAATCTTAATTTGACCATGCATAAATATGAATGTGACGAATTAATATTTTATACAAAGCTTCAATAAATTGTTTCAATACAAACATAGACGGTGACTAACGAACTGTAGGTAGTGACATCTATGTCTGTATGAATAACTAATCACACGGTTGGTCTTTTGTTGATTCAAAATGACCGCTCTAATGAATTCTTTCATAAATTCTCTATGTTATCGAATGCATTTTGAATAATTGATAAAAGGATTTATGAGAAAGAATGAAGATTAAATTAATTGTGTATTTCCAGAAGTCAAAGCAACGAACTCTACAATTGGACAACCTTCGAAAATAAACTATGTATACTGTAGAAAATATTTTATTGATAAATCAATAAAATATTAATTAACTTGTAAACTCTTACGTATGTACTATGGACTTCACAAGTCATCTGCCATCCTAAAGGTCAGAATCACTTACAACAGATTCAAAAATATTAAGACAAACATCAACGGTTATCTTTTTCTAGAGCGAAACTTATATAGTTACATCATTTTAAATAAAAATACAAATATACGATCATTTCATTAATTAATTTAATATCAAGTTTAACATATTTAAATACTATTTGGAATATCAAATACTTATTGCCACAAAATTGACAATACAATCGCATAAATATATATTAGTACTATAAACAAAAAGTACTTCTTTGTCTAGCAATTGAGTTTCAAAATATCTGTCTTTATTTGGTACATAGAAAAACGATTTAAATATTATAATAATTAAATGGGAGAAGCCTACTAAGTTTGTGATAAGCGAATTTGAATGAAAACTGGTCGACCACATCTGCATGCGACTCTACATATACCTAGTAGATTTCGAAATTATAAAATCGACAAATGTATAGTTAGTCCCTTAGGTTTCCGAACTAATATATTATGTAATATTATGCCCCTTATAGCTTTGCGATACAATACCGTTTAAATTTACAAAAAATATAATACAGCTTGCAACCCAAGGGTCCTAATTTAATTATATGTAAGTAATTTTTTTAAATCCATTGCATTTCATAATTTTTTACTACTAAAGTAAATTCCCTAATGGCGAACAGGATATTTATAAATAACACGATTTTTTCTGAAAAGTAATTTACTAATAAGTGTTTTATTATACTATATTTTAGTAATTCTTAATAAAAATAATAATAAACGTGTAGTATCTACAGATGTATCTTCGTTTATATACATATATATGGCAAATGTAAATCACGTAACAATATGACACACTATTTATTTTCAGCGAATTCCTGAAAGTATTTGTTCCTTTTTTGTCTCTCTCTACGACCAGTTAAATGACATTGAAAAAAGCTGTACAAGTTTTTCTACACTCTATTTTGCCATCCCAAAGGATTTTCGAAACAGCGTGTTATAGTAGCATCTTAACAAACCAACAATAAATTGTCATTAGGATATTTCGTTCTTCAGGACATGCTTTTTCTCATTCAGTAAAAGGCAAAGAAGGATATATGACCACTGTACCCAGGTGTTCTTTTTATTTATGGACTATATTTAGAGAATCTTTACAAAAACTTTTTTGGTTTTCATTATGTTGAAAATATTATACATAATTTTATTCGACTTCACGTGTTTCAAACTTATATTTTATTTCTTTTTATAGAAACGTGTTTTTTTCTGAAATAAAATTAAGAAATGTATTTCAAACAATATTTATAATAAATTTTATATGTATGTACCTACTGGTAAACAATTTTATTTCATATAAAAATTATGTGGTTATTAAATATCATATATATACATAAAAGTTTAATTTATTAAAAGATATAAATAATAATTAATTAAATTACAAACAGTTAAAACCTAAAATGTATTTATCAACGAGAAAACAGAATTAAACAATAAAATGTATATCAGTGTTGGTATGTATATTGTATATTAGTACAATTTCAAACATACAACTCAAAATTATAATTACAAATAACTTCTTTCATTCATGAAATGTAACTTTTACATAATATGTACAAGTTATTATCTTCTAATTTCTATTTTTAAAACAATTATTAGATTTTATTTGCTTGCAAATGCGTCAGATAGTTTCCATTTTATTATTTTTGGCTTATGCATAAATATCCTGCCAGAATCAAAAATTATTTTTAGAGTTTTGAAATATCATTATTATGTATACATTATACATATCTTATAAAAATTCAACTTGAAAATACTTTGATCTGAAGTAGTGCAATGAAGAAAAATATTTTATTTACTAACAAATATTATATATATATATAAACTAATGCCCGGTATTATAAACAAGCTAACAAAAATGTGTTAGCTAACAAGCACTTTCAACGGGATATTAATTTTTTGATTATCTCTTTATTTATTATAAATTTATCAGTTAATCTGATATATTTGTTTTATACAATACATTTTTTATTTTCGGGATTATATAAGAAATATAATAATAAAGAAAGGACGAGAAAATTGCTTAGACTAATATTTTACATGGCTCTATAATATTTGTTGTACATTTTATATAACACATCATACCTTCATTGGCCACAGTAACAATTCTCATGTAGGTATTTTCTAAAATATTTTATTTTTTAATCCATGATACTATAATATCTACATAATTAGCCTTTAAAAATTAAATATTAGAGTATCCTTATATATAGGTAGATATTCGTTTATATTTTTATCATAATTTTCTGCATCGCCTGTTGTCTTCCTTTTTAAAATACAAACAAAAAGGTCGTTTTCATTTACATTATGAATTTTAAAAACTGTAAATTATTAATTTTACTGAATTATATATAATAAACATCTTCAAAATTGAAACATATTCATCATTTTTCATTTCATTTTAAATTATAAAATCATACTAAAAACAGAGTAAATAATTTTAAATGATAATATAATTATTTTATTATCATAATTTAAATCAGTAATCTATATGTAGGTTTGTTTATGCTATGTACTTTTATTTTGAGGATTTATTAAATAATTTTTGTAAATATAATTTTATTAAAAAAATTTATTAAAAATACCATAACTGACGATGAATGATTCAAACTTTATGATATTTTATGAAAAAGGACGTCAGTTGCAATATAAACAAGCTTTAACTTTTCGAATAAGTTACAAAGATGCTGTTTTATATAGATTTTATGTTGCAAATATTCAAGATTTTAGTTAAATATAAATATAAAGTAAATCCGTATTTTAAAGTACTATTTGCTAAATGAATAATCATATTTTAAAAAGATTTAAGGTCTTCTAAAATGTAGCTAGGTAAGGTACTGGCCGCTATAAGAGCAAAGTTGACTGTTTTTGTGATTGACGGGATTCTTTTTTGTAATTCTCATGAACTCATGCTACTAATAAAACAAGTAACTTTTTATTTAATCAATTTAATTACCAAAGTCCGCAAATAAAGTTTTTTTTTAAATTATAGCCTTTTATTTTGTGTATATTTTTTCTCCAGTAATGGATAAAGTAAAACCAGTAATGAGCACGCAGTGATGGATACTTGCTAATGATTAAAAAATTATAAGTACTATGACACAAAAGTTTTAAAAAAAAGAATCGTCAAATTTGAAATAATGTGAAGCAGTTGCAATGATAATATAATAATTAATTAATTAATAAATTATACTATTATTAGTTTAAGTGTCAACTATTTTGACACCTATTGGCCGGTGGTCATCAAATCACGTTGTATAACAAATAAATGTAGGTATATAGATTAATATTCAGGACTGGTAGTAATCAAATATCAACAAATATTTCTAATTCAGTACATTTAATTAAGGAATACCCATTACTGGGGTCATCTCTAAAACTGGTGCCAGTACCTAAATAATAATAAATAAATAAAAACTGCAATTCATATTATCAATAATATCCATACCTTATAAAAATGTTGGTCATAGATTATAAACCATACACTAATTTTGTCCAATTATCAGTAAAACAAACATTTCCAATTCGGTGACCACTTTGTTTACTTGATCGCGTTTAATGTGTTAACATATATAACATAATTAAATAAACAGTACAGTATCTGTATATCTATACGGAAATTAAATCCGCAATTTGGTTTTGGTGAATATTGCAGAGAGAACTATTACATCGATTATCCATTACTTTAGTACGATATATATACAAATAACTTAATTGGGTTTTGTGATTTTTAATACACTTTGTACTCACTAAATACGACAACCTAAAAAAAAATATTTAAAAACCATTCTATTCAATGTTTTCAATGGACTTTTATGCGTATACATAAATACATATATATATATATATAAAAAACACTAAAAAATAGAAAATCTAAAACAGCCCTTCCCAATGTGTATTCTACGGTCCGAAAAGAACCGATCGATTAACGATTAAAAATATATTTGTTTCATAAAGCGCACAATGAAAAATTAATGAAAACACCATTGTGCGCTTAAAGGCTGATAAAAATAATAATACAAAATTAAAATAGGTTGGTCTTAAGCTTAAATGTCAATAAAATATGCAGCAATGTTTTAATTTTATGTATACATAAAATAAATTTTATGGAGCATAACCCTGTTCAAGTTATAAATACAAATGAAAACTATTTTAAGACAAATTCCAATGTGTCATTAAATTTTATAGGTTGTTTACATTTATCACTCAAAAACATATGCAAAATATCTAATCGTATTCTAATTATTCATGTATATTTTTTGCACTGAAATATTGAAATCTTTTAAAACTTACTTAAAGTTTAATTTTATATTTCATATTTTTATAGTTCTCTGCGATCAGAACTTAATATCATATTGTCGTCCGTCCGTCAGAGCAAAATATTTTTTAAAATACCATGAGCTTGAAATTTAAATTTTAATATATATCTGTGCATTTGTACATGCATGCAAATTTATGACCTCAACATAGATGTAAACATTTTTTAAATAAATTCTGCTACACTAAAGATAAAATTAATAAATAATTAAAAAATATTATTAGAATATTCATCTTTATGCGCAACTCAAACATTTTAACCAAAAATCAAAAATAGCATTTAATATTAATTTACACGCTCAGTAATAAAAATATAGATTTTGACACGCTGATTTCAAATCCGTCAACTAAAATCAATTCCGACCACGCGTTCAAAAGTTATGGCCTTTTTTCTCCAAAAATTTTAAAAAACTAAAACTTTGAGAGGCTATATCTCGTGAACGGTTTGAAATACAGACCTGCGGTTTGAAAATTTCAACTTTTCACGTCATTTTCTATACAATATATATACTTTTAACGAAATAAAAAATTCGAAATTTTTTGGTGATATTTCCTGCAGTGAACTTCAACTCGTCATACAAATATCGACTAAAATACAAAATAATAAGACGTAGAATCATTTCGTTACTATATAAATATATAAGAATTTATTTAAAAAAGTAAAAGCTTGAACTTAAAGTGTTTCATAACTAGTTTTTTGTTAATAGGAGGGTGAGGATTATATGCTTTTCTTATTAAAAATTTCATGCCTCGCCACTGATGTACATACTTGCTTAAATTATGATTATATGAAATTTTGTTAAAATGCTGAAATGTTAAAATTATTATATTTTTACAACTGTTTTTTTTAAATCAAAAAATTTAAACTGTTGGCGAGAATCCTAAATACTTCCTTTGCGGCTAGATAGCACTACAGTTGTACAGGAGTGAACATTAAACAAAGAAATTTTTTGCAATCAACTTGGGTTCCAAAAAAAAATTAGGGGGGCCGTGGGTTATCAATTTGAGTTGCAGGGGAGCCGCGACATCAAAAAGTTTAAGAAGCGCTGGTTTATATTATTAAATATTTATAACAGCTTCATTTCATATTCTGGGGTAACATATAATGTTATTATGTCTCATAAAACTATGCTGGATAGAATATTTCTAGGGCATTATAAAAGGGATAACTGCCATATCACATTTAATATCTAAAATCCTATTTCGTTTTATATGTCCCTCTTTTGTTTTTAAAATACACATAAAGAAAAAATGAGCGATACAAATTTATATGGAAAATATTTTAAACATAAGTACAACGCTTATGCATATATTTCAAAACCCTTATTTTCATTTATTATTTCTACATATTATATGGAATTATCAGTTTTAGAATGCAAATGGTGGTTAATTCACGCCAAATATAACTATAAACTTATAAATGATTTCTTTTGTTACTTTAAAAATACACAGAGAACTTTAATTTCGAAGTAAAACAGTAACAGTTTTAGGTAGTATGTTATGAATTTGATATATTTTCTTATCTATAAAAATACATTAAAAATTAGATTTTTATGGCATTCAATTAAAATAGTAATTATAAATTAAAATCATTAACAAATCGTAACATAATATGATAAATGGTTACAACAAACTACCGCGTATATTGACACGTTCGTAAATCTGTAATTCTAATTCGCTTATATCACAATACCGTATTTTGTCTATTTTTAGAGATTAATCATCTTTCGACACAGCTTCCTAATCTCGTTCGTACGTATGTACCTACAAATAAACAATGGCGTACGATAAAATGTGTTAATCGTTACAATATATTCTTCCTAGTATTTTATGAACCGTAAACATTTTTATTGAGTATTAATAGCAAATATACCTACTGTTAATTAAGTACCAGACTTGTGTTGGATTCTTGTTTAATTAAATGTAGTAAATTATAAATATTTGTTGGTATTTGACTACTGCCATTACTGAATTATAATCTATAAACACTTATCAGTAAAATAGCTTAATTTGCTGACAATCGGCCAATAGGTGTCAAAAGGGTGGACATTTAAACTAATTATTAGTGCTATCTATTTATTAATTATTATTATATTATCATAGTATCTGCTTTACATTGTTTCAAAATTTACGATATTTTATTCTATAACTTTTGTGTCGCAGTACTTATCATGAGGAAGTGTCCATCACTGGGTGCCCATTACGGGTTTTACTTTTTCCATTACTGGAGAAAAAACATAAACAAAATAAAAGGCTATAATTTAAAAAAAAAACTATATTTGCGGACTTTGGTAATTAAATTGATTTAATAAAGAGGCACTTGTTTTATTAGTAACATGAGTTCATAAGAATTACAAAAAAGAAGCCCATCAATCCTAAAAAACTGTATATCTTTCTCTTAAAGGGGCCAAGATTGGTGCCAGTACTTTATCTTTCTAAATAAAGATTTCTGGTTGGTTTCTCTATATCGAGTTTTCTTTTCTGGAGAAGACAATTACAACATGGACAGTAGACATAAGAACAACGGCTATGAAACCCTGCATAAAAAACTTAAATACTTATGTAGGTACATATTTGTTTTGTATTTATTAACTCCCCATTAGGAAGTTATTGTAATCGGACCGATTACGATTTGATTTTGATTTTCGATCCGAAAATCAAAATCAAAAATTTCAACATATTTGTATGTTTTAAGGTCACTATAGTATATTTACACTCTTTTCAGAAAGATGTATGTGTGTGTGTGTGTATGTTGTTCGTGTCATTTTTTACGTTCACGAAATCTCGTAAATAAAAACTGCTATTGACTTCATTGAGGTGCCAATCGAAGCGTTTTGACCCTTTTAGTTACTAACATTTATGCAATAAGTACACTAGTGTAAGCAAGTCTATTTTTTAATAAACGCTTTCGGAAACCTACTTTAACGGCACCTCTTCGTTCGAATTAACACAAGCGTTTAAAACAATCAAAGCAATATATGAAACTTTTGAAACCCCATATTATATGTAAGTATATATAATTTAAAAAAAAAACGTAATTCTTTACTCTCTTAAACTGAATCAGTGAGAATTCCATTGATTCCTTCAGTGAACGTAAAAGTCACTGAAAATCAGTGGTCTATAACAGTTCTTACTGAACAATCAGTGATTTTGATTTTGGCCTTATAAACAATGATCCACTTTTCACTATTTCACAGTGCAGAGTAGTCCATAGTCACTGATTCAGTTTTAGAGAGCACATTTATTTCACAAATGCTGCACGACACTGCTGCATACCCAGTACATTCAGCAACTGATCGCAAATTCGCATCCATTAGCAATGACCTTATCATGAAATTACCTTTTCAAACCGGAAGCTTCACAGTTTCCGATATTCACAGACAGATGTGTTTCATCTTCGAGGAGTTTATTATCGCCAAGAATATTATAGTGATGCTATATAAGTTTCTAGCAATTACGTAAAAAGAAAAAAAGAACATTTATAATTAAGTAATTTATATATGGTCCAACATATCAAAAGGTATTCGTATAAAGTTTCTAGTATTACTATTTATTATTTCTTGTTTGTTCTTTTTAATGGACTTAACAACAAACCTGCTATGATTGGCCCATCAGCAACTTCCCATTCCATTTTGTGTACTTGTGCTCCCTAACACACATAATATACTCTCACAAATGTACGCACAACACATATTCCAAATAAAAATAAACCACGAAGGAGCTGTCTGAAGAAAAAATGAAGAAGAAACAACAAACTTAACAAACCTTTTTTAACAATACTGTCTTAAATTTATCAGTTTCAATACATAATTTTGAACCTTTTAAAGAGAGAGTGAGATACAGGATCTATCGCATAAGATAGAGCTGAAGAAGTCACAGATACTTGAACTGGAAGGACACTATATGAATGTTCGTTTGTATGAGGCTTATTGACTCGTGAATTTCTGAACCGATTCCAATGCGGTTTTCACCAATAGATTATTTTTCAGAGTATTTTTATGAAAACCTAAGATTTAACATCAAATTTTATTCCGGTTTTCACTAGTGGATAGGTAAAGTTTAAGTGTATAATTTTTGTATATTTTGTGTAAATTTCATGAAGTCGGAAAAAACAATTCGCGGTGAATCGTGTGTTGTTGGCATGTTGTGTGGGCATGTCGGGTGGCCATGATTACTTTATATTTAATTGAATTAATATTACCGGATAACACCGGGTCCAATATGCTAGTACAGGGGTCACCAAACTACGGCCCGCGGGCCGGATCCGGCCCTCAAAAGTTTTTCATCCGGCCCTGATTTTTATAATTTATTTATTAATTTTATATAATTTAAGGATTTGATGTAAATATGTGTATTTATCTACATTTTAATAGATATTTTCCATTATATATACTCTATTAACATAGCTAATTGCACATGTAAATAAATGTTCTAATTGTTTAAAAAAAATTCGATCCGGCCCGTTTCCCAAATTTTTGGTGACCCCTGTGCTAGTACATAAGAAAGATTCAAAAAATTCAAACAGTTTTTCAAATGTGTCATCAAATGTGTATCATTACACAATTTATAATATTTTTTTTCTCCATGGATTTATCGCAGACCATCGTTTGCTCACCCCTGGATTAAACTACTAAACATTTACTGGGTGCGTTTATGTCTGCTTGTATAATTACATAGAGCAGATGACAAATCCAAAGCTCTATAGATGATATATATAAATAAACTAAAACATCTACTAACCACGTTTAAAATAAGGACAGAATCACCATTTCTATAATAAAACAATAAAATCAAAAAAATTCATAAATAAAATGCATTATTATGTAACAGAAAATGAATTATTGACGTTTTTATTCGTGTTATTTATGAAATTTTATTGAAAACTAAAAAAGACACGAATGTTCTGAATGCGTATTCAGTTGAATCAAATAAAACTCAGATATTTTTATTTTTGTTTTATATAGAATACCATAAATTATAATATATCTGACTTACACATATAACGATTGGCTATTTCTAATTATAACACTCTTATATAAAATATTACTGGTAAATTGCTTGCTCACTAAAATATTGATCAAAAAGAAAATATATATTTAAAACAAATATTTTTAAAATCAGCTATACGAGTATTTCATAAGAAGAAATAGCTTTAACGATAAAATTCTATATAAAATTGTAAGACCTGAAAATAGATTTATATGAATCACATATATTATATAAATTTTTAACCATATCCACTGAATAACATATCTACCAAATTTTAAATAAGTTTTTTTTTTTTTAATCAAACAAACTATGTACCTCCTTTCTTATGAAGTCGAAACAAGTGTCGATACAAATTTTAGTTACTAGAAACTATACTACCATTTTAAAAAGTCGACAAATCATTAATTGTTAAAAATAAAAAAATTGCAATAAAACCTGTACATTTTTAAATACGAATTGTTTTAAAAACACCACGTGTAAACACGCCATTACAATATAAAAACTAAAGATAACATTAACTATGTAAAAATATGTAAAGTGCATACTACAAACATAGAATTGAACTGCATTTCAACAACTAACTGCATAAAAATTGTGTCGATATATAGTACATTTATTTTATTTATTCATATAAAAATTAATTCAATACAACCCTGTTTATAAAGTGCTAAATTTTACAATGTGTCAACATCAAATAATGACTCTAAAATATAAATATTGCGTTTTCTAAATGACATTTATTTAGATAAACAATACTTTCATTGGCTGTTTAGAGAGACGCTATTCATTATCGACAATCTTTGTCGCTATGTAGTCTCAGATGTTCGCGTGCGCGGTAAATGCAAATCGTTGCCAAAAATTATGTAACTTCAAATCCCACTTATACCGTCTAATCGTGGATTTTATTTCTGTCTTCGGCTCCCAAAGAGAGATGTTCGTGCTATTTTTAACCATTTTTCTAGAACATGTAACGGTCAACTTTGCTGAGAACAGGTACGGCCAGCAATGCCCTGTACATATTACATCGCTAAGATTACAAAGCTCTATGTAACATTTGAAAAGGTAAACTGGTTTTAAAAGATGATTGTTCATTTTTCTTGACGAATATATTACTCATAGTATGATACGTATTTCTATTTATCGGTATGATATAATATTAATAAAAAATTGGTTAAGACATACTTACACGAATGTATGCCACAAGGTTCTGAAGTACGTACTACGTGGACTGTTTAGAGCCACTTACAAGCGCCATTTTTTAATTAGAAAAAAAAATTAAAAATAGGGTCATATTCTACTAATTACATTTTTTACTAGGGGGCATCATTTTACCTGTTTAGTAAAAATTTCAGGTTTCTAGCTTATATAGTTTACGAGATATTTTGTTTTGACTAAAAAGGACGGACGGACGACAAAGTGAGATTAAGAGGGTTTCTTCGGAACCCTAAAAAACACATGACAACAAAATCAATAAATATTTAATGAAAATAAATACAAGAAGATTGTTTCTTTAAACTGTTTTTCCAATTAATGAGCACGTATTTTCATCATTATAAATATAACCAACACGCTATTTCTTTTAATTAAATTTTCCACCCCAAAAAATATAATGGTAAAGTTTAATAAAATTTATAATGAAATAAATGTATTTTGATTTACAAAATATTTCTTTTGTTGGTTATTAAAAAGAATTTGATCTAAAGCCAATTTACTGCTATTTGCGAGAAGTTAAATCGTTATGAATTTCCTCTAGATTTTAGTGCAGTGATAATAAATGTATAATAATGTAAATGCTATGCACATACGAACAAAACTTTTTTTTATAATACTTATTTAGACCACTATTTAGCAAAAATTAGAAAATCTGAAGAATTTTGCAATTGAACCATGATTAACCCCTGTCGCGGACAATCATAATCGGAGCAAACTTAGTATATTATTCTAAACTACATTTGTAACATATCCTGTAAGTAGCAAAACTGTACCTAAAAATTCCTATTTTAGGTACTTTTTAGCCTAAACAGCCTGGAATATTCGTAAATACTTTGAATTTCGATATATAATTTTCACAGTATCCTATCAATATATTTTACTTTCAAAATATGTATTTAAAAAAAAATCGAAAATTTTAAGTCGTCACATAGCAATACTGTTAAATATAAAAATGAGATATATGGTATAACGGAGTTTATTTTATTTTACACAGTTCTTTACTATATTATATTGTTCAATATTTAACGGTTTAGGCAGCGTATTGCAAAAGGGTACGCTGGTGGAAAACGTTTTTCCTACTTGATTTACTATTATTGTCACTGCTTATTCCTTATGTTACCTAACGTAATAAAATATATACTAAAACCTGGGCAAAGAACATCTATGAATTAAAAAAAACAAGTAAATCGGATAAGTGGTTCTCAAGTGATAAGCGCACTAACAGACAGACAGACATTGTAAATATGGAAAAATTATACTTAATGCGATACTGAAAACTTAATGCACCATGATTCTCAATTACACCATATAATTCTGTCTCTATCTCTCTTACAGACGTTACAGCTATGTATCTCTTTCTTTTCTATTTTCTATTATTTTCGCTATACTTTACGTTCTAAAACCAGATTTTCAAATCAAAGAAAGTGAATCTATTTTTGTCTATGTCAGTCATGCCAAAATCATTTATCTCTTTCTTTACTATGTGAAAAATTGAGAATATCGGTATTCATCCTACAGTAGTGCTCTTATCTTTTTCAAATCAGACATAATTTAAATCTTTTGCACTTCAGTTGGAATCCGTAAGCTTATACCGGGCTTTTCAAAAGAAAAATGTACGAGTATTGAAACTAAGAAAACCTATAAATTAAAATTATTTCTAGTGTTACGGATTTCGTTAAACTGTAAATTGATGTGTTTTTAAAATAAAAGTGGTTTCATAAAAAGTAATTTTTTGGCAAATTATTTTTGTGTTTGTGATTATTTTTAAGAATGTTTTTAATGAAAGTTATATGCTAACACATACACCACATAAACAAATTAAAATTGTATGCTACCACAAGCACTATATTTGAAATACTTCGTTTTTAAACTTATATAACATAACATTTTAATAAAAATTATTTTGAAGCATCTGATAAATAAAATTCTTGTTGTTAAGAATATAATTCACTACTATTAATAACGAAATCATATTAAATCTTAATATAATATATCTTATTTATCGTAACGTATTTCTTGTAAATTTTTTAATAATGATATACAAAAATTAACATAAATCAATATACAATAATTAAAAATGTTTAGTTAAATTAGTTTCATTGTTTATAATATCTTCAATAAATAATTCATTAAATATCATATCTTTACTTTCATTAAATTTAAAAGTTTGAAATTACTTGACACTTGTTTATCAATAAACATTAACCTTGGGTTAATTCTTCGTTTTTTAAACCATCATTACGTTAATTCTAAACGTAAATCATGGTGTATAAAGTAAAAAAATACACAGTTAGTGAATTTTCCATTTAGTATGTTTAGAATTAAATTTAACCATGGTTTGAAAATGATCAATTAACTAATCGTGATTATTTTACCATTATGGAACCCAATATTTAAAACGTAGTGCATTTTTCAACAAGTCGAATAATACAGAATTTCCGACATAATCATATCATTTTATAAATTAAAATACTTTATAAAGAATACGAGTACCCAAAATTAAAAAATATCTTTTTTTACCACAAATAAATGCATTCCACATTCATGGACAACGTTTCATGATACGTTACAGAGATCCGAAACGTTGACTATGAAACCAAATAAATCTTTACTAGTTCCTCATATGCTCTATTTAAATATTTTTTACTCGTAGAACAATTTTTTATATTATGTTTAATTGTTTTTATTTTATTTTTCTATGAATTAATAAATATTTTTGTTAGTCATACAAAGAGTGCAAAAGAAAAACATTTTTGAAAACGAACCCGAAGAAACCACGAAAAAAATATTCCAATATAATCGATAATCATTCTAGGAAGTGTAAAAGATCAACCAATCGAAAATTTTAAGTGAAAAGTGTAAAAATATAATAAAAAACATTTTCTTGTCGAAATCGAACATTTAATATCCACCTATAATGTCTACAATGCAACGTCGAGCGTCAGTGAGACGCAGGGCGTCGCTAGCTCCACCGGGCTCAGCGGCAGCGGCTACGCCAGAGGTACCCTGGGACATGGTGGACCGATGTCTACTGCCACTCGTGTTCTGTCATGCATCCGCTGTTGTCCTGGCAACCGCACTTAACGTGTTGCGTATATCGCAAGTCTCGTCAATGTCGCTTTTCATATGGTTCACCATCATCACCATGAGTGCGGTTATGTTTTATCATAACCTCAAGGTTTGTTGCGAAAAAACTGTGTCACCGTTTGTCAAACAATATACTCAGTGGCGTATTTACCATGGGGCCATGGGGGCCATGGCCTAGGGCGGCAGGCTGAAAGGGGCGGTAGATTCTTTAGTTACTTTTAATTTAAAATAGAATATTAAAAAAAAATTAGTACTGCGACTAAAAAAAAGGTCTTCAAATTTTTATTTACCTATCTTCCAAACTTTTTATTTAATAAAATTAGGAATTTCATTTTACGTGACCCAAAAAAAAGTTCTCACTTTTCAGTTCATATAGTAATTCTGATTTCTATCAAAAATAAATTATATTTCCCCTTGGTAGAGGGGCGGCATTTTTTTTTGCCCAGGGCGGCACTTAACGTAAATACGCCACTGCATATACTAACAATAAGTTTAAGTAAGAAATAAAGTAAAGCCCATATTTCACTTCTCAATTTTGTCATCAATGTTTAGTACTTACATAAAATTATTCAATTTTACTTAATAACCTTGAAACGTTTTACACTTGTCAAGTTTCTCAACAGTTCTTTTAACTTAAACACAGCGGCGTCGCCAGGAGGGGTGACATGCGGGGCGGAATACGGGAATGTTACACACACACCCTCTCCCCGCCCCTGTGATTTTCTATAGACAGAAAAAATATCTGCTTTTTAAATAAATTGGATGGTTATCACACCGCTTATAAACTTTCAATGAACAAAAAAAAATGTTTTTACAGATTTTACTCCCTTACATGTTCCGTACTAGACAAAGACCCAACTGTCGGTAAGTGCAGTGAGAACATTAGCTTTCCTCTTATAACAGACTGAAAACACTGAATTCGCGATTACCCCGCGTTCGTGATTACCCCACTTTCTCCTACACAAATCCAAAATATAAATGGGTTTATGACTTTTTAGGCTTTTGATCAATATATTATTTTCTAATTGTAAGATAATATTTCCAACCACATAATAATTGTTTCAATATGTACATATTATTATATATAATAGGTCTAATAGATACAAAAATTCTTTCACCTAAATAAAATAAACACAATATCATGTTTCAATTAAAAACGACACAAATTATTTGAGCGAAGATTATATTGGGTGCAACAAGCTAGAAATAACAACAGTATTGGATACATTGGACAGGGTAGTTAAATTATTTTAATCGACAATGTTTACACCCTGTAACTTTTAATTCAATCGACCCACGTAAAATTGATTGGGTCTATGTTTGTTTAGTTAAATGTAACAAATACACGTGCTGAAATTGAACTGTGTGTATATTTTGAATTCTATCCAATTACATATTATAAAATTGGTCAAATTTTATTAAATACCATTACAAATGTCAAATTATAAAGCTGCGTAATTAGTCTAGTGTTTGAAGCAGAATGTCTATGATATAAATGTAAACTAACTTCGCATATGCCTATACATCTTAAGGTGGACTTTGTAGAATGATGAAAACTGAAAAATTACATTCCAAATATGCGTTTTATAGATTAATAACATAGGCCCACTTGACCTGAACCCGAACCCGAAACCCGAAAAATCCCATATTTTTCATTAACCTGAACCCAAACCGAACCGCTATATTTCAATTTCAACGAACCTGAACCTGAATCCGAACTTACATTTTTTTATATATTTTTTAAAAGGTTCAAGAAATGATTTTTAATATTTTTCTCCAATGATTTTAAAAGAGATTATAAAATGTACTAACTGGAAATCAGTTTGATTGTATGGTATGATGTGAGTTATCAAGTCCACTACTAAAATTTACATATTTTTTACTTTCTTTTTTAATTCTATAACTGAATGACATTTCAATTTGCAAAAAAAATCTAAAACGAGAGATTTCAATCTTTAAATGTAGGTAATTTTATTTTTGCTCTTCTTTCTAGCAATATTTTAATGGCTATTAATGTATTTTCTTCTTCAGAAAATGTTTTATTTGTTAATTATAATTTTTCATACTTAAATAAAAAAATGCATTTTAAGAAGACTATATTTTTATAAGACTATAAAAAATATTGTTTAACAAAAGTGTAAAATTTCAAGTTCTAAATGCTTTTCTAAATTTCATTAATCTCCAATTTATTCCATGAAACTATTTAACATTAAACGTTTTTTGGTTAATATCAAATAATTCACTGTTCAAATCTAAAAAAACGTTTTCTGAAGCATAAAAATTTTGATTTATTCCATGCACCTTAGTTTATAAAAAATAATTGTTTATCTGTTTTCAATCTCTATAATCATGAGTAATTAAACTTCAAGAACAAACCTTAAAATATTTTTTATCTACATATATCTACTTATACGATAATTTTTACCATATACTGTTAAGCTTCGAATTTTGCCCTTTTTCTATAAATATTTGTAGCCCTTAATAAGTGTGTTTAAAAAGAAAGAATAAAAATGCATTACAATTGTAAACAGTGCATTATATTTATAAAGAAATGTATTTGGGTTAAAAATGTTGGTACTTAAAATTAACAATACCAACATTCTAAGAATAGTGCATGTATATATCTTGGAGCATTTTCTAGTAAACCTTCCACACAATAAATAACAATGCAATGTGAAATATTTCAGAGCACAATATAAATCATCTTGCTTGAGGTAGACGTAATATTTTTTTATTCGTTGGAAGAGTGTCTCATCACTCAAACAGATTGGAAAATTGTTCACTCTTTTTTAAAATGAACATTCATAAAAATATACAGATACATTTATTTACACATATATTCTACTTTTAAGAACTTATATTTTATAGCTTCATAAAATGTAAAGCAATAAGCATTGTTTTTGAATGGCCAGATTTGATTGTACGTATATTGAAATACTAAACTATTTTTTGAATAGCTTATTCAAAATAATAAGCCAGTGAAAATATATGCAGTTTATGGGAAAATTAATAAACAAAAATGTAAGTACCTATGCCTAGTGCGCAAAAGAGACAATTTCTTGAGGCCCCCACCAACAGGGATGCACTAAACCAATCTTTTATAAAGTCATTGCTGTAGAAATAATATCAAAATTTAAATTTGGCGCCACGGTTAGATTAGAAATTTAATTGGACACGAAGAATTATTTTCATTTTGAACGAATTTAAAATAAACTGATTATTAAAATAGCTCAAAAATCATGAAAAGTGAAGATATTTCATTAAAAAAATTAAATTTTGGATGTTATTGTGTTTTTTTTTTAAATAAATTAAATGACTGTTGTTTAATTAATGTAGTCTTTTATTTAAAGTACAAGTATATTATTTATGAAATTTTCTTGTGAATCACATGTAATTGTTTATGAATGTCATATATTTTCTAATCTTGTTTTATTTTTAATGAAATTTTATCTGATATAGTTATCTAGAGTATACCGAGGGGGTTGGTGGGGGAAGAAGTAATTAATAGAACGAATCTTCAAGATTGCGTCACTAAAAATCATTCACGAATTTCACATTTCTACTGCATTACATCATTCATCAAATCTCAAATTAGAAAATCAACGAAATTTAGTTTTTCAAATATTTCATTCATACTCAAAATAAAATGTTCATCTTCGTGAGACGATTGAATAGAAATGTTTAAAATAAATAAATTTTTTGTTGCATTCCATCTTCAATGATTTAGCTAAGACTCTTATTTTTAATTTCTCATTCTTTTTTTAGGTTGTTTTATTACTTATGTTTTTTTAGTTTTTTATTTTGTTATTTTCGTTTTTATTTTCGCTTTTGCCTTTCACCTTTATTGGTAAATTTTATTTTCTAAGCACGGGAACACAAAACAGGATTATGATGTTGCCTCTGGGTCGCTTAGGGCAGGTTAAACAAACATTATGGCTAAAATTCAGGTTTTCAACTCGGTACCTTTTTAAATTCTAATTTTTGTTAATTTGATGTATTCATATATTGCGTTGTATGTATTAGGATCCCCTAGAATACTTTCCATCAAATGAGGTTCTATATTAAGATTTTTAAGTTAGAGTTTAAATTCCTCTATCTTTTTTTGTAATGTTTACATTTAAGGAAGATGTGATCGATATCACCAATAGATCTTCCATCGCACTTGCAGACATCTGTGTCGATTCTGTTTAGTTTTTTTTAGATTTTGGGGGTAGCATGCATGTCCAAATTTCTATGTTCAAATTGATGTTATGTATTGTCTTAGTAGATTTTTTTTGGTAAACCATGACGTGCTGGGGATGTTTTCTTGTATTTGTGCATATCGTACATCTCAATTCTTTCAAATCTCTTTTCCATGTTTCCAACCTTCTATGTTTCAGAGGATAAATTAATTAAGTTCAAAAATTAATACACTTTCAATTTCTGAAGTCATTATTAAACCATGTCAATAAAATTAAGTGAGTCGTATTATTCTATGAAATTAATGGAATATTAATTAAGCAAAGACATTATAATATGTAAGAAACGAAACAACATTGCAATAATTGAAAATGTCTAGCCCTATAGTGACAAATTATTTAACATCTGCTAGTATAATTAAATAAATTAGCAAACAAACGTATTTGATTTAGTAACACTTATCGATATTACAGTCTATGTTGGTACAGTTAACACGTGTCTCTAGCGTATATCCACTTGATAATTTCCCGTGTGACGTCAATTATAACGTAGTTGACAGAATCCTAAAGTGGCCATAAAATTACATGTAATTAATATTTAAATGACGCCAATGAAAGAATCGATTTATTATCACGTGTTTTATTTATCTGAAATAGATTTACAGAATTTATAATTACTTTTTATTATTAAAGCCAAGTTATCTAACTTTAGATGTTATTACTGGAAAACAATTAAAGTGAGGTTTCTCAGTCACTTAATTAAACTATAAATATACACCTTGACTATAAGGTGTATATTTTTTAATAGGTTATGGATTTTTAATAATAAAACCCAAAAATAACTAGTGTCTAGGAACTTTTTAACAAATGTTTTTTTTCACGACCAAAAATGGATCGCTTTTTATATTTTTACTTTATAAATAGTTCATGTTTTTTTATATATATGTATTTAATATCAGTAATTTGAAAATTGAAATATTTTATCATAAAAAAGGGATAAGTCAAAACTAAAGTTGAACATTTTCTAAAAACTGGACAATATCGAAATTCCGCGTAACTCAAACAGTATATACAGTAAACAGTATAGTTATCAATTTTTTAAATGTCCCAAGGACTCCATATGTGTAAATTCACCTCTGCACAAACATAAAAATACTCAGTAAATGAAGTTAAGCTTTTCAACTGTGATTAACTGTTACAAGTGATATAATTGTCGGCATTCTCAACTATATACATAACTTATTATTAGAGATTGGAAAAATAGTTGTTTTTTCAATGAAATAGTTACTAGTTGAATTTTTTTTCGGAAAATAGTTTTTTTTAACGATTTAATAATAATTAGTGCAAACGAAACAGTAAAAAGTGTCGCAAATAGTTTTAAAATAGTTGGAAAGGTAGTTGCAAATAGTTGATTTCAAATTGTGTTCAATCAAACCAGTTTTCTGAAAACGGTGGAGATATGTGTATGTAATAAAAATTACAATAAATGCATTTTCACGCAATAGTTGAAAATCTATTTTTCCAATCTCTACTTATTATATACTCGTAGATATCTCATACCAAGTATTTTTACAACTTTCCCGTTTTTTAATATTATTTCATCATAACTTTTATAACGAGAAATACTCGTATAATTCAAATACCTTTGCATCATAATTATATTACAAATATTCTAATTTAAAACACTCTAGGGTTTACCGCTCTAGTATTACCTTTGCAGTTAACTTGAAAGTCTTAAAAAAACGACAATTATTATAGCAATAACGTCTGTAAAGAAACGCCGAGTAAGGCAACATAAAATAAAACTTTAACAAAATATAATACAAAAAGATACATTCAAAAGATACTGTGACATTTAAAAGAGTATAAGACGTAGGTAGAATTTTAAATAGATATTTTATTATTCACCTGTATCTTCGTTCTAGTTTTTGATTCTATCTGTTTCATTTTATTTTTATAATATGTATGTTCTATATTTGTGTTCACATTTACCGTAATATAGAACGTATATTGAATCATATACACTCACACAGAATCATATCAATAAAATTGTATAGAAGCATATAAAAATAAAAGTAACAATGTCATATAAAAAAATGAAGAAAGGAAAGATAAAGATTTTATAAGATGGTATTATCTCATATAGTATGTAGTTAATAAATACATAAAATACCGCCATTCGCACATAACAACTCGTGTGTTCTTTTGTAAAAAATAATATTAAAAATCACTTTCTCTTTTACGATTGTTTACTGTGGGTTTTCAAATTCTGACCTATTATACTGTCCGTACGTCATCAATATAAGAGTGACATCCACGTGGCAGTGGCGTGGCTACAAATGGCGCTGGGTAATAACGAAACTGTTATTATTACCTATTTATATGAAGTTATACTATATAACTTCGCCCACATTGTATTCGCTTTTATGAACATTTTTATAATTTATTAAATCGAATATTGATAGTCTGGAACAATTTGTTATTCTATTTAAGGAGGTTATTCTAGCAATTATGAGTCATAGGTATATAGATACTGGCGCCAGTTATGGCCGCTATAAGATCAAGATTTACTGTTTTTGTGATTGACGGGTTTCTTTTTTGTAATTCTCATAAATTCATGTTACTATTTAAACAAGTAACTATTTATTTAATCAATTTAATTACCAAAGTCCGCAAATATAGTTTGTTTTTAAATTATAGCCTTTTATTTTGTTTATGTTTTTTCTCCAGTAATGGATAAAATAAAACCAGTAATGAGCACGTAGTGATGTGCACTTACTAATGATTACAAAATGATAAGTACTACGACACAAAATATATAAAAGAAAGAATCGTCAAATCTGAAACAATGTAAGGCAGTTGCGATGATAATATAATAATTATTAAATTAAACTAATAATTAGTTTAAATGACCACCATTTTGACACCTATTGGCCGATTGTCACCAAATCACGCTGTAAGACAGTTAAATGTAGGTATATAGATTAATATTCAGAAATGGTAGTAATCAAATATCAACAATTATTTCTAATTCAGTACATTTAATATAAAAATAGCCATTACTGGGGTCATATCCAAGACTGGTGCTAATACCTTATATAAAAATACACTTTAAAACAAATTTCTTTCTATTCTCTATACGTAGGTACCTCTTTCAGGGAAGAAAATTTTTTCTTGTTACATGCAGTAGTTTTCGAAAGTAAAATAGCCCTTTAAAAACTATATTTTTTGTAAATTAAGTACATGCATGCAATAAGCATTTCCCTTTTTTAATTATAATTAAATTATATCAATCAAATTAAACCAAATTTTGTACATTATTTCAATTTATGGTAATTAATCATTTAAAAATGACTTTTCTTAATATAAGAACAACTGTACTAATTAAAAATAATATTCACTACAAGAAAAATAAATAAAAATATGTATACATGTACGCAACCTTTTAATTTAATTACAGCATCATTTTTTATGTTTGCCGTATCAAATTAAAAATAATTAATTTTCCTTTTAGTTATACGATCCATTTCCCACCGTGTTCTTCGAATGTTTTACATAAATTTAAATTAAGTTTTTTTTATTTATTAATATTTTAAATTTAGCTATGCGTATTTTACATGAAATTTGAAAGAACAAAGATACATACATACTTATTATTTCAAAAAATATTATTTAAATAAAATAATACATTTATTGCTTTTAGGGTACATCTACAAATATATTTATTTGTATTATGTATACTATTAGTTAATAAATATTAAATATTTACGTCTTTTTATAAGTATTTTATTTGTATATAGTTAATTAATTAATTATCTAAATAATTTCAATTTAACATTATTCGCAAAATTAAAGACTTATTCCAAAAGGAAAAAAATATAATATTTTAACATTATATGAGCCGTTGATTTTGAAAGTGGCCTAACTCCATTTTTCAAATTTTTTTTGTTGACTGTAGTAACGTGTATAATTAGAAGTAAACTATCATAAAAAACAATTTTTGGTTAAATATATTCAAAGGAAAAAATTTTTTTGCACACATTAATTTTCACAATTAATTTCAAGTTAAAAAGTTTATTTTGAAAGTGCCTAACTCCACTTCATTATTAATAATGTTGCTTTATTTATCACAAAAGCTGGAAAACGAAAGCTTTCTATGGAAAATGTTTGGTACAAAAGTTTTAGGATTTGGCGGGGCAAACCCAATGAAGGTAACAATTTTGACCTTGAGTGGAGGTTTTAAGGTCATTTTGGGGTCAGCAATTTTTTTTAAATAGAAACTTAGTTATTTTTTTGCAGATTTGTATTTTACAAAAAAATCGAAATAACTTTTGTTTAAAAAATTTTTTTTTAATTTTAATTTTAACGTAATTTAAAAAAAAAATTTACATCAAAAAAATTTTTTTGTAATCAAAAATTTTGAAATTATTATCTTAAATGTTTGAGGAAAAATTCAGTTTAAAAAAATAATTTTTTTATAATTTCATAAATTTTTAAAGCAAAAAAGTTTTTTTTAATGTTACAAAATTAAAAAAAATATGTTAAAATTGAAATTTTTTATAAAACTTTTCAGACAAAAGTTATTTCTTTTTTTCTGCAAAATACGAATCTTCAAAAAAATAAATAGATTTCCTTTGAAAAAAAATTGTTGACCTTAAAATGACCTTCAAACCTCCACTCAAGGTCGAAATTGTTAACTCTATTGATTTTGCCCCTCTAAATCCTGAAACTTTTGTACCAAATATTTTCCCTAAAAATCCATAGTTTTCCAGATATTAAACAATCTCAAGACTTAAAAATCACCTGTATACATACTTAGATTTCCTGAATTGTATAGTTTTTTTAATAGTTATAAAGAAATAATATAAATTAAAATGAGTGTTTTTTTTTTTCAATTTGAAGCATTTTAACTAACTACAAATGGAGTAGAGTTCTTTTAAATTAATAACAAACGTAATTGTTGATTTTGAAAGTGGCCTAACTCCATTTGTGGTAAAAAAACACATATTATTGATTTAATAATTGGGGTTATTTTAATAGTAATTATAAATTTAACTCCCTTAGAAACACTTAATCAATGTGCCACATTGATATCTTACACGTATATTTTTAATTTTATTGAAACGCAAACTCTTTAATATCTCAGTTTAAACATAAATGGAGTTAGGCCACTTTCAAAATCAACGGCTCATATATTGAAGAAATTGGAGGAATAAGCCAAGAAACATTACAACAGGTGATGGTTCACGCCTTAGAAAAAGTGCGTCACTGTGAAAAGCAAAATGGTGGTTATTTAAAGAATGTGGTTTTAAAACTAAATAAAAAATTTCAAGAAGTGTATTTTCCCTTTATGAAAGAATAAATTACAGTTATTAAGAAATGTTATGTTAAATAGTCCTGTAAAATTTCAAGTTTCTAACTCAATGGAATAAAAAGATGCGACCTTTCAAAGCGTATTTTGATACTGACAGACTGATTGGCTTACTGAACATCAAAACCTACAGAGTTACTTCCCGTTGATCTAGAATCTTGAATTTTATTATATTTATATATTAATTCTAACTTGATACCTCTAGCCGTTCCTGAGAAAAAGATCCTTGACGGACAGACACACGAATAACAAAGTGGTTCTATAAGGGTTCCTCTTTTCATTTTGAAGTACAGAAAAATATACCTGCTTCCACACTTTTGGATGGTAGTGTATTATATTATACGCCAATAAAATTCTCAATACTTTTTTAACATTAAAAGAGGCTGATTACGAACTAAACAGTATCAAAAATTCGCTAAAAATATGAAATAACAAACTTTGGGTTGGGGTGAGACCTTTAAGTCCACACAATCAACTTCCCAACACGGTATAATTATAAATACTTGAATACTGATTATTTATTGTTTCCATATACATAGTTTATGTTAATTTTTTTATATAACCAATTTTAATGGAATTTGTCAGAATTTGTCACCGTTGTATTATGGATATTAGTTTTCTAATATCCTAATGTCAATAATATAACACACATTTTTAGAATACCTAATTTGACAATTAGAATTAAATTGTATTTGTTTCCAAGGCAACATGAATTGTAGACATATTTATTAGTACTTCAAATTCAAATTTTGAGGGTGGTTTTCACCTTTCACCCCTTCAATGGCTGTTTAGGCACGTTTAACAAAAAAAATACTGAAATACATGTTTCATTATTTGTATTGTATCTAGGTACATAGAATATTTATGCTAAGTTTCAAGTAAATCCGACCAAAAAAAACTTTACACCCCTTTTTACCCCCGTAGAGGTTGAATTTCGAAAAATCCTTTCTTTCAGATCATATTTACGTCAAGACGCTTCGATTGGCACCCCAACGAAGTCAATAGCATTTTTCATTTGCGAGATTTCGTGCACGTAAAAAATGACACGCACATACGTACGTACGTACTTACATACACACATACACACATACATCTTTCTAAAAATAGTGTAAATATACTATAGTGACCTTGAAACATACAAATATGTTGAAATTTTTGATTTTGGTTTTCGGACCGATTACAATAACTTCCAGTTGGGAAGTTAAAAATAAACGAATAAGAATATATGATTTTTTTTTATTTTAACACGCTTTTATAAAAGAATTATTAAATTGTTTTTCATATAAAATCACTTATCTAACAATGGCCGAAGTTGTATGAAATCCCAATCGTCCATACGATGCATTAACGTTATTGCATTCAACTATAATCTTGAATCGTGTTTAAGCATCTCATGTCCATTAGAATGACGGATCAAAATGAAAACTGATGATAGTTCGTATTCTAGTCACGATCAACCACGAAACTGGGCTTTCAGACTCACTCACACACACACACACACATACAAAATGTCCTCTGACTAGATCTCTGTAGCGTAATTAATTTATTTAGATCAACATTATTCAGATTCCTTTTTTGTTATTTTTTTTACAACCATTTATTTCTTTTATTTAATTACATCAAACATTAAGTTAATATATTCTCGAAAATAAGAGTAGAATGAATTTAGTATAAATCCTAACTCATGTGGGTAGATATTATACAGAATGTTTTAAAATAAACTCCCCAAACGGTAACCTATTTAGGTATGTGTAGCATGAAAGGGCAACGAAAGGTAAACATTAAAAGTTTAATAAATTGTCATTTTAATGTCCAGGATTATAAAGAAGCTAGCAAAAATTCAACAAAAATTTCAACTGGGATTTATTTTGAAATAAATGACACATAGAAAAAAATTGCTCCTTAAAATGGCTAAATGAGTATTAGATTGTTGATATTTGTACTAAATGAATAATATCATGTATTTATATAATATTTTATAAATCGTAAAAATGCCCCCCCCCCTCGGTACGATACTTATGTGTCATATAGGTTTGATACCTCATTTGGAAGTGGTAGTTAGCTAACAAATTTTGTTAGCTCCTTTTCTAATACCGGACATAAAGCTTTTTGACATCTGAATTCAGACTTGTAATGATATTCTTACTTAAATCTTAACAGTTATATTCTAAACAAAATATACAATATTTCCACTAAATACGATATAAAAAAATCCAATACCAATAATATTATATTTAACATAAATAAAAAGCTTTAACAAACTACAAATCAAAATTGTTTTACTAAAAAAGAATATTGGAATGACAATTTATCTGGTTTAACCGAATCTGTATCTCATGTAGTACTGAACATGTTATACATATGTATGTATGGTACTCTGTATATGTATGTATACATTTTTACAACTGAAAGGTGCAACCTTTAACCTTTACATTTTGTTTTATTGTTCGGACATTTGAATAATTGATACGCCTTTTGTCTATTCACATTTAAAAGTTTCTGTTGAATACTGAAATATACCTACATATAGTACAATAATAATAACAAATTAATTAAATAAATAAATGTGATTGTACCAACAACAAATTTTGTTTTACACAGTTCCGCATAGATACCAATACACTGTCTATATAACAAAATTTTAGATAAAATTAAAAATAGGTAGGTATACAAATTTTAAAAATTATTTGTTCAGCTTATGTTGGGTATTATTACCTAACCTGTTTTTACAACATAAATTTCCAAATAAAACACCGCAATTAAACACGAATTAAAATCTCTATACGCATTCTCTAAGTTTGACAGAAACCTAAAACTATTTATTTTTACCGTTTGGTGGCTCTAGGAGTATTGCTATGTTGTAGAACGATTCGAGAGGAAATAAACAAATAGCGAGATAGGAAATAATGTGTGTTGTTAATTTTATTTTACCTGCCTTAACGGTAACATACACACATGTTTTTTTTGTATATCTATATGGTACAGTACTTTCCGAATGATATAAGTTTCATTCACCTCCTTTTATGATAAATACTAAAAAAACGTACGGTAATTTTCGATGTTCACGTATTAATATATAAATGATATGCATTTTACTAGGTACACTTGTCACCACTGCTTTTAAATCATTACAACTGTCAGTGGGCTGTTATTTATATTTATTATGTTTATTATATTTTCTTAGATACGAGCTTACCGTTAATCAATTAATATATAGTATTATCAAATTCTTGGATTTCAGGCTTTCTAGCACTAAAAGTTCAATCAAAATCAGTTCATTAATTCTCGTAATAAAGTCCAAACAAACATGCAATTTAAAAATATAGAAATTGTCAAAATGAATTGTATTGCCTATAAAATAACTTGAAAAATTCAAAATACTTTCATTGTAAAAACAAAATCTACTGATTTATATGTATATTAGTAGGTATATGAAAATGTTAGATAAATTGTATGTATGTATTTAATTCCCAGTCAAATTGAAAATTTCATAGTGAGAGATAACATCTGGTGGGATCTGGCATGTGCTTTTAGAAGGAAGCTGCACCTTTGGTTCACTTTAAGATATTGTTATAAATAAATCGCAGATTGTATCAACAAGGAAGATATTTGAAAGATATGTCATAAGTAAATTATAGGTATCATTATTTTCCTTTGTAAACTAAACAAACCACGTGAAAAATTATTATGAAATCCAAAAAATATTTTTAGCGAGCATCATTTGCCTGGTTACGTTAATGTGTATATTTATTCTTAAACATGACATATAACTTTAATATATAAAACCTTAAAATAAACACAAAATATATACACCACTGTACGAACTTCATTTGACATAAAAATATCTTTTTAATTCGACTATTATATACATAAAACATTTTTGTGTTATGAAAAATAAAATGTCTCTGGATATATTTAACGTTCTCGGGCTATTATTCATTACATACAATATTTGAGGTATAATTTAAATAAATAAATAAAAACTTGTATTTACTGTGCTTTTTTGGTTGATATTTTTTTAACAAAACAAATATAATTATACTTAACATTTATTTTTACATTACATTTTCTCGTTAAATATAACCCCTTAAAGCAAAACCTTTGATATTTAAAATTCACATTACAAATAACATGAAAATTTAACTGAAAACAATAATTATATTATTTTAAAAATTGAAATCAAAAATAGTAATTATCATTAATAACCAAATGTTAATTTAAATTTTGTTATGGATACAGTTTTTAAATAATTAAAAAATCATTTATAAACAAATTGTGTAACGTTTGTATACCTACGTTTTTGTTTTCTATACTTAATTCATTATGATACAAGCATAGTTTCGAAAAACTGAATTTTATATTTTTTGTCATATTTTTTAAAATTTTCTTTTAAAATTTCATATAAGAGATACTTCAATAAAATCGTTTAAATTATTATAAAATATTCAACACAAAATTAAAGATATTCCGACGTATATACATTTTGAATAATAAACTTCACTTTATCAAAACATCCCCAAACTATTGTTAAATGTAAATGCTGACATCTATTTTCACTTGCAGGTAACAGCCGCTGGAAAATCGGTTCTCATCACCGGTTGTGAATCGCGCATAGGCAGCGCCATCGCTCGACAATTAGACGAACTTGGATTTCAAGTATTCGCAGGATTCCAGAACAAGCTTGACATAAATGCCGTCGAAGCTTTAAAAGACGATTGCTCCGCTAGATTGCATACACTACAGATAGATGTCTCTTCCGAAACTCAAATTCTAGCAGCAAGTTTGTACATTGTTGAGAACTTACCAGAAAACTCACCGGGATTATGGGCAGTTATCAACGCCGCCCAATGGCCAACTTTAGGAGAACTAGAATGGATACCGCACGTTGTTTTAAAAAAAACAATCGATATCAATTTACTTGGAACGATGAGACTGATTCAAATCATGCTGCCTTTAGTGAGACGCGCCAAAGGGCGAATTATAAACGTTACTAGCGGTTTGGCGAGAGTTTCGTCCCCTGTCAGAGGAGTCCACTGTTCTACCCAAGCTGGAGTTGAAGCTCTTTCTTCTTGTCTGAGACAGGAACTACGTCCCAGAGGTGTGGATGTTGTCATTGTTGCCCCTGGAGAATATTCAGCAGGATCATCGTGGTTATCCGATGATTATTTAAAAGAACAGGCCAAAGATATGTGGGAGCAGATGACCAAAGAACAACAAGAAAGTTATGGTGAAGATTATTTTGAAATGGCCGTCAGAAGCTTAGAAAAATATACTAAAGGACCGGTAAGTTCATTTTATAAAATTGTAAACAAAGGACCCCATACAAATCTTATGGGAAATGGCTCCCAGTCGATTTGGTTGAAATTGAATACATATTATGTCTTCATAAAAAGTCTCAATGGGCATTAGCTCATTAATGGATAGTTTTCGAATTCTTCAGCCCGAAGGTTGAAAAAATAGATATTTTTCCATATTATTATTACTATTGGGCTGCAGTCATTATAATGTATTTATAAGTACATATAACCCGTGTCATTTTAGTCGTTTTATCGGCTAACATTTCGTCGCACATTGCAGTCGACTTTTTCAAGCAATTTCACTCGAAAACTCTTCATTAATCGAAACGATACGTACCTACTACATCATATTACAATTTCGGCCAATTCGACTGAAATCCATTTCCCATAAGTTTTGTGCGGAGTCCTTTACAATCTAATTTTATGTAACACATAATTTAATCATAAAATTTAATCATAACGTATAATAATCCTATTTTTCACTCAAAATTTTAAAGAAAAGTTCCAAGCATTGATTTATGTATTCCTTCGTTTATTTCATATTCAAAAAACAAAATATTCATCGAATTAATGGTATACGTTCCTACCAATAATATGTATGTCCGGAACATACGTATGAGCAATGAGCATGCACCACTCCCTTACTGTAGATAATTTATCTGATACGTATGATAATTAATTAACTTACTATATCAGTATGACACAATTTGCGAAGTTCGAGTTATATTGTGCAAGCCGTCTGCATTTGTACATAGTCAATAACCTTTCCTGGAAAGAATGGGCTACTCTATTTAGTATGCAGATGTAATACGAGAATATATTATAATACCATGATTACCTTGTATTATGTATAATAATATTATTATTAATACTATATACTACGAATTTACATACATCACATAAATGAATAGACAATTTAAACTAACAGTAAGATAATAGGGGTATAATATGTTTAAGTAGAATAGAATGGATGTTTTAATCCAGTCCTGGCCAACCCAAATTACTCCACGGGCCGCATAGACAACATAAAATTGTTCGAGGGCCGCACATAAATAATAATTCAAAATTTTTTTCTCATAATTTTTTCGAACAAATTTCGTACTTAATGAAATCTTTTTCTAGTCACCTTCATTTTTTTAAAGTAGAACTACTTATAAGCCCGGTAACCTCGGGAGCAATAAATGCAAAAAATATGTCTCCTTTTGAAAACTTGTATATATGAAATATATAAATATATGTAAGAAATACATAAAAGAAAATACATATGTGACAATATAATTAATATATCATGTTATAAATTAACTTTTGTATGGATTCGAGTTGATATTTCTTTGAAAAGTGAAATTAAAACCATGAAATTTGACTGAAAAATGTTGAACTCGAATCCATACAAAAGTTAATTTATAACATGATATATTAATTATATTGTCAGATATGTATTTTGTTTTATGTGGCCTCTCAAAATTTCAGTTTTATCAAAATTTTGGAGAAAAATAGTTGTAACTTTTGAACGCGTGGTTGAAATTGATTTTAGTTGACGAATTTGAAATCATCGTGTCAAAATCTATATAATGATATATTTCAAAAATCGACAAAAAAATTTCGCGAAAAATCGAAAAAACAAATTTTGGCTAAAATTTTTTTGTCTAATTTTAAAGTGTTATACATATCATTATATAGATTTTGACACTCTGATTTCAAATTCGTCAACTAAAATCAATTTCGACCACGCGTTCAAAAGTTGCGGCTATTTTTCCCCAAAATTTTGAAAAAACTGAAACTTTGAGAAGCTATATCTCAAAAATTGTTTGAGATACAAACCTGCAGATTGAAAATTTCAACTTTTCACCTCATTTTCTATACAAAAAACGCACTTTTACCGGAATCTAAAATTATATATTTTGTAGTCATATTTCATGCTTCAAATTTCAACTTTCCATAGAAAAATCAATTTAAAGATAAGAAAATTAGAAGGAACATCATCACTTACTTTATAAATAATAATTTTCATTATTTTTCATCTCATTTATCTTTTAAATTACGGGTATTTAAACATTGAAATACGTGAATATTAAAAAAAGAAAAAAGTTTACGTTCACGTAAATATTCCGTTACTTAAAAAAAACGTTATTAAATATAATTTGTTCAAATGTGATCGTGGGCCGCACAAAAGGGCGCGGCGGGCTGCATGTTGGCCAATCCTGTTTTAATCTAATCAGAAGTAAATACAAAAATTCATCTTTTGCTAATCGACTATTTTAGAGTATCTAATTTATTATTATTTTAATTTTCAGTTCGTTTTCTAAATATTTATGTTAATTGTGACATTTATAGCTTAGATAGAGATGTCAAAAACGCCATAAAACATCTTATTATTCTCAAAAAAATAACTTTCTATGCAGAGTATTTTAGGTAAAAAATATATATATATTTTATTTAATGAATTTACCAATTAATTTTAAAACTTTTTTTCATTTCATATATCCAGCTTATTATATCTGCTAATAAAACGTTATTATTAGGGTATACAATGAATTATATACACTAATCAAATTTTTGTGACATAACTCTGGTTAATGTTATTTGAAGTCCACCCCGCCACTGTTTATGGGACTACTAAAGTGTGATCATGTATTAAAACATACATGCAACACCGGAATACATTTTGGATGCTCCATTTTCATAGGTCCATTATTTACTTGGTTTATAGCCAAGGTTTCACATGTGTATGGATACATGATGTGGTTAGTTGGTTTTGCCAACTCCATAACTAAGAAAACTTGTTTATATTATCTTCAACACTGTATTACTTTAAGGGTTGTACGTGATCATGTTATTCATAAACTTCTAGTTGAAATATTTATACTGAAATAAAGAAAATATACGGGTTTTCAATTTTTAGAAACCTATGTTAATAACGATAAGCAATGACGTCAATACGATTTTTTAATAAATGATCAAATGAGATCGAATTTTGTCATTTATAATATTGTACATTATACAGGCTGGTCCGGTTTGGGATACATATTTACAAATATTTTCTCATAACTTCCAAACCGGACCACCTGTATAATAGTGACGAATCAACATAAGCCAAACGTATTTGATCATAACTCCTTCATATTCACAGTTTTTTAAACTTAAAAATTTAAGTAGATATTTATAATTTTCCTTTCTTTAAAAGATAACATATAGTAATAAATTTTATTCTCAGGATATTAAAAAAATATATAAGAAGCGTTTTTAAATAACATTTTTCAGTTGAAGAAATATTAATATCATAAGAAACTACTAAATCATATCAAACTGTATTTTTATCGAACGTAACTGCAACATTGTAGTCGAACAATCTAACTTGCTTAATAACTGGAATTCCTATAAAGAAATAAAAATTCTTCCAGGTTATATATTATTATTATTAGAACTGCTCGTTTTCATCTCGTCTGTAATAACCGTTTCTCAGAAGGATGCTGTTAAATCATATATATAAAAGAAACTGTGTCAAGAGCTGTGTAAGAATATTTTTTAAATGAGCTTCTTCTATTTAACATACATACATTTGACTCGGTCAGACATTCAATTAAACGGAACAAAAAAATTAATTTAATAATTTGGGTTCAATAAAAAGTGGCACTAATAATTTTGTAGACTTTTGATATAAACATTATCCAAGATAATCCAAATTAATTTCAAAGTTTTAGGTAGTCAGCAAACACTAATAGAAATAAACAAAAATAGAAGGGAAAAATGAAAAAAACAAAACGGATAAAAGAACTAAAAACATAAAATATAGAGTAACAGTAAAAAAATAATAACAAAAACAAAAAATAAAAATAAACACTAGAAAAAATATATACAATACAGTTAAAGTCTGGCTGCGAGGCTACGCCCTATGGCCAATAACTTAAATTAAAAAAAAAATCAACGTTGCATTTACCCTTTCAGTTCACTAACAAGGAGAATTAAATTGTAAATATTATACCCAACCACTTTTATAATGCAAAATATTTCGCTTGGGGTGACCGTGCTATATTGCTGGTGGGCGGTCAGAAAACAGGATACAGTGATTTTTTAATCTAACAAAAATAACCCAAAATAAGCTTTTGTATAATATTTACATACGTTTTTTGGGAAGCTTTAGCTCCCTCACGAAGAATTTCCGAATATATGTTGATATGAAGTTATTTGCTTCAAATAACATCTTCGATATACTGTTAATTTTTTTTTCACTAGTTATAAATCACTCTGTATATGTATCAACAACGCGGACGTATATTGAAAGTTTATTTGAATGTTCTATTCGAGAGCAGTATATCCAAACTGAAACTACAATATATATACCTACATACGTCACTGGCATGTATGTATATGTGACAAGTTAAAAAATGTTTAATACACAATAGACAGGTTTCATTAGTATTAATAAAAGTGTTTTATATTTCAAACACGCCATATAGTTTCAAACTTGGAAACTGCTAACAGAAACAGATTGTCGATGTGCACAAAACCTATTATTCTCTGTTAAAATGCAAACGATGCGGATGCGGAAAACCGTGAAATTGTTTTCCTATTTCAAGAACAATTTCACAAGAAAACATTGTTCGATTAAACATTATTGTGTTCGATTACTACGCTCTCAATTCGCTATCGGAATTATTTGTTTGCCGATTAACGCCGAGGAAAATTAAAATTTATTTCGGTTGAATTTTATGGCAGGCGTCTCTAAGTGAATAAATACACTTAGGATGAACCATTTTAGAGGTATTTATATAAAATTTTGAAAGGAAAGGAAATCACACAATGATTTTTTAAATCTCTTTTGTGGCTTACTTACATGGCGACACTTCCAATTGATCTATTTTGTATACAAAACGTGGGATGTCCTTTTAATTTTTATTGTTACTCATGTACTACATGAATCTTTGGCCTAACAATAAAAATATTATTTTTTAATGAAAAAACTCTTTTATTCTTCGACATAATCTAGAGTAATACACTTGTTCCAATGGTCCTCTAACATGTCGATACCGGTCTTACAGTGGTTCGCGTCAAGTCCCTCAAAATAGGTGTTTGTTTCCAATTCGACCTCTTCATTAGAGTAAAATTTTTGCCAGAGAGCCACATTTTCAATTTCGGAAAAAGGTAGTAGTCGCTGGGGGCCAGGGCAGGAGAAAACGATGTGTGCGGAACCGATTCATAGCACAATTCCTTCAATTTATCGGTCGTAACGTGAGCCTTGTGGGAAGGTACATTGTCTTAGAGAAACAGCATTTTTTTATGACCAACACGTTCCTTTGAGATGTCTATGGTGTTAGCTAACTCACTCATTTCCATTTTACGGTCATCAACGCAATTTTTCGAATGTTTTCTGAAGTAACTGCCTCATCTGGTCTTCCTGAACGTTGTGCATCATTTGTGCTCGTACGGTTCGATGAAACTTAGCAAACCAATATTTCATGGTTGAATTAGCTGGAGCAGATGTGCCGTAGCACTTATCAAGCCATTTCTTTGTTTGGACGATATTTTTCCCATCAAAAACAATGATTAATCAAAACACGAAATGTACTTTTTTCCAACATTAAAAAAATAACAAACGTAGCGTTACTTCGAAGACTGTAACTTGAACAAGAGTACATGAAATGTCATGAAATTTTGACAGTATTCTAGTTAAGGACGGTACTCTATGAGAAACATACGTTTTTTTTGTTTTTTTTTTGCCATTTGTATGTCAGGCCAAATACTTTTCAGCCCATCTAGTATGTGTACTTGTAAACAAAATAATTTATGTTTATGTTATAATTAAAGAAACCGTACAAAATACACAAAAACATCAACTACACAGATGCTATATTTCTAGGAAATACCTCTTTGTATACTATAAATTTCACTAATTATCTTTATTTGATGTTTTCTGGAATAAATACACAAACACATGAAAATTAGTCACTGCGTAGGTAGGTATAACTTGAAATCATTTACCGAGAAAATGTACAAGTTCTTTCCCAAACATATCATGCTATATAAACATAAAATTCCACGTTGCTATGCAGAGAATATAACTTTGTAGCACATAATGAATGGACGTATACATTTTATACATTTAATATTATATGTATGTTTATATAATAATGTATATTATTATACATATACCTGCTACCTGCCCAAATATTGTCTTATGAATCAAATAATTGTTACTATAAAGTACATACAATTAAATACGATAATTTAAAAGAATATTATACAGGATGTTTTTTTAACCTGAAACATTCAAATATCTCGAAAAATAGGTACTCTACGGAAAAAAATGTCAATAATCAAAATTTAATCATTCCATGGGGGAAATACATTAGTGGAAAAATTACAACGCCATCTATGATGAATCAAACAAAATATTTAACTCAAATCGTACGTACCTTTAACCGTAGAATCCGTATCTTCAATAAAAAATTGAGGTTCCTATTTAAGATTACCCTCGCCCCAACCTACAAAGAGGGGGGTGGGGGACTATTTTTTTGCACTAATGTATTTCCCCCGCGGAATGATTAAATTTTGATTATTGACATTTTTTTCCGTAGAGTGCCTATTTTTTGAGATATTTGAAAGTTTCAGGTTAAAAAAATACATCCAGTACATACATATACATATGTATGTATGTTATAAGTTGTTGTGTAGAATCATATTATTAATTAATTTCTTTTGTTAGAGATTGTGTTGGTGTTATTATCACAGCAGAATATAATAAAAATAATTAGATACGGCATATTACGACGCAAATGTGAACTCAGCAATGAGGTACACTATTATGCTGTGGGGAAGTACTGTACACGAAAATTTTTTATAATATAGAAAAGAATAATGCGATTAATTTATAATATAAATAAAAGGGAAACACTAAGAGGTTTTTTTTTTAATAATAAATTATTAACATTTATAAAATATATTAAAAATTAATAATAGCACAACTTGCGTGCATAAAACTTTCAAAGAGCTCTGCTCAAAGAAGATAAAAAAAGATAAATAAAAAATTCTTATATCAAGCACGATGGTTCTGAAATAATATTAACCCTAAAGTTCCTACAGTGGATTTTTTTCTGGGAAACTTATTTTCTAATGATTTCCTTGATCTATTAAAACAAAAAATAAAAATATATGTAATAATAAAATACAAATACTACCCTAAACATTCTTTAATTCAAATATTTGAATCGAAACAATAATAAATGTAACTAAAAACGTTTAACATAAAAATGATAAAAATAAATTAGAGATTATTTAATTTTTTTTATAATATTTTCCTTACAATATCATCAAAAAGATTGTTAGAATTTTTTTTAAATCGTTTCACTATAAACCTTGGAGTCTCATATATAGTTATCTTTGTTTTTGTTCGTTTTTTTTAAATCTACGTTTAAATAAACGTATATAGAGAAACAAGTAAATTACCACCACCAGAAAAAAATATTAATAATAAATAATTAATTAATAATCATTGATATTTATCCAAATATACAAAAATTAACTGAACACTGAACAAACTTTCATTTAATCGCGTTGCCATGCAGAAATCAAATAGAAAGGTAGATATAGTTTTATAATCGACTCATAATACCTATATTATACTGTTTGTATAGAACACTTGATTTAACAAATTATGCGCATGTGACTGTATATAGGTATTTCATGGGTCCAGTTCATAATCCCGACAAGGGATCCGCAGAGATTGTTCTAACCAAGGACAGTTAATGTAATATACATTTACGTTTATATTTGTATTATCAAATACTGTATCACATTATAAAATAAGGTTCTTAACTTGATCTATTCAACATTAAAGTAAAGGATTATGATTGTCGGGATTTTGTTTTGTCGAGATTTTGAACGGTACCCGTGTTTCATATGAAAATATTTTGCTGTTACAATATTAGTTCTAAATTATACAATATTATATTATAAATTTATTTATTAAAACAGGTGTATTACATATCTATTAATTATTTAACAAACATACACAATATATGCAAAATGTATGTACGTATGCAATAATGTATGAACTATGTACATTTAAGAGCAACATTTACACCTATACGTGTATACCTAAATTAATTATAATTATAAATGAATGAGGTATCAAATACAAAATCCTCTTACTGAAAAGTTCTGATATAATTTAATTATTATTAGCACTGTTTTAATTAGAAACTGAAACTAACAAAGCGTACATTTTTTATTCAAAAAGTGTCCTTCTTTAATTAAGAACAAAAATGTTTCTCTTTAATATTAAATAATTAAGTTATTTTATAATTATTACAAAGGTAATATTGATCTTATTCTATTTTCGTACTTGGAGTTTTCAGTGATATACATATAGAGAGAGAGACAAATTATTTAAATTGGGATTATACATTTTAAAGCAGTTTTGATCTTGATGTAATGAGTAATTAAGAATTTCTGTAGCTATAAATTGTGTTTTAAGCTCAACTTTGCTGCGAGTTTTCGACACTTTCCTGCGTGTTAAATACATATCTATTATTTAAAACGTTTTATGCTAGCTTATGAGCATACAAGTCGAAGTTATTTAACTGTAGCATAGGTATATGTTTAACAAAAATTATATATCATTTTAAACCTCTTAACCGCGAATTATTTTAGCGTTTTCCTTGAACTTCGACTTATAGATGTTCTACTATATTACTATTGAAAAAATCCAAAATGTACCATTTATATTCAAAAATCAAAACACGAAAATTATTTTTAGTATTGAAATTATTTTAAGGTTCCGTCCGTCCGTCTGCTTATATAAATGTTATACCTATTAAGATTAAATTTGGTATACGGACGTAGACTGATGACACAAAAACATAAATGATGATATTTAAAAAAAAATACCCCCTTCCCATAGACTGAAAAGTATGTTATTCATAAAAAAAATTTTACTTATCCCATTGAGTGGGGTGTCTTTAGATAGGTCTCCTAAAATGCAACAAAAACTGTTTTATGACCTTTCGATTTTGAACCCTCCAGTCACGATATATTTGCTTTTCAATGTCATTATCAGAGCACCCGCCCCCCTCTAATTTCTAAACCATCTATACAAAAAATCTGAAAAAAATCCAGTATGTAGCTTTTAATTAGTACTTGAAATAACTTTTTTATAAATCTTAGTGAGAATGACTACAGAACCCCATCATGTGCGTGCCCAATACGCACTTGGCCGTTTTATTTAATAAATAAATCACCATTATTTCATAAAATAGAATTCAATATTAAATTCCGAATGTCTATATAAAACACACAGGTTACTATAAACATTAAACATACAACATTAGTTTCAATTATAAAAAAATAAAACAATTAGAGAAAATTAACAAACAATACACACATTACGTTTGATAAATATTTTTTCAAACAGCTTTCAGTAAAAACATTTCCCCTTTCTCTAAAATAAAACACAATCAACACCCACAATGTCATATTCAAATAATTCAATTTATAAAGCATTTTTTGTGAAACAAACAGCAAAAACACATTTAACAAATTTTTCCGTATAAAAGCCGACGGATTCACGAGCTAATGTACTGTCCAGTATCTGCCGGTAATCCTTTATAAAGGAATATTTTTCACTCATATCTCGTGTTGTCCAGACCAATGAGTAATGATAATGGATTGTAGGATTTGGTATATATAGTTCTCATCCTGTTAAACACTTAAATAATAGCTGATTCACTTGAATTATTCTCAGCTGTTTTATACATATGTGTATATATCCCTCTGATATTTACTTTAATTCCTATATTTATATACAGGCGTATACAGGGTGTGAAATGCATGGGGATTTCCTAAACGGTCAGAGATACAGATTTAAATAAGATGAATTATTTGTAATAAGGGTGTAACTATAACTACATAAAAAAATATTAATAATTCTATGTGGTACTGAAAATTCGGAATTTCTTTAAATAGCAATAACTGTTTTGTCAAAGTAGATAGGTACTTTTTGTTTGCAGTTTATTAAAGCACTTTTTTATGTAGAATTGATTGGTGCATTTAGAATGTTTATATCATTTTTAGTTTCCGAGTTACAAGCCCTAATTTGAATTTTTCTTATGGGCCACTAATTTGACTGTGGCATATTTGAACGTATTTGTTTACTCTACTTTACAACGATATGTCACTTGTCATATTTGTATAAGTCGAACTACTAAATACTAGTGATACTTATAAAGTATTTTATTACAAACATTTAAGTAGACCATGAAAAAAAAAATCACAACGACAACAATCAAAATAACAAATGAATATTTGAAAACAATAAACTATTACAAAAAAATGTTCTTACTTTTTTTCGAAATGCTATGGTTGTACCTATGATCTAAAGAATTAATAAAGATTATTATTATTATTATTATTATTATTATTATTATTATTATATACTATGGCCTCACCGACTGTAGTTGTTGCACTCGCACACGTTGTTTGCGTGTAAGCCGCACTCTATTACTGTTACGTATGATTTTTTTCAGGCGTCTTTACAAACATGCTATCATGGCAGTGCTGTATTTCTAGTTTTTCATTACTTTGAATAAACCTGATTCTGAAACTACACGTGAATGTATGTGTTTTATAATTTTTATAGTATTTAAATGTATTTAAAAGTTTCGAATAATCAGTGTTTAAAACGTCTCTATATATTTCAATAAATAGAGCACTTCCAGCAAATTCTCTAATTTACCGTGTATTAAAAACTCTCTTTTTAATATCCAATTACTCAAAAACCATACGTCCAATATTACTTTTAAAAATTAGTAAAATATATGAACTATCCATAAATAACATATTAAAATTTTAGACTTTTATCTATACATTCCTCAAATGATTGAATAACCTTAAATCTAAAATTTAATTCATCAAAGTAGTTTTTACGTTAACACTTTTACAACTAATATCAGCGAACATGTTAAAGAAAATTCCCAAATCTTCTATTGATCCTCCATGTCAAATACTTCAAAGTTACGAACTTTGTACATATCCCAAGCCACGTGTGCTATAAGGTCTTTCATACATACATATGTACATACATATGTACGTGCTCTATACTATAAAAAAGTCAATCGATCTTAAAATAATATACGTCATGTGATTTATAACATTTTTTTCTCGTTAGCACCCTTTTTATAATTCACTTACTTACAAGTAAATATATCTACCGATAAACATAAAATGTACCGGCACCAGTCTTGGATGTAGCCCCAGTAATGGCTATTTTTAAATTAAATGTACTGAATTAGAAATATTTGTTGATAATTGTTTACTACCAATTCTGAATATTAATCTATATACCTACATTTAACTGTCTTACAGCGTGATTTGATGACAATCGGCCAATAGGTGTCAAAATGGTGTCGTAGTACTTATCATTTTGTAATCATTAGCAAGTATCCATCACTGTGTCCTCATTACTGGTTTTACTTTATCCATTACTGGAGAAAAACAAACAAAATAAAAGGCTATAATTTAAAAAAACAAAAAAGAAATCCATCAATCACAAAAACAGTGTAAACTTTACTCTTATAGCGGCCATAACTGGTGCCAATACCTTATTCACATTTTGAACTAGATAAATATTCATGAAAAAATTGTGATTAAATATTATACTATATTGTATAGGTATGCATATTTGCTTATACAGCATAACACGAATTATATCAATTAAATCCTGTATTTATTAATGGTTTAAATTTAGACACACACCCTTCAATTTCACTAAACAATATAGCTTCGAGCTTTATTATTGATATATTCATTATATATAATTCAATATTGAATTCATTGGGATAACAAAAATTTATTCATACATAGATAGGTATCATATATATGTACATATGACAATACTTTGAATGTACATATGAGGTTATTGATAGAAATACAAATATATTCGGAATATGGAAAAACCAATAAATAAGGATCAAAAAGTCTAATTAAAACGTGTGTATTAGGTAATTGGGTATGATTTCTGATCTACCCTACATACTATATGTATTTTAACCACAACACACGCATGTATGTATAATACAATTGGTAAAATGTTACAAATGCAAACGTTCTAAAGCTTGTAATTATCCTAATGCATCACCTTGGTTATTGAAAAGTCCGAAAATATCCGATAATATCAACATGAAAACTGAAAAAGGTACTTGCAAAATTAAAATTTTTTCTGTCATTTTATAAACGTGAATCGTTTTGATTTTTGATAATATAAAAAAATAAGACGACATTTAGTTTTAAAATAATAAAAAAGTATTCAATAAATATTCGATCGATGTTTTTATAAATGTTTCGATTCACTTCAAAGTTCTTTGATATTAATAAATAATTTGTTTGTATTCGATACTAAAGGCCTCTATACACCACCCAATCTGCAGGGCCGATTTATAGGTAAGTACAGTGGAAATAAATCGGATACTGTTGTAGTAAGTAGTGTTTTTTTATATATAATCGCCCCGATTTGCCTGTACATGCCCAAATCTGCAGGGGCAATCTGCAGTGTCCCTGCAGATTGGGGCATGTAATTGTACAGGCAACACTGCAAATTGCCCTTGCAGATTTGATGCCAAATTGGGTAGTGTAAAGAGGTCTTAATGTATAAATCTGTAGGCTGTCTGTATAATTAAAATATTTTAGAATATTCGAGTCAAAACGTTGTGGTCGTTTTTATATAATTCACTTTGACACATTTTATAACTGTGTTTGTTTATTCTAAACTACTGAACCGATTGAGATGAGACTTCCACTGATCGTAGGCCATATGACAGTTGATATAGAGCAGAACCGAATTAAGGAATATTTACGAATGTAATTTCATAGTAAAAATAGTTGTGATGTAACAAAACAAAAAAAATATTTTATATAATTATATTTATATATTAATATATATATATATATATATATATATATATATATATATATTAGTATTCATATATATGACCATCTTGATATTATTTAAATATACCTATTTTGTAGGGGTTTTTTTTAGGTCAAAATATTAATTAAAGAACTAAACCAATGTTCAAATCATTTTAATTAATAGCGCTTATTTTAATTTTCAACATTTTTGTCTTCATCAGAAATTAATAATTATCCCTATAAGAAATCATAAACATAAGTAAGTAACATAAGCAAATGAACAAGATATTCATAGATATAAACATATTTTTTTTACTTACAATTTAAACAGTAATTAGTGTGACCATATGTATGTAGTAAAAGATGCATATTACATCAAAAAAATTTTTTTTAAATATTAAAAAGTACCCATTCTTGTACAAAAGACTAAAAATATGTAAAATATAAAAAAACTTTATTTCTTTAAGTAATAATAGCAATAAACATAGATATAACAATATTTTAAATAATTTTAAGTACAAGCTATTAAATCTGTTAATTTCAGAAACCTTTAGTAATTTAAAAAATAACAAAAATTGTATTAATGAATGTCATAGTTTGCTAAAACAATATCTCACTATATCTGATTTACAACAAGTTTTTTTCATTGAAAGTTCTATTTATCAATTTACTTATTATAAATCATTTAATGTTGTCATTAATAAATTTAATAAATTGAAGTCTGAAGCCATGGTTAATGAAAATCAATATATTAATAATTGTATCAATAGTTCTAAACAGATAGTAGATAACTATAATAATAATAAAAATAGAAATTTAATAATAAGTAATAACCATGTTTCTAAATATAATAACAAATATAATTGTAAGCTACCAATAGATATTGAATTTAACCCTCTTAAACACAATGAGGAGAATTTTGTTGTTAATTTAACCTCTAACAAGATACCAGATAATATTAACAATTTATTAAAACTTGGATCAAATTTCAATTTACCCTATAATAATAATAATCTACCTATCAATGATATGATTATTTCATTTGAATATGGTATTGACAACCTAGATGAAAATGAAAAAAACTTAATTAGAAATAAATTTATATATAATGTTAATCAGTACAAGGATAACATGAAAAAAAACAATTTTTTGAATAATAAATATAATTGTTCTCTAATTAAGGATGTTTCTGATGCAAGGAAGTTTTTTAAGGAGAATGAAAATATCAAAGTGATTCGTGCTGATAAAACTAATAAAACCGTATTGATTGATAAAGTAGATTATGATAATAAAATGTATGAGCTGTTAAATGATGGTGAAACATATCTTAAAATACATAAAGACCCCACTAATATTTTCCAGAACAGAAACAATAACATTATTCAAAAAATTTTATGAAATGGGTTATATTGATCAAAATTTGAGTAACCAACTTAAAGTGCATAATAGTACTCCTCCACAAATTTACGGGTTGATAAAATTACATAAAGTAAATAATCCTGTCAGACCTATAGTTGCTTCATATAATAGCCCACAACAAAAATTGTCAAAATTTTTCTCTGATATTTTAAAAAATATTACTGCTAATAATAATACCGTGAGAGACTCTTGGGAATTCCATGAATTTATTAAAGATTTTCATATACCTAATAAATATAAATTAATTTCACTTGATGTTAAATCATTGTTTACTAACATACCTATCGATACTACTATTGAGATTATCACTAATAAATGGGAAGAAATAAAAAAATACACTAATATTGAGAAGGACGATTTTATTGATGGTTTGAAATTTTGTTGCAATACGTCATATTTCCAGTTTAAAAATCAATTTTATTCACAAATTTATGGAGCACCTATGGGTTCATCTCTATCTGTTGTTTTGGCTGATATTATTATGAACGAACTACAAGAGTCTGTTTTGAAAAATGTAGATTATGAGATTCCTTTTTTTAAAAGATATGTTGATGACATCATTACAGCAATACCTTCGGATAAAATTGAAACTTTATGCAATAGCTTTAATTCTTTTCATGATAGATTACAATTTTCTTATGAACTTGAAAATCAAAATAGAGAAATTAGTTTTTTAGATATAAAAATTTTGGTTAACAAACATAATAAAGTTGAAACCATATGGTATACTAAACCTACCTGGTCTGCTAGATATTTGAACTACAATTCTAATTCCTCTATTGAACATAAACGTAATGTTATTACTGCTATTTTAGACCGGGCAATTAAATTCACTAATTTTAAATATAGAAGTCAAATACTCAACAAAGTTTACAATATTTTCTTATTAAATGGTTATCCCATTAATTTTCTTAAAAACACTATAAATAATAGACTCAAAAGTATACTTTATGGACATAATAAAAATAGTAAAAGTTTGGCTGTTGCAGATAATTCCAATTACTCTTATGATGATCAAATATATTTTTCATTCCCGTATATACCTATTTTATCTAAAAAAATGAAAAGAGTTGTTTCTGGACATAATATAAAAATGATAAACAAAAATAAGTATACTACAAAAATTTTTTTTTCTAAATTAAAAAATAAAACTGATAAGATGAAATGTTCTAACGTTATTTATAAACTTAAATGTTCTTGTGATTATTCTTACTTAGGGCAATCTAAACAATACTTGCAAAAGAGAATCAACAGTCATAAATATGCTAAAAATGAAGTTACTGCACTTCGTACCCATATACAACAGACTGGTCACGAAGTTGAATATGGTGATGTTGAAATTTTAGATTTTCAGCCTATTTTAAAAAAAAGATTACTTAGTGAATCGTTACATATCTTAAAAGAACCTAAATGTCTTAACTCTAGAGAAAATCTTAATCACCTCAAAGAATCATATCTAAATTTAATTAAATAAATTTTCTTTTTTCCTCTTTCTTCTTCTTTCCACGTTTCTTTTTGCTTGTATTGTATGCCATTTTTTGGTTTTTCTATTAATTTTAACTTTTTTCATTTTTGTTTGATTAGGTATATGTTTTAGTTTGATTTTGTTGGTTTTTGTTCCCTTTTTTTTCTCTCTTTTTAAAATTTTTTAAAAAATTTCTTTCTAGGTTACCTTGTACTTAAAATTGACATTTAACATAGATAAGATTTTTGTTTTCCATAGATGTAATAAATATAATTAAGTTTGTAATACTAGTGCTTTTCTTTCATTGAAACACTAGTAATTTTATTTCTTTTTTCATGTTTGTATAATAAATTTGTAACTAGTTTTAAGTAAAAACAATTGATGGTTCTTGTTTAACGTAGTTCCAGCGTGGTATAGTATAATCAGACAATTTACTATAGATAAAAATTTAGAAGCCTCGGCACACAGACATTCACACATACAATTACATATGGTTAGTTTCAGTGATCTGGCAACGTTGCTCTGAGTGTTTATGTATTTTTGTTTATGGTCTCAGTATGTACAAATAGTATCGCGTTTTTATTCTACACTATTTCAGAGAGCGTTGCGCACAGCGTTGCCAGATCACTATAATCTGTTGAGTGAACAGGTTGGAAATGGATCGAAAATTAATTTTTTTAATTATTACATCTTGATAATAAAACGGCGAGGTGCTATTTTTATTTTTTTAACTTATTCGAAAATCATTTCTCAACACTCTCCTAGTTTTTTTTCCAATTCTGTCGAGTGAATTTTTTAATATAATAAAAAATAGTTGGAGAGACCGGACATTTTACATGCTTTAAATGGGACATGACCCTCAAAATCGCGAACTTTGTCTTTAAATATCTCGCGATCTAAACGGCCAAAAATTATGAAATTTTAGGAATTCATAAATAAAGTTGTTATAAACCCGAGAAAAAAAATTCGGCCAAATCTGTCGAAAAGTGATTTCATGCTGGAACTACCTTAATTAAGTTTTATCTTAGTATAAATACTATTCAACATGTGATACAATGTGATACGAATTTTATTTATTTTTAACGTTTTTAAACTAAATTTTTAAGTTTTAATGTTTTAAAAAAATTGTTTTTATATATTGTTTTATCTGTTGGATATCACATTTACATATTTTTAGTCTTTTGTACAAGAATGGGTACTTTTTAATATTTAAAAAAAATTTTTTTGATGTAATATGCATCTTTTACTACATACATATGGTCACACTAATTACTGTTTAAATTGTAAGTAAAAAAAATATGTTTATATCTATGAATATCTTGTTCATTTGCTTATGTTACTTACTTATGTTTATGATTTCTTATAGGGATAATTATTAATTTCTGATGAAGACAAAAATGTTGAAAATTAAAATAAGCGCTATTAATTAAAATGATTTGAACATTGGTTTAGTTCTTTAATTAATATTTTGACCTAAAAAAAACCCCTACAAAATAGGTATATTTAAATATATATATATATATATATATATATATATTCGTATTCATATATATGACCATTATTCTTGATAATATTTAACATACCATTTCTAGGGGTTTTTATTAAAGGTCAAAAAATAATTAAATACTAAAATATAGTTCCAATCATATTTAATTATCAGCGCTTTTTTTAGAATTTTCGACAATTTTTTGTCTTCATCAGAATTGGACAAACATATTCTATAAGAAATATACATAAATGAGCAAAAAACATAATTAGATGACTAGATATTAACAGATTACAAATATTTTTTAAGAAAACTTACTCTTTAAACAGTAAAATGTGTACAATTATGCAGGTACAAATCCATGCATATTACATCAAAAATCCTTTTAAATTTAACAAAAGAGAAATATAACCATGTTGATGTGAATTTAAAACTGATAAAATCATTGCAAACCATTTTTTTAAAAACATATAAAACTTAAAAATAGTATTAAAAACATTTTAAAATTGAAAATTTTTTTCTTTTTTTTATCACATTATACTCTGATGAAACGCAAATTTATAATAAGATAAAACGCAATATAACACGATAAAACAACTATTAAACTTAAATCTAGTTACAAATATCAATATAAGTAACAGACAAAAAAGAAAAAATAAGATTACTAGTGTTTCAAGTAAAACACCAGTATTACAAAATTGTTACATTATTTTTGTTTTTTATTTTTATCTATGGAAACAAAATTTCATCTATGTTAAATGTCATCCACAAGAAATTTCTAGGTTACCTTTTGTTTGTGGATGACATTTAACATAGATGAAATTTTGTTTCCATAGATAAAAATAAAAAACAAAAATAATGTAACAATTTTGTAATACTGGTGTTTTACTTGAAACACTAGTAATCTTATTTTTTCTTTTTTGTCTGTTACTTATATTGATATTTGTAACTAGATTTAAGTTTAATAGTTGTTTTATCGTGTTATATTGCGTTTTATCTTATTATAAATTTGCGTTTCATCAGAGTATAATGTGATAAAAAAAAGAAAAAAATTTTCAATTTTAAAATGTTTTTAATACTATTTTTAAGTTTTATATGTTTTTAAAAAAATGGTTTGCAATGATTTTATCAGTTTTAAATTCACATCAACATGGTTATATTTCTCTTTTGTTAAATTTAAAAGGATTTTTGATGTAATATGCATGGATTTGTACCTGCATAATTGTACACATTTTACTGTTTAAAGAGTAAGTTTTCTTAAAAAATATTTGTAATCTGTTAATATCTAGTCATCTAATTATGTTTTTTGCTCATTTATGTATATTTCTTATAGAATATGTTTGTCCAATTCTGATGAAGACAAAAAATTGTCGAAAATTATAAAAAAAGCGCTGATAATTAAATATGATTGGAACTATATTTTAGTATTTAATTATTTTTTGACCTTTAATAAAAACCCCTAGAAATGGTATGTTAAATATATATATATATATATATATATATGTTATTGTTGATGTTTCCGCAGACTGGCGATAATGTCGTCTTAGATTTCCGGAGTAATCTGCGTCCTTTATCCATTGCAGGCGTACGACGTTTCGGGCAGTGCTCACTGTCCATCTTCAGGTACTGGTTTACTTCTGAGATTGTAGCGCTTTATATACGCTTTGTCACGGTCCGGTGATTTGTGCTGGGTGACCAGCTTGTCATGGTTCGTTGGTTTTTGCCTGGCGGTAGGTTTCTTGATAGATCTAATCACAGGTAACCATGCCGTCGGAAGTCTCTGGCTGTCATCTCTTTTATTCATAGAGTAGTTAGAATGTTTTTCTATTTCTATGGCTTCCATTATAATCCGTGGATATGTTTGGTCACTGGTCGTTATTTTTCTCGTGTTTCCAAAATCTATCTTGTGTCCTGTTTCTGCTGCATGTTGGGCCAATGTGTTGGTTTTCTGCTTTTTGTTAACTGCCAGAATATGTTCTTTTATTCTTGATGATATGCGGCGTCCTGTTTGTCCTATATACACTTGTTCACATTCATTGCAGGGTATTTCATACACCCCATGGTTCTCTAAAGGGTCTAGATCTTTGGGAGACCGAAGAATATTAGATATTTTGGTGTCCGTTGAGAAGATCGTTCTGATGTTGTGTTTTTTCAGAGTTTTACTGATACGATCTGTAGTGCCTTTAATAAGAGGAAGACATACATAGCCCACAAATTCTTTTTCTTCAATTTCAGTTTTCTCTGTCGAAGGTTTGTTTATTGCTTTGGCAATCCTATGTTGACTGTAGCCATTATTTGTCAAAATTTGTTTCAGTAGATGAAGTTCTTTTTCACTGTTTTCTTTGTCCGAAAGTTGTTTGGAGCGTGTGACTAGAGAGTTGACTACTGATGATAGCTGCGCCGGGTGATGGTGTGATTTGGCGTTGAGATATCTGTTCGTATGTGTAGGTTTTCGATATACAGTATGGCTGAGGGTACCATCTGATTTTTTGGTTACAAGAACGTCCAAGAAAGGAAGTTCATATTCTGGCAGTTAACAAAAAGCAGAAAACCAACACATTGGCCCAACATGCAGCAGAAACAGGACACAAGATAGATTTTGGAAACACGAGAAAAATAACGACCAGTGACCAAACATATCCACGGATTATAATGGAAGCCATAGAAATAGAAAAACATTCTAACTACTCTATGAATAAAAGAGATGACAGCCAGAGACTTCCGACGGCATGGTTACCTGTGATTAGATCTATCAAGAAACCTACCGCCAGGCAAAAACCAACGAACCATGACAAGCTGGTCACCCAGCACAAATCACCGGACCGTGACAAAGCGTATATAAAGCGCTACAATCTCAGAAGTAAACCAGTACCTGAAGATGGACAGTGAGCACTGCCCGAAACGTCGTACGCCTGCAATGGATAAAGGACGCAGATTACTCCGGAAATCTAAGACGACATATATATATATATATATATATATATTATATATATTTGTATTTTTTAATAAAATATCATAATATTGAATAGGACATGCTATTATAACTAAGCATTATTTATTTTCAATCAAAAATATCTGCAACATAAGCCATTACGAATTGTTATACAAAAATATGTCATTGCATAACTTTTCCCAGAATAATTCTCATAACAATTTCGATATAAATAAATACAAAACACACTCAGACAACAATATTGATTTGTTAACAACACTGAATCCAATATACTTTAACACAAATAATGTAACATCCATTCATATATTTGACATTTGTAATATGAACTCTTCAACTCCACGAAGCAAACAATCTGAAAATCATATTTTCATAAACAAATAGACTTTCAAAAAGTTAGATATGAAACCTTACAAAATACAAAAAGCTTCTACAATTTGTTAGTAAATAAATAAAACAATGTGCACAGTAGCGGATTCACCGTTAGAAGCCTCTGCAAAACATAAAATAAAACAAAAAGAATAAACTGCTTATATCTACATATATGTACATTTGTACATATTCAAATGAATCAGGCAACTAATTAAAAAATAGCTTCAAGCAACTCTGAATGATTAAAAAAAATATGACAAAACAAACATTTATTCTTATCTCTATATATAAAAATGAATGTTCGTTTCTTCGAGGCTTAGACTCTGGAATTACTGAACCGATTTCAATGCGGTTTTCACAAATAGTTAGATAATTTTTCTATGTAGTATCGTGGTTATTAATATTTTGTGAAAATCTCAGATTTAACATCAAAAGTCTATAAAAATCTTTATCAAGTAGTGTTTTGTTTCCATGATGTCATAGCATACAACTGTCATTTATACGTATATAAAACATAGTACCTAGCCATGGAATACAGAATTTTATAATTTATGGTTTCAGAATTTTATTAATTTAGGTCACATTTTTTTTGTCGAACAAACAATTGACACATGCTAACAATTAAATATATTGATTGAAAATTGAAATATAAAGAAACAATTCACTTCCAAGAAAGATAAAATATCGAAAATAATTAGTAGGCATGTCGGATAGGCATGATTACTTTATGTTTAATTTAATTAATATCCCCGGGTATCACCGGATCCAATGAGTTAGTTCTTTATATTTTATCAAAGTGATTAGTGAACCCACATAACGGAATATCTGTATCCAATTAATTACCTACTGCAATGTTATAAAATGGCGAAAAATATTAATAAAGTAAACAAAAGAGTGACTCACATTACTCGCTTCAAATACATATTATAAGAAGTACCTCTCTCTGCTTATCAACTAATAAAATACTCAAGTTTCAAACTTCGGTTTCTGATCGGACAAATGTAATATATACAGCAATATAATGTAACTACTGATGTTGCTGTATCATCTACCTTGCTTAAACTTACGCAGCCAGTTTTGATATAATATGATTCCAACGAAATGATATTATCAGATAATGGGATGTCTGATAGTGAAAGTTATTCAATTTCAGCAGACAAGAGTTTCAACCAAAGCGAACAAAGTATTTGTTTTGGAAACTGGGACCGTATAGCCCCATCCTGTACACAAGTGGTACCCAAAGTGTAAATATTGACGTGCCACTTATGATATTTAATTGCTAAAATATATATCTTTATTCAGTTAAAATTTAATTGTTTTTTCAGACTGAAGGATAATCTAATTTAATTAATAGATAGAGAATATGAACTAGATACTAACAGTAGGAAAAATATTAAGTAAATAGATAATCATTTTAAATTATAAACATTCTATTTGTATTTAATTAATCTAAGACCGACAGAACGGATGGAGTACAAAATGTCACATTTAACATTAAAAATATAAAAAAAATCGTATTTCCCCCCCCCCCTTTTCTTGTCTAGGACAAATCACTGATATAATAAGTTTGACAATTAATAAACTTTATCTTTCTTATATTTTTAATATCAACTTTTTGGTAATTTGCTGATAAACACTTATTTCAATTTGGTTTTGTTTGTTATTTTGTTTTATCTTTTCAAATCGCTCCACAGTGTGCGATTTTGAAAATCTAGCGGGACAAAATTATTAAAACAAACAATTCGATTAAATTTCATTATGTATATATTTGTAAATAAAAATAGATTATAAAAATATATAATTTACATAATTTCTGTATTTATTTATATCAATTATATTCACTGTCAGTTGTATCATCTGAATCACTAGTATTATGATCACTATCATTTTGTTGCTGTCCTTCTGTTATTACACTAATATTTGGTGGCTGTATTAATTTCAAAACAGCCGGATCAATTGGTAATGCTTTTGTCTTCTCGACTTTCTTCAAAGACGTTATAACAGGGTCGGAGCTTATCAGCAAATTGTGCAGAATGTCCGTATTTGTCAACTTTCTTGACACTTTTCGTGAATATTCGAGCCGGAATTTTCTAAATTCTTTATGTCGAGACTCCTGCGCTTCTTCAGACATTTGTCCAATAGGAAGAAGAAAGTTTTGTATTACTTCTGGCCCATGTAGCAATATCTTATGAAGAGTAACGGGCATTGGGTACCAGTGGTACAATGATATGTATAAATCTGCGGTTTCGTCACAATATGATTTAAATGTATCTATGTTAATCTCATATCCTGATGTCAATGTCCGTAGTATAACGTAAAACCTTTCAATAAGAATTTTATTTACACCTGTTATTTCAGCAGTTATTGTAGGGTTCTTAAAAAATTTCCTTGCACTATTCCCATCATTGGTGTTTCCACCTCCTTGTTTGGGCGTGTCTAATAATAAGCCTGTTTTTTACCTAAACTGGTCTATTATGTGTTTTTTTCTGGCCGCAACGCTTTCTTTTTCTTCTGCCGTGCGGCATTGCCATTTCTGCACGTTTAACCGATAGGATATGTGTAAAATACACTCCATTAATCTTATCTGGGCATGCAGTGTAGATAAGCCCCAAGAAAAGTTCTCAGCATCGCTTTTTCGTTTTCTTATAAGTTCTAAGTTATTCATGTCTTTAGGAGTCGCTTGACAAATATAACATTTTTGAGTGGCCTTATTGAATGCCAAAATGTTGCAAACTTTGCCATCGACCATGGTTTCTTCAAATATGTGAGCTACTTCGATCACAGTACCGTTAAACTCAACAATTGTCGGTGAAATTGTTGCAATTTGATCACGGACACTTTTAAATTCTTCTAATACTAGCTGCTCAGTCTCCTTTGCAAATATAAATTTAATAGGCCTGCAATATGACGTCGATGACGGTCGGGGGTTCTGCCATAATATAACCCTGTTATTTATTTCATTGAACCCGAATATTTGTAAAGGCACTAATGATGTTGTCAAAACATTTGCGTCTTCAAAATTCTCCGTGTCGGCTTGTTGTTTGTAACGACTTTGTCCACCACTACCATCACACCCCCATTTAAAAATTATTGTTATGTTTCTTATTTTTAATACTCCATCAACAATAATTCTATCCAAAACTTCATTTTGAACTAAACTTAGTCTTTTTATAGTCAAGTCAACAATTGACTGTAACTTTACTTCAGCCATTGATTCATTGATTATACAATCTTCATTGGGTGGATAACATAATGTTTTGGCATTTTTTATTTGTTCATAGGCTGGGTAAATATTAAGCCCTTTTGCTTTGGCTGATTTTCTTATAATATTGTATCTTCGCTGGCTCAATTTCGCTCCATGTATTAAGGCCAATGCTTCTTCAGGCGAATACTTTGGTATATTTTTTTGTTTATCTGCTTTTTGAACAGCTTTTTTTATTTTGGTCGCTCTTTTCGGACTCGAAACTAATTTCCCGAGCATAGAAGCAGCATTCCTTTTACCTGACTGCCTTAGCTTTATATTGGTTGCATGAGTCAACTCGGTTAAAGTACTTCCCGTAACTAAAGATTTAACCTTCCTCGATTTCGATTTTAATCCACTTAAATCGAAGTCTTTTTTTGGTCGACCAGGTTTTCGCACACTTTGTGATCCACTTGTAGTCGGTATATCAATATTTTGTATAGATATACTGGTATTCAACCATTCCTCGTGCTTATTTAAAAAGTCTTTCTTACTGCGATGACACGATCGCCATCTTTTATTGAAATTCGTCATAAATGAGTGAATGACACGATTCAGTTCTTGAAGCATTGGCTGAGAACAGTGCTGAAGATTGAATTTGGCTCTAACATAATCCAGAATTATATTTTCAGGCTTTGCTTCAGACGTTTGAGAGTTATCATCATCATTTTTCAATTTTTCAAATAGTTCTCTTTTTGTCAAAGTTAGTATCGCACCTGTTAAAAAATAAATAGTTTGAAAAACTGCAAATATCTGCACGAAAACATTAATCCTACTTCTTCTATATAATATTTTGAATGAAATAAGTACAAAATCAGAGCATACAAAGGCATACAAAATTTTTGGCAATCAAAGAAAATCAATATTTTAAAAATAAAAACTTACTATTTTCTTATTGAAATTAATCGAAAATTTATACAAAATAATGAACTCAAGCATATTATATCGTATTAATAAATAAACTACATACCTTGTTGGGAAATATCCATTGCACAAAAACTGATCACAAATGTTTATTTTCACAATAACGTCCTTTTCAACCGAGCGTGTAGATACTACTGACCATACCTTTTGAACAGAACAGGTATAAACCGGTAATTGTAAAGCGTCTGGCTTAAAAAGCCTGGCGCCTATTATTATTATACTTGGTAAATGTTTTGTCTAGTTCATTATCTTCGATTCTAAGGTATTATAAGTTAAATTTAAGATAGTTTTTTTTTTATATTTTGTCCTGCTAGATTTGCAAAATCTTACACTGTGCGCTCTCCTGAGAATTACAGTTGTCATATAGTAGCCGACTATCGATATAATTAAAACAAAAATAAACGTAACATAAAATGTATAGTTTTTATTTGAAAATAGATTAAAATAAATATACAACTTCTGATAACAATATGAAATTATCAACGTGTATCACATTTTGAGAAACATTGTTCTAGTCTACTTCAGAGAGATAAATCGTATACGTTTCAGAGACAGATTGCTTTGTGAAATGTTTGCTATGTTAATGTTTAACTACAGTAGAAATTGTCAGCTGCATAACTGATATATTTATAATATTCAAACCAGAATATTGAAATCGCCATAAGCAATATAATTTTTAATTGCTTTGTGTCGATTTAATTTTGCGTTATATGCGACAAAAAGAACGTTTAAGTACTTCATGTCAGTATACAACAATATATATGTAAAATTCCCGCCCGCGAGTCTATGTACAACTGTCATTTATGTCGCCAACATCTTATGAATGGTTGAAAAACTAAAAGTAGGTGGTAAACAAGTTCACAATATGGGACGGAGAGTGTGTGAGGAATCTGTTATGTGTCCGAAAGAGTTTTCACGGAAATGTAACTTAATGCGACATTTGAAAAATATTCACAGATTTAAAATGCCTTGATTTGGTCTAATTTATCGTTATCAATATATTTAAATATAACATATCATATTAATGGACTAAATATATGGCCCATTTTGTGATTTTATTTTATTTTTTGTCCTTATAAAATACTTAACAATAAATAAAATACATTTAAATTATAATATACATTAAAATTATGAATCATAGTACGTACTACATTGACAATATGAAACGTCTACTGAATAACAGAATCTAATATTTTTAATAAACGTTTATTTTAAAACCGGATATTTATTCGTATTAAAAACAAAAAACTGTATATAAACATTTGTCAAAAAATACTACATATAAGTACATTTATAGTACAGGCAATGAAGGGAAAAATTGCCCTGTTTTTGGAACAAATTCGGAGTGGAATGAAATTTGGTACCCATATAGTATACATAATAGTACGTCTGTACACAAAAGTCCCCATCCATAGGCCTTGTGGAAAAAAAATTGCAGCCGTTTGAAATTTAATTTAGTTTTTATTGAATAACTTCAAGACAAATAAAGATACCGAGACGTGCTTTACATTAAAATTTTCAAAAATATTTGCCTTACAACTTTATTTCAAAATTTTCTCCAACGTATCTACATAAATTGCTGAAAAATCGCCGTGAATCTGAAAACTAAGTGCGTTTAATCAAAAAAATATGTTTAAATGGATTTTTAAGCTCTTAAAACTGATAATCGAGAAATGTCCTCTATAAAAGTTGTAGAGAATAAAATTTTACAATTTTTTTTGTAAGGTACAACATTTGATGTGTAAATTTTTGTTAGATATTTCTATTTTAAAAAGTCAAAAAAACAAATTTTAATTTATAAAATCGTATAAATAGCATGCTATGAAAATTAGCATTACATAAGAAAATAACATATTGGTATAGAAAATTAATGAAAATAAAGGTAATTAATAATTCCAATACTTCAAATAAGACTTTTAATAACATATTATGATAACAATGTACTGAGGTGTAATTTGTAGCCCCTATATTTCATATTATTGTATGTTTTAATAGTTTTAAATATAAATCTTCAAGACATTTTATTTTATCTTCAAAATACGGATATTAGATAAGAACAAAATCAGAGTATCATAAAAATTTGCACATATGTAGTACTTATATTACATTAGACATGTGCAAAAGTCCTCATAAATTGGGGATATGGAAAAAAAATTATAGCTGTTTTAATTTTGATATGATAAATTACTATGTATCATATTTTCACTTATAATTAACCGTTTTTTACTTGGACATTTACATATTGTGTATCTCTGTATAGCATGTACATTATGAACAATTGAATTATGATCATTTTGATAGAAAATTTTGATTTTTAAATCAAACAGTTGTTAAGATATAAATTTATTTGTTTAATTCGATTTTATAAAAGTATATTTTGTTATGTATTTTAAACCTGTTTACAGATACGCTTATAACTTTTCTTTCGGGGTATCAATTAATGGGGATTTTCAAACAAGCGTAGTAGATACATTAGTGAGTGCATCTGAAAAAGTCCCCATACATTGAAGCCATAGGACAAAAGTTACAGCTGTTTTATAATTACGGTGTGGTAAATTGTTATCTATGTAATGTGTTAACTGTAAATGTAATTATGGGTGATTCTCTCAAAAATTGAAACTGAATTTTATTCCTATTTGATCAATGTTATCGTTCTTATTGAAAGTAGTAACCATTTTTTTTAATTTCCCATCGAGACTCTCCATAAAATATTCTTTCATTAATTTTCTATACCAATATGTTATTTTCTTATGTAATGCTAATTTTCATAGCATGCTATTTATACGATTTTATAAATTAAAATTTGTTTTTTTGACTTTTTAAAATAGAAATATCAAACAAAAATTTACACATCGAATGTTGTACCTTACATAAAAAGTTGTAAAATTTTATTCTCTACAACTTTTATAGAAGACATTTGTCTCGATTATCAGTTTTAAGATCTTAAAAATCCATTTAAACATATTTTTTTGATTAAACGCACTTAGTTTTCAGATTCACGGCGATTTTTCAGCAATTTATGTAGATACGTTGGAGAAAATTTTGAAATAAAGTTGTAAAGCAAATATTTTTGAAAATTTTAATGTAAGGCACGTCTCGGTATCTTTATTTGTCTTGAAGTTATTCAATAAAAACTAAATTAAATTTCAAACGGCTGTAATTTTTTTTCCACAAGGCCTATGGATGGGGACTTTTGTGTACAAACGTACTATTATGCATATTATATGGGTACCAAATTTCATTCCACTCCGAATTTGTTCTATTTAAATCCCTTCGTTGCCTGTACTATTAATAAATGTTGAAATTGTTTTTATAGAAATTTATAATATTGTATTAAAAACATAATTTTCACTCGCATACACATTACACACATACATATCTCTCTTTCTGTTCGACAAACAAACGCAATTATTACAGAAAATACTGCGAATCTGACCTTTATACAGTATATTTTTACAACAAATCTACGGTTTAATTATTTAAAAAGGTCAAATGTGCTTCTACGTCCTACACACTACATTATTATTTCTAATTTAAATGAAATGACATCTTCAAAATAGTTATTGTTTTTTTCAAATTATTATTTGGCTTCTATGCTTCATGCAGCAAAAATACATAGGACCTATGTATGTGTATCGATTGAATATGAGCGATATGTTGAAATTTATTGTAAAGTGTTGTTTTCATAGTTTCAATTACAACAATAGTATCAAACCTGCTTTGTGGCTTTATAATTTCATATATTTTTATATGTACATAATCTATACTCTATACATTATACATGTATAAATTCTGAAAATTTTACACTGGTATTATTGGTGTATAGATTTTATCTAACAATGAGAAAAACTAATAAATATGATTTACTGAATTTACATGAAATTTTGACAGTATTCTAGATGTCGCCATCTGTATGTCAGGCCAAAGACTTTTGAGCCCATGTAGTATATCCTATTTATAAATCTTTATTTGGGTTTTATAGGAAAAAAGCCTTGCGTACTGTAGACTGCCGTAAATTTTTTTCAATTTATTTGCACATGCAAAAACTAGCAGTGACACAGAAACATTACAATAGTATGTCTAATATTGGCCCACCATTTACAACATTAATGCCAATTTTCAGCTTTAGACCAAACGGTTAAGTAGCTATGGAATGATATAACAGACAGACAGATTGATTCCATAAGTGTTTCTTTTTCCGATTTCGGTACGGAATACCTACTAAATACTTACACATTATTATTGTAATTTTATTTATATCATTCGAATGCAACCCTGTATAAATGATGTAAATATAAAATAAAACTAAAAACTCGTCTCCATTTTATACGTCGTACTAAAATTTACCATTTACGTTTCCAAATAACATTTTCTCTGAATTACGAAATGTAAACGTTCTACCTTTTTCAAAGCAATAACAAAAAATATAATACCATTCTACTCATCTTCGAAGAAATTGAGTTATATTATCCCACGTTTGTTTTTTATTTATATTACGTAATACGCATTTTCTTCCTAAGCAAATTCAAAAAGTAATAAAAAAGTATATATAAATATTTAATACGTTAAATAGTAAAAAAAATACCTCGTGAAATGATTTCGTTATAGGTAAATATGCCAAATCAAATTTCACTATTCAAGGAGTAAAAAAAGTAATTATTTGCACAGGTCTTATACCTATGTATGTATTCAAACACACAAAAATAATAAATTATGAATTCGTATTATTTCCTCGCAATATCGAAGATACGAGAAGCTTTGTGATCGTTTCAGATTGAAACAAAAAAAATGTTATCGGATTTCAAAATTTTAAATTTATCTTACCGTTTCACGTCAAGACAAACACTTTTCGTTCCGTGTCTGTCTGTCTGCCTGTGTGTCCGTCCGTCCCCTGAATCCTTGTCACACGCATAACTCATGAACTACTAAACTAATATTGTTGAAACTTGGTCGGATGGTTGAGTCTGGCTTGAGGACGGTCCCATTTCAAAATCATCAAAATCGTTGGAGAGGTAACATCCCAAAATATTTATTTTTTCAAGATATCTCAAGAACGACACATATTACGTGAAAATTTTATAGAATATTTTTTGTAGAGCATTAAATTTCCTATAATATGGGTCTACAATGTTTGTTGTAAAATATTCCCGTACAAAGATTTATCTCAATTTATTTTAAAAAACCGTGTTTTATTTTTCTAAATAGATATTTGATTGGATATATTAAATGTCATTTTGACGTTTTAAATGTCATTTTGGCGTTTTAAATGTCATTTTGACGTTTGCATAATTTTAGATTTAGATTGAAACTGTCAAAAAATTAAAAATATACGAAAAAATAGGTGCGCCTTAAGAAAAATTTCGAACTAAAATTTTTTAGTAAAATTTGTATAAAAATTAAATGGTTAACCAATGCCAGGCAATTTATCTTAACACTATTGGTTTTTATTTAAATTGTTCAATAATTAACTACTTTTGGTTAATTTAGCACAAGCAAGCACTGTGAATTTACTTGGCAGATGGTTTTTTTACGTGATAACTTGAGGTATTTCAATAATTAAACTTGTAACCTACCTACTCTATTATACATTCTTTAATGATACGCATACCTACATTGTCACATCTGTGTATACTGTTTTATTTACATTTAAATATAAAGAAATCCATTTTTTTGTATTCGCTATAAAATATATTGAATTCCCAATTACGTTATAAAAAAATTTTATTCCGTCGCACTGAAAAAATTCTGTGAAACTGAAAATACTAAATTTATAAACATTTCTCGGAATTCTGGCAGGATGTAAAGTATAGGTAGATGCGATATTTGAAAAATCAATATATCAGTGTATCAGTGAAATGTTATGAAATATTAAAAAATAAGTACTATGACTTATTTTTTATTTAAAATAATAATTGAAAAATGAAACTTCGTTAATAATTTGCCTTAAGATACAAGTTTTATATATGTATATGTACACAATTAGAATTATTATACTTTTTAAAGCCATATAAACATAACAAAAAACAAAATTATATGATTATGACTTATCAAATACAAACCCTCTAACCATAAAAATTGTAAGAGTTTAAACTTACACGTGTTTCAATAGCAATGCTTTCTTCATCAGAGTTTTAAAACTATATTTTCCTATTCTATTATTGCTATTGAAACTCGTGTAAGTCTCAAACATTACAATTTTTATAGTTAATAGTGGCGTACAGTAGGTTTCTGCCGCTCGGGGCAGATGGCAAATTTACCGCCAATTCCCCTTTGCAGTTTATGTTAAATATGAAAATTGAAGACCTTTTTTTCGAATTTGCCGCTAACAATCCACAATTTTACGCTTTTTAGTAATTTTGATGACTTTTTTGGGTTGCTGCATCAAATTTTCCGCCCCCAATCCACAATTTTGCCGCCCTTACAAAATGTCCCCTTCCCCCCTCGGTACGCTACTGGGAATTTGTATTCAACACAATATTGCTTCTGGTTGGGTTGCAATTTTCTACGTATTTTTTTAAATAATTAATCAATACAACCCATATATTTAATTTATTGGAACAAGCACCATTTCAAAATTAATTTTATTATTTTTAACACTTCTAAATAAGACAACATGCGATACAACCAAAAATTCATGTTCATTTACTATTTTATTAATTGTGCACTTTATGCCCTAATAATAATAATTTGATAAATGGGTATTATTACTAAAAATAACATTATCAAATAGCTGTGTATATTTTCACACAATATTTCAAAAATACCAAAATTATAACGAAAATTGAATACAACATTTCAAACTGTTTTAAATAAATATTTAATGTTTACTATAACTACAGTAGTAACATGTTTATTTTTATGTAATAATTATGAAAACAAAAATTTTAATTTTAAACTAATTATGGTTCAAAATCATCGTCTAATTAAAAATAAAAGAGTAGTATTTCAAGAAAACAATAACCATCATTTATTCTGTAATTACAATAACGATAATGTTTCATATTTTATTACTTTTTCAGTTTTTCATTACTATCTACTCGCCTTAAAATTTATATTACTTACTTATATATGTGTTTTTCTCAGAATAAGAAAAATCTAAATACATATATATAACAGATTAATGTATACTCAAGCTCGAACCTAGTGACATTCAACAAAATAAAGTTTACCATAATTCGAGGTAATTGGTAAGTTGACATTTAGAATTATTTAAATAATCTAATTTTAATAATACAACGTAGTTACGTATAATTAATACTATAATATTAATATTCTATCTGTACAATATAAATAATATTTTGGTAGTTTGAGTCTATACGCCGTTATCTATTTGTGTATTCCGACTTAACACGAAAACTACCAAACAGATTTTGATGAGACTTTCACTGTCCGAAAACAGAAGATCTTAGAATTAATCAGGACCTAACGAAAACTAACCAACCCAAAACTAATTAACTCGATTTCGTCCCAATAGATTGCCCTAACCATGGACAATTAACTTGTATTTTATTAGAACATCCCCTCTGTAGATTTATAAAATATTATATAAAAATATGATATTGCTCATTTAGTAGAACAAATCTCACCAACCTAAAACAGAGGTTACACTATCAGTCTGGCATCAGTTCAGTCCGTGACCTTGATCCAGACTGATCGTGTAATGCATTGGTTGACGGACTGATGGAATGGACTGACGGATATTTTGATATTTTTCATTAGTCTGAAAGCCACGAATACGAACTATTAATAAATTAAATGCTATGAGAATATTTAAACATTTTTCTATTAATTATTGAAAATATTGAAATAATAAAATGCCATAACGTCAGATTTTATTAAAATTTCGAGCATAACAATTATTATTAATTAAAGTATTGACAACTAGGTTAATAAAATACTAAGGCATTATGTCAGTTTTTTTTAATTTTATTTAATGACACGAAAATAAAAATATTTTATTACTAATTTTCAATAATTTTCCATATTTGCGACCTATAGCACGGAATTAAAGATTTTATAAAAAAAAATAGTGAACGTAATTCCGTTTTAGGTTTTAAAGCTTAAAAAATCTATAAAGTTTCGGTAAATAATTTTTTTTAATCAATAATGTTAAAGTAAACTAATGAATAGATAATAAAATACTTTTATTCATAGAAACAGAAAAAAATGTCCAGTCAATACGTTTAATTAAAATGAAAAAAACTGCTGTTTTTAATTTACGACAGTAAAGATTATAATTGAATTTTGTATAGGATGTAATTACCTCAAGTGAAATTTTGCAATATAATAACTCAATTAATACATTTACACAATATCTGATAATAAATTATTTTTCTAAACATTTTTTTCTGCAGCCATACTTTATTTATATTGTTATTTTATTTATTTATATATTATTGCAATACAAGCTTTTTCCTTGTAACAATCCATCATTTTTCATATGAATATGTCTTGTTCTTGCTATAACAGCGTTCTCGAGAAGACTGATGTCAGTCTGGACTGATCGTGTAATACCTCCATCAGTCCATCAGTCTGGTATCATTCCATTCACGATCAAGGTCACGGACTGAACTGATGCCAGATTGATCGTGTAACCTCTGACTAATACTCATTTAGCCATTTTAAAGAGCAATTTTTTTCTATGTGACATTTTATTTTGAATGAACAATTCTCATTTCATTTAAAATAGTGCGCGTTTAATTTGTTCCCATATTTAAATATCGCCTCTATAAATCAACACATGTTTATATTGCACATAACGATGAACATATGTACCTATGTATGCATAATGTACCTACTATATACATATATTAGAGTGATATCTTGTTGACACACTTACGTTTATATCAATACTGTTTTGTTTTGTTGCGCCACATGGATTCCAGGAATATAGCGTTACAAAATTGACTTTTATCATATGAGATATTTCCTACCTCATCAATATATTCATATAAATAGTGTCGTAACAAATGCGATGTACGGAATTTGTTATAAGTCAGATCCTATTTAATAAAAAATTTATCATACGGTAGCATATCTAGAGAATGATTTGTGATAATACAAACTTATAATCAGATTTTCGTTGAAATTTTAAAGCATATAGGTATTTATTCTTATCTACATAATACTGCTGACCGTGATATACGGCTTTCGTTTCACTAATACGGCGTTTTTTTGACCTAATGTCTCAAACTGATACTATATTATTGTCGGTAATCCAATTTGTAATTTTATTAATCTTCTCTCGTACTACGCAGTCAATAAATGATAGTGTAAACATATTATCAAGCTTTTATACATAATGGCGGTCAGGATTAACTTAATCTGCCGTATGAACGGAGATTATCTGTACGAGTATATATGAGTCCTTTAGAAGCCAAAATAATTGTCCTTTTAAGAAGTAGATTATTAAAATTTTTAATAAACCTCTGAAGCAAAAAAAAACATTAAACAATAAGTTACATATAAATATAATCTGTCTTTAGCTCAGTAATGGCTTATGGAGAGTTGAGGGGGGGGGGGGTAAGAGGGGCAGCCACCTCGGGTTCACGTACTAAGTTGCCCGAAGGGGTAGCATAATGACACATAGTTAAAAACTTTTTCGATTAAATATTCCCTAGTTAAAATAAAACCGCATCAAAATCCGACCTTCCGTTGAAAAATTACGAAGCCACAAACAAATATATGACTCAAACATATTATTATAACCCCTCCTTCCGTCTTTTGGTGTTTGAAGTAAAAAATACATTTTACGTTTTTCATATTTTTTTTCTGATGTCAAAATTAGAAAATCAACAATTAGGAACCGAATCGTTTTGATAACTGAAGCCTTCATATGATAATATATTTTTGAATAACGACATTATGATCGTGCGTTCGTCTCAAAGAGACTAGTCACGACAATTTCTTAAATTAACATTGCTTTCTATTTTCTGTGCTCTCTAATATTCATGAAAAAAGATTTTTTTTCCTCCAGTGAAACATAATATATTTAGTATATTTTACACCTGTTTCCTTCTTACACAAACATAAACTATTAATAAATAAAAGCAATTATTATTAATGCAATTATATTAGGTACCATAAAATATGTAATTTTTCTACGTTCTTAGATGTGTATTGAAAACTACCAAATATATTACCCAGTCTGTAAAATACAAAAATTTGTTCTGGCTTTAGCAGACGTACCACCAACATATCCTAAGCTATATATGTATATTTATACCTCTATATTATACTTTACAGGTAACACTCAAATTTTATAACCTTTCTAAAACAACCCATTTCCTCTTTTATGTCGCGAATATATTAATAAATAATTAGACAACATGGTAAAGATATAAAAAGTAAAATATGTATACTCAAAATAATGAATATTTTCAAATTGTTCATAACATAATTTTATAATTAAAATATTTTTATTGCGAGTCTTTTTTTAATATTTAATAACGATGCTATTCACTACGTAAATCAAGTATAATTTGAATTCTGACAATACTTCATTAGGACTACATACTGCGTAATATGATAAATTAAAGTTAATTCCAAATTCGTAATTTTAATTCTGAGAAACTTTTAAATTATGACGTAAAAAATTAATTACAATTTTGTTTTTATTGCAACATTTAATAAAATGTTAAAATAAAAACAACAATATTATTATGGGCATATGAATATGCACACAATCTTTTAAAAATTAGTTATATCGAAAATCAGAAATTTTATAGAGGTACATTTGTATATGATAATTTAAGTGTAGAATAAATAGACACTTGTGATATGAGTGTGCACAGTCGAGGGATTGACGTGAATACGTTCAAAATCTAAGGTCACGTAGTTTGTGGCAGTGTGGTTAAATAAAACTCCTGACCCTCTCAACTACTGGTAAGGATATATTTTCCGATGGCTACTGAGATGATCTTTCCAATGCTATACGTCTTTAATATTTTCTCACATTTATTTTTTATAAGCAGGATTGATCTTATAAGATAAGTTTAATAAAGCTCACATTTGAATATTTGTAAAATGGACATAATTATTTTTTCTTATGATTTGTACGAACATAAATTGTCATAAAAGTATACGCTATGATGCCATGTTTGTTTATGACGTTTATGCTCACGTGGCAATATACTATTTTCTGATTGGTTATTGCTCAAATCTAGCACGAAAAATAGGATATGAACTATCACATAATTGTAGCAAGCGTCCACGCAACGAAGCCAGTAGTGACGTTATTTTTCATCACAGCAACCATCGTAGCGCCCCGTAGCAAATCTATCGTCGTATGAGCTAGGTTTTAGATTACCCTGAAAATGTTACATCAAGTTTCTGAAATAACCTCCTCCCCCCCACTAGTATCTGGCGTGAAACACTAGACGTTATTCACGTCAAAAATGTGACTGCATATAGGTATACGAATGGAGGTTCATTTCAAATCATAATTCATATTTAGGTTGAGTACCTTGTTACAAACAAAATTCAAAGACAGCACAATTTAACTGTTCAACGTTTCGTTGCAGGAAGCCGACGTAGCACCCGTGACGCGCGCTCTGACGGACGCCACGACCCGCACGTTTCCGCTCGCCCGCTACACGCCTGTCAGTCGCCGGGAAAAACTACAGACGCTCATCGCCGACCACCTCCCGCGCTCTGTCTATGACATCATCTACTCGTAAAGGTATTATATTTTTCCTTTTATCTTTATTATCATGTAAAACTCTTCCGAGGTGTTTTTCCTTTTCCTTTGCACCTTTTCCGTGAAAATGTTAGTATAAGGTTTGTGATAATGTCTGTTGTGTTTTAATAAAAATGTAATTATATCTTTATTAATCTAACAATTAGATACTGTTACTGTTTTTAAAACATAAATTCTTATTTATTTACAGTTTTCTGTTTGTTTATTTATATTAATATTTAGTATAACATTTTACCACTTTTATAAATAATGCCATATGGAGATTATTTTATCAACTAATAGAACTGTTGTTTTAATTCAAATGTTTATAATTAATTTAAAAATAAATTGACAACAAACAAAAAATATAATTAATTTATATTTTATAATATAAATTAATATTAAGTTACACATACACATTATACATACAAACATACATATAGATTTTTTTATAATTTTCAATTTGGAATACAATCTGATAACACAAAACAAACATTTGAAGAAATTGATGTTTTTATAATGAGATTCACAAAAAATTGAATAGAAGATGAATAAATGTTTGTTTGTTTTTTTTAAATTGACAAATACCTCTCTTATATTGGGCGATTTATTTTTGCCTTCTAAGAAGTATAATTTGAGAATTTGATATCAATATTAAAGAATCAATAAAAACTGGGATTTATCATTTTGACATACAGACAGTTAAAACTCATTATAAAAGACTAATTGGACAAAAATCGTCTTTAATATTCTATTTATATTGAAAGAAATTGCAAATTTCCATCGATAAAATTATAATATTTCTGTAGAATTAAATTAAAAATAATGTCAACTAACTAATTTTTATCCATTTTTCATCATACTCGTTTAAAAATGTTTCTTTCTTATAAGAAAAACTAAATTTCGGTTTTTATTATTAATTATAAATTAGTCCGCTACATCAATATTATATTGCAGTGACGACGAAACGGGAGGAAAGGGGGGGAGCTATAAACCTCCTTGTAAACAGAAATATAGTACATTATCCATCCAAAAAAATAATATTTTAATCATAATTACGTCCCCCCTTATTTAACAATGTTCCTCCGCCACTGTTCTACTGTATAATCTCGCTACCTATATAATATTTATCAATTTCCTAGCCATAAAAGTTCTCTTGCTTCTGTTGACATATTTTATCAAAATAAATTATTTAGAAAATTACTCTTCAGTCAAGAATGGTGACCGATCCTTATTCTAGATTTATTCTATGTTCTCTATTTGTGCATCCTACTGTCTACTATACTCTATAAATAATTTAACACTTTCCGTATAAGAAAAATGAAACTATTTAACAATTAAAAAAAGGTTATACATTTCATAGGTGATATAAATATTTATAGTTTCGTTTTTTAATCATATTAGTAAAATGCGTGTAACAGTAATACAACTGGGTATAACTCTATGATGATAAGTATTAGGAGGTATATTAATATTAACTTTTTCTCATATTTTTAATTATAGAATAAGAATATAAATTTATTTTGTGTAATTTGAAGCATCCATATTAAGTAAAATTCTGCAGTACTTTCTTTTTTTGATATTTCTTGAAAACGGTTGTTCTTATGACAAATGAACAAAGTATATTTTTGTGTATTTTGTATCGTATAATCTTCTACAAGAACCCAACTTAAAGATCAAAAAAATAGTTGATAAAATTCGGTGGGCACACTTCCCCCATACACCCCTGGTCTAAATTATTATTATTTGATACTGAAAATCTATAACACTTATTAATACTAATCTATGTATCAAATTTCATAACTGTAGCATAATGGGTTCTCTAGATATTAAATAAGCACTAATTTTGGGTAAAAGACTGCAGCTCCCTCATGAAGAATTTCCGGACATAGGTTCACATAAGGTTTTTTGCTTAAAATTATATCCTCGATCTACTGTTAAATTTTTTTACACTAGTTGTAAATCACCCTGTATATCTTCTAATTTAATTTAAACACATACATAGATATTCTACAAGCTCTTAACTACATAAATTTATTCCTATTTGTTATTATTTCGGCAACCTTTTGTTATATTCCTTCTGAATACAGTATTGTCTACAATTATACACGCATATGTACACCCGCATTATGTATGTATGTATGTATGTATGTAGAATTCTAGAATGGAAATTGAATAATATCTTTCCCTTTGAACATCCCGTTATTTTCTTTGTATAATTTTAACAACTATTCGTAGAAATTTAATACAGAACTAAAGATAAATATTATTGTAGTATTTTTTAATTCCGGGAGCATAATTAACATCGTAGATAGATATTATATAAATTTTGCGTTGTGCTCATTATATTTTTCAATATACTTTAAATATGTATATACAGTGAAATGCAGAAGTGGTCGTCCAGTTTTCATTGAAGTTCGCTTATCACAGACAGATATTTGGAACTCTTTACTAGATAAAGAAGTACTCTTCGTTTATAGTACTCATATATATTTGTATGATAAAATTATTATGTAATCTATTGAAAATTGTAAATTTTGTGGCAATAAAATAAATTTTAGTATTTAAATATGTTAAACTTGATATAAAATTAATTAATGAAATGGACGTATATTTGTGTTTTTATTTAAAATAACGAAACTATGTAAGCTCCGCCCTAGAATAAGAGAACAAATGATGTTTGTCTTAATATTTTCGAATCTGTTGTAAGAAATTCTGAAAGCTCATAGTACATAAATTTCTAATTAGAAAATTGGTATTTTTAATAATTACAAAAAAAACACCTAAATCAATCCCTTATTAATTGCCCCTATAGGGTCGCGCCCCACAGCTTGTTTTTTTAATATTAAACTTTTTTGAATTAAAAAAAAGTAATAGCAAAAATAAATTTAATTAATGCTGCAAAGAAAATGTTAATCCAAAAACAATCTTTGTCGTTGGTTTTTATTGATACAAATAAAACAGCATTTAAAAAGATTGCAGCTCATAGTTTCATATCCATTGATTTTATGCAGACAAATAAAAACAACTGTTATAAAGTCAAACGGTCACTGCGTGACGTCACAATGTTTTGTTAAAGTTTTCTTTCTCGTTTTTCGACCTCTCGCCAAACGATTTATATATATTAAAAAGATAAATTGTCTGTAAGTTTTAACTTTTAAAGCGATCAAAAAAGTTAATTTGTGTACGCATTTCAGTAACATAATTCCAGTGGAAGTTTATATTTTCAACATTTTCAAGTGGAGTATTTCTGTCCTGTGAATATTAAATAGTATAGTATATTAATTTTATAATCATATTATAGATGTTTCAATTTGTTTTACGAAAGTAATATTATCTAGTAAAGGTTTGATTATTTTTAGTTATACTTTATGTTATAAAGATAATATAATTAAATCACCAAATTTCATTACCAATTGATAAAGTTTATTTTAAATGTCATTATTTAGTAATTTGAAATAATTCGATTTACTTATTTGAATACGAATATGATTACTTTCAGAGAACACTTGACATTGAACCTTTCATAAAATATATTTCATAACAGAATATAAATAACAAAATCTAATATTCTCAAATTTCCTTTTTTGATTACAAAAATAGACGCTATGTTTTGATTGATGGAGGGCCCACACATCTTCCTCCATATCCTGTTGTTTTATTGATCTCAAAGTATTCTCTCAGAGTGGATTTTATTTCCACACAATATTATATGCACATATTTTATTATATTACACACCCTACATCAAGGGACATGTCACCAACCTGTCTTGTAGAAACCTTAAATTGTTTATTTAATTTTTATTGGAAATATATTCTATTTGACTAAGATGTAATGCCATCTTGCAAGTGTTACCTTTAACCATAGGTTTTCAAACTTATTTGACCCACTACCCTCTTTTCAGCTATAAAAAATCACAAGGCTTCACTGATAATTTACATTTTTAGTAGCGAACATTTTTTCATATACACATCTAGTGTTATATAATAATCCAGGGCTTCCCAACTATACCCAGAGCCACCAGGGCTTTCTTTGATCCACCTAATACCAAGGGAGCCGAAAACCGCAGTTTGGGAACCAGTGCCTTTAACTATATAAAATGTTCCGTAAACATACCGACACACTTGCAGGAGTTGTCGAAGATATTAAAACAATCGCTTTTTGTTAATAAACCCATATCCACAAGCGAGCCATTTTAATAGTAGTGCAAAAGAAAGGACCCCGCACAAAAGCATTGGATTTTACCTTCTCATTGAAATTTTTTGTAATTTGGGGAAATAATAGTTCAAAAGGTGTAATTAGTACAGTCTATGAAAATTTCTGACCCAGGGGCACTCAAACATTCTATGTTTATGTATATTTTTATTTATCTCCTAAAGGTTCGACTTTTAGAAAATTTTACAAAAGATAAAAGTTATTAGAACTAGCCAGACAATATAAAGAAATTATTTTTAGAATTTTTTATAAAGTATTTTTTTAAACTTCCAAACCAAAATACTAAAAAATGTCAACATCAATATATTTGATAGATACCACTTATGTACTCCAGTCAGTGTAATCACACTCACTGTCATTTTCAATGTGAATAGTGTCATGAAACCGACAAAAATGACTTTTTAAAAACATGTCAATTAATTAGAAATATGTATAACGTAGTTGTTTTTATATAATGTTTGTAGTTTCAATAAAAAACGTTTTCCATCTCAAGTATCCGTTTCATTACGAATCTCTCCTGATCTATGTCTATGAACGTTACAGAACACCCACTAGTGTAAAAATAGTACCCTTTTGGAAAATAAGACCTAATAATGATTATCCAAGGAAAAATAACAAGTGATTTAAATTACGTTGAAAATTCATCTTGTTCGCACGCAATAAAACACTTTCAGGGAATGTTCTCCTAATTACAAATCGATTGTTACCCGAGTGCTTCTTTGACGTCAAAGACATGTAGGAAAACAACCGGTGTCATGAGAACTGTCAAGTAAGTACGTTTATCGGCCGCTAGTGAGGGGTTAGCTTTGTCACAAACAGATTTAGATTGTTTTTGTTCTTAAAAATTATTCATGCAAATTTATATTCTGACTATGTATAAGTTACACACTGTTTGTAGGTATAGGGTGTTTTTTTTTTTTAATATTTTTATTTTTTCGGTTCCGCAGGCCTATGTTTTAGCTTTGAATCAAACGTTAATTGTCCCAAAATTTCAGACTCATAGATCAAACCTGTGGACGGCGCAAACCGAGTATTTTTCCAATTTAATTAACATGGGAAAAATTACTTCTTTTTTTAAAATTTCTCAGGGGAATATTTTGTAGAGAATTAAGTGCTCAATTCATAAATCCAATAAATTTTAAGAAATGTTTGTTTAAAAATTGGATTTTACTTTTTATGATAATGTTTAAACGAACATATCTTTAAAAATATTCGATCTATGAATTGAGCACTTGGGTTCTTTTTTGTAAGAAATTTAACTCTCTATGATATGCTGCTGTAAGAAATTAAAATAAATAAATTTTTCAACGAGATATTCACGCATAAGTAAAAAAAATAATTTTTCCCATGTTAATCAAATGGAAAAAAGACCGGTTTGCGCCGTCCACAGGTTTGATCTATGAGTCTGAAATTTTGGGACAGTTAACTTTTGATCCAAAGCTAAAACATAGGCCTGTGGAACCGAAAAAATAAAATTTTAAAAAACACCTTAAAATTCGTATAAGATGGAATATATCAAAAATAAGGTGGCTAAATTAGAAGATTAACACCGGACTAGTGGAAAAAACAACCTATAATCTGTTTCATTTAAGATTGCAGTGGTGGGCGTGGATTAGACGGTACGATTCACACAGGCACTATTCTCGCGTCTTTGTATTATAAATATTAGTTTTCTAATATCCTAATGTTGATAATATAATACACATTTTTAGAATAACCAATCTGACAATGGTAACATGAATTAGTAGATGTATTGCATCAGTAAGAATTGTGTTATTGTGAATCTGGCTGGCGTTTTGCGCGTATTATGCTTCCTATGTTAGTAATGTTAGCTACCCGCTGCAATCTTAAATGAAACAGACTATAATGAATTTCAAAAAATATATATATATTCGTTTTTGAGATCATTCGACACTTTTTCCTGTGTAAATGAAAAAAAAATTAAAGGAATCTGAAAGTTTTTTTCGAAAAAAATTATTTGGTCAATATTAGATACCAAAGTTGAATATTGCACAATTTTTTAAAGAGAAATTAAAAAAAAAACTCCCCCGAGTTAAATGAAAAGTCGGCGTCTAGTACCTATTGAAATATGAAAAACAAAGAGTAGACACTATCAAATAATAAACACCTCTTATCTCTTCCAATTACCAACGGCCGCACTCCGTTGTTTAGTGTCGCTACTGTTCGTGGGCGCGTTCCTTCAGCTCGCTTTTGTTATGGTGGATTTTTTTAAACGTTCTTGGCTTTGATCTTGGACTTGTAATTATGTTTTATTAACCTTCTCTGTTCTTTTATACTGTTATTTAATCTGTATAACAAAGGTATAATACAAACGCAAAAACACCATTTTAATATATTTATAATATGGTTATAAAAATCTACCCCCCCCCCATCCCCCCGTGTTAAATGAAAAGTAAGCGCCTAGTACCTATTTAAATATGAAAAACAAAGAGTACACTGCAAATGCTAATTTGTTAAAAACACACCAAAATGTGTTACAAAACACACATGAGTGTGTTATTTGACACACATAAGTGTGTAGTCAAGATTAAGTGTGTTTATTGACACACTTATCCGTGTTAAAAGAGTAACACACTTTCTGGTGTGTAAAAAATAATTTGTAAATCATAATCAAAAATATTATTTACACACTTGAGTGTGTTGAAATGACACGTTTAATATCTACTAACACACTTTTTGGAGAACTACACACTTTGAAAATAAACACACTTGTTGGTGTGTTAGAATATAATATAGGTGAATATAGCCTATATACATTCGATCTTTCTCCGTCTATAGTCATGATACCATATTCGCTCTCACTCTTTTGCCATATAGAGTATAGAACGATTTGACACTAGTAATATTTATACGTCGTATCTTTCGTCATTTTGATAGAATTGAGCTTGATATTTGTATATTAAATTAATATAGAAAAGAAAATTTATTGTCTGATAGGTGAAATGTGTAAGTGCATTAAATATTCACAACAAAAAGATATATCGGGTGTAGAATTGATACGTCAAGGATTAATAAACGCAACTACAAGTGACAGCATTCTGAAGATGATGCTACAGGGAAAATTAATTATTTTATAAAAAGAAGACCCGGATAGAAATAATAAAATATGTGATGTGGAATTGTAGATGAAATTTCGGATAAAAGTGATGTCCATATTGTTTTGATATCATCAACTAAAAGTGATAATAATATCGTGCCAGAGGATAAAATTGTTACAATGAATTTAGATATGCTTTATGTTGCTGATTAATCGAAGAAGACAAAAATTATTATGTACCTAGTGTATATTATTTAAAATCATTGTATTTATATTTGTACAATAATAATTTCTTAATAAAATGTGGTTTACAGATTTATTACAGTAACACGCTTTGTAGTGTGTTAATTCACTAACACACTACAAAGCGTGTTCAAAAAACGTGTTAAAACTACACACCTTAAAGTGTGTTTATAAAAGAACACACCAAAAAAGGGATTAAATATGACTACAAGAAAATGACACACTTAGGTGTGTCAAAACAACACACATTGCATTTGCAGTGTAGACACTATCAAAGAATAAACACCTCTTTAGAATAAACACATCTTATTGTACTTACGTTTTATTAACCTTGTCTGTTCTTTTATAATGTTATTTAATTTGTAACAAAGATATAGGTAATATAAAGACAAAAACATCATTTTAATATATTTATAATTATGAATGGAAGTTGTTTCTGATATAACTCCGGTACAGATTTTTGAAGTGAAATCATTTTTGTACATCGGACACTAGAAACATGTGGGCGACATTAACCAAATCCTTTAGTAAACTAGGTATTATCCAAGGATATTTAAATGATTTTCCCTGCCAGAAAGACAATTAGATACCATATTTTCTATATGTGGCTCAAAATGTATGATTTAAATTAAAAGTAATAAATAGCAGTCCCAACCTAATTTCCGAATATTTCAGAATTAAATAGTTTACCTGACTGTACACATGTAGACATAAATGAACATACATACATACAAAATACATTTATATATTCAATGATACCTTTTCATCAATTCTCGTAAACAAATAAAAATAGCATTAATATGTATTTGAAGCTGCATATTTATAATCCAGTTAAATTTGGGCAATTTGCAAAAAAACCTTAATAACATTCACGTGTGAATTTTCGGTATTGATCATGTATTACGTGTAGATTTTTTTATCACAAAGAGACAACTGATTGAATACCTATATATGTGAGTGAGAGGCGTACACATTAGTCTATACACAGAGAAAAAATTTATTCACTGGAAAAAAACACAAATATAATGATCGTACCGTCGAGAACATTGTTGAAGGAAAAATACAGAAGTGGGTATAGTTCACGGAATTCTGCGTATCGCTCTTTTTGAAGGTCAATTAATTTAAAGTAAATTGTTATGTTTAACCGTGGTCGTATGCAAAAGGTTATCAGAAGTGCACGGTTAAATATTTTAAATTATTAAACTAATATAATAATAATAATGTGTCTTACCTCCAGATTCACCAAAGTACATATGTCAATTAAATTGTTACTGGTACCCATAGCCAGAGCCGGCCTTAGCAAATCTGGCGCCCAAGGCGAGATTTATTTTTATTTATTTATTAACAAATAAGTTGATTAGTTAATATCTCAGCTTGGCGTGATCCTACAGACTCCAACTTTTTTTTAAATATAGCTTACATCATTAACCTGATGTAAACTATCAAATGCCCTATGACCGTCGAGACCCCCTTCCCTTCCCCTCTTGTTAACAAATTCAAATTGATAAATTAACAAATAAATTAGTAGTTAATATCTCAGTATATCATCTCACACATTTTTTTAACAGCTCTGATGAAAAAAATTCAGTAAACTTAATTTTTACTAGACTACATTACGAATAAAATAAACTCAATTTGAACTCTCAAATTGGGTCTCCGTGCATCATAAGTATATATGAACATTCTATAGGTCGTAATTTAATAAATCAAAACTAAAATGATTGATTCTAAATACTTTTTGTATATCATACCATATCTCTAAAATCAGCGGTTTTCGGAATAATGACGTTTTTGAAATACACACAAGTCAAATAAAATGTTTAAATTGAACAAATACAACCTGAACATTTTTTAAAAGCTAACAAAAACATCCTGGTATGGCAAAAAAACATTGAACTTTTTTTTCTGTTTTTTTCTTTTTTTTTCTTTTTTCTTTTTTTTCTTTTTTTTGCAACACCAGGTTGTTTTTATTGGCTTTTAAAAAAAACTTCAAGGTGTATTTGTTCAATTTAAACATTTTATTTGACTTGTGTGTATTTCAAAATATCAATTTTCAAACGTTATTATTCCGAAAACCGCTGATTTTACAGATATGGTATGTTATACAAAAAGTATTTAGAATACACCGGTTATTCAATGTTTGGCAGCAAACCCCTGCATATATGTATAATAAAAATCGTGTAACTAACAGTAGGTTTAACTTCATCATTTTAAATGTGGTGGTTTCATTTCATTAATTTAACTTTATCAAAAGTCATTTGATCTTATTAATTACCCACAAAAAAGATCCAACATTGACTAATCAATATTGAATATTGAAGGCGACCGTTACATTACCTACCACATCTATCAAACTAATATTGATGATAGCATTCTATTATCATGCGACATTAAGCACTAAATTGATATTCTGTGTCACAAACAGTGACGTAATTACTAAGGGGAAAAACGAGTTAAAAAACGGAATTTTTTTATACATATTTTTAGAAAATTGACACAAAAAATTATACAAAATGTTAATTTATTTTTTAAATACCATTTTTCGACATTTTATCAGGTTTAAGATTTATAATATATACAAGTCTTGAGGCTTCCGCGGTGATCTTGATATGGATATTGGCTTCTGGGTGTAAGCCGCGTCGGTTTGGTCATGTTATCGGCCAACATTTCGTCACACATTGCAGTGGACATCTTAAAAGTGCACTTTTAGAAGAGCCCTGAAGATGTCCACTGCAATGTGTGACGAAACGTTGACCGATAACACGACCAAACCGACGCGGCTTACACCCAGAAGCCAATATCCATATCAAGATCACCGCGGAAGCCTCAAGACTTGTATAGGTTATTATAAATCTTAAACCTGATAAAATGTCGAAAAATGGTATTTAGAATATACAGAATATCAATTTAGTGCTTAATGTCGCATGATAATAGAATGCTATCATATAATAATTATATTATATCATTTATTATATCATCAATCTTACTTTGTCGTCCGTCCGTATCTCGTAACTCGTTAACTGTATAAGCTAGAAACTTGAATTTTTACTGAAATGTAAAATGACGCCCTCTAGTAAAAGATTTGCAAATTTTTCAGCTAGGTAAAAAAAATGTATGTATATACCAAGGCATGTGACACAAAGAAATGTATAACCAAAACAGACCCTTTTTCTTTTTTTTTCTAAACTAAAAATGGCACCAACAGGAGCCTAAAATCAGTATTTTATTTAGTCCCCCCCCCCCCCCCTTCTAACTCGGTAACTACTGGCTCAAAAAAACTGAAACAAATTTGGTAACGAGGCTTTGGTGAGACTACCAATGACAAATACTAAAGTCAACAATATAATTTTAAGTTTTGGTATAATAGGAAGTGGCGTCATACAATTTTTTATTTTTATTTTCATATCTGGGCGTGTGGGGTGTCAAAATATAAATCTCAATTATTAGAATATGACCATATTTTTATATTATTTTCTAACTCAGAAATACACAGTCCACGTAGTACATACTTTGGAACCCTTATGACATACACCCGTGTGCCGTGTATGTCTTGCCCGGATTATTTTAGAGTAGGCAGCTTTGTTAAATTTTGTGCACCCACTTTCAAATCTACCAATTTCTCTAAGTATTTTTTCCAACTAAATCTTCTGACAACGAAATGAGTTCTTTTAAAATTTCGCCATTTAAAAATCGTAATAAAAATAAAAAAATATTACCAAACCCTTATCACAAACATATGTAAGGTATGTACCTGCATTAATGGTCTTGCAGTTTGTATTCATTTTCGTTTATCACAAACTAAGTAGGCTCCTCCCATTTGATTATTACAATATTTAAATCATTTCTCCATGTACCAAACAAAGACAGATATCTTGAAATTCATTTGTTAGATAAAGAACTACTCTTCGTTTATAATAGGTACTCATATATATTTGTGCAATTAAATTGTTATGTAATCTATTGAAAATTGTATACGTAAATTTTGTGGCAATAAATATTTGATATTCCGAATTTTAGTATTTAAATATATTAAACTTGATAGAAAAAGATAACCGATGATGTTTGTCTTTAAATTTGGAATCTGTTGTAAGCGATTCTAGCCTTTAGGGTGCCAGACGAGTTCTGCAGGCGACTGTACATACATATGTACTATGTATGTATGTAACATGCATATATCAATCAGTAAACTGTAATTTGTTTTCAGATCGCGTTTGATGGATTGTATTAATTTTACACATTTGGAGAGTAATTGTTCTCGTTAATTTTCATTTGTATAATGAAATTCATGTTTTTTGTGAAAACATTATGTTTTCACATCATAACAGAAACAGAAATATAATAATATGTAATTGTTTATGTTATAAAATCAGGGATTTGGAGCAGTGCAGTATTTTAAATTGCTCTGTTTCGCAAATTTGTAAATTGTTGATTTTAATTGTATTATATTTTCAAAATAATAATTAATAATAATAATTACATAATCTTTTTTCTATTACATATTATTATTTGTTACACATGAATGATAAATACCTATAAATAATAAGAACATAAAATCTATAAATAAAACTCTTATTTATTTATTTAATCTTAATATACTGGGTGTTCAAAATAAAACATTACATATATAAAATATCGGTATGGAGAACCATACATGACTTCCATGTTCTTTCTATCTTTTTAAATAATTTTTAAATATACATTTTTTTAAATATTTTATTTATATAACCTACTACTATGAATATAATATCGTTATACATTAAAAAAACATATATACTTACAACGGTTACAGCTCTTTTTGCCATTTGTATATAAATATTAGTTTTCTAATGTCAAAAACATAATTCACATTCGTAGAAAAACTAATTTGACAATTTGAATTTAGTTGCATTTGTTTCCAAGGCAACATGAATTAATGACATATTATTAAAATTCAAATTTTAAGTGTGTTTTTCACCCCTTTAATGACTGTTTAGGCACGTACAAATAATAAAATGTCCCTTAGATTCAATTGAACTGCAAATGTACCAAATCTTATCAAAATTAGTGAGATAATACTCGCAATATTCACTTTTTAGACGAAAAAAGTTACAAAATTTCGAATATTTCCAAAACCCCTAATCCGATTAGCACCAAAATCAATAGGTCTGGAGTACTCACTGAGACAAACATTTTCCCCAAAAATAATTCAGATCGGTGCATTTTTACAGTAGTTATCGTGAACGAAAGAAAATTCTACATCCGCACAGACACACAGACACACGGACACACAGACACACAGACACACGCACAGCCGCCATGCGGAAATTAACTTTTCTTTAAGTTTTGAAGTTAGTACAATTAGAATTTGTCATTTTCTCGGACATGATTTTTCGATGGTATTACAATACTTCCATTTCTTTCAGAACATGGAAGTAAAAATTAAGTTCTTTGTAAAAAAAAATTCAGACCAAAGTTACTCAGTTTTTTTTTTATTTGTGGGTTTTTAATGTTTATTAATTGATTATATATTTTATACCCTAACCAAAATTTCAAATTTTCTTCCATATCTTGTTTAGAATTCAATTAAAAATTTAAATCATGGCAGTTTCAACCAAAAAAAGTAGTTATATATTTAAATTATTTTTTGGGTATCTTGTGTAATTTCCTTATCAAGATAATATATTTCGTTTTTAATAATACAATTATTTTATTTTTTCAGATTTCCAAATCGTCGCATCAGATCTTTCTCAACACTGAAGTAAAACAGTAGAAATCTTAATTGCTTTTAGACAAAACTAGAACCACAATTTCCTGTTTGTTTAAAATAACTCCTAACTAATTACTTGAAGTGAATAATCCAAAAACAAATTATCGACCACTAAAATTTAGCGCAGAATTTTCTACATTTCTGTTCTTATTTACACTAATTGTTTGGCAGAAAACAGTATACTGCGTTTCAAAGTTAATTCTCATTATCAACACAAGTTTCAAGTTTATAAACAATTCTTATTATTTACGTTTAACAAGAGAAAATTCACATCAACAATATGTTCATGCGAATGCAAAAGCTCTATTATCGCACGAATATTATGGTAAATACTCCTGTACAAAACGCTTAATATAGAAATATAAGGACGATTTTTGTATGAGATTCAGTGGAAAAAACTTTTGTATTAAACGTACCTACTTCTTGATTTTTAAACTAAATTCTTTATTTGAGAATTTCTTAAAACTGGAAATAAAAAAATTCTAAATAAAAACATTCACAATAAAACTTTAAAATAATATATCTTATTTTTAATGTGAAATTTTACTACCAAAATGTTGTCTATATTTTGTAATGGCCAATAAAACATTCATACTGACAACCAAGCATTCAAGAAAATTTAAATATATTCAAAATAGAAACTTAAATTATATTCTTGGAACTTTAGTCATGTTGGTTAAAAAATAAATTTTCATCGATATACGAAATTTCAATTGTTTTATGATTGTTTTAAAATGTAAATGAACCTTTTGTTTATTTACTTACAGTTTTGACCTCGTGTTTTAACAAGTGTAAATAATTGATACAACTTTATTTTCATTTCTTCTACTTAAATTACGTTTGTTTATTGAAATACCTTTTTTGTATTTTATCATCAACTGTTGTTTAATGTTCATGAAATATTTGTTTGTATACAACTGTCTGTAATAATTGTTAATAAAATATTATAAAAATAATATGTTTTTTATCATTCCTACAATTAAGGGAGAAAAAATTGTCAATGTTTGGGATTTTTTTTCACAGGTATAACTAATTATTTTAGGATCGGATAGAGAACATTTTATTAAGTATATATTCAACTTATTTAATACCAATTTTTATTAAAAAAATATTAAAAATTTGCAAAATTATGAGCCTCGATGTGATGATCAAAAAAATATTTTTCATTGGATTGGGGTAAATACTTATTTTTGTTTCCTTTTGTTTAACTGAATACTGAATATGCTGTCTGTTAATAATACATCTTTGGAAATGAGTTATTTAATTCTATTTCTTTTGGTAATGTTATACTAATTATAAATTGAACATTGTGATATTAAATAAAACGGCTTTTGTTCTTTACAGAAACAAATATAAATTTAATACCTTTCGTATTGTGTTTGTCTTTAATACCGTTTTCAATTAAAGAAAAGCTTTAATTAATAATTAATTAACATTAATTAACGCATACTAGATTAGTATGTATTATATTCAGCTTAAATTTACAGTTTCATTTCCAAAACTGAAACTAGGTACGTTTTAATACATAAAAAAAATATCAAAAAAAATTTGGGAAGGTGAAAACTCGGGTTACGTGATCTGTTTTTTGAATATTTTGAAAAATGTCCATTTTGGATGGTTTTTTAAAGTTTTATAAATGATAAATAAATTACTAACAACATAATAACTTTAAAATTGTAAAGATTCATTTGTATTATTTTTTTAAACTAAACGCAAAATGTATGTGCATGTTTGAAATATCGTAGAATTTCCCTTATTTTATTAAAATGTAGTTATTTTCACCAACGTTTCAGTGCATATAACAATGGACATTTTCAGAGTTTGTTGTAATCAATTTATAAAACATTAAAAATTGTATCTTACACCATGGAACCAGAAAGATAACTTTTTATATAAAAAATATACATGCCTACCTAATTTAAAATTTTAAAATAAAGAAAACCATGTAAAGCCACATTATTTAAATGATTCAAATATAGTCAGTTCTTAATACATGCACCCTTTTTACTTTTGTTAAATAAACAAAACGATGGCATTTACATCTTCTTTCAAATTGATGAGGCTGTAAATCAATATCTCTGTAAAAAAATTATTGTCATTCTTTGACATTTTTGTTAGCTGCGTGAACCTCAGCAGTTCAATAATGGTGTCATTATAACCAGTGACGTACGGACTTACAAATCCCACAAATCAAATAAAGTCCAAGACACGTAGGTAACAAAACAGATAAGATGTTTAAAAGAACACATATCAAAAACTTATTTGATCATCGATGAAAAAATATAGCATAAGATGTTATGGTGTGAGATCCAGAAACAGATTATCACACAAATCAACACATTCGCATCTCTCCCACATGTCTAAAAATAAGAGTTACTCTAGTAAGAGTTATGACATCGTCGCCATTTATTTCCAAACCGGCGGTGGCTCTATTTATTCAAAAATTCATTTATGAATTGTTTTTATATAGCAAGCATAAAATTTTTAAATTTAATTGATCATAACATAATGTAATAATATGAAGTGATATTAATTGATAAAATCAGAAAATATGGCTGTGATTGAAACTTGACTACTGCAATCAATCAGAAATCGATCGTTGTCAGAATTCTTAGGTTCGATCCAGACTATCGAGCCGGTCTCGGTCCGGTCTCGCTCCAATCAAATATTTATAAATAAACAATAAACAATGAAATCATTCACACTAAAGGTATCGCTCAGGTCTGGGTCCAATCACGCTCCGATACAGTATTAGTATTAGTATATCAACCCTTACTAAACTGAATATTTGACTGAAGCGAGACTAGACCGAGACCGACCCGAAACCAGCTCGATTGTCTGGATTGACCCTTACTATGTATCTCTGGTCTAAGAAAATTGTTATTATTTATTTTTCATTTTAAAGCTTTAACTATTAAACATTTTCTTATCATAGGTATCTATCATTCAATTTGTTTCGTATATTAACTATTTTAAAAATAAAAATAAATCCGGTCTTTTGTGTTTTTTATATTAAAAATTTAAGGTGGAAACCCAAAATTATGTTTGCACCTCGGGTTCTTAAACACATTAATCTGGAGTTAAGTAATTGTGTTAATACATACCTACTAATTGTCTTGTGAATAAAATATACCAATGAATGTTTGTAACATTTTTATAAATAAATAATCACTCGAATTCTCTTTCAAAGGTACTTTGAAACTTCATTGTTAGTAGTTTCATAACAAAGTATCAACGATGTGACAAAATGAATGTTACAGAATTTAATAACGCAAGGAAATGGGAAATATGTTTAAGTTACATTCTTTGAAGTATCATTAAATCTTAAACAAAAGTTATACAAAACTTTGTCATCAGTTGTTATTAAAAAGAAGATTTGTAGTTTTTTATTAATTTTTTTTTTTTAATTGTTGTTGGTAATATATTATAACATTGTTATTAATACATTTTTTTTAATTCGTAGTTTGGTACAATGTAAAACTAAAATAAAAATTATCCACTGCTAAAGTTTAAGATACAGTTGTAACAGTTAAATAGTCAATTAAACAATCTTTTATACAATTCCAACCACCACATAAAACCAAAAATAAAATTTAAGATGACATTTTTATGAAACGTTTTGTCTTTCCTTTATCGCCACAAATTCTTACAGATAATACACATTAGACTCACAAATGTGATAATTTTACATGAAATACTCTGAATACATAAAACAACTTCATTTTTTCCTTTCTATCTTTCATATCTCGAATTCACAACACGTATAAAAAATTGAGATATCGTGAAAGAAGGTGTAATAGGCAATTTATTATATCGAATGTATTTGACGTGAAAAAGTATGCTATTTAAGGGGTTACATCTAATGTACTAAATAATTTTTGAAAAAAAAATTATTGGCTTAAATAATGTAATAAACATCATAAAAATGATATTCAAAAGGAATTATAGGCGAAATTTTTTTTTTTTTTTGTAATTTTTAGAGCTCGCTTCCAAAGTGTCTGAACGAACAAAACAACCTAGATTAAAAAAATGATGTGGTGAAAAATGAATATATAGTAATATAAAGGGGTATCGTAATTCGGTCTCAAGCCAACACAGAAGCAAAATAAGCAATCGAAAATCGCCAAACCGACATAGCTCGAAAAAAAGTCATTATCTTAAAAATATATTTCAGATAAAATATTAGAAAACGATTTGAACAAATACAATTGATTGATTTTTTTGTCGTATTTGGTCTACAGTTGTTTATTTGTCATATAGCTGCAATTAATATTTGGTAGCGAAGTTGAGGGATATTTTAGATTAAAAATGAGACTCAATTCCTACAGAACAGATTGCATACTATAATAATTGGTTTAACTAAAATTTACTGAAAACTTTTTTTATTTGTTTTATATTTCAATCTCAAAAATATGGTATCAAAACAATAAATAAATTATAAGAAAATATGTATGTAGGTTAACTGTATGCATTTATTGTTAAATAAAAAGTACAAGTTACCATTAGTACAAAGTTCTTTATTTATTTATATCTTTAAACGCGCAAAATGTTGAATCGTGCCTTGAAAAAGGTCAAAGCGCATCATTATTATTGCAAAAGCTTTTACACATGGCCTTGGTGAGGAAAATATTTACAAAACCACGTTATATTTGCTTCCTACTTAGCTTTACCGTCACACCAGCTGTACGTATTAAAGATCAAGTTTATTTTATTATACACTTAACAATAAAGTGTTGGTTACATTTAAATTATGAAATTCTTCTTTGAATTTAATATTTTTTTATAATAAAATATTTCTTTAGAATTAAGTACTATGTAAGGCAGGGATCCAAAACTCTATACCCGCGGGCACCATGGTGCCCGGCGACCGTTTTACATGTACCCGCCTCTGTGCGTCAACGACAAAACAAATATTTAAGTTTACAATAAAATGTTATGTAATGTTTTCTTATATTTATGTAGTAACTAATTAAAGAAAATAAGCGTATATATTTGAAAATAATTATTTCTTTATAAATATATCATTTTACAACATTTTTTCTACCAAACGAACTGTAATGTATGTAGGTATAGCCAGAAAAATATGTAATAAGTAATTATATATTTTTCTGGCTGTACGCAATTACAAAAAAAACTTACATTAATTCTAAAGATAAAATAAAAATATTCTGTTGATGCAGATTTGTTCATGAGGTAACACAAAACATTTCTTCATATAACAAACATTGCGCAAGCTTTAAACAATGATCAAAGTTTCAAGAATAACATTTTTTATCTGTCACGGCTTACGTAGAGAGAACTAAGCAATATACAAAAAAATACCTCAGAACATTTTTATAGACCACAAAATTTTCTATTAAAAAGTCAGCGAGGATATATGTCTAACTTTTTCAGTTTAGGCGTGAGTGATATCGAGTTGTATAAAAATTAAATGGTTAACCAATTCTAAGCAATTTATCTGAGCATCGGTTTTTATTTAAATTGTTCAATAATTAATTTTTTTTTGGTGAATTTAGTACGAGGAAGCACTGTGCATTTACTTGGCAGATGTTTTTTTTATTTAAATATTTCAATTGATCATAACAGTATACAAAAAAAATATTATTTTTTGGCGACTCAATTTAATTATTTTGAAAGAAGCACATAATTTAATTTTTTAATGAATCTCTTTTGGAATTAATGAGTTTTATTCAATTAACCTAACAATTAAAATGAAGTTAAAATGTCAAATGTTAATTATACCTGCGACTAAAAAACTATGAATCTCATTCTATTTAATCTTTTTAATTTTAGACGTTGAAATGGCAAACACTTCCATTATAGTTTGTATTATTCAAACTTTGTTATGCTTCCATATCGCAACAGGCAATTGCTCTAATGAAAAAGCGTAGCGTTAGCTGCAAAATCAAAGCGCTTGCTTTTACCATCGTAAAAACATACCCTATGGCGGTTTTTCCGATAGATCCAAGCGAAAAGCAGCAATTTTGGGAGGCCGCATATGTGTGGTTAAAATTGTTGGTTATATAAAAAATTTATACCATATAAATTACACATTGTACCTACAAATTTAAAATGCAATATTAGTATGTATTTATACATTTATTTTATTACTATTTAAATAGTTATTATTACATGCAAGTATAAAAGAAATCCTGTACAATGATGTGTGCATTATATTTATACTTATAAAAAATATATAACTCAATATATGTAATCAGGTACTTACATTTGTGTATTACATAATATATTTTCACATACATACCAAAAAATCTCTTATATTCTCTACAGGAGTTCGAAATTAATTTTCTAAACTTTTATTCTACAAAATATTAAATTTTTGATGAAAATTTTTCTTCGACAAAGTTTTCACATTTATTCTCATATTAAACGAAATTTTTAAACCAGAAAAATACTTTAACTGTTTTTGAGACAGTAACAAAATTTACATTTCTTATACAGGGTGTCCAAGATAAGCGTGAAATGCATGCGATTTTCTACAAGGTAAGAGATACAATTTCGGTTAAATGAGATGAATTATTTGTAAGGAAGGGATGTGTATTACTACATCAAAAAAATATTAATAATTGTGTGTGGTTCAGGCGGTGTACCGTAGACTCTCAAAGTTTTATTTTACATGTCATTATATAGATTTTGACACGATGCATGGTTTCAAATTCGTCAATTAAAATCAATTCCAATCACGCGTTCAAAAGTTACAGCTATTTTTCTCCAAAATTTTGATAAAACTGAAACTTTTAAGAGTCCATATCTCGAGAACGGTTTGAGATATAGACCTGCGTTTGAAAATTTCAACTTTTTACATCATTTTCTATTTAAAAAACATACTTTTAACGAAATCAAAAACGCAAAATTTGTTCGTCAAATTTCATTGTTTTAATTTCACTTTTCATAGAAATTCCACGGAAAAATTTCAACTTTTCATTGATATAATCAACTCGAATACATACAAAAGTTAATTTATAACATGATTTATTAAATTTTGTCACATATGTTTTATGTATTTCTGTACGATTATTAGTTCCGGAGATACAAGTTTTCAAAAGGACACATATTTTTTGCATTAATTGTTCCCAGGTTTATAAAAAAATGGAGGTGACTAGAAAAATACTGCAATAAGTACAAAATTCGTTCGAAAAAAATATGAGATAAAAATGTTGAATTACTTATTATTTATATACGGTACGCGTACAATTTTAGGTTGTCTATGCGGCCCTTGGAGCAATTTGGGTTGGCCAGGACTGCTGTATAAATAAAATTGAAATGAAATTTCAATTAAAGTGAATTGTTAAAAAACAGAATATTACTTTTAGTATGAACATTTATTATATAACATGCATAAAGAATAATAAACCCAACATACCACTGGATAAAATAATCTTATTATAAATTTACCCTCATAATTTATCCCAAATTAAAACAAAACTTTTATAAAATTAAACTCTTGTATTTTATACTTTGTTAAACAAATATACATAATTCCTTAAGGAACAATATACATACATATATAGACATTTACGTGTACCAAGTTGCTCCAGTTAATTAATTTTAAAATAGCATAATTTAATGTAAAATAATAAGAGAAAACATTGTTACACATTTTATTCTCTTTCGACACGTTCGCAGTAATTATAATTAAAGCAGAATCATGACAAACTATTTACCCCCATTATATATTATTACTAATTTTGGAAATATGAATTTGAATATATTCAACTTTAATGACCGGTATTATAAGGAATTTGCTCCAGACCAAAAGTTAATTAGCTTTTGGCTTACGCTTTCTGCTAGGAATAAAATATAAATAAATATAACAGTCAATTTAATTAGAAAAGTTTTTTTTTGCTATTCAATTGATTTTTAATTTTCTGTTAATAAAATTATCAATAACCATCATAGCAAAAATAATTTAGTTTTAAGTGTACTAATAAAAAAGTAAATATTTCATAAAAATTATTAATCATCGAAAATTAAATTTTAAAAAAATTTCCAGTATTCTTCGATGATTGAATTGATTAAAAGTTATAATTTACAGAAAAAAATGATAATAAAAAGATTATATACGAATAAAAATAATAATTAAAAAGTGGATTTTTTAACAAAAAAAAATGGTGCTTCCTCGTGCTAAATTCACCAAAGGTAGTTAATTATTCAACAATTTAAATAAAAACCGATAGTGTTTATATTGCCTAGAATTGATTCAGGTGACAGACGGACGGACGAACGGACACACGGACACACAGGCAGAGAGACACGGAACGAAAAGTGTTTGCCTTGACGTAAAACGGATAAATCAGTTTAAAATTTTGAAATCGGAGAACATTTTTTTTGTCTCAATCTGAAACGATCACAAAGCTTCTCGTATCTTCGATATTGCGAGGAAGCAAAAATTTCCAAGGTTAATACCAATAAATATTACTGTAACTTTTTTTTGAGAATCATCTATAGCCATCTGAAACATATATAATTTTTATCAAATTCGGTTCATCCAATCCGAAGAAGAAAAAAATTTTATTTCCACGTTTTTTTTTTTTTTTTTTTTTCGAAAAACAGTTAAGGTTATGAGCTGAAACTTGCAGGTTTTAGTATTTTATATTACCAACATATCTTAAAAAAAGGACTTTTGTGTTAAAAGTAATATAAAAAAGTAATATCATATTAATATTAATCACGTTTTTAGTACAAAACAGAAAATAAAATGAAAGAAAATTAATATGAAATAAAATATAAAAATAAACAATTTAAAAACACCATTATCAAATAGAGATTAAAATTTAATCTTTACAGGTGAAGTTTTCATCTCATAAATGCAAAACTGCTGCGATGTATTTTTATATTTTCCAGAGCTATCGCTTTATTTCTTTACTTACTTTGAGTTTATTCCGTATAGCGATAAAGAACTTTTGTAAACAAAATATGCAAATCGATTCGCTTTCCTCATTTACATTATAATCAGATGCAAATGTTTATTTATTTTAACAGTACATTTATCTCAAAATTAAATAATGCATCTCCTATACAAATTTACATTAACATATATAATTTTTTAATATTGAAAACATTAACAAACAGAAACATATATTCCAAGAAAATCTAATTTTTTTATATCTTATAAGGTACTGGCACCAGTCTTGAATATCACCCCAATAATGGCTATTTTTAAATTAAATGTACTGAATTAGAAATATTTATTGATATTTGATTTGATAACAATCGGCCAATAGGTGTTAAAATATGTTAAACTAATTATTAGTATAATATATTTATTAATTATTACATTATCATAGCAACTGCTTTATAATGTTTCAAATTTAACGATTCATTCTTTTATATCTTTTGTGTCATAGTACTTATCACTGCATGTTCATTACTGGTTTTACTTTATCCATTACTGGAGAAAAAACATAAACAAAATAAAAGGCTATAATTTAAAAAACAAGCTATATTTGCGGACTTTGGTAATTAAATTGATTAAATAAATAGTTACTTGTTTTATTAGTAACATGAGTTCATGAGAATTACAAAAAAGAACCCCGTTAATCACAAAAACAGTAAACCTTGCTCTTATAGCGGCCATAACTGGTGCCAGTACCTTAATTAGAAAGAGTCAAACTAAAATGCGTAAACGTATTTCAATTACACGAATATAATAGAAATCTAAATAGCTGCGGAATTAAGATGAAATTCCTTTCCTCATTTCACAAACTAGAATTGTTTACACAGTAGGTATTGAATACACGAGTATGTATTATGTACGTAGTTGTACACATTCTCTACGTAACATTTCGGCGTCAAACACTCTTGAAGTTTGCAGTAACATAAAATTACACCAGCATCCATTAAAGTAAGAAAATAAGGTACTGACATCAGTCTTGAACGCTTGAAGAGCAAAGTATATTGTTTTTTGAGATTAATTGACTACTTTTTTGTAATGTTACTAATAAAACAACTACCTCTTTATTAAATCAATTTAATTACCAAAATCCGTAAATTTAGTTTGTTTTTTTAATTATAGCCTTTTATTTTGTGTATGTTTTTTCTCCAGTAATGGATAAAGTAAAACCAGTAATGAGCATGCAGTGATGGACACTTTGTAAAGATTACAAAATGAGTAGTATACTACTACACAAACGTTATAAAATAAAAAGTCGTAAAATTTAAAACAATGTAAGGCATTTACATAAAAAAATACACTTTTTTTGATGGTGTGCCGAACCGCGATAATTATTTGTACACTGTTTTATACAAAATGATCAATTATCATCAAATTACGCTATAAGAGAGTTAAATATTTATAGATTAATATCCATTTTTATGGTTTAAGTTTTCAAATTTTTAACTAATAGAGTAATAGTAGTTTGTTAAAGAAATTTCATATACGATATGATATTTTCTATTTAAATTTTAGAAACTAGTAAAATCTTACTTACCTATATAAAAATCGAAATTTTATATTTTTCCAAACATATTAATTTATCTTAAACAGATTAGTATATTATACATTATAATGAAAGAGCTTTATTTATAAAAAAAAAATACAACGCCCAAAAAAATTACCATACTATTAACGATTTCTAAAAAATTGCGGCACCCATAAAAAAACTAACCTAACATAACTGCGACAGGCCTTCCTGGCCCCAGGCCTCCAGGCTAAGGTTTTGCTAATTCCTCGCCTTCCCTCTTTGGGGATCATGCTATTAGATTTACTCATAAATCATAAATCTTATATACACCGAATTTTATTATTTACCATAAAAAGTTTCCTTCAAAATGAATACATTATCACAATATATGTATGTATAGTTATTCGCAGACATTGGTACTGAACAATACTGAATATATATTATTTCAGAAATGTTATTTTCTGACTTGAAGCTATCGAAGTATTAATAATGTAATTTGACATCTGGTTTGTCTCCGCATAGAAATTGCCTAATTTATATACCTAAGCTTACTGTAATAACGTATAGAGATGACCACACACATCAACGTCGTATTAAAAATTTACATTTTTTACTGATGAGGTCCATGTGCAGCCTACCAATACAAAAAGTTCTCCACCCCTAATCCATAAATATAGATAGGTGTTTCAATATGTACTATAGATACTCTATGTATATGTTATATATGATTATAAAAACATTGCTTTCATGGGTTTTTAAACCAGACATCTCTTTAAAGCACATATACTCAAATTCTCGAACGGTATATTGTATCTACTTCATACACATGCACACAATATACAGGATCGTATTCGTAAAATGTTATAATTTATATAAAAATTTAAAATCAAGCTGGTGGAATTCTTATTTAAGACTTAACCCAACCGGTGTTAACTTTTTCGAATTCGCCGAACTCCAAAATCAATAATAAGGCAACAAAGTCTTAAAAATAATAACAATAAATATATATCTTGGCTTCTGGGTGTAAACCGCGTCGGTTTGGCCGTGTTATCGGCCAACGTTTCGTCGCACATTGTAGTGGATATCTTCAGGGTTCTTCTAAAAGAAATTTTTTTTAATCAATTTTTTTTTTCAATTTGATATGTTCTGACCTCCGAAACCGGACCGTATCCGAAATAACTAGATATTGACCACCGAAGACGAAACCGTATCCGAAATAATTATTTCAGATTATTTCGGATTGTTTTTAACTCGTTGCCCAAGCCCAGAGAGACAAACTGCGAACAAAAACAAATATTAACTAATGTAAGTAATAAAAATCCATACCCGAATCCCCATACGAAACCATATTCACAATAATTTGATATCTGTATCCGAACTCAAAACCACCCCCACCCCAAAAAAATGCCCTATTTATACCCGTCACAAATTTTTCATATCTCTTACAACTCTAATTTTAGAAACATAGTTTTAATTTATCTATTAGAGCACCTCAAATTACATTAAACATAATAGGTACATGTTAATGAAATAATTTTAAGTTTTGAAAAAACAATGACAGTCGTTTTTTTTTCTTGTTAAAACTTTCATAATCTCTCGAAACACTATTAGTGGTAACTCCACGGAACACTGGTTAAGAACCAATGATCTATTCTGATAATGTAATACAAACTTACAATTTGTTGATAATCGCAAAGATGTGCTTTAAATGTAAGTTTGAACGTCAAAATTATATTACATGTTTGGTATATATTGCCTTTATTAATTATTTCTATGAACGATTTCCTTCCTACATATTACTGAAGGAAAAAGCAATAAAATATGGTTTACTCGCGTGATACAAACCTTTTTAGTTTACAGCATTTCGTAATTTTTGTAGTTTATTCAAAGTGAGAAAACAGTAAATTATACTCTTTACTAAACATAAAGACAGACACTAGCATTAAATCACCCTCAAACTATTTGCACAGTTAAGTGGGGTCTGAAAGTGCAAAAACTTTGATCCCATTTTTCTCAATTTTTACATTTTACTTCTTACTGCTTTTACCTAAGCACGGTAGTACAAATACAGCATTAATCTTTAAAGATTAATATTAATATATTATATATTATTATTTCAATATATTTATAGAATTTAATCAATTTATTTTCTATACAAAAAAACTGAAAACAAATAAAAAAGTTTATTTTTGATAAATAACAATTTTATAAACGTTTCTCTTCTAAAGTAATATATTTTATATAGTTGTAAGTTAATTTTATACAAAATCCTCGATAAAAATAATATCAATTCAAGCTAGTATCATGATATTATCTCTAATTGAATACAATTTTAATAAGCACTGTACAAAATAAATACTATTGCCTACATAGTTTGATATAAACATAATAGGGCACGTCAATAATATATAATCCCAATCAATAGTTTCTGTAAATAATTAATTAACTTATGTTGAGTGTACTTAAAGTAATTAAACATTAATACAAATTGCGTAATTAGGTACCTATAGCAGAATGTCAGAGACGACGAATTTAAAACATGCACGAATACCCAATTGATACAAAAATTAAATATTCTTTCAGTTAGTAATTCTGTCTCTCTCCTTTTTGGCTTTCGTAAACATAAATACAACCAGTAAATCGATACAAAACTATCACCAGACATTGATTACCGGTAGGGAGAGAAATTTTCATGGGGTAATTCGGGTAGGAGACATTTATATGAGACCTATATAGCGACTCATAGACTGATAGCTAATAATAAAGAATATATGGTTCGAACTTTGAATAAAAAATAACGTAACGATATTTTAATAACATTTACTATATATATATATATATATATATATATGAAAACAAACTTGTTTGTTTAAACGTCAAAATTTATTAAAGAAGAGGAAACCGCAAGCTTTCGATTCACAGAATCATCGTCAGGCTAAAATATAATAAGTAACAATTAAATACAATAAATATAATGCAAAATATTGATATTTTAAAATAAAAATTCAGAAATATACCTATTAATAAAGATTTAAATATTATATTATTATATATATTATTATATTATTATATATATATATGTATATATAACCAATAACTTACACGTTATACAAAATTTTACCCACGGCTTCGTCCGTGCTTATTTCAAAAATAATTTACATTTTTATAGATTTTTATTAGAAAATATATAATTAGTATACAATAATACAATTTTATTAAACGTGTTAGATCCAACACTTTTCATCTATATATAAATGTTCCCTAATACAAGCCTGTCAATTATAATATAGTAAAAACTAATTCAAGGGTAAAATAATAGTAAAAATCCGATCAAATTCGGTTCAGTAATTTTAACATATTCAAATTCTATAACGTTTTATAAAGAACCCATTTTCTGAGAAATGTTATCAAAGAACGTTACCTTTTGAAATATTATTCCATCCTTGATAAAATTTTTAAATATATATAAATTTTATGAAGCCTTCACGAGTACCAATTATTTTGTATTTAAAATATCTGAAATAAAGAACATTTGTCTATTTTCCATTAATTTAATTACATTATTATTAATTAAAACTTCTTTGTTAAAAATTATATAAATTCATAAATATACAATGAAACAGACAAACTTCTACATAAAATATTATGATTTCAAAAGACAAAAGAAAAGTAATTTTCTTTTTATCACATTACATATAATTTTAATCAACTTTGTTAATAGACAGAAGTTATTTTTAATTAATTTAAGATGTAATTTTTATTTTTTAAAGCGTAGATATACCTAAAAGTTCATAAATAATATTTCTTATTTTATTAACTATTTCATTTATTATAATTAACCCAATGTATTTTCCTAAAACTTACACAAGCCTACAGTTTCGTTGTTTAGATACAAGGTGAGTTCCAAAACTCGTTCGTTCTATTTTAAAAAATAATCGAGATTCAGTTGATTTTGAAAGAATTTTTGGCATTCTTGACTTGTAATGTCAATTTTGAGCAAAACTCGCTCAATCATATTATAACTGAGCGAGTTTTGCTCAAAAAAATCCACTGCATTTCAATTATTTTTTAAAATGGAACGAAACCTAACCTCCTCATATGTATGATAGGTTGTTACTGTATGCCTAATAATACTTTCTGTAGGGTACCAAACTGTGTTTGATATAGACTAAATTATTTTTAATACAAGGCATAAATCGATGATATTTTATTTTTCTGCATTTAAAATTTTGTTAAAACAAACCTTAAAATATAAAGTAAAAATAATAAAATAATTTTTTTAAAGCCGTCTATGGGTATCTAACGTTACTCCTTTACGAGCGGATCGAGGTGGGGGTGAGAATAGAGAGTCTGTGTGCATTCTATGTATGTATGTATGTGTACACGACGGGAGTACAGGGAATCGTTGCTCTACATTGAGTTCATTGCTTTGTTCGTAAACAATGATCCTTAAAAAACTATTTTACTCTTTTTTTACTCAGAAAAAAACATTTTTTTTCTAAATGAACCTTCAAAAAACGATATGATAGATGTGATTTAAAAAGAATTTTGGTCTAGACTAAACCCTAACCCAACGTTTTTTGCATGGTATTAAATTTAAATTACAATTCTTTCTTCATTTTCTTTTAAATGACAGTTGTATTGTATTTATTAATTAATGATCTAATGCGTGTATGTAAATCAACTATGTAAATGCAATGGTGATTGATATACACCATATAAAGGATAGCAGCTTTACATTAACACTATGTATAAAGCTTTTGGTTTGGTTTTGATATAGACCAAAGTCTTTATAATAAGAAAGAAAATATAAATTTAATAATATATGAAATTTAAATTATATTGGAGTAAGTAGATACAATTTTATCGTTCTATAAAAAAAATACATTCACATACAAGCGATAGATAGCAATATTTTCATTTTGAAATGTTCTGTTCACTTGTTTCATTTCCCACGGCTTTATATTTAAGAGAAGAGATTCGATTTTGTTTTCAATGAGTTTAATGAGAACGCGGAAAACACAAACATTCTAATTAATGACTATGATGTTTTAATTAAAATGTAATTATGATTTTTTGACGGCACTTCTTTGGTTTCCTTTTTATCAAAATTATTATCAAGCTTTTTTATATAAGATGTTATATCATATATCAAAATATCTGCTAACATCAGAGGTGAATTTCGGGATCTAAGAGCTTTGCGATTGCTGAAATTACATAAATACATTAAGCATTTCAAAATCTAAAATATAACTACACATTAGTTTTATGTAGACGTAATATGTATATCTAAAGAGTATATTCAAATTAAATAATTCGGGCAAGACATACACGAGTGTATGCCATAAGGGTTCCGAAGTACGTAATACGTGGACTGTTTGGAGCCACATACAGGCACCATTTTTGAGTTAGAAAAAAAATAAAAAATATGGTCATGTTCTACTAATTGAGATGTACATTTCGACACCCCACATGCCTAGACATGAAAATAAAAATAAAAAATTCTATGACGCCCCTCCTTATTATTTCAAAATTTAAAATTATATTGTTGACTTTAGTATTTGTTGTTGGTAGTCCCAACAAAGCCTCGTTCCCAATTTTTTTCAGATTTTTTGAGCCAGTAGTTACAGAGTTATAGGGAGAGGGTACAAAATAAAATACTGCTTTTAGCTCCCTGGTGGCGCCATTTTTGAGGTTTAAAAAAATAAAAAATAGTACCAAATTCTACTGATTGAGATCTACATTTTGATATCCCACATGTCTTGATAGACAATTTTTTTTTGATTTGCTTAAAAACCATCTGCAGGCACCATTTTTGATTTAAAAATTTTTTTGAAAAAGGGTCATATTCCGCTTGTTTGGTTATACATATTATCGTGCCACATGCATGCCTTGGTATAAAAAAATATTTTTTTTACCTAGCTTTAGCTCCTTATTGCCCCCCCCCCCTGAAAAATTATTTATTCAATAAATTTGTTCATCTTTTACTAGAGGGCATCATTTTACATGTCCAGTAAAAAATTCAAGTTTCTAGCCTATATAGTTTATGAGCTATTTAGCTTTGAGTGAAAAGGACGGACGGACGACAAAGTGAGATTAATAGGGTTTCTTCGGGACCCTAAAAATATATCCTAATACATGGAAGATTCTACCAAATAAAATTTTGGACCTAAAACCCACGGATTTTATCTGTGAAACGCGCCAGCGCAATCTGTTCTATTATACAAGATGTCCCGTAAACATACCGACAAACTTTCGAGAAATATAGAGGACATCAAAACAATCATTTTTTGTTAATAAACCCATGTCCGCAAACGAGTCGTATTAACAGTAGAGCAAAAGAAAGGACCCCGCACAAAAACAAAGAATTTTGCCTTTAGGTTGAATTTTTGTGTAGAAATGATAGTTCAAAGTATGCTGATCAAAAGTTGTAAAGGGCGCAACCTACGAAAATTTATCATTTGTGCTGTAAGGAGTATCGAAATGTTTAATATTAAGTCGATGATTTTATGTTCATATCTATTTTTATTTCCTAAAGGATCAACTTTTAAAAAAAATTGTAAAAAGTTAAAACTGCTTCGAATTAGTCAATGAATACAAAAAAAAATTATTTTTTTTAATTTGCTGACACTTTTTAGTTACTTGGTTGGTCTCCTTTTTATTACAAAATTAATAAATGTTATAAAAAATTTAAAAAAATATTTTTTCATATTCTCTGGCTAATTCTAAGAATCTTTTATCTTACGCAAAATTTTCTTAAAATTGATCCTTTACAAGGCCAATTTGTAGTTTACGTTGGATAAAGTAATCAAAATCAACGGGATTGTTAAAAAAATATTTAAAAATGCCTTTTATTATTTTTTAACACAAAAAATAAACTTTAAAAATTGCAGTCTACTATAATTGCAGAAAAATCATGAATATCGCTAAAATGATTTTTCTCCAAAATGTCACATAAATTTCCTTCAAAAAGCGAAAATCTTTGAAAAAATATCAATACATAAAAACCCAATTTATTGGTTTACCCTTTTTCCAACCCGCAAAATCATAATTCTTAAAGCTACGGTCACTGTTATATTATCTATCCCTTGGAGCGGCCGTACTATATTATTATTATATGCGGAAGGTTAGTAGCCTAAGTACGGTTGTAAAGCCTCTCATTAGTGTGTTTTTTTTTACTTTAGTATTATAAAACAAAATATTAACTAATAAAATTAACTACAAGAAGCTTTCGTTACATGCCAATTGCAAGATTTCTATCGTCTAAATATATGAGACCTATACAGTTGTTTGAGAGTAAAAATAACGAAAAATAAAAACTACATATAGCTTATGATATAATTAAGTTATCTGATATGATATACTGTATCATTCATCAGCATTTAAAGTGCACAAAAAAATGATTAAAAAATACCACTGAGCTGTTGCATCATCATGATCAACATTTTAAGAAAAACATTTCTTTGTGAATTTCAAAAACTTATAGTTCGCCTCTGATGTTCCTTTTATTTTTCTTAGGTGGCAGTTTTTTTGCAATCGATATGCATTTCATAGAAAAAGGAATGAAAAAGTCTTCTTGTTCTAGACAAAAGCTATGAGCTTTGTCAGAGCCTCTAAGTACTAAAAATAAGAGAAGATTTATGAGTATCAACACTTATTAAATATAATATAACAGTTTTAATATAATTTATCTTTGAAAGTGCTTCTTATATTAATACACTTTTTATAAAGTTTTAACATTTGTCATTCAGATTTTTTTAAATATATTTGGTTTTTTAAGTATATTTTCGTTAGGGGCACTCTAACGATGTAATTTCAGACTAATAAGTAGGTACGATTACAAAAGACAAGGATCTGTATGTAAGTTTGTTTTACTATCTTTTATGAGATGATCCCCCCCCCCCCCCCATGGGCCCAGTGCCCTAGACGGAGGCCGGTTTCATAAGCCCCTATAGCTAGCATAATATTAAACACTCTGTTTTGGAAAATATGTACGGGCAACTTAACTATCGTTTACCTCTATGATATGCTGAATTCTATAAAGAAAAAAATTAATGATAAGGGGAGACTGTAAAAATAGATGAATGTTAAAAATTTTATAAAGACATTTTTGGACAAAAAATCTCTCGGCAATTCTTGGTTGTCAATAAGGCCCTAGAGTCACTCACAATTAGCCCTTTTTTTTATTTTATTAAAAATGAATTTTTAATAAATCGCGTCACCGCCACGCCGGTTTGGCTAAAAATGGCGATAATGTCGAAACTCTAACTGGAGTGACTCTATGGGGCCCCAAAATGTTTTCTACTTAGTGACTATCGGTCATGCTACTGAGCAATCATAATAAAATGTGCAGCACATAAAGAAAAAAACACTAAAACATGTACATCTATTAGGTAAGTAACGCAATATCAAAAATAAATTCGAGATTATGTTTGCGCTCCAAATAATAAATATCCATGTTAATTTGTAGTAATATATTGAAGAAACTAGGTAAAAAAAAAACTAACATAAAATAAGACATCATATCCACACCTAAATTTAATTTTAAAAACTTCGTGCGTTGAATTTTAAAACGCAGAATTATGAGATTTTCCAACAAAGAAGAATGGATGTGCAATAATGGTAAAGGGACAGACAGACGGAAAAAATGAAAACCATGTCGTTTATTTTGGGTTGCATATCGATTTTGTCTGGATGTGCCTGACCTCTCTGACCTCGTTGGCATTACGTAATATACGTTGACTGCCTCACTCACACTATAAAAAACAATACACCTCCAGGGTCCCACCCCCGCCTGAATACGAGCTTGCGCAAATCGTTAGGGGTGGAACCTGAAAGTCGTCATCAAATCCAACGCTGAAACCGTTACTACGTTCAAAATTTCAGTCGTACAGACATAACGTTTATGAATGGTTGACGTTTAACGATCGACGACATTGTTGTATTGAGCCGCTTTCTGTCAATACTTTGCCGAAACTTTAAATATTTAAATAACAACACAATGGAAACAACTAACGTAGTGGAAGAATTAATCGAAGATAACTTGAAAGGCATACCTTTCAAAATTACAGACACAAGTAGAGAAATTAAAAAAGGTATTGTTGCTATTTCACTTAAAGACTTAACCTCAAAATTAATTGGAAAGAAAATAATAGTAGGATCATCTACAGAAAATGATATTAAAATTGTATTAGAATGTGATGGGACGGAGGTAGATGATGAAGAATATTTTGCAACACTTGAAAAAGACACTGTGTTAATGGTTTTAATTGAAAACCAACGTTGGAAACCTCGACCTCCTATTGGAAAATTATCAGTCGATGATGTTGATGGTTCAAAACGTTTAAAACCAGAACTGGCAAACATTGTAGATAAAATACACAGTAATTTCGATTTTGTATCACTTCTCGGTGGTCCTGAATTGGAACTTCTTAGCGACATGGACCCAGATTCCATAGTAGATGTTACGTATCCAGACAAAATGTTTCTGGAACAACTCAAAGAAGCATCTGGAAGATTTTTAAGTGAAAAAAGGGAAGCACAAGATGCCATGGATCTATTAAAACTATATTCTGGAAACAGAGGCCCTGTAGATGAACCAGAACCCCCAAAAGAAAGGGTATAAAGTTTTATTATTTCTGTATTTCAGTATTACTGATTCATTTTTACTATTTATATATTTATAAAAATTTTATCTCACTTATTAAATATATGAGATAACATGAGTATATAAATCAAAAAAATATTACATTTTTTACTTTATACAATTGTTTTTGTACGTTTTATAATTTTTTATCTGTTACAAGGTTATAATATAAAATATAAATTTATTACATAGACTTAATTTAGAGATGTGCTGTTAGAATTATTTAGTAATATCGATTATTATATTACTGAATATTAACAATAGAATAACTATCGTTAAGTAGATTATAAGAAAATTATGTTAATATTAAAAATTACTAAACTTATAAATAGATGTTGATATATGAGAGTATTTAACTGTAAGAAAGCAGGAATAGTATGAGTTTATAATGACAATTATAATTAAATATGAAATAGAGAGAAGTACTGAAAACGTAGTGGTATAATGTATTTTATTTTAAGCGAATGTATTAAATTTTATAATGTTAACTATGTGTTTTCTAATCATATTTATTTATACTTATATACTAATGACAAATAATTTTTAAAATACTTTATAATTTTAAATATATATTGACATTACTGTTTAATTTTTAATAATTACATATAGTTTTATATTCTAAGATAAAATTAGAACTTCCAAACAGGGACACAAGTTGAATTAAACAATAGATTTGTAATATTTTAAAGGCTAGAAACAAATTTGCTTATAGTTATATTATTTAACTAAAATAGAATACAAAAGATTGATAATAACATTAGAAATATTGTCGATATATTAATTTTAAGTTGAAAGTACAGCACATCTCTATTAATAATGTAACAGTAGAATATCCTTGTAGAAAGATAGTATAAAGTATCCTTATGCACTTATCCCTTTAATAATTGAAAGGAATTGAAAAGACTGAATCATTGGCTGATATTGATCTGAGAATTTGTATAAATCAAATAATATCATATGATATTTAGTCATTTTGTACAGTGTCAAATGTATATCTTAGTTTTAATTAATTCAAAAAAAATACAAGAAATTATTTATTCATTATGGAACATACATGTATATTTATTCATAAACGCTCTGAAAAGTTTCATGTGAGCAGTTATCTAATTAACAATGATTGTTTATGTATTCTTGAAACCAATTTTATTTAATACCTAATTCAGCATATAACATTAAAACTTAGCGATACATTTGAGTGACTGTGTTTCATCCCAGCATTAAAAAAATCCCATCAAACAAATGATTGCTCAATTGTTGCACTACCTTAAGGTTTCGAACATCCTACTGCCATTAACACAATCATAAGATTTTATTATACACATTGCAGAAAACAGGAATCTAACAAGTTTTTATCTACATTTCAAAATGAGTTAATTTTTATGTAGGTATATATTAAAAATCTGAATTTTATTTTTAACTAAAGTTAACAAAAGTGAAAATTACAAAAAAAATTCAATCATGATAAAATTTGTCGATAATTTTTATATAAAATTTCAAATCACTTGCACAAAAATATATATGTTTATTAATTGTTTACATATTTGAATTTTCTAGTAGGTATTGATGATTGAGTGTGCACCACATTGTAAAGTCCTAGAAATGTACACGTAATGTGCATTATTAATTATAAGTGATATTATAGGTCTTTGTACTGGGGGCACAAAATTCAAAAATCATTGGTATACAAATAATAATGTTGAACGACATTTATAATATGCAAACAATCAATATTTTAAAATATCATTTTCATTTGTTTTTCGTATTCCTGTTTTTAGCACGATCAAGTTACAAAACATAAGAAATGTTGTATATTAAACATTTTATTGTCAACTATGTTTGATGTTGTATCAAGTGCACCTTCGGAAAACTTTAAATTCTAAAATGAAAACTATAAACAAGAAAGTTAATGTAATCTAATATGTTATTTAGATGGAATAATAAATATTAAACACTAGTTAAACAATTTTTCATTAAAAATATATTGTATCTTGTGTTAATATGATATATAGATACTAAATGTTTGCATACAGACATATGTAGAAAATCATGAGATAAATCATAATTGTATATAACATTACATGATAAATTTTTAATATAATAAACGTAAAGAATTATTTCATCGAGACATAGTTGACAGTCATTTATAGTTAAATAACAATGACATTTGAATACAACACTACATGATTTAATTTATGAAGAGCACAATAATAAGACACCAAAACAAGTGTAATTTTACAATTATTCACTTACTGTTTATACTATATTGTAAGTGTAATTTCTTAATATTTCCAACTACTTAAATGTCAATTGCTCAATGGGTATTTTAAACATCACTCAATTGATTATACCAGTGCTCAAAATGGAAAATATTACAAACTGACGAGCATTTGTAATAAATAAAAGAAATATAGATCAATTTTTCACAAAACAATGGTAATACATATTGTTTAAGTACCTAATCGTAACATAATTTTGAGCATTGGATTATATAACACTGAACATAAGTAATCAAGTAGGATAAAGTGGTATAGAAATAATGTTTCATGATGAATATAAATTGTTATAAGGAATATGTAACTAACGCATCTTATTTGCATTTATATATACCTGGATACTTAATTAAATTTTTATTTTTATTACAATAATATACCTAGCTATACTCTGATAATTTTAATTTTAAATTACATAACGTTAGCTTTATTTAATGATGATCTTTACTTGTTTTTTGGCTTCTGGGTACAAGCCGCATTGTTTTTGTTACTATTTAATGAACTCTGAATATGTCCATTACAATTTCTGACAAAACATTGGCCAAAATAAAGACCAAAAAAATGCGCCTCACTCCCATTAGTTAAAAATACATAAATTTCTTTAAAAAAAATAATATAGTCCTTAAACAACACAGGGTAATGAATGAACTCCTGTTTAAAAATCATGTCTACTTTATCCTACACAAAATTCCAACAAGATTTTGCGATTACAATCGATTTGAATTTCCTAGTTAAGGGCCTTGCATTTGAAATGCATAGACGTGTTTTTTTTATAACACACCATGAACATACTTATGAAAATACATTAGATGTACCCTTCTGCCTAACAGTTTGGAATTGGTGTTTTAATATTATATTAATCACAATTCATGTATAGGATAAATTGTTTTATTACTGTTTACACTTATGTATGGGGAAATAAATTATACATTCAAAAAACTAATCTTGGTATTTATTTATTATCCCTAAAATATATTTATTCAATTATTGTGCTAAAATCAATGGCACTATTACACTTTAAAATCCGGTATATGAATAATACATAGTAAGATGAGCACACCGTTTTAAATTATTTATGCTACAACATATATGAAGCCTCAAAAAAAAAACAGTTTAATTCCCAGCATGACAGATCAATAATTAAATATGATATCCAAGAGTTAATTGGGGGGGTCACTCACAGAAATGGAATCCACATGCAATAGTGTCTGGAAATTTTACTTGAAAATATAAATTTAAAAACTATTTTTCAAATATGACTAACAATAAGTTATATTCCACAAAGTAAGATTACTCATCCACTTAAAAAATAAAATTTGGTAGTATGATAAAATTCTTGCAACATAAATAAATGAAATGTAAGGTTTATAAATAAGGACAATTTCAATACTTGTATATATATTTTATTCCATACAACATAGATATACAATAATAGGTTACCATGTTAAATTCACGAAGAGAATAATTTCCAATATGAGACACTTGTTTTCAGTACATTATCTTGAAAAATAAAATATCGGTAACCCTATATAAAGCGAAGTACAATATTCTGTATAAGAAAAACATAATGTATGATTATTTAGATTTTCTGGATTACATTACAAATAGAATAAATCAAAATAAATAAATTAATTAAATTAAACATAATTAAATTAATATATTTATGTTGATCTACTGACATAATATGTTGATACATGTAATGTAATCTCAGGTAAAAACATAAAATAATTATTCTACTGTTAGCAAATGATAACAACCTGAAATCAATTGAGATTTAGAAATGATTCAGAAAACTATCAGTAAAAGTAATTATTTTATTAGGCACATATAGCTAAATAATTAGATAAATTTAGAGATTATCTTCATTTGTCTATGAACACAAAATGTTTTGATGAAATCAATAATCAGATATTTAGAATTAAAGATAAGCTCTAAATACATAATATTTATCTAATCAACAGACAGACAGTTATAAATTTATTTTTATGATAATAAATCCAGAACAATGCAAATACCACCATTACAATTAAAAAATACGTTGCAAATTTTTTTAATTCAACAAAAATATGATAATAAAATTAGGTTTTTATTTATCAAATTGTAACCGCTTACTTATAAGACTGTATAGATTTTGTATCAGTGATTTGAAGTTCTGGAAAATGAATTTTACAAGAGGATACAATAATGAATTTTTCCATGTTTGATAGTTAATAAGGTAAGTGATAAAATATAAATTGTAAAATATTCCGAATTTAAAAATAACATTAACGTTACAGATGAACATTAATATTATTACTTTTTTACTTTAATGCACTTACATTGTTCCATTTTAGATTTTCTTGAATATACATATCTGTCTAATGAACGGATTATATGTTATTAGTATTACATTATATTATTTCTACGCACATTTGTACACATTTTATATAAACACACATATGATTTTACTCAATATATATATATATAGTGATTCGACATTTAGAGAACAGTACAGGAACTTTTCTCGCGGAACGGATTTACTTTTTGGCTTGAGAAGCCCACAAGCAAACAATCTTCTTGCTCATGTTCTGTTATAAATTTAATTATCTCTGCTACAGCCTGTGAAACTGAAAATAAATAAATAATGATTATAGCAGAGTTTGTTCAACATATAAAATGAATATCAATAACATTCAAGATTAATATTAAATAAAAATTATTTCAGGAGAGTATTATACAATTTTCTCGTCAGTTATGTGTTAATAAACGTAATAAATGTATAGTTAAATGGCCTTCATCATTTTATTGTAGTTCAATCAGTAAAATTACATATTTATTATTACTCGACTGCAGGGGATTGTGTGACAGGATTATTTGAAACAAACAGGAATAAAAAGTGAACTGAACATAATTAATGAGAAATATATTACCTGGAACTCTTTTAATTCCAGCTTCACGACGTAACTGCTCGGTGATGGCCCTTTGCTGTTGTAAGCTGGAAACCATCATGTCCATAACAGCTGTATCTGACAGGCCTATGTTGACACTTTCACGTATACACTATTAACAAAAAAATTCACCGCGTTTTCACGCGATGTTTTATCTTATAATAATTTTTGAAAACTAGCCACTCCCGAGATATTTCTAGAAAAGTGACAATCGTTATAACTTATGAGCAAGATGGCAGCAGCATAATTAACAATAATTTATTACCAACTCATTTAATTTTTCAGCTGAATGTTCTATAGCATGTATAGTTTTCTCTCTTTAACACACCCATTAAAAAAGATGCATATATTAGTAGGAACATTTATGTTCATAAAGACAAGCAATGTTACCAAACGAAAATTATTTTTAAAAATTAAAAACCTACTGTGCTAGTTCCTTTACGAAGAATAAGGTAGAAAACGTGCTCTTAAAAATTGATTTTTAGCCGGTTTTTCTACAAAATTGAATTAAAAAATGGCTTTACACGTTCCAAAGGCCCCTGGAATGGCCCAAATGATGAAGGAAGGATCAAGAGTAAGTATTTTTTATCCACTGAAATTATTTTTGTAAATACAATATCATGTGTTGTGTAGGTGTATTTATATTATTTTTCTATATTTCATTTTCAGTATTTTTCTGGATTAGAAGAAGCAGTGTTTCGGAATATCAATGCTTGTAAAGAATTTTCACATACAGTGCGTTCTGCATATGGTCCTAATGGTATGAATAAAATGGTGATTAATCATATAGAAAAAATGTTTGTTACAAGTGATGCTGCTACCATTATGCGAGAACTAGAAGTTGAACATCCAGCAGCCAAATTAATGATAATTGCAAGTGAAATGCAAGATTCAGAAGTTGGTGATGGAACCAATTTTGTTATTATATTAGCTGGTGCATTGTTAGAGGCTGCTGAAGAGTTGCTTAGACTGGGTGTAACACCTGGTGAAGTTGCAGAAGGATATGAAAAAGGTCTTGAAAAAGCACTTGAAATCCTTCCAACATTAATATGCCAGGAAATAAAAGATTACAGAAATGTAGATTCTGTGAAAGTTGGTATCCGAGCATCTGTTATGGCTAAACAATACGGGTATGAAGATTTCTTATCAGAACTAATTGCTAAAGCTTGTGTATCAATATTACCGGAACAGACTACTTTTAACGTTGATAACATTCGTGTTTGTAAAATTCTTGGTTCTGGATTATTAAAATCTCAAGTTGTTCAAGGAATGGTTTTTAAACGACATGTTGAAGGTGATGTTACTTCAGCTAAAAATGCAAAAATTGCTTTATACAGCTGTCCTGTAGATATTATGCAAACTGAAACCAAAGGAACAGTACTTATAACATCTGCTAAAGAACTTATGAACTTTAGTAAAGGAGAAGAATCTCTGCTTGAAGAACAAATTAAAGCTATAGCAGATACCGGGGCTAAAGTTATTGTTGCTGGTGCTAAATTTGGTGATATGGCTCTACATTACATCAACAAATTTGGAATGATGGCAGTCAGATTAAATTCTAAATTTGATTTACGAAGACTAAGTAAATCTGTATGTTCTTTTAGTCAATTTAATTTTGCATTAAAATAATTATATACTTATTTATATTTCAGGTGAATGGTACTGTTCTTCCTCGATTAACTCCACCAACATCTGAGGAATTGGGATATTGCGATGAAGTGATTGTAGACGAATTAGGTGACACAACAATTGTTGCTTTCAGGATGCAAGGCAAAGATTCACGCATAGCTACTATTGTTGTCAGAGGTTCAACAGATAACTACATGGACGATATTGAAAGAGCTATTGATGATGGTGTAAACACATTCAAAGGTAACGTATTATTTTCTTACTGTTTAATATAAATATGGTACTTATTATTATCATCCCGCAAATAATCATAAACTGTATATACGCAACAATGTGAACACAATGTATAATATTTTAAAAGTTCATTGTGGCAGAAATTGAGTCCTTGTTTTAAACTAAAATATTTATATTTGCGGGAGAATAATTCACAATTACTGTAAATATATTTGAAAAAATATATTTTATAAAATCATTATTTTAAAGGAATTACTCGAGATGGTCGACTTGTACCTGGCGCAGGCGCTACAGAAGTTGAATTAGCTAAACAGTTATTACAGTATGCCGATACTCTTCCTGGGTTAGAACAGTATGCTGTAAGAAAGTTCGCTACAGCATTAGAAAGCTTTCCGAAAGTATTAGCAGATAATTCAGGTCTTAAAGCTACCGATGTATTAAATAAACTGTACGAAGCACATCAGGTAATTCTTACTTTTTACAAAATATAGTTTATAATGTATACTTTTATACAAATATAATTGTTTATAATTTCAGGCTGGTAAAAAGAACGCAGGTGTCGATTTGGACTCTGAGAATGGAAGTCCTTGCGATGCAGTCGAAAAAGGAATTATTGACTTGTTTGTAGGCAAACAGTGGGGCCTTAAGTATGCAGTTAGTGCTGCGTGTACAATTTTACGTGTTGATCAAATTATAATGGCTAAAAGGGCAGGAGGACCAAAAGCAAGGGCTCCAGGAGGAGATGAAGATGAAGATTAAATGTTTAATATATTTATACGTTAATTACTTCATTTCCATTACCAAAATGGTTGATTCACATTTTTAATTATATTATCACTTTGTTTGCTTATTTCATTCTAATTTATCGTAAGATGTTAAAACGTAACGTTTATACTAATGTAGCTTTAAATTTATAATAAAATCTATTATATTTAATTGTTTTTTTTTTTACATAAAATTAATGTTTTTTCAAAAGAAAACAACTATATTAATTTAAGTAACCATGAGCAAGACAAAATTGAGGAATTTAATTATGTGTAACACCCATTCAATGATTAATTATTGGCATATCAGCAGGGATGTAACTATAAGCTAGCTGCATTGGTAAAATTCCAGAGGCTTTGCCCTACTTAGTCAGCATGAAATGCACATCTACCATTAGTAAAGATTACTAAACTAAATAAATATTTCTAGCACAAAATATGCCAGGGTCAATTTTGTAGTTATGTTTATGCATACTAGCTTATTTAATAATACTGTTTTAAAATATTTTTTATTTCCCATATAAATAATTTCTTTACATTCCCATATATAAATAACATTCATTTCACTTGAACACCTGCGAGTGTTTGAGAAACAATTTTTCCTTTATTCGGAACAAATATCGGAGCATCTTTAAAACAAGCTTCCAAAGATGCATTTGTTTTAAGATCAGGAGCACACGTTTCAAAAATCTTCTTTTTAGGATTAAGCAATGGGTCTGGATTACGAGGATAACCTTCACAATGGACAAGATCACCAGGTTCTGAGCCAGCAGGTGGTGTTAAAACTTCAACTTTTTCAGGAGTTGAAGCACACATTACCATTGCTTCGGATGTTACACCACGCATCTGTAAAATATATCCAGCATTATAGGAAGCAAATATAAGTCAAATTTAAATTCAGATATACCTTTGCAGGTTTCAAATTGCAAAGAAGAACTACTAAACGTCCTTCCAATTCTTCTTTTTTTATAAATTTAACCAAACCTGATACGACTGTACGTAAATTTGGTTCTCCACAATCAATTTTTGAAACATACAAGCTATCAGCATCTGGATGTTTTGCCACTTCTTTAATTAATCCGATCCTCATATCTAAACGACCTACATCAATAGGTGCTTCTTCAATATTTTTTTCCGTTTTTTCTTTCTTTGATTGTTTATCAGCATCTTTTTTTACAGGTTTTTCTTTTTTTTGTTTAAGTTCTGGTTTAGGCTCAGAAGTATTTTCAAGTGTTTTAACTTGAGTAATTTTTTCTTTTATTGGTTCAACAATTTCAACAGAACAAGAAACTTTGTTATTTGGAACAGATATTTGTTTAATGCCACGATTTGTTTCAAGCTGTATTAATTTTCTTTTAGTATTTTCAATTTCATTTCGAAGAATTTCATTTTCAATTTCAAGTTGTCGAACAGTGCGAACAATTGCTTCATTTTTCATTGATACGAGCTAAAAATTGACACCTTAGTATCTTTAATTTAAAATGTAGAAAAATTAATTTACCTCATTTTTTAAACTTGTAATTATAGAATCGGCAGCATCTGCATTTGATTTGATTTTCTTTAAAAATGTAGGAGCTGACATTTTTTGAAATATTTTAAAAGAAAAACAATGTATCATAACCACACTTTTTAGCACGTTGAAATCCCAGCGCATTAACCATATATATAATAAGACTATATCGCGCATTCTCCATACAAGCAATGATATAAACATGTCCCCATGACTAGGTGATAGCATTATTGGGAAAAGATATATCTGTCTCATAAGTTAAGAAAGCCTCGGCTGCGCATGTCTAAAATTTCCGCACTAAATTCAAAATGTTTAAAATTTAATATTCACAAACAATTCACACGTTAGTTATTTTACAATAGCCACTTATTATTTTCAATTTTTCGTTAATTTATGAATGTTTGTTTCATTTTCTCATCAATTATGTTCTTTTTCACTAAACGTCATTATAGGATTATACCGCCATATGCAGTATAAAAACCAATAGTGTTCAAGTATTAAAGAACATGCGCAGATCACACCATCTCATTTAACATATTCTATCTTCTAGTGTGAGACCGACGCCTCTCTTTCTATGCTCAGTATATTCTTTTATATGTATATGGCATTAACCTTGACAAAATGCAAAATTATGCATTTGGTGCATTTTAAAGGTAAATTATATTTCTATTGTTGGTGTTACTGACAAAAAATACATAACCTGAGATTGTACAAAAATAAATATCGTTTTGTTAGTACAATATTTGTATCATTCTGTGAAAAATAAACTAAATACTCTCATTTTTTATCTATAATCATAAAATTGTTTCTTTAATATAATTTAAACGACACCAATTATGGCACACGACGTGCAGAGGCATTCTGTTCATACGTTAGTTTTTCGTTCATTAAAACGTTCACATGATATGTTTCTTTCAAATCAAGGATTATTACCGCCTGTAGATGAAAAAGCGTAAGTTTTCAATAATAATTATGAATATTAAAACCGGCATCTTTCTAAATATTTTATTTATTTTAGTGAAAATTTAAAAATTGCCATTAAAGCAAGAGATCTTTATGGATTAGTATTTGATGACGTAAAAAAAGAACAAGCTATAAAACAATTACAAGAAATCGATGCAGGAGAAAATCCTCCTCCCCCTGGTACTGTGACACCAGCAATTTTAGATAAGAATACTGGAAACGTAATGGTACCTTATATTCACGGAAATGAAACAAATCAACTTTCAAATATTACTCAAATCGGATCGAATGTCGGTGGAGGAACGCAAGCATTGCAAATACCCAGAAAAGCACCGTCAATGCCAAAACCAAAATGGCATCCACCTTGGAAACTGTATAGAGTAATATCAGGACATTTAGGATGGGTTAGATGTGTTGCCGTAGAACCTGGAAATGAAGTATGTTTACTAATGATTATGATTCTGTGAAAGAAAAATGAATTTATTTTTAAATTGTTTTTAGTGGTTTGCCACAGGAGCCGCAGATCGTGTAATTAAAATTTGGGATCTTGCATCTGGACAACTTAAAGTATCTTTAACTGGTCATGTTAGTACAGTACGAGGTTTGGCTGTAAGTGGACGGCATCCATATTTATTTAGTTGTGGAGAAGATCGTCAAGTCAAGTGTTGGGATTTAGAATATAATAAAGTAAATTTCAATATTACTAGTACCTATATAATCAAGTGATCACAATAAATACATATTTATCTAACAGATTCTTCTTCCTTAGGTTATACGACATTATCATGGACATCTGTCTGCTGTTTATTCATTATCGTTACATCCAACACTTGACATTTTACTAACAGCCGGTCGTGACTCAACTGCTCGAGTTTGGGACATGCGTACCAAAGCAAATGTACATACACTTTGCGGCCATACTAATACTGTTGCATCTGTAATGACTCAAGCTACAGAACCACAGGTTATTACTGGATCCCATGATTCGACAGTTAGATTGTGGGATTTAGCAGCTGGGAAAAGTATATGTACTCTGACAAATCATAAAAAAAGTGTCCGAAGTGTAGTTTTTCATCCTACTTTGTAAGTATTAAAATAATATAATCAAGTTGTTTAAAAATAAAAATAGGTAATTTCACATTTCGATGTTTTTTATATATATTATATAATTTAATTTTTTTTTGTATAGAAATATGTTCGCTTCAGCATCCCCTGATAATATAAAACAGTGGAGGTGCCCTGATGGAAAATTTGTTCAAAATTTATCTGGACACAATGCAATCGTGAATTGTTTAGCAGTCAATGCAGAAGGAGCTCTTGTTTCTGGAGGTGATAATGGTACATTACATTTTTGGGATTGGCGAACTGGTTATAATTTCCAGCGTTTACAAGTAAATATAATATAATAAACAAAATATTCATTAAAAAAACTCATTAATAATATTTTAGGCTCCAGTCCAACCTGGATCAATGACAAATGAAGCTGGAATTTTTGCAATGATTTTTGATCAGTCTGGTTCACGTTTAATTACAACTGAAGCTGACAAAACCATAAAAATTTATAAGGAAGATGACACTGCAACTGAAGAAACACATCCAGTAAATTGGAGACCAGAAATTATCAAACGAAGAAAATTTTAATAAACAAATTGGAAAATAAGTGTGTGTATGCGTGTGTATTTGAATATGATTCAATTAAATATAATTTATATTTTATCAAAAAATGATTTTATTAACTTTTTTAATTTAAGTTTTACTTATTTTATTTTACTTCTATTTTCAAGAAAAGAAAAGAATTTGATCAGTCGTGGGTTAATATAAACTTTATTAGTGATGTTGTCAATTTTCAGTTTTACATTTCTATATTTTAGAATTAAAAAAATTATTTCAATTTACATTTATGGCTTAAATTATTTAAATTAATGTTTTTACGTTCGCCGCTATGAATATTTTTCATTTATACATGAATTCTTTACAAGAAATATTTCATAGTTAGCACATAAAGTATAAAAAAAATCCAGTCAAATTATATTTTAAAAAGCCTCACCGAATGACATTCATTTTACAAAAATATAAAAAGCGTTTCTGAACCAAACATCTACATTAAATTCAACTTCTGTAGCTGCTTGAATACTGTACCAACTCTGCACATCTAAAATGAAAAAATATTAGTGCCATAGTCGATTGAAAATTTATTTGTATACATACAATTTTTAAACCTGTACGATAAGTGTTATTAATATTAAAAATTGTGCTGATGTTTTTAAATTTCTTCATCCAAATCGATTTCATCCTCCGGATAATCTCCACAAGTAATGTACACTGGCTTCACAAATCCTCCATACTTCGGTAAACATTCAAAGTATCTCTTGCCATCTTTTCTACAAATCATATCTTCATTGCAATGATACATTAAGCTATTTAGTAAAATTAAATTAATAGATAATTTTACTTAAATAAAAAAATTATTTTAATTATAACTACATACGATCCATCATTCTTTCCTAAAGGCTCATCATATTTTATTCCCACAAAATAACCTGGCTGACCATCCAGCTTTCCCGTATACATAACAGTTCCTTTTCTTGTTGGAGCAGATGGAATTGAAACCATGCATCGAGAACCTATTACTATATCTCGTATTAATTTTTCTTCCTCTGCTAATTCTTTAGCCTGTTGTTCTTGTCGTTTTTTCATTTCTTCTTCATTATATTTCCCTACAAAATATTTAAAATATTTTTTGATTCAAGGTTATAAGTTTTATTAAAAATTATTTATTTTAAAACTAACCTAACTTGTTTTTCAGGAGGAATGATTTAACTGTATCTTGTTTTTTAGAATATTGTTCTTCTGATAATTCATATTTTTCTACCTTGTTAGTTTCAAAATCATTGTACAGTAGAAAATTGTCAATAACGTGAATTCTCATTCCATCTTCAACGGGGTATGAGCCTAATAATGCATCATTATTATCCAATTCACATATTAATTTATCATCTTTTGAGTACAGTTCTAATTTCATTGTTGCAGGATTTCCTCCTGTCATAAGTTCTAGCTTTCCCTTAAATAAATATAATAGGAATACATACTTACAATGCCAATGTTAACAGGAAGTATTTTACAAATTAAAATACAAAATACATACCTTGAAATTTAATATTGTTAAACCTTTCTGAAATCTCTTTTCTGTTCCTATTTTACTTTCTTGTGCAGAATTAGTAATAAGAACATTTACAAAATCTTCAGTTATCACTTTAAATTGGCCCTCACCAGACATTTTGAAAGAAGATTGATTATTAATTATTTGAAAGGTATAAATGGATTAAATTACAGTCAATATATAAATCTATCGAATAATCACCGTTGCTAATATTACAAAGACAAAATCTTAAAATATTTAAATTTATCAGCAAAATATCATCAGACTATTACCAAAATTATTTTGACAATTTTTCTTTTTTTTTTGACAATTAACTTCTGACATTTACAGGTGCGCCCGGTACATATTTTTCAAATGATGTCGATAAATAAAATTTCTATTTTCATTTAAAATTTGAAAAAAAGTATTTTTAATTGTTTTGAACTCTAATTTCGCAAAAACAAAAACAAGTTCTGTAATTTTGAAGATTTTATTTTTAAATATGTCAAACGATAAAATAAGAATAAATTTTTAAATTATTTATTAGTAATTTACATCGAAAGAACTAGTATGGATACAGATCAATCAAATATTTTGTTTAATAGTCCAGCGGGTTTAGAACATCTCAGTACTTTAAATAGATTATTTATTTATCCTGACTTTGAATACATTGATTATAAAAATCCTGATTTTGCTTTGGAAAATAGATTTATTGTCAAGAATAAATCCAAACGTCGTATTTTCTTCGGAACTGAAGAAATTAACTTTACAAATTGTTCAAAGTGCCAATCTATTGTTGCTATTATATTTTATGATCCACAAAAAAACGAAGTTTTCAGAATTCATAAAAAATGCAACATACTTCGTGATTTTTTACAAGTAGTTACATCTAAAAAACTACTTATTGGTTCAATAACTGAAGAATTTTCTTACAATGATGTTAAATATAAAATACGTGATGCGGAAGGCAACAGAATTTTCCAAATAAAGAAACAGAATGTACACAGTGACGTTTTTGCAAGATTTGAATTGATCAATGCAGAACAAATCCAAGTAGGAAGGATTTCAAAATATTGGGCACCGTATCATTTACCTTTTAATGATTTTTCTGAATTTTATAGATTTGAAATAAAATTTCCTGTAAATTTAGATGTTAAAATAAAAGCTACTTTATTAGGGGCATCTTACTGTATTTAAATAATTTTATTAATTATGCTATTTTAAATTGACAATTTTTTACTTAATATAACTACAATAAAATTGTTGTATATATATAACTATATATATTTTCATGTAAATGAAATAATATAAAACACATTTATTCCAATAATATATTTTTAATTATTTAAAATTGTAAAATTGAGGTAATATTATTTTGTGAATCGGGTAGTAAGTAATAATAGATAATAAATATGATTATTTGTTTATATTTTATTATTCGCCATATTACGTACGTATAATTGCATATTAATGACGATAATATGGGTAACATCGCTTTAGTAACAATATGAACTGTCAATTTGACAGCTCATGTTTGCCAGGTTTATATTTTGAATATATTAAAAATAATTGTGTGTATAAAAATTAGAATTGTAGATAAATAATACATTTAACTGTTACAAAAATCATAATTTTATTCGTAATTTCTTTATAATTCGTAATTATTTTTTAATAACTACTTTTTTTATTGAAACATATATCTCTATTTCCGGAGTATGGCAACATTGCATACCTAAGAAAACAGAAGAACGTCAAAGAGAGTTCGTTGCCTGCTAGATATTTTATTCATTTGTGTGGAAAATGCCTTTTATATCGAAAGACTGGCGATCTCCAGGAGAGGAATGGGTTAAAACAGATGAAGGTTGGGAAAAAAAGAAGGTTTTAGAATGTTTAGGACAGCTGTCATCTAATAAAAGGTATGTCGTTTTATCATTTGTTTTTGTTTTGGCCAGACAGCTGTTCGTAATCGATTTTCGTAATGGTCTCTACAGTCGGCTGATATGTTAATTTTCTTTGTTCTTGAATCTAAAAATTTCGATGCCTTAGAAGTTAGATATTTGTTTTACTATATATATTATTCATCATATTTTGTTTTATAAAAAATCCCAAATATTATGTAGTACATAATAAATTCTATTTAAATATATATTGCCGTTCATTAGTATTTTTCTTTGTGTCGTAATATTTTGTAAAATATAATTCTCTACTATATATTTCACAACAATCTCATACTGTGCTTAAGTAATTACGTATGTATTAGTATTAAACTGAACGTCGCTGTACACTCATTAAATTAATTAATAAGTGATTAAAATATTCACAGAAAAAAGTGCAATATTCAAAGCTCTGTAATCAAGGTAAAAATCGATGTACAGAAGAAAAAAATCAGCTTGAAATATCATACTTTGAAATGCTTTTCGCAAATTGAAATTTTATTTATTTTCGCGGGGTTAAAAAAATAAAAAAGTATATATACTTTTGAAACTGAGAAAATCTGTTTGTTATTTGAAAGCCTAGAATTTCAGCTTTAAAATCAATAACAATTTATTTTTTTAATATTTAACATCAAACAATAAGCATAATTGTCGTTGTGAGCTTGTAATTTAATTAAAGAGTTGTTGGTTATAGCTCTAGGCTAGGTAGGACACAGAATAATAAGTAGGCTAGGATCAGTGGCGTCACCCTCAAAGGGGTGACACCCATCTCATATATTAAAAAATAAAGCCTATTTACCTCACTTTTTTAGTGATTTTAAACTTCCAGGGGGTAAAATGTGTAAAAAATTGAACCAATTGACTTTTTTTTAGGTCATTGAAAGTCTACAAGAGGTCCAATTTATTTAATAAAAAAATAGAACCCACTGATAATTTTTTTGTTGTTAAAAATTCACAGGGGATGACACCCGCCTAATGTGCAAAAAATAAAACTTACTGACTTTTCTTGGGGCGGAGGGGAGTGACACTATCGATTTCCGCCCCGGGTGTCTCCCCCTCTAGCGACGTCACTGGTTAGGATTACATATTCCTGTCCTGTTTGATCAAACAGGAATAATCCAATTTTTTACACTTATTATTGGATTTCATCATCATGAACTAAAGTTAAAAATATTCTGTGAAATTTATAATATTTTTCAACTACATATATAGAAAAATGTATAAAAAAAATTTAATGGAAAAATTTAAGCTTTCCACGCATTTTTTAACGAATATACCGTACGAAAATTTATAAACCTGCAATTTAGCTTAGATATTAATTAAATTATATAAAAATAGCTGAAATTTTATTACGCTTTCAATAACAAATAGATTTTGTCTAAAAAATTTTTTTTAACCCCTTACACACCTACACCCTTACAAAATTAGTGCGAAAAATAAATCAAATTAAATTTGTGAAAAGCATTGAAAAGTAAAGATTCCAAGCTTAAAAATTGTTTTTTATTTATTTCTGTATACATAGGTATCATAATTTACCATAATTACAGCGAGCATAGAATATTTCCATATTTTTTTGCGTATACATATTTAGATCCATTAGATGAGTTTATATAAGTTATAAAAAAAAATTTTTTTTATTTGTTAGTGGGTTATTATTGATATTTTTTCCAGGTCAAATTTCGATTATTCCTCTTTTTATCAATCTCTTATTGTGTCAAGGATAGAGTGGTGTAACCAGCAGGGGACCAGTGGGAGGGGGGTATACAGTGGGGAGCCATCTGCTTAATATAGGGTCATTTGAACATTCTTATAATTTTAACTATTATAACAAATTTATTTAAACAAAAAATATTATTAAAAGTAGTTTTTTTTATTAATACACATCGTGGTAGTTTCCCCCTTTTGAATCACAATAATAAATATTTTTAACATTTTAATTCAAATACTGAACACAATAAATGAAATATTATACTATACATACAGTGGCGTAGTAAGAAAATTTTTCTGAGGGAGGGATAGATACACTTGAGTTAAATTTTTTGAAGGTACATATTTTGAAATGATGTTTTTTCAAAATATACGTTTTTTTAGAACACTGAATATTTTGGGGAGAGGGGGGGAATAATCTCATAAATTAAAACAAATTTCAAATTTGGCACTTATTTATATTAATTCATAAATAATAAATAAAAACAAATCAGAGTGATTTAAATCAATGTAACCCTGATTTTACAAACTTGACGATTCCTTTATAATTATATTCATAAATTTCTTAATAATTTAGATTTCCATATACACCATTTACTATTACATTTCAGTGACACCACAGCAGAAGGAAATGAAAAATACATACCTCCATATTGTCAAATAACAATAAAATGCACGAAAGAAGTAGGTGGTATTATTATAGATAGTATTAAATTACAATCTTCTTATAAATGCTTATTTCTGACTAATTTCTAGATTGCTGGATTCAACGGATTAGGCGAAGTGGTGAAGCGTTTAGATTTTACAAACGCAGTGAGAGACGTTAGAAGATTTAATTACATATGTGCATTATTACACTTATTAGTCGGACAGCAACTTACGACAATGTCTGGTACAGCCCAGAAAACACTCATTGCTATGGTAGAAGAAGTAGCCCAGCATGGTTAGTATAATACTTTTAAATCAAGAGAGGTTTTTTTACTTTATTGGTACCCAAATTTATTCTTGGCAGCTTTGTCAGTTTTCATCAATAATACAAATCTAATCATTTGAAAGGTTTTTTAAAAGTCCAGAATCTTAAAAACATTTTTTTTTACATTTTCTTTTTCAAATTTTTTTAGGTGATGGCATCCTAATACAAAATTTAAAAACTCACTCTTGTACCCTTATATACATGATTTATCAATGTTTTTATCAAACATTAGAGATTTAAAATCAAAGATCCTTTAAATTTTTTTAAATAAAAAATCGTCAGATTTAAAATTTCACGATTTGCAAATCAAAAATGTGAGCCCCAAGACTGTATGTATTTGTATATAATTTAAAAGATATGTTATATATCTTATTACAGTAAGTACATCACAACAAAATTTACGAACTCTACGACAATTAGCAGCTGGATTGAGAGAAGCAAGGACATGCCCACGCTCTACGTGTTGGGGTGGCCCAGTTGGATCACAACGCTTATGGAAACATAATGCTAGAGCCATCCAAAGGATAATAGATACAGCAGCTCAAATTCAAATCAAAGAGGTTTGAAATTTTTTTATTTTATTTTATTTTAATTTCTTGTAATGGAAAATTATTTTAGCCTGATCCTGCAACGAAACCTCGCCTATCTGAACTTCCTGAAGAATGTGTTAGAGAAATATTATTGCGAATAGATGATATTAGAGATTTAGAAGCATGTTCATTAGTAGGGCCCCCACTAGAAGCTCCATTGGCTGAACAAAGACCTTGGAAAGAATTGGCGAGTGCTCATTACACGCCTCAGCAAATAGCTTGTGTTAAACCCAGAGACCACTGGAAAGACACATATCGTGCTCTTCGAAGGTATATAGATTTTTAACTCTAGTTTTTGATAAAAACTGTAATAGAATCAGTAATGATTATAACTATTATTATTAGGTAATAGTATTATAATTATGTTTACAGATCATTTGGAGTACGTGGGTGTGATGATTACGCTGAAACTCTAGCACTGTGCCGACGTTGCAGATGCTTATTTTGGCGATCTTTGGGACACCCCTGTGTTGAATCTCAAGTAGATCACACTAATAATTTACATCATCCTATTTACCCACAAGAGTTTTTGAAATTCTTTTCATTGTAAATTCAGTCCATGGCTAAATAGGAACTTGTTAATCTCTCTTATCTCAAACACGATTGATTACTGCTGTTATTATTTAATTACATGTGATGGAAGTAAGTACCAAGAGAATCGAGGAGGCAACTATTAAAGTGTGTTATTATATAAATATACACTTTGCATTGAATTTAACTTATTTCTGATGTTGACTATTTTTCATAATAACCAACACTGTTTCATCATACTTAATTAACTTCATGCAGCAAAGAGAGAGAATTCAGACTTATTGTCCGAGAAAAAGTGAGATTAAGTTATGAAATAGAAAGCTGATATTTTAGTTACGCTTCAGTATATATATTTATGCATGGATATTATAATCCTTTGAACTAGTCTTAGATCTGTTTTAAAACTTCCAAGCATATGAAAAGATGCTTTATAAAATAAATATTTGAATAGATTAATAAACACTGGATGTAATTGATCTGATATTCGCCTGACATTTCTCTTGAATCTCTACTATATAGTTCTCATTATGTCGACATATTTTAATGCATCCAGTCTTACAAATTGTTTGAAAATAAAAATCTCATTATATGAAATATATAAAATGAAAACAAAATACGAAACAATAATAATATAGTTATATAAATGTTTATAAATATGAAAAATATATTACTTCTAATGGTGCATCTTGAGCATTTTACTACAAACAAAACCGAGTATGCACAAACAAACCCAATACGATAGCGATTTCAGCTAATGAAAAAAAATTTTAAAACTGTTTATCCCTTTTTATTTGCAAGACTTATTTGCATCCTAATCATTTATTTTATCAACAATTTATTATTTTTACCTAAAGTTAGAAATATATTAATATATTACAATAGAATACAACGAACACCACGAATAAACATCTCCACAGAATGTTCGATTCGTTCAGAGTAAAATACTCAAGTCAAGATGCACCATAATGTTTGACAAATAAAATTAATTTTATTGTTGAAATGTATGATGATTGGTAATTCTGGAATTTGTTTATTAAAAAATAAGTACATATATTTTAGATTTAAACATTTTTAAAGGTAATATTTTGCCAATATTTGTAAATTATATAAAGCATTTTAGTAACAATTAATCATTTACATAAGATTCATATATAAAGTAAGTTAAAATATAATTGTATTTTTTTAGAAATACTTGTAGTAATTGCATGTGTTATGTAACACATAATTACTACATCTCTTATTTACTACCAATCTCTACAAAACTGTAACTTTAAAGTTTTGTTTTTGTAATGAATGAAAATTATTCGAATTATAAGAAATGATAAGTATTTTTCTTTATAACAAATTTAGAAATATGTAATAAAAATAGTGCCCTCTTAAAGAAAACATCTACATATGTTATTTTATCTTTGATATTTGATTAAGTCTGTTAGTATTTGTTTTTTAAAACATGATTTTTTTGTTCAGTAGTTATACATAGACACAGTCCGTATCGAAACTGAAATGTGATTGTCTATCAAGTGCTAATTGAATAATTTTAAGCCAATAATAAAATACCGATGGGCTTTATAATAAATAATTAATAATGTTAGATTATTTGACTTAATTTATTAAATATATAAATTAGGACAGTGTTTCCCAAACTACAATGAATCACTTAAATTTCCTGTACCCATCAAGTGAATACTATAATCTGATTTAGGGTCGATCCAGTCAAATATTCAGTATAGTAATAGTGTATCAGAGCGTGATTGGACCGAGACCGGCACGATACCTTTAGTGTGAATAATTTCATTGTATATTTATACATATTTGATTGGAGCGAGACCGAACTGGGACTGGCACGATAGTCTGGATCGACCCTTAAAGTTTTGAACTATCTCAGTCCCATATGAGTAAATAATATACACCTAATTCTGTTTTTACACGGTAGATACGTTCCAGAAAAAACCGTGTAAAAAAAGACATGAAGTACATAAATTTTGTTTGGTCGCCAGATGGCGTTTATTTAAGCTACGATTTGTTTTTATACTTGTTCTTTAAAATTTAAATCAAATGGCTTTTTATAATCGTGCTAAATCGAATCAAATCGTGTAAAAACGGAAAATTTTTTTTTTTCTAGACCGTGTTAAATCAAAACCGTGTAAAAAAAGACCGTGTAAAAACAGAATTGGGTGTATTATGTAAAAATACAACCGCTTTAAAATAAAAAAGTTTAAAAACTGTATTTTTAAACAGACATCATATATATTATAATTCATGATTAATTAATGATGCTCTTTTAGATTGTATACCGGGCCTCTTTTGAGAAACACTGAATTAGAGCTTTACATTATTTAGCTTTACTAATTTGTTATGTAAATTGTTTATACGGTGTAAGATTTGTAATGTTGTATTAGATTATATCATTGTTTTTATTGTGATTATCTTTTATTTAGTGTATGTAGTATTTTTGATGTAATATAATGTAAATTATAAAATTAAGTTTAACAAACAGAAAAATTTACTTTCTATGTATTGCGAATGAAAATTATTTTGTATAAAAATTATATCAAAAATAATTATATAGGTGATGTGGTAAAAAAATTTAATGAAGTGTATTGATCAGAAAGGATATATTTATTCAATAAAAGTTACTTAACTTGAGTTTTGGTGTTTTTATTAACTTTCTATAATTAGGGTCATAGCTACCAACAGAGCAGTGCCCCGGAGCCCCTGAGCATAGGTGGCCTCCAAACAAACGAAAATGGGGAGATAAAGGGTCCCTCGATCACTTGCTGCCCCGGGGCCCCAGAGGCTCTAGTCTAGTTTATAATTTTTTAAATGTTTTTATTTATTTTTAAATCAACTATTGTGCGCGTAACAATGACAATTGTATATCGCGCCAATTATGAGCAGTCGGCTATATTCTTTATGAAAAATTTAGTTCAATCAAAATACCGCATGATCGATTGTAATCTGTTGTAATCTATGAAAAAATTGCATTTTGTCGTGGAAATTCTATTATTTAATTAATTGAAATTACTGATCATTTATTGTGAAAAATTAATTTATAAGAATGACCACACCACCAGTAATTATAGCTGCTACAGCAAAACATACCGCAACAGTAAGTTTTAAACACGTTTTATGGTTCTTTAAATTTTTCGGTAATCATTATATTTTATTTTTACAGCTGATATTTTTCCATGGATTAGGAGATACTGGGTACGTTTAACATAATTTAATAAACATAATCATGTATACAATGCAATTTCGCTACATACTTATTAAAATCGATATATTTTTAATATATTCTAATTTAACCTAAAAGTTCCTTATCAGATAAGCATTTTTTATTATTATTTCTTTTAGACACGGTTGGGCTAGCACTATTGGTAGTTTGAGACCACCACATGTAAAAGTTATTTGCCCAACAGCTAATACAATGCCAGTAACATTAAATGCTGGATTTCGTATGCCTAGCTGGTTTGATTTAAGAACTTTAGACTCTAGCGGGCCAGAAGATGAAGAAGGTATCAAATCAGCACGTAATTTTGTACACGGTCTCATTGATACAGAAATAAAATCTGGTATTGAACCCGGGAGGTAATTTCAATCATCAAAAATTTTATATGTAAAATAATTTCCAAGTTAAAAATTGTATTGTAATTTCTTTCAGGATAATGTTAGGTGGTTTCTCTCAAGGTGGTGCTTTAGCATTATTTTCTGCTCTAACTTATTCTCAATCACTTGCTGGTGTTATCGCACTGTCATGTTGGTTACCTTTATACAAACAATTTCCAGGTTCTTTAAGGTGTTCATCAGAAATACCGGTAAATCATTTTTAATATTATTAAAGATCAACTTTACAATCTTCAATTTAGGCTTACTTGAATATACCAAAATATTTATTATTTTAAAACAGGTGCTGCAATGTCACGGTGACTGCGATTGTGTGTTACCATATAAATGGGGCCAATTAACTGCATCACTTCTAAAATCATTCCTCAAAAATTCAGAGTTTCGTACATACAGAGGATTGTCGCACGCTTCATCGGATGAAGAAATGGATGACGTGAAAACATTTATTGGAGCTCATATTCCACTACAATGAAGGAAATAATGTCTTTATTATTTGTTTCATGGTTGAAATATGTTACTAGTTTTTCATCAAGCTAATCTAGTAAGAATTACTATGAACTTAATTTATACTTTTTGTGGAGATTGTGTTTATTAGTATACAAATTTAACGTTGAAAAATATTCAAACTTCTTTTTTATAACATTTATATTTAAAACCCAAACTAGATTCTTTTTCAATGTTCATTGTTTTTTAAATTATATGACTGAAATTCATTAAAATATTTATTTACTTTTTTAAGTCATGTTTCTAACCATATAGTTCTAAAGCTTTTTCCAGTACAGTATATGTATATCGTGTGCTTAAATATTTTTTTACTTTATCTTTGATTATTCAGCATTAATATTAATGGCCTAAAAACATTTTTGTATTTTACAAATATATTATAAGCATGCTAATAAACACAGTTTGTCAAAATGAAACTTGAATTGATAATAAACTCGTACTGTTAGTTCAATTTTCTATAAGTGGTTCCACTTGCAATACTATGTATATTAGAAGTAATTATAACCTTTTTCTATTTAATTTGTAGGGATATATTCATTGAACTACAATGGTTTGTAATACAATTTGAACAGGTAGGTTACATTATATCAAACAGTCCTATACAACTGCTGTAAGATGTAACACACTGCAGTTCTTTGACTAAATAGAAAATAATTTCAAAGTAGCAAACACATTAAATCTATCAAGGGGATACATACTCTTAGGGAGATCGATTTTCATTGTTATTTTTTTGTGTTGAATTAGTTTTATAAATCAGTAACCTTGAAGTAGGTGTAAAAAAATTTCAATAATTCTTTATCCTCCTTGTAATCACTGTTGAGAAAAACTGTATCAACAATGTTTTTTCTTCGAGAAATATTTTCTCTAGTCTTCAGACTTACGTTGCTCAGTTCTAATTAAATCAGTACATTATATCATGTATTAATAGATTAATATATGATCATTTAAAAAAATTTGTAAAGTTTCACAAATGACAATTCTATTGTTTATCCACCAGCTGCATAACAACTCGGGGAGGTCAACTACTCACGTCTGTAATTTTGTAAATTTTTAGAATTTTATAATGAAATTATATATTATTCAGAGAATATACTTAATTAATTAAATAATAGAACTGTTTAATAAAAATATTTTTGGAAAACCAATTTTTTTGATCTCAAGTTGTATATAGCCCTTTAAACTAAAAAATATGAATAGTTATTTGAATATACTCTAATATAGTGTTTTTCAAACTTAATGGATTCTTTTAAAAGTATTTTTATTACATGAGAAACACATACTATTAAATTGGAAAAAGAAACTTACCATTACGCTAATTTTCTAGCATACCTGCCAACTTCGCTATGACTTAAAATCACTTAATATTTAATGCACTATTTATTAACTTGTTACTGTTATATCAAAAAGATCAAATTAGTCTAAGCATACATGAACTAAATAACAAAAAACGCAAGTCGTTTTTTAAAATGAATTCTATAAATTCAATAATTTTAGACAAATTATGTAATATTAGTGCAATTATGAAAGTTATCATTCTGTAGTAATAACTAAAAATTGTAATAAATTCTAAATACTTATTCAATTATAATTTTACCATTCAGATTCATTTTCATCATATATATATATATATGTAAGTCTGGATTTGAAAAACGTGTTCAATGCTTCCAATTTGTATTTATTGGATAAAATTTCACACAGTTCATAGTCATCATTAATAATTATATTATGTATTTTTCTATAATTTAAAAAGTAAATTTTAGAATCCTTAATACATTTTTGTGGTGAATTGTTAAGCACCAGTAAATTTTCATTTACGTAATTTATATTTGTGTTATTTAATTTATTTTTTTACTACATTCTGGCCCGTCCATCACAATACAGTCATATCCCATATTATAGTTTATCAGCTCACGTTGCTTTGCACTTATGTATATTTCCAATTACCACCATTCTTTAGCAAGTTAATATACTGATCGGTTTCCAACATATAATTTTATATAAATTACAGTGCTTCGACTGGTAGACATTTTTGAATTACAGCATGCGTCTCGACCTGACGGTGATGTACTTTGTGGTTTGACTGTATTAACATTGTGAATATCTTCACTTATACTTTATAAATATCTTACCAATCTGTGACTACATAAAAAATAGCTTTTAGTGACTTTCCCATACCTTAGTTGTTAATTAATTTGAATACCCCATTAAACTACAAAATCATATATAATGAATGGGATTACAAAAATATTTTACTTTTTTATTATAATTTAAAACAGTAATGTTTATTTATTATAATAATCATATCAATGCTAACTTATTAATACGATGTATTTATATATAAAAAAATTTATAAGCAATATTTTATTTATTTTGTTAATTTTCAATGTGTTTTTATACATAACTATCATTTGATATATAATTAATTTAAGTGCATTTAATATTTAAATGAAGAGTTACGTATAATATTTTATGAAGCCCATAGATGACTGCGTATACATCATACAAATAAAATAAAATTGTGTTTTTTACCTGACGTGTCTCTTCAATTATAGATATTATTTTAGTGTCCTGGCTATATTATTATTTCAAATTTAAATTTATAAATTATTTTCATGTTAAATTAAATTAATTTAAAATAACGATAATATTGAAAAAACAATATTTTAAAAATATTTATGTATTAATAAATAGACTCGAAAGTTTTTCAAAATGCTATACCTAACTTTAGTTACTTTCAATTATTATATCTATTTGATATGTAGAATGGTTAAATAGATAGGTAGATTAATTTCAAATTTTAGTTAGATAACAAAAACTGTACTTGTGTATATATCGATGCATAATAAAACGTATCCAAATGCAATTTATAGTTTCACTTGCACCTTTTCAATACATATTTATTTTATTCACATTGTCCGTAGAAACCAAAGTGGTCAACTTATCTATTCAGAGACATAGCAAGAGTACATGACGCCTGTTCGTATAAGTTACTCTACAATCGTTATGTATATTTTTATTTTATGTTTACAAATGAAGAATTTGTGTTAGCAATCTATTTCTCAAGTTATTACGGTTACGCACTTCGAGGTATCTTCTCTCTTTGCTATGCCACTGTATCTGACAAGGGAAATGAAAGCAACTAATTGCCAATAATAAAACGAAATCGATTATTTTAATTTATTTAAAAGATAATTAAAGTATTATATCAATTTTGGCAAATCTATATTGCAAACTAGTTGTGTCCCTTGTTAACACCATACCGTTTGAAATACATTTGATTGACTGTAAGACTATATATCCAACTGCAGTAGTTTTTGCTTCAGTAAAACTAAAATCACCATGTGTTATAAAACCTATCGTTTCACGAGAACAACTGTGTCTAATTTTGTCTGGTTGAGGAATCCACAATTTTTGCATTTTTTCTCTATGTTCTGTTATTAACTTTTCTGTATTTGCCTTTACTATTCTGATTATTTTATTCGGATTAGCTTCCTAAAAATGTTATGACAACGTTAACATTATAATTTCACAAATAATATCAAGAGATATTTACCTGTAATTTTTGTTTTGTTTTTATTCTTCTCTTTCTAAGACGTTTTAGATTTAACTTATGATCTCTACGTGAATTAATACGTTCTTTTTTATTAAAGTCTTCGTGAATAGGTTCGATCGGTTCAATTTTTTCATTTTCTAGCGGTAAACATATTACAGCATTTTGTTTAAGGGTGCCTCTATTTTTTAAATTTAATTTAACAGGAATAAGACAAGGCTCACCAAAGTCGATCACAGTATTAATTACTTTGCTTTTTAAAAAATCCTGAAAAAATAGTTTTTAGTGCATTTGTACTTTTTAAAGTAATAACAAAATAATACCTTTAGTGTTTCTAACTTTTTTCTGTCGCGCAATACATAAAATTCATTTTTATGCATCGTATTTTGGTCAGACGTCCATTCCTTAATCAATAAACTCCAAGAACATTTAAATGGACATTTTATTCCAAGTTTTATATAATTAACTCTTTTTTTGGGAGGGCGGTCAAAATATTTATTTTTTAATTCTATTTCTACTCTACTCTCTTCTAACTTTCCTGATTTTGTATCAGGAGTAAAAATTTGCCCATTTTGACTTTCTAGAATACTAACACGTTCTTCTCTTAGACCACCTGCTCTAGCGCTCCAAAGTATTAATGTATGCCAAAACGGTCTAGCCCAACTTTTTGGAATTATAATATCATAACCACTACCGTAATCTACAAAAGTTATTTCTTTATTTTGTTATGCATTCTAATGGGCTTAGAAAGCCAAAATGATTGTATATTTTTTATCAGTTTGTTTATTTGATAAAGAAAATAAAAATAATTTTAAAATTAAGTGGACTTCATTTTGGCTTCTCTAATTTATTTATTTACCTGTACTTTGTTCTTTAGATCCAGGTCTTTGTATTATTAAAACAGGAATTGAAGCTGATTTTGTTAAAATGGAATTTTCTATACCAGGAACTATTTGTTTACTTCTTTCTTCAAAAATTTTAGCATCTGGAATTTTACTTTTAGAAGTAAAATTTCTGTAATCTGCATCCCAGATTAAACTAAATGCTAAATTGTTGTCATATGTAAGATTTTTATGAGGCTGAACAATGTCTAAATGATTTGCTTTGGTTCTTTTAGAAGGCTGACTTAAACGTGGATCAATTACATTAATTCCAATAATTAAATGTTGTGAAATTTCTGCAGGCGATGATACATTTAAATTTTCCCAAAAATTATTTTGAATATTAAATGTTTCCTTATTTATTTCATCAGAAAATATATGTTTAATTCCATCTAATATATTTTCTTCTGTTGCAGGTTTTAAAGCATGTTTTAAAATTGTATGAGATAATGGTCCAGTTAATTTGAATCTATTTAATTCATATTTTAAAATGTGTAATTGAATATTTTTATTTCCTATTCTGCTAGTATATAGCATTGTAGTTTTATCATTTGAATCATATTCAATATTTTTATCTACATCCATTATGGTTTCACTTTCAGTTATATCACTCATTTCTACATCCCTCACTTCTTCTAAAGAAAATACTTCAATTAAAACATTTATAAGTTCTGCATAAAAACTTGCATGCGCCCAAATCCAAATAGAACTATTATCATTTTCTATACAGGTATTCTGCCATAAGAATGTAACATTTCCAATAGCTTGTTCTGGATAAGATTTAGGATGGAATAAAACTGTTCTCCCTTCTCTACGACCATTTATAAATGCTTTTGACCCAAAACCTAATCCTACTGATGAATCTGATATTTCACGAAAACCTTTTAATAATTCACTCTTAGAACCAGTTAATTCTACACAGGATATATAGGATATATCCTGTAACAAGCAGTGCTTAGCACTAGCTCTATAACAAGCACGAAAAGCTTTGTCACAAGGTCGGTCAGGAATTTTATAACCCCATCGTTCAATCATGTGAAATCTTTTTGCATGCCATATATGCGTTTCGAGCCAAGTAACTCTTCTTTGTCGACGCACATATTCATTTTGTAAGTTTTTAGCTCTTCTTCTGTACTTTCTTGATGGTCGTTTTTGTTTTGGCGGAATACCAGATTTTTCTTGTTGACTTAAATGAGCAGTTCGCCATTTACGAGGCAAGCGTTTTGGATTGTGGCTCATTCCTCGTCTTCTCATGTGTCTAGGTAACTTTTGAAATACTAGTTTATTGTGTATTGTAGGATTTTCTATCATATTTTTTAAAGAAGATATTTCATTAATTCGATCGCTAACAAATTTATGAATAAATATTTCAGAAGGCACTTCTTCATTACCACCCAAGAATGAATCGAATTCTTTAGTTTTCTCCATTTTTATGATATTATATGTTACGTTATTTATTCTTAATTTTTAATCTAAAATTAACAAATTACATTTTAAAACATATAAAAAAAATGTGAATAAAAAATTGTTAGTACTTACTGGCACTTACCTGCTTATAATTAATTGTAAAATAGTAATAATAAAAATGAACAAATATCTTCGAGATTTTTTTAAAATTTAATTTTAATTTACCTACTTTTGTATTTTTTCACTTCACGTGTTATATGACACAAGCGTTGTAGCCGTTGTAGCCGTTGTAGCTGTCGTAGAATGTCAATGCGCCATGTGCTCAACCAGTGCATTTCAAAATTATTTTTAAGACTCCGTTTATAACCAATAAAACTCATATTTGATACTTTATTTTATGATTATAAATTCTGAACGCATATACATTTAAAATAGAAATAAAAAAAATAGTTGAAATGAATAACTATTTTAATAAAATATAATAAAAAAAATTGACCTTGACATTAATTGTGGCGTATATTTATATTGACATGGGAATACAAATAGGTACAAATTATAAATTAGTTGTTTAGAAATACATTTTGTACATTTTTTAAATACTATCAATAGTTATATTTAATTTAATACACATGCACAGGGAGAAATGATTTTCATTATTAAATAGCATAGGTTAATTTTATGGCTTTTATTAGACGCACGCAGTAATTTTCTATCAGTATTAAATTCGCTGTGATGGAGTGCGGTAGTACTGCAGAAATTCTGTTGAAAATTATAATTTGCTCTCGCGGAAAATTAGTTATTTTTATTGACCCACTATGTACCTAATCATAATCAAATAAATGGCTCGCGACCACCAACGTTTAAATAAAACTGAGAAAAAGTAAGTAAATACATTAATGATTAATAAACTTGCCCTTTTAGTTTTAAAATTTTGTATAATTTCATTTTAAATACTTATTTGTTATTTTGTTGATTTGAAATGTTACAATTAAAAATAAAATATTTTGGAGATGCCGGGGATCGAACCCGGGGCCTTTCACATGCAAAGCGAACGCTCTACCACTGAGCTACATCCCCAGTTGGAGGTATAGGATTTATGATGAATTATATGTTTTGATTTAAAATATGTATGAATATTGTTTTCAAGTATGTAAAATATACAATGCTTTTTCGTACATAATTCACCAAAAGTAATTTAATTATCCAACAATTTTAATAAACACCGATAAAGTATTTAGATCAACTGCCACTGGTTAACCATTTAATTTTTATACAATTTCATTTCGAAACTTTTCTTAATACGCGCCTGATTATTTGTTTTTATATATATTTTTAATATTTTGACAATTTAAATCTAATGTCCGATATTAGAGCCTAGCTAACAAAAAATTTACAAGTTTAATAGCTTAGCTGAATAATGCTAAAGTAAGTAAAAAATTGTATGTATGTATGATTAAATAATTTTTTTTGCTCTTCAATTAATGTTTTTTTATTTTTGCTCTCACCATTAATTGAGCCAAAAAAATATTTTCTTTTAAATTACGTGAAGAGCAAAAAGGGTCTTCAGAAATTGTAATATGAATTTTTTTTAATGTTACTTTTATTTTGAATTTTTCCTTATTTGGCAAAAAAATGAGGGTCCCGAATATTTATTCTGCCTTAGACCCTCGACGCTCTCGACTATCATAAGGCGCCACTGCTTAACGCCAAGGTGTACAATTTTACCGTCTACTTCAGTACCTCCCTCAAAATAAACATTAAAAAAGACCGACCAAAAAAATACCTCTTTAATCAAAAATGTTAAATATTGTTTTATATTTAATTATTTATCTGGAGGTGGTTGTAAAATTTTGAGCGACAAAAATAAAAATGTACACATTACACAAAAAAATCAGCCCCTTCCCTTTTTCGAGACAATTATTTATAGAAAATTTCCCACCTCCCACCCTTTCGAAAAAAATCCTTTCCGGAGTAAATTCTGAACAAATGTAAATATATGTTTATTGTATATATATTATAAAACGCAACATCTCTCTGTCTGTCTGTCTGTCCGTTAGTTCGCTTATCACTCGAGAACCACTTATCTGATTTACGTATATATTTTGTTACGTTAGGTAACATAAGGAATACGCAGTGATGATAATAGTAAATCAAGTCGGAAAAAAGTTTGCCGCCACCGCGCTCTTTTGCAATACACTGCCTAAAGCATTAAATATTGAACAATATAATGTAGTAAAAAATTGTGTAGAATAAAAAGATCTAAAATAATTGAACTATATTTTTCAAAAATCCTAAGAAATAATTCCGTAGTCGACGGCACGCGAGCAAAGCCGCTAGTCCATATATGAGGATAATTGATATTGTCACTATATAATATAAAATACATAGTATATTATAATATTCTAAGGTCAATGTTAATGATTAACTATGTTGAATGGTACGATGAAAATAGATCCGAATCTACAATACTTTTTATACATAAATTATGTATTAAGTTACTTACAAATTGTATTTTTCATTGATCAATTGTATTATTTACTAACGGCCCGTTCGCGATTTGGCCCGCGTTGTATTTGTTTTTGTGAACATTTATAAAATCTAATAACATCTGTAGATACTGTTAGTCTGGAGCAATTTTTAACTCTTTTCGGGTTGAGTTTTAAAATCGCGATACACATGTATTTCTATTTTAATAAATAGAAAACTATTTTGCCTGAAATTCACACTTTATATCGTGTCTGTATCAATAACTACTGAACGGATTTTATTCCGGTTTTCACTAATGGATAGAGTATTCCACGAGGAAGGGTTAGGTGTGTAAATTTGTGGATATTTTATGTAAATTTCATTAACTCGGGAAAAAAACAATCATAAGAGAGGTATCTTCGCATGCGCTGAGTTAATAGTTTGCGATAAGTGAAAACAATGTTTGATAGGTTTATTACAGATTAAATTTATATCCCCGGGTAATATCGGGTCCAACGCGCTAGTCATAATATAAATTAGTTATGAGGATAAATGGTTAACGCAAGTTTACCACCCAGGGCCGTAACTACAGGCTCGGAGGCCCTGGGGCAAGAAGAGTCCGAGAGGCCCTCAAAATATGAAAAATTAAAGACCTTTTTTTTATCCTTGGAAATGTACCACTTATTTGTAATTTAGATTTTAATAACCTTTTTTTTCTTTTTTTGGTCGACAATCTCAAGTTTTTTATGTAATTGTACATTTCCTATTAGCTTTATTTTTATGAATAATAAATGTAAAATTCAAGTTGGCAACCAAATAAAAATAAAAGTTTTAAGCTGCCGCGGGGGCCCCCTAACCTCGGAGGCCCCGGGGCACTGCCTCGGTGGTAGTTACGGCCCTGTTACCACCCTCCTAGTTTGAATTTGTGAAAATACCTTTTTAGTGGGTGCTTACATCAATTTCACGATGAGTAAGTGAGGACAAGCTCTTTTATAAATACCTTTATAGATTTATTAATTATTTTTTGTAGCATTTTCATATTAATCATTTATAGGGATCAATGGTCTAACAACACTTAAATCTTGGATGCCGGAACTACCTCCCCCCCCCCCCTTCACCGCCATTATATAAAGCAATTAAACTATATTGGCGCGTTTCAAATATTCTAAATATTAATGGCGTAACCACGATTTTAGGGGGAGAGTGCTAAATTTTATATGGGGGTTATTGACGTAGCATATATACTATATATATAAAACAAATAATATAATAGTAGTGACGTTAAATATAAATAAAAACAAACTTGTTTGTTTAAACGTCAAAAATTTATTTAAGAAAAGGTAATCGCAAGCTTTCGATTCACAGAATCATCGTCAGGCTATTAATAAAGATTTAAATTTGAGAACGATGTTGTTATCTCAATAATATTCTTAGTCACATGAATATTATTGAGATAACAACATCGTTCTCAAATTTAAATCTTTATTAATAGCCTGACGATGATTATGTGAATCGAAAGCTTGCGATTACCTTTTCTTAAATAAATTTTTGACGTTTAAACAAACAAGTTTGTTTTTATATATAAAACAAATATATTATTTGGTATAACCCTCGTCACAAAAATTCGGGGATCCAGGCCCCCTTGCCCTCCCCTTCATCTGGTTACGTTATTGTTAATATCCCACAATTATCTACGTCAAAGTTAAAAAATATTGTGTTACTATTATTGTAATGTAACATACATTCAAGGTTTCGTAAATAATAGCAAGTGTTGTTATACTTTGGATACAATGTGAAATACATTAACATATTTCCGGTTGTTGATACTGGCCATACTGGTCATTATATTAACCTATTGCCTAAACATAATTGAACAAATTAAAATTTTTTATACATTACAATACCGTCAATTTATAACTAATTTGTGTGCACAAACTGATACAATATCAACAAAATAACTTGTAAAAATTGTTGCAACTTGATTGGGATGTCTTACCCTTACCCAAAGGCGTAGCTAGAGGTCGCTGCGTCTCAGCGAAAACTGGTGTGATTGAAGACCTTTTTTTTTCGTTCACGCCTCAACTTTGGCGCCCAGAAAACTTACTTTTGCGCCCTATTTCAGTTTCTTTTTTGTCCTCATGTCACTTTTTAATCCTTATAATGCTCTTCTGGCCCATTTTACCGCCGCCATAGACCTGGTGCCTCTGGTTAGATTATCATTGCTTCTTCTTTATTCGACCCTTTTGAATTTCAAAATTTGGGAATTCCGGACTGTATAGATTTATTATAAAACATCAAAAATTATTATTTTGTTAATCTATTATACGTGTTCTTTATAATATTTATTTATAATCATTAATTATGTTAAAGCTTTTAATAGAACACCTATAAAGACAACTGACTACATATATTAAAACTTCTAATATATCGATCTTGCAAATAATCAGTGTTTAAAATCTTGCTAGTTCATATTCTCTTTGATACCAAACAGTTTTTTGTTACTATATTGATTTTCACACGCACTTTAAAAGTACAAGAATAGTGATAATTGTTTATTAACATGTACATTGTACATTGTTTAAAAATATACAATAATTGAAATATAAACAAGTAAAACAAATTTTCGAAGTCAATAGCTGTAGAGTTTATATCAGTAGCGTACCACATTATCGAATAATTACTGATTCGTGGTAATTTGTTACAATTTTGAAAAAGAACGGTAAAATAATTATTTCTACATATGTGTGTGCATAGTCGACACTGCCTCCGGATAATGTCAGCATTGCACATTGTTGCCTAGGAAAAATTCGCAGAAATGGTTAAATTAACGGACTTAGCTCCAGTGGCGTAGATAGCATTTTGCGATTGGGGGGGGGGGGGGGGGGTAAATAAAAAAATATAGTTGGGGTGTCCTCAAAATATGCTTAATAAAATAAAAAAATTATTATTATAATTTTGAATTGGATGACCTTTTTTTTGATCATATGGTTAAGTTACTGTACCATTTATTACTAAAAAAAAGGTAGTCCCATTCAAAGTTAACCAATAACTGAAGACCTTTTTTTACTCTTCATTTACCACTTTTATTATTTATTTTACTAGAAGAGTTTAAAAAATTGTCTTTCAGTTAGAAAATGTTTTTGAGTTTTCTCATGATGTAGGCTCATGGGGGGTGATTGATCATCTTGATCCCCCCCTATCTACGTCACTGCTTAGCTCGGTTTTAAGCGGGTATTGTCGACAATTCTAAATCGTCGTAGGCAGTACTGTAGTGTTATGATGTTAAACTGATATTTACTATAATTAATTTTCATTGTAATTAATTTAATATATTTTTAACAGTTTTTTTTGTATCTGATAATTAATATCGGTTTTACATCATAATACAGTAGGTACAGCTCATGACGATTTAGTATTATCAACAATGTCCGCTTAAAATCGGGTCAAGTCGTGAATTAACCATTTTTGCGTACTTTATCTAGCAGCGGTAAATTGCTCAGGCAATTTCGACTTTGTACAGAGTGTACACCCCGCAGGCTTCGCCCGTAACATATACATAAATACATAACTGAAAAAAATGTAATCAATACATTGGTATGGGTAGTTTTTGAAAAACTCCAATGTATATAATTTTATCTCGCCATCTTGAAGGTCCTTACTCAACAATACAAAATATATGTATCGTATTTCTTGGGAAGGATATTTGATGCATACATTAAAATGTTTAACGAACCCAAGACAGAATAATTAATGAAGATAGTGGAAATATACATCGTTTATAATTAGACTTAAATGAATTATATACGAATATTATTCAAATATATAGATAATCTTATCTTCTTGTCAGTGTTGCTGATTTTTTTTTGCTTTAACATATAAAAAGTAAAATGTTTATTTATGGTTTCTTAGAAAACAATTTTGGCTTTTTCATTCCTTTTAATTTCAATTACCTACTCATTATTGTAGATATTACTCGAATTTTTATTTTATTTAATATTTATATATACAGGTGTCCAATAACAAGTGACATATCGATGTAAAGTACAGTAAAAACACGTTTTTGTGTTTCGCGAGTGCCTGAAAACAAAACAACGTATTGTGTACTAATATACAGTGTGTCCCAAGATAGATGTAACAAAAGGTGTAATGAACAATTTTTTTTCTAATTTCGGAATTACATTTGGGGATCGAGTCTTGCTTGATGTAAAACTAACGTATACCAAAAATTTGTTGATTTGGTCTTCTACAGGATGTTTTATAAGCAAACTACCTATATTTTTCAAAATATGAAAAAAATCAAATAAGAAAGTTTGTTTAGAATGCAATTTCGTAACCTTATACTGAATATCAGAGCATTAACAAAAATAAAACTTTCAATAAATTAAGTAGATATTTTATTGTGAAGTGAAAACAACTTCATAACTAAATAATAATATGTTTTCAATCCTATATACTTTTCACTTCACAATAAAATATCTACTTAATTTATTGCAATATCATTTTATTTTCTTTTGAATTGAGTTTAAACTTTTCACATAATTAAAACATTAAATGTAGTTGTTAAGAATGTTAAGGAAGCACTTATGTAATATCTGTAAAAGTTATGAATATATTTTCATGATTAGAACACGTCGAGGAAGTTGGGGCTAACATACATATATGCAGCCAGGTTAATGTAAATTTTATTTAAATTTATTAATATTGTGATGCATAATATAAGTCTCATAGGTGTCGTGTAACAAGTGTCTTGTGTATTATATACATACATATACATATATGTACATACACTATGTACAAACTTGCATGTTGATAAGTACTTGAATAATATAAAATATATAACCATAAGCCTACATCCTATCGAAAGCTCCCTTCTCGTAAGAAACCCAAGATTTTTTTTACGATGAAAAAAATAAAAATTAAAGCTCGTTGACTCGCCCCCTCCCCCCTTAATCTTGGACCACCAGGTTAGAGCCCTGTCAGCCCCTTTTTGTGAGGCCATGTCAATAACTAGAGGGTAATAAGAGGAAAATACGAAGCTCAACCTTGCTCGCCTTATCTAGTGTACATTCTTGTTTAGATCGATCTTGGTTTCTGGGTATAAACCGCATAGATTTGGTCGTTCTATCGACCCGATAGATCCACTAAATAGTATAGTAAGAAAAAAAATTAAGTGCTTTAAAATTTTTTCAGAAATAAATCATAAATAAGTAGTAATTTTTAAGAAATATTCAATTATAAATGAGAGTTCTCTTTTTTATAGTATAAGAATAAAATTACTTACAAAATGCATAATACGTTACATTTAACTTTATTTGTTTCTAAAAAATTTGGGTGTAATTACTGTAATTATATAATATAATATTCCTTATATTATCGATTTGTCCTTCAATTTTTTAATGGTAATTTTTCCTATAAAATTGTTTCTGTGTATTATATATAATTAAAAAGAATAGAGTTAAATTAATTTGATCAATTACATAATATTTGTTTATGATACAATAAGTACATGCATTACAATCGATTTATGATAAGGTATTTGACACTCTGCACCGGCCAAAGTACATTGAACCAGTAGCCTTCTCACGAATACTTATTTAATTTACATGAAATATGGGCCGAGTAGAACGGCACACACTTGTCGTTCTTTAACTTTAGACCAGAATTCAACGTCATTAAGAATGACATTAAATAACAATAAATTATTCACAGTAGTTTTCCTGTAAATAAGCCCAATAAAGAATAATGTTTATGTTAATTGGTTCCTGGTCATGTAATTATTTATTTGGTCAATAATAATTATTAGACCGAAGGGTGTATTTTTCTTTTCACATGCAAAATCAAAACATACAAGGTACTGGCATCAGTTATGGCCGCATATAAAAGCAAGGTTTACAGTTTTCGTGATTGACGGACTTTTTTTGTAATTCTCATAAACTCATATTACTAATAAAACAAGTATCTCTTTATTTAATCACTTTAATTACCAAAGTCCGCAAATATAGTTTTTTTTTTAATTATAGCCTTTTATTTTGTTTATATTTTTTCTCCAGTAATGGATAAAGTAAAACCAGTAATGAGCACGCAGTGATGGACATTTGCTAATGATTACAAAATAATAAATACTATGACACAAAAGAACAATGTGAAGCAATTGATATGATAATATAATAGTTAATTAATAAATTATACTAATAATTAGTTTAAATCAAATCACGCTGTAAGACAGGTATATAGATTAATATTCAGAAATGGTAGTAATCAAATATCAACAAATATTTTTAATTCAGTACATTTAATAAAAAAATACCCATTACTGGGGTCATATCCATGACTGGTACCAGTACCTTAGTAGATTTTATATTTACCTATGTTTAATTAAATGATAGATTGCTTTTTAGCATTGTTACGTGATTTCTGGTTGGAAACTGGAAACCTATGATCCATTTTTCGTCTTGCATTATCAATGGTCCAATGGTAATAGCTTTTTTTTATTACAAAATAATTAGAAATACATATGTTCGACTGAAATAAATTATATCGACATGATGACGAGCTTATAGTAAATGAATTAGTTCCTAATGGTTTTTTTATTTCTAATAACTATTGACTTGTTTGTTATTAAATGATTGTTTGCATGCAGATGCGATTTTAACTACATACATACAGTAGAGCTTCTATTATTTGAAAAAAATTCAAAATCCATATAATTTCTTTTTTGATAGTTTTTGATTAATAAATTGAAAAAAGATTTATACTTACTCAACAGCTTAAGTATTTTATACAAAATAATAAACAGAACGCCTAAATCCGATTTATTTCAAAAATTAAATCGGATTTTTTCATTTCGGTAGAATTTGTCACATAAAATACATAGTCAATAAAAAATGGTTTAAATTACAAAACCCAATAACTTATTCAGAAGTTAATATTGTTAAATTAGTTAACAGATTACCATTTTAAAATATTTTTACCAATACATATTAAATATTTTATTTGGTGTGATATTTTCTTAAATAAAATATATTTTTTTACAAAATATACAATATGATTACTTAATTGCTCTACATTTATTTAAATAAACTTACTACAAATGAATATTTGACACATCTATTCGATCATAACCTATTTCGGGGCATAAATAAATAAAGAAATAATAATTTAATTAATAATATGTAATTAAATAGAACATATGTTTGCTAAAAAAATATTTACGTTCAAATGATCGACATTCTACTATAAAGTTTTCAAAGGTGTGGCTGATTTGCTTCCTTGAGTATATTAATATTTTCTAATAATTCATCAGTCTATTGATGGGTAAATAATGGCCATATCAATCACATTTATGAAACAATATTTTATCAAGAAAAATAGCTAATCCAATCATCGTTGAAAATATTGTAAACATCCATTAATGAAAGATTGGTAACATTAATAAAATAGATAATGTATACAAGAAATATTACAATTTGATATTGATATGTCATTCCTTAAAAATATTTCAAGAACATCTCCAAGTATTCTTGTAATTATATTGGAAGTTAAGAGAAAGTAATAAAAATGCAAAATAATCAAGATTAAGAACTAGTGAAAATAAATTTCCTCTTAATAATATTCTTTTATAATCAGAGCTTTGAAGTGAAATCCAATACTGTTTGTTTTAAGAGAATGTTAATATATTGTTAACGAAATATCTAGTTCAGTAACGTAATAATAAAGTGTTATTCAAATAACACCGTATTATTTTCATATATGTACATAACTACATAATAAAAATTTAGTACCCTGCGCCTCCACCATCTTACCTATTATAATTACTACTTACAGAATATTGATTTTAAATAAAAATGCGGTGTTATTAAATAAAATATTTTATTTATTATATATATTATATTTTTTATATTATACACATATACAGAAATATATCAAATACAGTAATATACAATTATGAATTACCTACGAATATACCTACTTCTTATACATAAAAATATATTTTAAATAATTTTATGTAAAAATATGTCTATATATAAAGGCAAAAAATGGGTTTCTAATAACTTATTTTATATATTAAATGATTATGAATTGCCGCATAAGCCTTTATTCATTTTGAATGTTAGGTGTCGAAATCGGAAAAAGGAACACTGTGTCTGTCTGTCTGTTACAGCCTTCCAGCTACTGAACCATTGGACGTTAAGATTTGGCGTAATTATAGTAAATGCTGGACCAATTATAGACCAAAGTTATAAAAATAAAGTTTTAAGTTATTAACAACGTTTTTAACGGAGGCAAATGGGTTACCAAAAAATATTTTGATACAATTCCGGTGAATGGGGTATCAAATGAAAGCTGACAATTCAAGGAGTTTAATGTGTCGACATTTTGTTATTATTAAAATCTCTGTTTAAGAAGTTTTCAAAAAAAAATCGTAGATATTTTATCCCTTGCTCATATCCCCGAAAGTAATAGTAGGAAAAATCTGAAAAAAGGGAATATGTAAAGTGATGTCGAGATCAAAAGGAAAATTACCAATAACACAAAATAAATCAAAAATTATTTAATTACGGTAAATTTAGATACTGTTTTCTAATAGACTATCTATTAAATATAACTAATTGTAACAAAGTTAAATTATTAAATTAACGTTGAATAAATTATATCGACTCACTTGACAATTTTACTATTTTAAAAACAATAAATTTAAAATATTTACATATGGTAGTAATTTGATACAATTCGTATCTTTCAAAAACTGATACTATAGATAAAACCAAAGTTAGTTGAATGGAAGTCCTACTTTAAAACATTTAATCTCGATAGCAATTTTAAGTAAGAACCAAGTTTTCCCTTTTAGCACCTTCAGAAATCAAGATGCATGACTTATCTTGAATAACAGATCACAAAACTTATGTACTCCTGACGTATACCTAATTTATATATCAATTAAAACCCCTTAAGCAATATTTGAATCAATCACATCGATGCCTATAGTACTGTAATATGGCCGTATACAACAAAGTATTGCGTGTATAGTTACTATTAATAGGTCGTCGTAGTGTACAGAAAATCATATATATTCGGTACCTTGCGGTGTCAGTCTCTATCTCTAGGGATATCGTGAAATTCTTTTCGGATACTAACCCTCAATACGTGAGAACTTACCAAATATAGGTCAACTTATCTGCACTTTGTAAGTTCAATACACCTCTTTTCCTAAAAACTTTAAATGCATTATTTTATCTGTTTATATTTTACTACTTATTATTTCCTTGCACATATGTGTCTTATCGACGATGATTTTCAAGCTTTAAATTTTTTATTTGTTCTATATATATTTGAGTGATGAGCTGTAAAACTTTATGTGTTGACTTTTATATTGTAATGTATATAGTTTATGATTGATTTTTATTTTTGTATTGAAATATTATTATTTGTGCTTCGTAACTTCCTTTACGAGATTTATGTGCTGTTTTTAAAAATATTTTAAATTCAGGGATTATAGATGATGTGTTCACGATAACAACAAATGCGATTGGAACCGTGCGTATTTGGACACGAGGGCGATGATATCTTTCGCTCATGTTAGTGCTTGAATTTTTCAAGGTAAATACTAACTATTGAAATGCTAAACTAACTAACTTCATAAAAGAATCAAATAAATATCGCAAATCGTAGTGAGTTAATTACGATAGATATATTTAATGATGAGCTTATGATATGTAACATCGCATTATTATGCTAGAAGAGTAAGTAGTAAAGAAAACTGTGGCACAAACCGAAGAAAATTTCGTTCAGATATTTATAATAAAATAAAAATACTAGGATATGTATATTTATAAAAGAACTAGCTGCCCGGGATTACTTGGGACTTTAAAAATATAAATATTCACTGCTTATTTGTTTAGAGTGATAGCGTTATGATGTATACCCTATAGCATTTAGAAATTTCAAGCACCACGTTGATGCAGGTTTCATCAAAATCGGTCCAGTAGTTTTTGAGATTACTTCGGTCAAATACACACCCATATAAACTTTATATCTTAATAAATGTATATAAGAATTGACAAATAGGTAGGGTAGGTATTTCTTTATTTAATAGCCTCTTTACTTTCACATAATCTTAATTAAACTTTTGCAAATTCGATGGCATTCCGACATCCATTTAATTTTATAGGGAAATACATAATACATACACGAAAAACTCTAAAAATGGTCGTTTTTCAACAAGGTACAAAAAATTTCGCTAATATGATTGCAGTATAAATCGAGTTTTATACAGCTCAATATGAGAAATTATTGTATGTTTTTCAAAAAATTTATTTACTGGTGTAATTTTCATTGTTTACAAAAAATATTAATAATTAAATTTGAAAGCATTCAAATTTTTATTGAAAAACGTTTATTTTTTCCAAAAATAGACATACATCAAAATTGTTAAAAAATATTTATGAGAAGCCCCGCGATCACTTGCTGCTACAATAAACAATACATTATACAGTATATTCCAAGTTGATTAAGACATAGGAAATTTAACATGGGGCAATTAGGAGTGTTGTAGTAACCTTTGGCCAAAAACGATGTGTCATTGGTGCATTTTGAAATGCCGCCACAAAATTTTATAAAATAGTAATTAGTATTTTGTTTTCAAATTTATATCTGCCAAAAAATATTATTATAATTTTATCTAGAATGTTTACTTTAATTTTATTAAAGTTGAAAACAAAATACTGTTGATTAATTTAAAATTTATCAGTTATTTTCGAGGTGGCATTTCAAAATGCACCAATCATACATCGTTAAATTTGATCAAAGGTTACTACAACATTTCTAATTGTACCCATGTTAAATTTCCTATGTCTTAATCAACTTGGAATACACTGTATGTACTTCTACCTCAACTAGAAGTTGTCTCCAGGTATTAAATGTAAATACTAACAAATACTGATTTAAATATACAAGGTCTCAATAATTATACATATGTATACCCATTTGTGTATGGATAACTTAATTTTATTGTGGCCAGACATTGATAACATGTATGTTTATAGTTATACCTATACACGAAAATAGAGATTCAAAACGAACACAAGGTTAGTACGAAGATGGCGTGATATAGCGCCTATGTAAAATTTATGTACAATTCATGTAATACATATTATCTTTATTATAGGATACAGTAATCGTGCATATATTAAACGCTTGTATGTTATTCTTAAAATTCTTTGTAGTATGCAAATAAACTTTATAGTGAACAATTATTGTTAGTGAAACATAAAACTATGTTTACATTTCTTAAGTTATTTATTGCAAGTTTATGCATATTAACGAATAAACTTAAAATAAAAAATTGTGGGTGTAGGTCGCGTATATTTCAATTTCTTTGTTCATGTTTTATTACATAAGCAATAAAGATACAATTTTTTAAAATTATTATTTAACTAAGGTACTGGCGCCAGTCTTGGATATGACCCCAGTAATGGTTATTTTTAAAATATAAAGATATTTGTTGATATTTGATTACTACTATTTCTGAATTATAATCTATATACCTACATTTAACTGTCTTACAGCGTGATTTGATAACAATCGGCCAATAGGTGTCAAATTGTGGACATTTAAAATAATTATTAGTGTAATTTATTTATTAATTATTATATTATCAAAGAAACTGCTTTACATTGTTTCAAATTTGACGATTCTTTCTTTTATATATTTTGTGTCGTAGTACTTATCATTTTGTAATCATTAGCAAGTGTCCATCACTACGTGTTCATTACTGGTTTTACTTTATCCATTACTGGAGAAAAAACATAAACAAAATAAAAGGCTATAATTTAAAAAAAAAACATTGCGGACTTTGGTAATTAAATTGATTAAATAAAGTTACTTGTTTTATTAGTAAAATGAGTTCATGAGAATTACAAAAAAGAAGCCAGTCAATCACAACAGTAAACCTTGCTCTTATCACGGCCATAACTGGTGCCAGTACCTTATAAGGTTGTCGGAAAAGTCATGACGCATTTTTGTGACAAACTCAAAACTGTTACTTTTTTTATCTTATACGTATTTGACCGAATTATTCAATTATATTGTTGATTTATATTTTTATACGTCTTGTTTAATAAGAACCATATAAACATACAATCAAAATCGGTTCAGAAATATGTCAAATCAAACAAATGAACAGATAGACAAAAAAATGTAAAGCTTTTAAAACGGATTATGTATCTTTATACTATGTATATATATAGACTTCAAAAATACATACTGTCATTACAATACAAGTAACAGTGGTGGCGAAACAGAGGGGCACAGGGTGCAATGCACCTATCAAAATTTATGGATTTGTGTGGCGAAGCACCATTAAATATAAATAAAATCCATTTACTTCATTACAATAATAATGCCAAAACAAGATAAAGAAAGTAGGTACTATTACAAAATAAAATAAAACCCATTTCTCCAAATAAAATAGCTTGCTACAACTTCCTTATTTACAACACCATTTTATGTTAAACAGTTTCAACCTAATTTAAAACCACTGAATTTCAATTGAAACTTTTAAATTGTTTATTTCACGTGTTATTTTAAAACATTTATAAATTAAATTGAAGTTAATTTCATTTTGTATCTCAAAATAAACCTAGCTCTCAGTTATCGGCGATCAGATAACTCCCATTCTAAACTCGTGTGCCCCAATGCCCTACTTTGTCCGAGTATGGATGGGGTGGAAATCACAGTCGTGCGGTACAGCGACAGCTCGGGGAAAAAGTGTGCGTGGGGTGGGGGTTAATCACGTGATGTATGTACACAGTTAATAGGTAATAATTGGTATCAAAATATAATGTTTTGTTATATGTAGTATTTGCTTGATTTTAATCTTTAGTTTCTTTTTTTGTATTTGTCTGTTCTCATGTCAGGGTTATACTTTCGATTCAGATTTTGAAGGCTACAGTGAAAATGTATGTATGCACAAAGTAAATGTAAATGCTAATATCCCTGCCTGTTTGTTTAAATGATATTTATGAGTTTTGAAAAATCATTATTCAATTCAACATGTGGTTGTAAGAATTTCAGTCTACTAAAAATTATGAGTCATACTATTTAAAATTGTATATTTAAAACAAATTACAGTACCAATGTACTATGGGTTTCACAAGACGTCGTGATATGGTATATGTAATCATGCAAATGCCTAGGGCGCCATTCGGTTGGTCGCTTCGCCGTCGTTCAGATAGTTCAATTTGAATTTAGTTAATGTGAACAAACTAACAAACCACCTCACAGTATTTGATATAAAAATGATATTACATTTTTTTTGTCCTTAAAAACATCATGAGATACAAATACAGTTGTGATGCTTGCAGGTATGGCGCGACGTTGGAAATATCACCATCAAGATTTTTTTAATTGTTGCTGTGTTAAGTATATGCATATATGTATGTATGTGTTATATATATGTTGTGTATTTCCTTGTTGTACTATGCCTTGCTAAGCACAAATATGGTATCTGACAATTTTGTCAGAATTGAGTTAAGCACAAAATGGCATTATTTATATCTTCCTGCGTCTTACTAGTGTTAAATATTATATACCTATATATGTATATACTTGTTTTTTCTAATAAAAATCACCTTTTTTGTTTACCGTTATCTGCATTTTAGACTTGAATTACTAGTTTACTAAGAATTGTTTTTAATCTACTGTAGATACATTTTTAATAATCTATTTACAATGTGACAAAAATTGGTTTATGTCTTTTAATTTTAAAAATTAATATAAACCAGATTAAATGCAGTTTTACTTAATTTTTAGAATATTTAATATAGATACAATAAAAAAGCAAAACTAACAACTAAACTTTACTAATAATAAGCCGTTTTGACGTAACTATACTTTACTAGGTATAATTAAGGTATCTTAATTATGTCTTAGTTAGTAAAGAGTAGTTACAGTAAAGTAGCTTACAATTAGTAAAATCAAGTGAGTTTTTAAATCTGTAAAATGTTAACTGCTTTTTTAATAGCAAATATTCATTCTATCACACTTATAATTTAAAAAATGAATTCACCTAAAGAAAATACTTTAGATAAAAACTTTATTTATAATTTTTAGCAAGTATTAAAACAAACTGAATTTTTCTACTTTCATCTAAATGCAGATACCATATTTGTGCTTAGCAGGGCAGTACTAAAACATATATTTATAATAAAATGACTTAAAAAAAACTTTCGGAAATTGTAGAATAAGCAGTCCATTACATATTTTTTTTGAAAAATAATTAATTTGTAAAAATCGTCAAATACTTTATTTGATTTGAGTAAGGTGCAAAAAATCCTTATGACGGCACTGACTGCACTATTAATCAATGTTTGGCAACCCTTCTCTGTTATAATTTACCTTATTGCAGGTATAATGATTGACGGTATATTCAATACTGGAAGTATAAATGCCAATTTTATATAATCGAACATAATGATGTATAATATACAGTGGCAATAGGGTTTCAAATATTATTTTATAAACGATTACATATTGAAAATAAATAGTAACATTTTTTATGTTAGCAAGTATCGAATGTTATTTAAATTTATTATTGATAAAACATCAACATATGTATGTATAACGTACATAGAATTATAATATGCGACATCTATTTTTATATTGATATATGTACGTATTTTATTTATTAATAAATTATTTCTAGGCATGAATCTAATTGTATAAATATTTTTATGATAACATAAAATACGGTATTTTCAATGTTAAAAAATATATAAATACATTTAAAAAAATATATAATAAACTACAATAAAAATAAATATTAGGTGTCATATATGGTATAAATTTAGATGTAGGTATATATTTATAAATAAAATTTATGAATGGAATACAAAGTTATATTTATTCGAATATTACACAAATATCTCACTATGTTTATAAATATATCATAAAATATAGTTGTAGTTACATTTGATATAGTGATGTCCCTGAGATCATCTTTCCCCACCCCTGGAGGGAAAAAGATCGATTCCTGGTACCACGACGTTGAAGGCTCTCTTCTTTCTTTATATCAACTTCATTTAAAATTCGCAGATCGTGATTTGAACTTGCGAAAAACGGTTGCAAACTTTTAACAATGCTCTTCGAAGAATTAGTTCGTATGTTATATAAGTTACTCTTTCTGATATAAAGTTTGTTTTTAACTTATTTGTGAATAGTTAGTGTATTTTTAAATACCTTGGAATAGTTTTATAATTTTAATAATATTTTTAAGTTATAATTTTTTTTTTTTAATTAATCTGTATTTGACAATTGTGAATTTTTTATGTTTTATACATGATTCAAAGGTTGGTTTTTAATAAAACAGTGTTTTTAAAGTTTACAAAATTTAGCGTGTGTGTTTTGTATTTATTTAAATTATATCAATGACGTGATGAGCCTCGTGAAAAATATGAGTCCACCGAAGATAACTAATCAGCAAAAAGTTCAACATTTATATAATTAATTCACGGAACTCGTCTAATAATTTCACCGCAGACTATATACATAGGTTCTGTGACGCCACTGTATATTATTATATACAATCAAAAATAAATTTATGCATGTATAATATTATTTGATTTATGTTACTGTGCTATAATAAAGTTTGTTTTACGATACAATTTTTAAAATGAATAATATTTAACAAGTTACTTATATGAAACATTACGGGAGTTTTATGAAATGTGAATTTTTGTATATTAACATTTTATTTAGTTTGTATAAAGTTAAGCTATACATATTTTTAAAGTATTTTATTTTTTCACAGGCATGGGCGAAGAAAACAGGAATTGAAACTACCATTAGAATCAACAGGTCAGAAAGCTAATTCTGAACCAAATCTTCAGCTATGGACAAGTAATATTTAATTTATTTGAAAATAATTAATGAAAATTGAAATTAATTTTTAAGTGTTTTAACAAGATAGACAATTACATATGTATTTTTCTTTGTTATTTTTTTATCGGTTCGATTCCTGATTCAGGTTCACATCGTGCAAACTTTTTGAGTTAAAGAACCGGAAATTTTTAATCCAAATTGTATTCTTTATATTTTGTTAATATCGAAGAAAATTATTTTTAATAATTTTTCGTATATAAATAATAATAAAAAAAAAATCAAACATATATGTATTGAATTAATATTGCTCTACATATATCTTTAATATGAAATTTGTTTTTTCTTTCTGGCACTAACATTATAAAACTAGGGAGAAAAATATTTAAAATAATATCCCGGACCTGTTAGCTGTAGATACTACAAAAAATATCAATTTTTAGCTGTACAACTGACACTTATATACTATATTTGTGTCTATTCACTTTTTTTAAATCATTGATTATTTGGAGATTCCATAAAACTTTTAAAAATCAAAGAAAAAACGATCGAAGTATAAATAGTTACCTTTTAAAAAATATCTGCCAAGTAAATTTACAGTGCTTCCTCGTTCTAAATTCACCAAAGGTTATTGAACAATTTAAATAAAACTCGATAGTGTTCAGATAAATTGCCTGGCATTGGTTATTGGTTAACCATTTAATTTTTATACAATTTTACTACAAAATATTAGTTCGATTTTTTTCATAAGACGCACTTGATTATTCTTTCGTATATTTTTAATTTTTTGACAATTTCAATCCAAACATAAAATGCAAAAGTCAAAATGACATAAAAAATGGCGATTTTTTAAAGCAAATTGAAATAAATCTTTGTTAGGGAATATTTTATAACAAACGTTGTAGACCTATATTATGGGAAATTGAATGCTCTAGAAAAAAGATCCTATAAAATTTTCACGTAACATGTGTCGTGCTTGAGATATTTTGAAAAAATAAATATTTTGGAATGTCATCCCTCCCCCTTAAACACGATTTTGAAATACGACCGTCCTCAAGCCAGACCTAACCATCCAACCAAGTTTCATTAATATCGGTTCAGTGGTTCATAAGTTATGCGTGTGAGAACAATTTTTTTGTCTTATTTTAAAACGATCCCAAAGCATCTCATATCTTCGATATTGCGAGGAAGAAATAAAAAAAACCTTGGTTCGAATTCAGGTTCATAAAAATTAAGATTTTTTTCGGGTTTTGGTTTGATTCGGATTTTTGCTTAAATGGTGCATTTTTAAAATAAATTTAACATTTAGGTGAATCGCCAAGACAAAGAGGAACTTCTGGAGTATTTGAAGGGTTCTGTGGATATCCTCCGGGCTTCACAGTAGATGAATTAAGTCACTTCAGAAGAAAGAAAGCACCCGGAAATTTAAGACCAATTGATAATTTAAGGCAAGAAGGCGGTTCGTTACAGAAAATTAAAAGTGAATACAAGCGATGTTTCAAACCACTTATACTTGAGGTAAGATTACCAATTAATTTAATATTTATGAAACATGTTATTTAATTAACTACAGTATCATTTGACATTAGTTGTATTTAATAATAAAATAACAAAACAATGTAATTTTTATGAATATGTATGTAGTTCGTATTCTGGAAGTTATTCTCTTTTTTAAATTATTAAGTAAAAGCTGAATACAATAACTTGTCTTAAAAACAGAAAAAGATGTTAATAATTTATTTATTTTATTAATTTATTCATTAATTTTTCTTTTTCCACGTTTATGAAACTGAAATGAGACAGGATTAAACTCTGACTAGACGAGACCGATTATAATTTTGATGAAACGAATCTGTCTTAAATTTTGGCTAGACTAATGAGATAATATTAATTTTATTTATAACTTGTCGGTGGTTTCGCTGCTAGCTTCAATTTTAAGGGATTGTGCAATAATTAGTAATACTTCGATATGATTTTACTCTAGTAACTCTGAATTTGCCAGGCAATAAATTTTCGTTTCTTTTCAAAATCCAACTGCAATTTAGCTTTATAGCTCGTAAACCTCTTTAGCAGTTCCATAGATAAAAAAAAACTTTAATTTGGTTTTTAAATTGAAAAATTATAATTGGGCCCCAGGAGGGTCCTCCGATCCTAAATCCAGTGTGCTACTTGTGTAAACGAATAATAATCAATTCATGAATCTCGAGTAACAAATGGGTTTTAAGGGGTCTCGCGATTTAGGCGTTGGTTAAAGAAAACGCTTTCCCCAATACGCCCGTTATAAATTTACGTATTATTATTTTTACGCATCGGGCCTCAAAATGTCTAATATAATAATAAACCTATTAAGTATAATAAAACAATATTTATTATACTTAATAGGTTTAATTTTCTTTTAGTATTTGAATGTGTAAAACTAATTTTAATTTTTCGAGATCGGTTAAAGTTTTCATGAGATGATCTACCTAAATCTCGTCTCATCTCGTGTGAGGCTCTAGTTGCTTCAGATTTTAAATGACCCATTATTAATATATTTAATCAATATTGTTCATCCTATAATTTTAGTAGTTTTTGCGTTTACGAATAAAATCAAAATATATGTGTATGTATAGCGAAGTAATTAAAAACGCAATTTCATTATTTTTAATATTTTTAATTGCAGAACTCTTCACTAACAAAACCATTAGATTCGTTTAATTTAAATGGTAATATTCAACTTCTACCTGAATACAAAGAAAAATTTATACAATATCAACCTGATTTTATAAATTATACTAAAGCAAAGCAAGTTAAAGAAACTCCAGTTAAAAAGGAAGAGAGAAAAATGCTTGTGTCTACAGAACAAAGATCTCAGTATGTTCCTTTTGAAGGTGTTCATCGACAAGCGCCTGTAAAGAGGTAAGTAAATGAGTTTTTTATAAAATTTCAAAATTAACACTAGACTTGCTAAAATGAAGGTACATACATGTATAATGTACATGTATATTATTGTATATATATCCAGGGTTGGCCTTAGCGAGTTTGGCGTCCTGGGCGAGATTTTTTCGCCCCCACCCCCCACCTGACCCCTTTTACCATGGACGATCATTACATAAGTCAATCATTAAAAATAGAGTAAATTACTCTAATAATTTATTCTAAATATTACAATACCTTAAACACAAAAATAAATTACATTTTTTATTTAATAATTATAAATTTTACAATCCCAAATATTTCAATAATCATTTAAACAGCTTATTTTTTTATAAAATTTTTCCAATTTTTTATCCGTAATTAATTATTTTTTTTAGTACGAAAATAAGTAGCCAATTATTTTTACAAAACAATACTAAAACTCGGCATAGATAACTGGGAGGACTTGGAAGTGCCCTGGGGCGAACAGGGAAGGAAACAGTCACGAGATCCAATCATTCAGAATCGATACCCCCCTTCCCCTCCTAAATTAGTACTGTATGTAACGATATCATCCACAGTTAATTAACTAATTAACCAATTACTAAAAAAATATCAAGTTGCATTTTTTAATTAACTACCTATAAATGAAAAATTAAAAAAAAATATTTTCAATATTCACCAAAATATTGACAAGCAGAATTATAATTTTCCAATTTTTACCTTCATTATAAAACCTTGGCACTTTACAAAAATGGTCTCCGTCACCGCTTTGACATTGCAAATCTATTATATTTAATTCAATACAAGTGGCATGCTAACTGCGTCGAAACGGCGCTGCGTTTTAACGCAGCTAACATGTAATAGATCTACAAGGTAGAAGCGGTGACGGAGACCGTTTCTGTAAAGTGCCAAGGCTTAAGAGACAATCTTCATCAGCTCCATCCTCTCACATGAAACATATGAAGTCTAATTTTTAATTGGACATTTTCCATTATTTTAAAAAAATAACAATAGTACAGGCAATGAAGGGAAAAATTGCCCGGTTTTTGGAACAAATTCGGAGTGCAATGAAATTTGGTACCCATATAATATATGTACATAATAGTACGTCTGTATACAAAAGTCCCCATCCATAGGTCTTGTGGAAAAAAAATTACAGCCGTTTGAAATTTAATTTAGTTTTTATTGAATAACTTCAAGACAAATAAAGATACCGAGACGTGCCTTACATTAAAATTTTCAAAAATAGTTGCTTTACAACTTTATTTCAAAATTATCTCCAACGTATCTACATAAATTGCTGAAAAGTCGCCGTGAATCTGAAAACTAAGTGCGTTTAATCAAAAAAAATATGTTTAAATGGATTTTTGAGCTCTTAAAACTGATAATCGAGACAAATGTCCTTTATAAAAGTTGTAGAGAATAAAATTTTACAATTTTTTATGTAAGGTACAACATTAGATGTGTAAATTTTTGTTAGATATTTCTTTTTTTAAAAGTCAAAAAAAACAAATTTTAATTTATAAAATCATATAAATAGCATGCTATGAAAATTAGCATTACATAAGAAAATAACATATTGGTATAGAAAATTAATGTAAATAAAGGTAATTAATAATTCCAATACTTCAAATAAGACTTTTAATAACATATTATGATAACAATGTACTGAGGTGTAATTTGTAGCCCCTAGATTGAATATTATTGTTTGAATATATTGTTTTTTTAAATATACACAGATTGTAATTTATTTCACATCGTAATTATAAAACAGCTGTAACTTTTGTCCTATAGCTTCAATGTATGGGGACTTTTTCAGATGCACTCACTAATGTATCTACTACGCTTGTTTGAAAATCCCCATTAATTGATACCCAGAAAGAAAAGTTATAAGCGTATCTGTAACGGGTATAAACCTATAAATAATAATGAAAAGCATATTTTTTTTAAACTTAAGAATATTTTATGGAGAGTCCCGATGGGCAATTTAAAAAAAAGGTTACTACTTTCAATAAGAACGATAATATTGATCAAATAGGAATAAAATTCAGTTTCAAGTTTTGAGAGAATCACCCATAATTAAATTTACAGTTAACACATTACATAGATAACAATTTACCACACCGTAATTATAAAACAGCTGTAACTTTTGTCCTATGGCTTCAATGTATGGGGACTTTTTCAGATGCACTCACTAATGTATCTACTAATCTTGTTTGAAAATCCCCATTAATTGATACCCCGAAAGAAAAGTTATAAGCGTATCTGTAAACGGGTATAAAATACATAACAAAATATATTTTTTATAAAATCGAATTAAACAAATAAATTTATATCTTAACAACCGTTTGATTTAAAAATCAAATTTTTCTATCAAAATGATCATAATTCAATTGTTCATAATGTACATGCTATACAGAGATACACAATATGTAAATTTCCAAGTAAAAAACGGTAAATAATAAGTGAAAATATGATACATAGTAATTTATCATATCAAAATTAAAACAGCTATAATTTTTTTCCATATCCCCAATTTATGAGGACTTTTGCACATGTCTAATGTAATATAAGTACCACATATGTGCAAATTTTTATGATACTCTGATTTTGTTCTTATCTAATATCTGTATTTTGAAGATAAAATAAAATGTCTTGAAGATTTATATTTAAAACTATTAAAACATACAATAATATTCAATCTAGGGGCTACAAATTACACCTCAGTACATTGTTATCATAATATGTTATTAAAAGTCTTATTTGAAGTATTGGAATTATTAATTACCTTTATTTACATTAATTTTCTATACCAATATGTTATTTTCTTATGTAATGCTAATTTTCATAGCATGATATTTATACGATTTTATAAATTAAAATTTGTTTTTTTGACTTTTAAAAAAAGAAATATCTAACAAAAATTTACACATCTAATGTTGTACCTTACATAAAAAATTGTAAAATTTTATTCTCTACAACTTTTATAAAGGACATTTGTCTCGATTATCAGTTTTAAGAGCTCAAAAATCCATTTAAACATATTTTTTTTGATTAAACGCACTTAGTTTTCAGATTCACGGCGACTTTTCAGCAATTTATGTAGATACGTTGGAGATAATTTTGAAATAAAGTTGTAAAGCAACTATTTTTGAAAATTTTAATGTAAGGCACGTCTCGGTATCTTTATTTGTCTTGAAGTTATTCAATAAAAACTAAATTAAATTTCAAACGGCTGTAATTTTTTTCCCACAAGGCCTTTGGATGGGGACTTTTGTATACAAACGTACTATTATGTATATTATATGGGTACCAAATTTCATTGCACTCCGAATTTGTTCTATTTAAATCCCTTCGTTGCCTGTACTAAAAACACTTGTTTACTTTTAATTTATTGAAGGTGAAACTGGCTTAGTAGCGATCAAAATTTAATAATACAATATTTTTATTAGATCAACAACAATACCTCAACCAACTGATGATTTTGAAAAGAAATCTGAAATTCATGATAAATACATTAAACATCTGGATGCAAAACGGGCCCAGTTAACTAGACGTCCTACTAATTTGAAATTTGATGGAGAAATTCTAACAACTACAGAAAGTGCAGAGAAATTTATTGCATACTTAATATCTCAGCGCAGGGAGTTACTAAGACACCCATCTAATTTAAAATTAGAAGGAGAAATGAATACAGAAACTGAATGTATGAATAAATATGTGCCATATGAAGTAACACGAAGGAAACCTTTGGAAAAAAGAAATAATAATTTAAATTTAGAAGGAGAGTTACTTTTAGAACCTGAATATAAACAAAAATTTAAAATACTAGATTTAAGTGACCGACCAACACTAATGAAGAAAAATACAACTTTAAAATTAGAAGGAGAACTAGATTTTGATTCCCAATATAAAAAAAGTTATGAAGCTGTAAAACCTTCTGATAGACGAACATTGGCTAGACATGACACGAACTTACATTTAGAAGGAGATATGGATTTAGAACCTGAATACAGACGGATGTACAAAATGTTGAAATTATCTAGTAGACCACCATTAGCTAAAATACCAGCCAATTTAAATCTTGAAGGTGATTTAATATTAGACCCTGAATATCATGACATGTTTAAAACTTACGCACCTAATAAAATTTCACCAAGCGATCCTAATAGCAATTTAAAAATGGAAAGAGGTAATACAAACGTTACTGAAAGTGCATCTCAGTTTGTTAAATATCCTATTGAATCATTCAGAACTACAGAATCAATCAAACAAAAACCAAATCTGTATTTAGAAGGAGCACATGAATATAATTCTAATTACAGTCGAGATTATGTACAGCATAGTTTAAACAATTTACGAATGGAAACAACAAAACAAAATTCAAATTTATTCTTAGAAGGAAAACATGATTTCAATTCTAACTATCAAGAAAGTTATGGTGTACACGAATCAAATAAATCAATAAAGCAGAAACCAGTAAATGAATTAAAAACTTCAGAAGATAAATTTAATTCTATTTCAGAAAATAATGATCAATTTAAGCCTCCAGAATCTACTAAAAAACGAGAACCTTACAGAGGTCATGATAATATTTTACTAGAAGGGAAAATTGACATGAACCCTGAATATAAAAATGCATATATCGATTTTCACCGATCAAAACCTATAACAAAAAAATCTGATGATGGAACAACAAAAAGTGACAGTGGATCTTTAAGAAAGAAAAGATCCAAAAGTATAACTCCCGTCAATGTTACTATTGTTGATGTCGTGGAAACATCACCTGGCCATACATCTCCTGTAGAACAATTTAAAGATAAAGTTAGTGTGCCAAATTCTATGAAAAAAACACAAGGAGATGCGGGTAAATTAAATGTAAGAAAATAGAATTTTACTTGAAATCTAAGGAATAATTAAAAAATATTTTTAAATTATTTTTATTCTCATTCCTTAGATTTGTACATAATTTCAAGGAGAGACTATAGTTAATCAAAAAATAAATTAATAAATACAATAATTAAATTAGATGTAATTTTTCAGGTGGATAAACGCAATAAGAAAATAACAATCGAAAAACAATCAAAACAAGAAAATAATGATTTACCATTTGACGGGAAGTATCAATGTCAACCAGAATATCGAAAAGCATATATTCACTACATAACCAGAGAACAAAATCAACGTGCACGAGCTTTAGAATCTTCAAATCTGAAAGATAACAAAAGTGAAGAAGTGGGTGTTTTGGAAGTGAAAACATATTCCTCTCGCAAATCACAAACTGATTTACCTTATACAAAAGCTTTTGAAGTATTATGTACAAAAGGAACAGATGTGGAAGAAAAACGTTTAGCTTCTTTTGACATCAACACTTCGGATAAAAATGCAAATATAGATAAAAATGTAACCATAAATAAAATTCCAACCATAAATAAAAATGCAAATACAGATAAAAATAAGTAAGTAATCAAGTATTACATAATTTAATATAAACGATATATTATTTTTTACAGACTTCCACCAAAATCACCTAGGAAAAAAGAAAAAGATACTGAATCACAAACAGTATCTCCAAGTTACCGGTTACATGTTCATAACGTTGATGATCCTGGAGGATTTCTAAATCGTAAAAGACGCTCCCGTAGTAATACTCCAACAGGTTCTCCAAGTAGAAGAAGTTCTAATTCCAGTGCAGATAGATCACCTAGGTAACATTTTCAACTCCTTCCAAATAAATAAGAATAATACAATTGTTTGCATTGTTGTAGAGGAAAATCAGAATCTCCAATTAGAAGACGACGATGGGATACAAATACAAGAGTACCAAGACGAGATTCATTAGGACAAGCTTTCCTTGTATTAAATGCTGATGAAGTTGATGTACCGACAGATATAAAATTAAATGATCAGAATACTGAAAGAAAACAAGATAGATCAAAATGGATGCCTCCTTGGTATACAATACCTAAATAAAAATTAGATAATTATTTGATATATTTCAGAGTTGTGGAAAATTTAAAATGGTGCCTTTGGATTTGATTTAATTAATTAAGTTGATAAATATTTGCAAATATTCATTCGTTGCTATGAATCTAAGATTAAAACCAGTATTTTTCAACCTATATGTTATATGTATATCACTTGTAATACATATATTTATAAATATTTTTTTATAAAATAAGAATTCAAAAAACAATAAAGATCAAGAAGCGCCAGTCTAAACTATTTATAAATTTAAAAATTTGATAATAATTGCTCTAGCGTGCCACTAGTGTAGGCGCATAAATGCGATTTTTAATTGTTCAACAGTGTAGTTGCATATTAAAATGATTGTACATACAGATGACATGACTACAGATTGACAGAACAATCACTAGTCAATTGATGAGAGTTTATGATTAATAAGTCGAATAACAATCATTTGAAAAATCCACAGCGATGCACCTGCGTGTGTATATAGCCAATGAAACAGTTGAGAAACAACTGATTATAGTTGATGTCTAGCCATCCGAGAATGAACGTCATGCTATGACAGGAATTATTATTATCGAGACAAGCACATCATAGCTCCTTCTGCTCATTCCATAGTACATAACAAAATGTTCTGGGTACTGTTGTAGAACTGAGTAACAGATTAATTCAATACTCTCTTTTCTTCTTTGAGGTAAAGTAATAAAATATGACAGAGTGCATTCATCAACTGTGTATATGCACATTTCCACAACAAAACTGTATAGTGGTAAAAACTGTTGAGTCGTTGCAAGAATCACATGTATGTGCCTACCCTTACTGTCCCTGTGGGCAGATTGCTCTACTACAGAACCCACAAATTGACACACGAGACGATATCTACTAAATATTCTAAAAATTAAATAGTATAAGAAACATTACAATTATTTAGATATCCAAAAAGTCAATTGAAATAGTAACCACTTGAATAGCATATATTAGCACATTATCGACATAAAATCGTATTGCTTTTTATAATGAAAGAAAGTTCATTATTTTTTTTAGTTTAATTAGATATAAAATAATTTCTTCCTGTATGTAAATGTAAAATTATAATCTGTAGAGGTATTGAAACTTTAGAAAAAATAGGTATAACTATATATATTATTCCTCAGTAAACAATAAAACTTTGATTATCCATCAGACATGAGCCTAAGATCTGCATGACAGTTATGAGAATTTTAATATGCAGGTTGAGTTAGATCAGGTGGAACATACTTAAACAGTTGATCGAGAAAAATATTTAAATGCAAAAAAGTTCATATGAATATGTGTTCGAATATTCTTTGTGAGGGAGCTATAGACCTTAAAAAATTTTGCCTAAAATTAGTTTTTATTTAATATTTTGAGAACCGGCCATTAATGTAATACAGTTATGACATTTTTAAATTGGTTTAGTATTAATATGTGTTATCGATTTTCAACTAATGATTATTTAGACCAGGGATATATGGGGCCGGTGGGCCCTTTGATTTTTATCTAGTATTTATTTGTTCTTAAATTTTTTCCTGAATTTGGTACTTTTATAAGATCATATAACACAAAATACACAGAAATATACTTTGCTAATTTGTTATCAAATCAACCGTTTACCGTTAGTAAATTACCGCAGAATTTTACTTAATACGAATGCTTTAAATTTCATAACTGTATCACAATGGGTTCTCAAGATATTAAATAAAAACTAATTTTAAGCAAAATTTTTGGGGGTCTGTAGCTCCCTCATGAAGAATTTCTGGACACGTGTTCATATACAAATGTTTGCTTTAAATATTTTTCTCAATCAACTGTTCAAGTTTAATGTTCCACCTGATATGATTTAGCCTGTATATACAGCTAGATACAATACAGTAGCAGGATAATTGTAAAGTTCTAATGCGCTTAAGAGACTGGTTGTTAAAAGAACAACGGATAATCAAAGGTTCACTATAAGTTAAGTTCTTAAATTCTGTTGATAAACTAAATTATATTTATACTCGGTCAAATAATCTCCTCGTTTAAATTTTAATTAAATGAAACATATAGATTTTAACTAATCATAAAAATGTTCCAAAGTTATATTTATTAGAAATTTTTTTATATAAAAAACTGATTTTATCATTTAACTATAATAATTTTTTTGCACTAACAGATTCATTTTCTTATAGGATATGTTCATATTGTCCATGCATACTTTACACTGTAGTGTAATCTCAGTATTAATGAATCTGTTAGGGTGTTTTATTTTTGTTCAAATTATTTAGTTTTATACATAGAATAATAAATATGTTTTATTGTTTATCAATTGTTACATGAAATAATTTTTATATTGTAGTTATTAAATTAAATAAAAAAATTTAAACACTTAAATATTCTAGATCGTATTTCCAATAGTGAGGTAAGGGTTCGTATCCTAATTTGTTCAGCTTTTGTAATGTCACTTGTGTGACCTGTGGTCGAGCGTTGTCATGTGAAGTATATGACCTTCCCTATTGACTAATACTGGACATATGGACCCCAATTTTTTATGCATTTTGTCAATTTGTTGACAATACCTTTCTGCTGTAATTGTTTCACCAGGATTTAAGAAGTTATAGTGGATTAATCCCTGTACAGACCACCAAACGGGCACCATTATCTTCTTTGGATGTAAACTTGGCTTTGGAAAGTGTTTAGGAGCTTCAGCTTTATTTAACCACTGCCTTGAACGTCTCCTATCACATTACAATACGTTCCAAAAATGGATCGTTTTTGTTTCGTATAAGAAGCATAGAGCAAATTTCGTAACGACGATTTCTGTGGTTTTCGCTTAATGTGTGGCACCCATTTATCAAGCTTTTTTTGTTTTGCCAAACGTAGATAAATACCGTGAAATGGTTCCTAGGTCTACTTGTAGCTCTTCTGCAAGTTCTCGAACAGTTGTATGTGGGTTAGCTTCCACTATAGATTTCAACATGTCGTCATCAACAGCAGAAGGACGTCGCGACCCTCTTGGTCCAGTGGCGTAGCGAGGGGGGGGCAAGGGGGTATATCATGCCCCGGGCGCCACTTACAGAAGGGCGCCAAACGGCACTTAACCTTTTGAACCGCATAGCATAAACCCAATTTATAAAGGCCAGAATATGCAACTGAATGAAGACCTTTTTTTTTTTTTTTAGTCGTAGAATGTATTTAATAAATAAGATTTATTATAAAATTATTATAATTTTTTATTTTATTATTTTTGGGGGCGCCAAAAAGATATTGTACCCCGGGCGCCAATTATGCTTGCTACGCCATTGTCTTGGTCTTCCAAATTTACTTCACCTGCACGAAATTTTTGAAACCAACGCCGCACCGTGGATTCATCAATGACCCCTGCCCCCAAACTTCATTGATGTTTCTGGCCGTTTGCGCTGCACTGCGGCCGAGTTCGAACTCATAAAAATAAATTTTTCTAAAATCCTTTTTCGACATCTTTTTTTAATCAGCTTAAAATAGGTGAAAATGAAATTTTATGAAAAATGTTCAAAGAAATAAAGTAAGTCAGTAAAAAAATCTTTAAAAAGATATATGTATAACACGTACTTAGGTACTTCCACAGAATAATAAATATTACTTCGTTCTTTAAGAGAAAATAGTACCTAAATCTCGGCATAGGAAAAACGCAAGGTGTATAAAGACCACAAATCACATATAATTTATGTGATTTGTGATAAAGACTGTCTTTATATAGGTACCTTGGAAAAAACGTGCATTATTTTTGCAACAACCTAAAATTATTAGTCCGGCTCTGTAAATTAATCATCCTGTGCGCGCAAATGTAATTCGTTGGCAAGCTGCGATCACATCTGTTTTCCACGTGTTTTCAAGTCAAACTTACGATGTCAAATGTTAACCTCAAATTTAAAAAACATTTACAAAACGACAATTAATTCTTCAGTTTTATAATATTATAAGTACGTTAAATTACTATAATGATTAAAAATAAAGTACATCCTCTGAAAGGAAATAAAACAGCAGAAGGAAAACACAAAAATGAAAGATTATTCACAAAAAATAAATCTAGATATAAAAGTCAAAAACCAATTATTGAAAAGAAAATTTTAGAAAAATACAATCCAGATATAAATGATAGTACAAATAATGGACATAAAATTTCTAAACAAAAATGTGCAGACGATACAAATAAAAAACCTTTTAATAAAAAAGAATGGCGTTTGAAAAAATACAGCAAAAAATATAAACTTGAACAGTGGGAAGATAAACGGAAGAAGAGAGTCTTACAAGAATACTATCAACAAGTAAAAAATGGTTCTGATAACAGTTATTCACAAAAAGTTTACAATGAATATTTTGAAAATGACACAAAAATAAATTATGTAGTACATCCAGATAAATTGAAACATGAAGAATCGCAAAACAATTCTAATAAACAAAGAATTTCAAGTTTTGAAGCAGCAAAGCTAGAATTAGAAAGGATAAAAACTGAAAAACAAACAAAAAAAGAAGAAATAATAAGAAAAAATGAAGAAAGAAAAGAAGCGTTACAATTGTATAAAAAGAAAAAAACTGAAAAGTACAAAGTGTTGAGTCGTAAAACTCGCAAAGGGCAGCCAATCATGAAAAACAGAATTGAAATGTTATTAGAACAAATTAAATCAAATAATTAGTATTTTATTTAATTAATTTAATATCAAACAAATGTTTATAATTACATACACGTTTATAAATTTTGCAGAATAAATAATAATAAAATAATAATTGGCATATAAGGCTAGAAAATAACATGTATGTAACAAAATGAATATAAAATAAATTGATATATTGTGAAATTATGATATTTAATGTATTTAATAGAGTATTTCTTATATATGTTAATTATTAATTTAATTAATAAAAATCTTATTTCCTAAATTTTAAATTTTGTACCTTTTGTACTATGTACTTTGTATAAGTCGGTAAAACAGAAAATAGTGTATCGTCGATGGTAAATAGTTTTCAAATAGTGTCTCTTTCTTAATTGAAAATTAAAAGCCGTTCTGGTGTGTTTACAAATTTTTTTGTAGTTTATTATTATGTCTTTCTTATTTTGTTATTATATTTTCGAAATGTTTTTACACAATTTTTACTGTTACGCAAAAGTTTCGTTTTCATAGGTTAAGTTATTAAATTTTGACATTTCAGGCGGGAACTTGTATGTCGATTATAAACATCATTGTAAATGCGACCTAGAGGTTCAGGGGGCAAAGCGCCCCCCGTTACGCCTATGTCAGAAAGGCAACAAATGGCTTTATTAATGCAGATGACATCTCCAGCAAACCAATCGAACACTGGGGGTAGAAGTCCTAGTGGATCATCACGTTCTAGAGATCGAAATGAAAGAGGAGAAACTCCTTTACATCTTGCAGCTATAAAAGGTGATGTTGAACAAGTTAGCAAATTATTAGCACATCGTGCTGATCCAAATGCAACGGACTTCGCAGGTATTATTTTCAGTTCATTCCATTAACTAGTTCACGGTTGTGTTCTGTTAAAAAGTGCTTGCAAAATGCAACTTACATCATAAAATACAAAATGCACTACATTAGAGTCAGTCAAGTAAAAATTTTCAGTAATCGTTACTGTAAGTCAAACAAATTTATTTTAAGGATGGACTCCTTTACATGAGGCTTGTAATCATGGTTGGTTTGAAGTTGCATATCGTTTAGTACAAGCAGGTGCATCTGTTAATGCACAAGGATTAGATAACGATACTCCTTTACATGACGCTGCCAGTAACGGTCATCAAAAACTTGTGCGTTTACTTGTAGATCGGGGAGCTGATATAAATGCAAAAAATAAAAAAGGGAAAACCCCATTGGATGTGGCTGCACCTAGAGTTGTCCCGTACCTGTATTCAAATAGCAAAGGTAAGCCATTGTTTTGTTATATTGTTGTATGACCTTGAATTAGATTTGAAAGTGCATTAATATAATTAAATATGTATAGTTGAAGTAGAAAAGGTCATGTTTTTTTTTAAATGAATTTTTTTATATGTTTACAAATATTAAATAAAATACTAACATCTTTATATAATTATTAATTAATACTAAATAACTTACTAATTGTTCACATTTCACTAGTTTTTACTTAATTTTGTAATTTTATTGTGGGAAAAATTGTACTATTAAAATACTATTATTATTAAACATATATTTATATCAATATATTACATTAGTTCCATTAGTTTAATAAGTATAATAATAATTCCATCTGTATTAAAACCAAAACGAGATACAAATGATGTCACTATTATGCTTCACATAAATTAAATAAATAATTATATTAAAATATATTATATTTGTAAGAAATGTATTTAAATTAATAAAATTACGTAATTAGTTTGGAAATATGTAATCATTTTGCATTATGTATATTTGTAAGTATGTACTGTAACACTAATTGTTATATTATAACAAATTAATATGATTTATTATAATTTTATTTTCTAATAAAAGGTATTTCAAATAATTAATTTTCATACGTTTATAAAAGTATATTTGTTTTTGTATATAAATATATAGTAAACAATAATAATTTGAACATAATAAGCATTATTTTAAAAAAATGTTTAAAAATATAACGCCCAGTAATTATAAAAAAAATATGTTGGTTACACTGGCATCTATCACGTCGACTCAAAATGGCAGACAATAGCTCTACCTATTAAACGTCACCGATTCTTCATTCAGTTCTGTATTTTTATTGTTTGCTGTGTTTCTATTCCATACGAAGTTTAATTCATATTTAATTTAAAATATTAAATTTTTGGTCCGTTTATGCGGTAGAGCTATAAACTGCTAGTGGTTTTAATAAGAAAAAAACAACTAAAATCTCTTTCGGAAAACCCGTTCGTCAACTGGTAGTCGGCATCTTCAAATGAGATGCGTAAAGCTTCTCAGATCAATAAAGGTAAAAATCATCTTAAATACATATATATGTGTGCTTCATTTTATCAATATCACACAAAGAAAATGTTCGTTTTTATTTTAATCATTGATTCGACTTTAAAAATATATATTTTATAGTCTTGGGTGGTTTAGAATAGTTTAGATGTTTGTCATATCTTGTTCCTTGTATCATTTAACTATTTTAATTTTAATTTGATTAATAATTGATTCTGTATAAATTATTAAATATATAAATAATTGTTTTTTTTTAATAGAATCACTGTGTTTTTTGTTCATTTTTTAATTAACTCAATAGTTTAAAAAATATCTGGCCTTAATTAAAGTACTTATTACTTTATTTTTATTTATTTTTTAATAAAAATGAAAAGTTTGTAGTTTTTAAATGTGAACAATAAAATTCTTATCATTTTTTCACATAAATAAAATACTTAGAAAATTAACTATATATTTTACAATCAATATGTGAGAATCACTCTTGAGATCAATAAAAATAGAAACTATAGCATTATTATAAATAAATAAACTTAACAGAAAGCAGCCAGAGACTGCAGAACAGGGCTAACAGAGATGAAAAGAAGGCATCAACAGCTGCATCAGATGCAGCTAAAAAATGTTCTTCACCATCCGACGCTTCCAACAACTCTAATAATGCACCGCAAGATATTCAGAAAGTCACTGAAGATGCATATGAATTTAAATCTGTTAAAGGTATGACAAAATATGAATATATTTTCAGTATTTGTTTTTCTGGCAAAACTAATATATGCCATACAGTATACTTTACACTAGACTAGTTAAAAAAAATGAATTTTTTATTTGGTAAAAATCATCAAAAAATATTTAGAGATTCGACAAGCTCTAAAAGTGCATAATTTTGTTTTCACATATTAAATTTTTTTCAAATTCTACGCATTGACAGTAAATAAAATTATTATCAAAATTTTTGTTAGAAGTATAAATATTTTGATAAATAACACCATTTAAAAAAAGTTTTACATACTTTTTTCATTAACCACTGAATATTAAAAAAATTATATATAGACACAGTTGTAGCCCTTGACATGTACTTTAAAATTGTATTATATATTTTTTCAATATTTTCAGTATTTTGACCTAAAAAGGGCAATTTTGTAATTTTTGTTCTATTGTATAAAATTCAATCTGCCATTTTATTTTAATATAAACTTATCTTATAGCAGTTTTGTATGGTTTTTTAGTTGAAAAGATGTATTTAACATTAAAATTAATTTATCAGGTGTGAAATTAATATCAACAAATAAATACAGATTTAAAGGTTTTTTATTCCTTATAATATTAAATATACATGTTAATTATATCACATTTCAAAGGTGTTCCTGGTGCAATGATGCAGCATAATATTGTTCAATATGATTTGCACATCAAAGTTAAATCTCTTAAATTGCCACATTAGCAATTTTTTTTAAAGTGGAGTTCCTTTAAATCGTTAGTAAAACGACATATCCAGGGAAAATGCATGACATTTGAACTATACATGTGCTAACAATCAAACACCAATCATTTAAGAATTTTTAATATGTATTTTGGAAGACATTGCTCCATGTCGAATGATATACTGTATCATTGGAAGATCTTATTAAATTTTGTGGGGTTTGGGTAACCCCTGAGCAAGGTCCTAGGATTAATATAATAGGGATTAAAAAACTTTTGAACACATATTCTTTTGTTCACACTTGAAAAATTAATTTTCCTATATGTGAATTCTGTTTTCATTTGTGTGAAATCAGTTTTCTACTGGAAAAACGGAGAGACTGTGGTTTCTTAGTCATTTAAACTAAAAATATACACCTTAACCACAATAAAACTGTCACTCGACACGTGTTTCGACTTCACAGTTCCAGACTGAGTCTGGAACTGTTAGGCTCCTGATGAGGACTTCTTGTGAAGTCGAAACACATGTCAAGTGACATTGTTTTATTATGGTTAAGGTTTAAGTAAATCAGTTTTCGTTAGTGTGATATTATGTTTCATAAGTGTGAATTTATACTGTAAAAGTTATAAACTATGGAAATACCTTGTACGTATTTTTTCTTGTAAATATAATATATTTTCCTGCAATATCAGGAGTTAAAATATTAATTCTATTCTTGATGAGTCATAATAATTTTAGTAGAATATTTTAATGATATTTTTATCATATCTATTCAATATTGCAATTTTTTATTTATGAATAACAAATAAATAAATAAAAACCTGAACATATTATTATTGCTTGCCTTAATTTTCAAAAGAAACACATCTATTGTTCTGAATGTTTTCTTTAAAAATATTTATGTATAGATTATATTTATTATTCTGTGGTATAGATAATGTATGAGACAGAAACAAAATGACACATTGATAAATATATGTATACACTATACATACTATCATGTTTGATTATTATTTTTATTGGTTTCTTGCTTTGATATCAGTGTTTATGTTAGACATATTTAAATAATTATTCATTGCAATACGCAGTCAAAAAATTATTGCAATATGATCAGTTGTAGTAGGCAGAATGTAAAGTTTAATTAATTATTATAGATTGAATTTCTAATTATCATTTCAGTTGTATTAAATTGAAATTTTTATTTATTTCAATAGGTTTAGATTCTCCTCCTGGAGGTGATTCAAAAGGGGCAACAGATCCACTGGATACAAGTGTATCAGAAGCTGTAGATCCTTTAAGTATTCCTCCTGGACAAAATCAACTAGAAGATGTAGCCAGTTCAGTCAGTGCTAATAGTTCTCAGAAAAGAGCTTTCTCAGAAATTACTGATCCTTTGGAAGACACATCAACTCACACAGGTATTTGGTATTTTAGTTTATATTCTGTATGGGAATACAGTAAGATTTAATATTTTGAGTAAAACAAAAAATTAAAGTGTTTAATTTTTAATAAATTTAGCAGTTTTCAGTTTATATTTGTATTTTAGCAGCAGATGAAGACACAAAACGTAAAAAACGTAAAGATTCCGATGCTGGAAAAGATGTAAAACCTGGAAATCAAACAGGTCGTGGTGCATCTGGTCCAGGAAAAACTGCTAATCAAAAACCTGGTAAATATATGATTATTTTTGTGTTGATTTTTTATGAAATGAATTAAAATTTATAATTTACAGGTTCAGCGACATCTTCAAGTAAATCTTTATCTGTTGCTGCTAAAAGTCCATGTCCCAGTCCAAAACCTTCTCAGGCTTCTTCAGCTAATAACGAAACTAATGAATCTGATGATTCCAAGTCAGATCTAAAGGTCCCTCCATTGAAAATTGTAATACCACAGGTATGAGTTATTGAAATATTAATAAGAACAAAGTTGGATCATCAAATCTATTTATTTATTTTAGGGTGGAGGTGGTACGTCTGAACAGGATTCTGGAACTCGTAACGGAAAGAGTGGAACTCAGAGATCTCATCAAGCATTACCGTACGTTGTAGCAGCTTCTAGTGATAACTCATCAATGGCTGAAAAGGATACCGGTGTTTCTGGTACGTCAAGTCCAACAGATTCAACATCTGGGAAACAAGAAGAAAAGAAAGATGGATTGAATAATGTTAGTTTAACCGAAGAACAAGTAAGTATAAAGATCACCAATTAGGCTTTTGAATTAAAAACAAATATTTAATAATTTTAATAAATTTAAAGCAACGATCTGGAGGTCATCATCAAAGAGTTTTACGTAGCTCACATCGTAGTAACGCCAGCGACCGAGCCAGCAATAACTCGTCACCGCAATTACAACCGGCATCACCGCCATCTGCCGGATCTCCACCAGCTTGTACTGCAGCACCGACTAATCCTCAAACGTCGGATGCACAACAAGTTTCTGTTCAAACACCAACCGTTAAATCTGAGAAAACTGATGTTGTGGTAAGTACAATTTTGTTGGATGAAAAGTTAAAAATTTTTATTAAATACGATATTTCAGGCTTCAAATACTGACGAACCTACAACCGTGCCTACTAGCGGCAGCACTACGACTACGGCTTCACCTGCTGTTGAACTGCATCCAAGGAAACGTAAACTACGTCCAAATAAAGAACAACCACCTCAACAAACACCAAACACTTCTACGACGTCTGCATCCTCCAGCAATGTTGAAGATCCTCATGATCAACCAGTAACAAATTGTTACCAACTGTTTATCAATATAAGAAAACAGGTATATATTAATGTTTAGTTTTGGAATTGATAAATATTATTAATAATAATAATAATGTTCGTTGTAGATTGAACGGCGCAGAAAAAATCTGTTTCCTGTACAACCTAAGCCACCGCAGGGCTTTAAGGATTATTTGATGAATAGGTGCTCTTACATGCTTGCTCGCAATGCACCAAAACAGCCCAAGGTCATACCTCCTATCTCTGTCCCACAACAGATGCAAGATGTCTATGTAGAACAAGAAAAGGAACGTTTCAAACTGAGAATGCAACATCTTGTAGAAAAGGAAAAATTAGTTTTATCTGTTGAACAGGAAATTTTGAGGGTCCACGGTTTAGCAGCTCGGACTTTGGCAAATCAGATTATGCCATTTTCAGCATGTACGGTGTTACGAGAGGAAGAAGTTTATAATTTATCATACGATGAAGAAGAAAGATCTCGTAATGCAAGGTCTAGATATAACGGAAGACTTTTTTTATCGTGGCTACAGGATGTTGATGACAAATGGGAAAAAATAAAGGTAATAGTTATTTTAATTTCTCAACTTTTTTGCAGCACTTACACTAATAAAATTATAACATTTCCTGAAGAATCGTTGGTGGTTGTTAATTATCCTACTGCAACTATGAACATAGACTATAAGTATATATTCACAACTGCCCTTAGTTTAGGCGATATCTACAGACCCTACCTCTGGGTGAAGCTGGGGATTCTTTTAGTGTAAAACGAGGATTCGATCTACTATACTATACACTTAAATCATATTGGCAAGCATATATATACTTATAGTCTATGATCATTTTCGGTAGGATAATTAATAAGTGCTGAATCGTTATATGTACCAATTCTTAAACACTCTGACACGTTGCGGAATGTTGATCATACCACAAATCAAGAACAAATAGTGAGGATATTTTTACTTATGAAATGTCAGTTACATAGATATAAAGTATTATGATAATGAAAAGTTTTCTTAATTTGTTAATAACTAATATTTGATTTGTGTAGGAAACTATGTTGTTACGTCACCACAATGAAGCAGAATCATTGCATGCGGTACAGCGCATGGACTGGGAATGGAAAATGAAGGAAATGTCATTATGTGAATACAAGGCTACTCCCCATATAGATGATACGATTGTACCAATGGTTCACGTTAGTGATGATTTCGATTTATTACCAGCTTAAACTTATGATAAAACCGTTATCTATATAATTTTCAAGTTGTACATAAAAATTTTCAACTTTTATTTTAATAAGTGTTCTCAATCACACTTAATTGATATTAAAAATTAAATGTAGCAGTATAGTATTTTCCTTGTTAAAATAAATGTGACTTTGTTAGTAATATAAGCATATTATAATATAAAATGCATCATTGGTAGACTTTCAAAAACAAATCTCTATTTAATTAACTCTTATTGATATTTTGTTTACATAAAACTTATATTATAGAAGAAAGAAACATTTTGTCGATTTGATAATAATTTAAATATTTTAATGTCTGAAATATTAGTTTTGGTTGCTGTTGAAAAAATTAGTTCAAACTAAGGTATCAAAAGTGAACAATCTATAATTGTGTATATTATTTTCTTTTCTAGTGATAACTATTTATCTGACTGTACAAGAATATTTATTTCTGTAAATAATCAAGCAGTTTTATATTTTCTCTTTGCTTTATGTACATAGAATATGCAAGTCTATATTATAACTTGTAAATATAATAATGATGTTACGATATGAAAGGTATAAGATCTGTTTTAATCAATCAGTGTTTGCATTGCATGTCATTTGTGAATATTAACAATTAACAAAAATAAAAAAAAATATTTTATTTAGGTATTCTGCATCAGAATATATTGTAAATAAATTCACATTTTGTAGTATTATATTTTTTATACAAAATGTTTATCTTTTGTTCATATTTGTAACATATTATATAAATGTATTAAAATACATGTAGATATATTGAAAATGTTTTATTAACATAATTCCTTAATTTTTTACAGTGATTTAATTCTATTATTTAAATATCAGTTCCATCCATGCAGTTAAAATTTGTTTTTAATCTATTTTTTTTCTGTACTCTTGGTTTTACATACTTGTTAGTGAGGAACAAACACTAAACAACAGCTCAATTAGATTTCACTCATTCCAGTCTGGTCGATTTTGTCTCATATATACTCTGATTAAAAAGGTACATTGTATCTAGAATTAAACTATTAAATCCAGCTTTAAAAGTAAAACATGTTTTTTTTAAATGCATTATATTTTTACTTTTATGTTCTTAACTTTCAAAATTAATTATAATAACAGAGTTTCTAAATATTCTTCAATTTCAGCTTCTCTTGCTGTCTCATCATTTTGTACATTCTTTTGCCAAACATTTTCAGTACTTTCTGTACTTCCAGACTGTTGATTTTCTGTTTTTTCAGACTGTTGACTTTCTGCATTTTCTAACTGTGAATCATCTGCTTCATCTTCATTACTGTTGGAATTTTCTTCTGTATTTTTGTTGCCATGACGATCCGATTTACATTTCTCTGATGACTTCCGACTTTGTTTTTTTAGCCTTTTAACTTCTCGTTTTTTAGTACGGTAATTTAAATAATCAGAACATGTGGGGCATAATCCTAAAATATTAATTAATGTTACAAAACAGGAATTTTTTGAAGTGTATTATAACTAACTTAATTTGACAAGAGCATTTTTGTTTTCTCCATGTTCTTGATAAGCAAAATTTACTTCCCAAGATCGAAGTTCTTCACCTTCTAAACACTTTTTATTGCCACAAATAAACTGTCCTTTTCCACTCACAACTTCTCGCTCTATTCTCCACCGTAATGCAATCTGTAAACAAAAAATTTTGTTAAGTTTTAATATTAGTCTTCAGTAGTTAAATTACTCTACCTTGTTTTCTTTATATTTTGCAAGGTCGCAAATTGCATATTCTTTAAACAACTTATCGAAATATCGTTTTGCTAATTGCTCTTCCCAACTTTCTGGATTTTTATCCCACAAAAATCTGTGGTTTTGGTATATTATGTCATTGTCCCTTCGATCTTTTGATGTGTCTCTTTGAAATAATTTTGAAGCATTTGGTCTATTTAGAACGTAGTCGTTAATTAAACGTTTATGTAAATCATAGGCATTCAGGTGTTTTAATGACATTTCTATTATTATTAATGGAGTGTGCTGCTTTCAAAAGTCAAAACTTAAAAAACACAAACTTTTTAGGTTACGGCATATTATTAAATTTGATTTTCGATATGAATTACATAAAAGAAAATGCAAAAAGTACAACTAAACAAATACAAATGTGTTTAAAAAATTATTTTAAACTTTTTATTAAAGTAAATGACAAGTAACGAAGCGAACGAAGCTATTACAATTTGTCACATTTTTACCATAGAATATATTTTGACAGTTTTTATGACATTGAAAAAAGTGGGAATTAAAAAAAAAATTGCTTCGAATTATATTTATTATTTTGATTCGAATGTTTTTCACTACACAGAATACTTACAGTGATACATAAAGGTAAAATTAGTAATTAGATGAGTTTCTAGGAATACAATTTTAAAATATGAATTCAGAAGTAAATAAATTTATAATATTTAGTATGGATATATTAAGTGGAAAAGTACTCAAATAATTTTATAAACCTAAAATAAATAATTACACAGTTAATTAAGTAATTGATTATTATAAAATCATTATATAGTTTCAATACTTACTTTTATGTTATGTATGTACGACTAAAGTAATCTATCATTCTCATATACTTCCTTAACTATCGGTGTTCCTGTAGCAAGACGTTTATTTTTGAAAAATATTTTTTTAATCACTACAATTGCTACTCCAATTAATATTATTTTAACAATTAAAAATCCCACAGGCATATTTTTAAACGTTAAGTTACTTATTTATATTGATTCTAATAAATTTGCTTTTATCAATGTAGCATGTATTCTATTTTATATAAACAGAAAAGGGGTTATCAATGCATTAACATTTTAGAAAAATAATCTTTTTTTATAATTTGCAATAATAAGTGTACATTTACAATAAAGAATGTTTTTTTCCACAATAACAATAATGTACTATATTCTATTTACTGCAACGTCTGTAACCCCATTTATAAGAGATTAATCAGTATATTATATATGTTGCATTTGATTATAATTCATTCGTCTAAAAGTCATGTAAGTATTATAATTTTATAAATATTTTTCTGTAATTAAAACCTAGAAAGAAAATTATTTTGTTAATAAAAACAATTATAAATAAATTTGATTATAATTTATTTTGCACAAATAAAGCAAAACATTTTTTGAATAACAACTAACAGAACTAGATTATATTAATTATATATGGTATAATACATTTATCTTTAATACAAATTAGTTCTCCTTAAAAATTAATTTTCTTTGAGAGTAGCTTAAAGCTGCCTCTTTGCTTATAACGAATGCAATCATAACCATGTAATTTGTTTAATTATGCTTAAAAGCTTTTAAAACCAATGATTTACTTTTCTATTATATGTATAAAATGTAATCTGAACGGTTACTTAGGCCGATCTTATAATAGAATGGTTATGACTGCGATTTTTTATTAACTGTTCCCCTCGAGTTTTCAATAAACCTAATTTACTGCATTCTAATAATAAAAAAATATGGAAATGTAAAAAAAGTTAACAGAGTGTTCAGTTTCGATAGCCTTTGAATTAAATATAAATTATAATTTATATACTGACATATATTTTATAAATTTATAAAAAATAATAATAATACTTTTCAATAAATATAAAATAAAAATATTAACCCAAAAAGGTTTAAATTAAATGTAATTAATCCATCTTCTATAATACAATAAAACTTAAAAAATACCATCTTTTATTCTATTATTTGGTAAATAATCATTTTGATCCAGCATATTAATATAATATTTGTATTGTTTTGGTTCATAATTATAATTAATTATATAAATGATTTGAAACTGACACTCTGCAAATGCCTAACCCTTCACCTAATTTAGTGTTTCAATTTCAACTAAACTATATACATGGCCATCCATCGAACGGTCATGACACATGGGAGTGATTTCAAGTGGAATTTGCATTGGCAAGTTGATGTCGATAGGTGTCATCGATGACCAATCGGTCAAGAAGTTTTGCTCAATATCATTCATTTCCATGGGTGGTGGTGGGGTTCCCATAACAAAATCATCTTCGGATAATGGCAAGCAGTCTTTCAAAAAGAGCCAAGTCGATTCGTCTGCGACTATTTGAACTTTTGGAATAGGAAAACCGTTGAATGGTGATGCAACTGGCAAAGTGTAAGCACCCATGTTTTCAAATACCACCCAATCACCGATGTCAAGCTCTGGTAGTAACATCGAGTCAATAACCTTGTCTAAACTGTCGCACGTGGGCCCCCAAATACTAGACGGGTACATCTTTCCGTATTTTGGCTGTAACAATAATAACAATAGGTAAGAATTAACATCAAAATAAACATTATTTTGTATTATTTACTTTTAGTAGCTGTGGAGTGACTACTTGATGATCGTAAAGAATACAGTTGAAGCTTCCGTAGACTCCATCATTGATGTAATACATAAAATGAGGTGGGTTGTTGTTCTCGACACTTCCGGCCACTACTCTTATGGAATGGATGCTGCACGCGAGCGTATAACTTGAAGCTACGTAGTACCGGCCGGGTTCTGCTATCACATGCACTCCGCATTCTTTTGGGAATAAATCATCTAAGGCTTCGTTCACAACTTCAGCAATTTTGTCGATGGATTTACCTTTATCACCAGGATAACCTCCGCCTAGTTTGAAAAAATTAAAATGTTAGTAATAATTTCAGAGATAATAACAATGAAAAATTACCTATATCAAGTAAATTCATATTGAAGCCTAATTTAGCTCCGTAGTCAAACAAATGTCTGGCAGCTGTAATGGCTCTGCGGAAAACGGGTGGATCCTGACATCCTGAGCCTACATGGAAACTTATCCCAACTAGGTTTAAACCAAGGTCTCTTGCTAATTCCATAAGATGTGGAGCTTCTGAAATTACAAAAAAATATGTTTGTTTAGTTTTTATTCTATATTTTCCAATTGTCTGACTTCAATATTATAATATTTTATTTTAAGCTTACCGGTTTCAAAATTGCATCCAAACTTTGAGCCAAGAGGACATTGTGAGACAGCTGCATCACACCGAATACGGAGAACCAATTTAGCATTAGGATAGAATCGGCTGATCTTGTGAAGTTCACTTTCATTATCGAATGTCATCGTGGATACTCCTACAGCAGATGCATATTTAACATGTGATGATGGTTTTGCAGGATTAGCAAAAATAATACGGTCAGGTGATACACCGAGTGAAAGAACTTTTTTGATTTCTGTTCTAGAAGCACAATCAAATCCGGTACCAAGGGCAGCCAAAACACGAAGAACGATTGAACTATCGTTGCATTTTACAGCTGTAAAAAAAAAAATTGTATATTTGTGCGAAAAATGCCCAATTATTGTTTCATGTAACAAAAATATGTTTTAATAAATGAAGATATTTAAAATCAAATCTTACCATAATGTGGTTCCACTCGTGGCATAGCCATTTTGAAGATTTTATGTTTTTTGACTATATCTCCGATGTCACAAATATAGAAAGCTTCCTCCTGCACTCCTGAATCAGCGATGGATCGGATAACTTCCATAACGTCAGTGTCCGAGTCTAGCACATGAACTCTATCTTCCAAATTAGTGATCTTCATTTTGATTTTATTTTTTGAGTAGAACAGTTAAATAAAATATCGTCGTAAAGCAAACTGTAAATTAAAAAGCAAATATTGATTTCTTTAAATTTGTATATAATAACTTTTGTATGACATAAGATAGAAAATATCACACCGCAATTTGATTAACAAATTTTATATTTTTAATGTTTATCTATTTTACGACATAAGGTAATAATGAAATAAGTAAATAAGTACTTACGAGGCAGCCTCTGCCCAGTTTTTGTCAGCTTGTGTTTGTTAAAGCTAACTATTATCTATGGTGCAGCTATTTTCAAATTGTGGGCTAGCAGCCAGTCCGCCACGGGGGCTCTGCGTTCAGGAACAGTCTCCAGTTAAACTCGACTGGACCAGATGAAACAGCGGGTCGCTTAGACACGGCTGTCCTAGAGCAACCCTGCAAAATAATGTCAATCATTAAAAACCCATTGCCAATTAATTATCTTCTTTAATTTAAAGTATTTAAAAATAGCGATAGTGTTATCTAAAAAATGTTATTATTAATTGGTTTTGAAATATTAATAATTCCATTATATTTATTATTTATTATATTAATAATAATATCCATCATTTGTAATATAATTTTTGTTTTAAAATTTCAATATAATAAAAGAAGAAACAATTTTTCTTTACCGTTTTCTGGTGAATGATGAATTATAGAAATTATGTAAAAAAATTATATCAGTGAGATAATTTGAAAATACATGTAATTGTTATATTTTAAACAATAGTATAAGATACTGATAAAGTGATAATTTTATTTTTAACATATTATTCTAAGTAATTTTTGTTAATAAGAATACACATGATTTACATTAAATTAATTAGAAAATAAGATCTTACCAGCCGGTCAGCAAAATATGGCCCAGCAGAAATAATTTTCGAATCGTTAAAATGAACGAATTAAATAAATAAAAATACTACTTGTGCAATAAGAACAACGATAACTGATTACACCGTTTTAATAAATTAAAACACGTTAAATAGCGTTGAAAAAATTCGTAAAAACCGGCTGAAGATTAACAACAAAGCGGGCGTAGGGCGCAACAGTGGCGCCAACGCGTTAAGCGTCGGGAGGCACTTTTATCAACAACAGATCACGCGAACACACTCACGTCGATGCGACAGAGTAGCCTGGTTTTATAGAGGTCTCTTATCTCAATCAAACTTTACCGGTTTCGGTCGAAGTATGAATTTGTGTTGATAACTGACATTTATCTCCCGACTGAAGAGTGGTGGTTGGTATATATACATGTGAAATTGCGATAAACAAGATGAGCAGATTTTTTAAAATAGATTAAAGACCTATTTGGTAAACATTTTATAACAAAATATTGTTGTAATTATTTATGTAAATACACTTGAGATATATTTTTATCGACCTTTTAGCCGGTAATTGATTATATTGAGCACGTATTCAAATTAACTCAATCAAAGAATAGCGGCAATTTATTTTTTAGTATTGGGGAAAAAAATTTCACAGAAAATTTATATATCTTTTTGGTCTTTTCTATTTTGATTCATTATGTCTACTCTAAAAAATCATGAACATAACAAGTACCCATGTAGGAAATGCCAGCCTTGACGATGGGCCCAAGCTTAGCCCAACAATGGGTTGTCAGTGTTACTTTTTCGATATTGGTCCTAGTCTAGGCCAATCTTCAGATACCGAGCATCGGTCACCTACCTATTCTTTACCCAAGATTGGGTCAACTCTGGGCCAGCCTTGATACGATAAGCCTTGGCCGAGTCTTGAACGAAGTTATTATTTGTATCAATTATATACAATTATTTATATACAAATTTTTTAATAAGACGAAATTTCATATATAGATACACAAAAAATATTACGGTTATTTATTGTTTATAGAAATATCAGAGTATATAGCATACAAATAAATAAAATGTTTTTTATACGATCACGCCAGTAAATACAGACAAGTAGCTGAAAGTTATTAAATAAATATAAACAATATTTAATTGATCGTCCAAGAACTGATAGTAAACTTGTAAGAATCAGTTTTTGAATCATTCAAAATATCATCAACATATTTTATTTTTTAATAAACATTGTAGATAAAAAAGATTACCGAGCGGAATAAGAACATTTTATAGATAATTGACATTAATAATAATGTATTACTTATATACATAGCTAAAAATTTTGTTATTAGAATCCACAAGATTGAAAGAATTTTTGGGTTACCAAGAAATCAAAACTAAACACTATAATATAAAACTGATATTATTTCTATGGCGTACACCAATCACCCCTTCCTTTAGATAGCTGATTTCTACTTAGCACGTGCTCTAAGCCATTTATAGATACTATACGACTGTCATTTAAATGTAATACCTCTCTGGAGGTTTCGCAAATCAAAATAAAAATTCGAAAAAAAATTATAAAGCACTCACTAGTTCACTAGTGTTTATTAACTAAAAAATATAAAAATACATTTAGTTATATTTGAAAATGAATGTGTTCCAAGAAGTTACTAGTGTGCGTAAAAAGACATTTACATTTTAATAATAAAAAAAATAAAATAGCCATGTGTGAGTTTTTCTGCTTTTTTAGCTATAATATATTTTTCTAAGGGTGAGAAGGGATTCGTTGAAAAAACATTATAGTTCTAAGGGTTCCGTGAGTCGACAAAGTTTGAATACCACTGGTCCAAGAAATAATTGAAAATAAATTTCATTTTAAGTTAAAAGGCACTATGAACTCAGCTGTTTATTGCTAATAACGTTTTGTGATTTTTATGTACTTACACATCTAGAAGTCTAGATGAATGCAGTTAAAGATATCATTCTTAGAAAAAGTCTGTTTATTTTCAGATTATTTATTGTAAATAAAAATCTACTAATGGGGAATTTTATAAAACAAAAATAATAAATACAAAAATGGGAGAATTCGATATTGCGTATGCGAAGAGTTTAAGTTATGAAAATGGCAATTGTAAAAATAAAGTAAAATTGTTTCGATGTCACTGAAGTAAAAGTGACCTAAATAACAATTTAGATTTGATGTGTGCTAAAAAAAACTTTTACTATTTTAATATTGTTGAAACAGAGCAGCTACAATGAAAAAATATAACATTTTCGTTATTGATAAGATATAATCACTCTTCAAGCAAACTTTGGTTTCAGACATAACACTGTTATCATTCTATTTAAAATCAAGGGGAAGGGGGGGGGGGAATTAAATATATTAATTTAACAAGCCATACCCCATAAAATAGGTCAAACATACATACTACAACTGTTATCAAGATTTTTTTTCTGTTCTTCAATTTATTACTACACATATAATTAATATATTTAATAATTCATAGATTTGTATAGTAGTATCATAAAAAATGAACCACTTTAATTTGTCATTTGTAAAATTACCAATCACAAAAATTGTTTGCATAACAATATTTACAAATAATTTCTTAAATATTGTTTGTTGTTGAGATATTTATGTTTTGGCTATAAATTAAATAAATATTTGTTATTTTGGTAAAAAAAGTCAATTTGCTTTTTTGTAAATACTTAGGTTATTTTTGGATGTAATTTTCTTATATAATATAAATAATAATATTTACGTCTGTTAATTTCATTGATATATTTATGTTTGTAAAATAGTTGGACCTCTAGTTTATAAAATTCGATTAATTATTAAATTGAAGTCCAACAAAAGATCTGCAAATATCTATTACGATTAACGACAAATAATTATTTACGAAAAACATTATATGTACGCCTGGTATTAAAAATAATGTTGTCTCTAGAAGAAACTCATTTGTTATAAAAAAAAACTATTAAAAAATAAAACTACTAAAAGACCTAATAATCCTGTTTTCATAAGGTTCAATTTCTTAAAATTTCGTGATTTGCTTATTGTTTCCGTCATTTGAAAGAAGAGTGTTAAGAAGTTTGCCAACAAACATTTTTGGTTAATGTGCATATTTAGCGAGAAACGAGCGCATTTACTAAAACATAAGCTTTATATAAATGAATCCGAAAATGGGGATTTTCATATTAATTCGTACTACTACATCTTCTACTATCGTGATAATTATAAAGCAAATGTCAATATACTATGAAGGTCAATTTCGCGATAAAACTCATAACACAGACAATTGTGTGCATGAGGTGGTGTGTGTTAGATAACGCCATATTTCCGCAAAAATAATCCTTGAGACAGTTCTTCTTTATTTCAATACAACGAAAGTCTTAATTAAACATTATATTGTATTAGTACAGCGATTCTTAAACTTATATGGTCTAGGGACCACCTTTTGAACAATTATTTTTCAGGAACCCCATCCCCCAGATAGAAAAACAAAGAAGGTCGTTAGATACGAATTAATCACTGGTAAATAGAAATGTAAAAGGACTTTATTTTATGCCAAATATGTTTCACGGACCCTACTTTAAGAAGTATATATGTATATGTGTGATCAAAAATATACAATATATTATACATACCTATTTTTGAATAATATATATCTCTTAAAATTAAGGACACGTTGCGTCATTTTATACATGTCAGGTCGCGTTTTAGGGGGTACATTTTAAATCTTGGAAATGAGAGAGTAATTTTTTGGGAACCTATTCTTATGAGTCATTCAAAAAACAGAACAATTTGGTAATTGTATTCTAACTTTTTTATACATGTAGGTATTATATCTATCTATGGGGTCAATTAAGTATTGCGTACGCACATTTTCGTTGCTTTTAGACCCACCTCCCTCCTATAAGACAAAATAAGACTATATTCTACGTACCCCCTAGAGGATAAGATATATTAAGATATAAAATATTTTAATAATAAACAATTTTAATGTTTGTACAATTTGTATCATTCTATATATGGTCATCAAAAATAAGAAAAATCAAGACCCCTCCCCTATCCCCTAAACATATTTACGTAATACTAATTGCCCCTATAATAAAGTACAGTTCTCATGAAAAAAAATCGAAATCGAGATTTCAACGCAATTATATGCTTTGAGGGTTTCTGAATTAAGTACGAGTGTGCGACCATTATCTCAATGACGCCTGTCGGTTTGTAAATGCCGTAAATGTGTTAATAAATAAAAGTTTTAGAGAACCGATTTTTTTTTAGAGATTCACTTTTACGCAATTCAAAAAGTTTGGAAAAGAGGGTGGAAAGACTGAAAGTTATTCGATCATTAGAGCAATGTACAGATAAAAGTCTAAAATTTCAATATGTTATTTATGGATAGCTCATGTATTTTACTAACTTTTAAAATAATATTGAACGTATGGTTTTTGAGTAATTGGATATTAAAAATAGTTTTTAATACACAGTAAATAAGAGAACTCATCAGAAGTGCTCTATTTATTGAAATTCTACACAAAAATTCTATACAGAGACGTTTTAAACAGATTATTCGAAATTTCAACCCTTTTAAATACTATAAAAATAATAAAACATACATTCACGTGTATATAATTTTTTTACTTTTAATTATTAACAAAGTAAAAATATCCATTTTTATGTGTTCTGCATATAAATTAAAAACTAAATTTTTCGAAATCAAATCTTTTTTTATTGGAAAAAATATTAATGGGGTGCTAGGCCAATAACCTTAAAAAACACAACGTCCATTTACGCGTACTACTGTATTCTATAGGCAATCTAATTGATTCTGTCTAGTTGTTTCGATTTGGCACGAAATCTACGGAACCGATTTTCATGAAAATGGCACTGTTCTTAAGTCTAATACCTCGCAGAATTAGTTTAGACTATGTGATAATTGAACTCAAATATTTATTTTTGCAAAAAACGTGATTTTTTTAGTAAATAACAAATATAATTTTTATGTTAAAATTGGAGAATAACTTCAATGACTAAAAAGGGGTATACGCATGTTGGAAATTTGATAAGCATTAATATGAGTTTAAAAAAAAAAATTAACGCCTTTTTCTAAATTTCATACATTATTTTTAAAACGTATTTCGGTTTACTCATTTTATGTATTTATCACATTATTACAAGATACAATTGATAAATTTTTTGATATCTGAGTAAAAGCACATGCATGTACCTACTCATAAGAAATAAAGACTTTGATATTAAATTAAATAAGGTTAGCGGCCTCTCTAATTTAATTTTTAAGACGTAATTACTGATTACATAAACACTCTTTTAAACACTTCTGTGGTACAACACAATGATTTGTTTGTTTTATTTATATTTGTCATTAATCAGAAATTATGATACAAATCAAACCTTGAGTTTTAATGTTTGTTAAATACAATCATACTAGATGATATATTAAAATGTATGGTTTGGATTCCATGAAAAATATATTATAAATAGTATGTCAAGTATATGCATGTGTGTTTTTGATATTTTGATTAAAAATAAGTACCTATATCATATTATTTAATTGATTTCGATGTAGCATGATTTTATCCAGAATTGAAATCATTTATTAATAATATATTAAATTAATTTTCAAGAGCCTCTACACTACAAAAATTATTTTACTCATTTTATATTTTCTTATTGTCAGTTTAATATAAATAGGAGTTTCTATAAGAAAATGGATGCTAGTACCTAATTAAATAAAAATAAATAAAAAAATCATTTTATTTATTTTTTTAAAATACTGTTAAATGATTATTGTATCTATTGCTTCCTCGCAATATCGAAGATACGAGAAGCTATGTGATCGTTTCAGATTGAGACAAGAAAAAAGTTCTCCAATTTCAAAATTTTAAATTGATTTATCCGTTTCACGTCAAGACAAACACTTTTCGTTCCGTGTCTGTCTGTCTGTCTGTCCGTCCGTCCGTCTGTCCCCTGAATCCTTGTCACACGCATAACTCATGAACCACTGAACCGATATTATTGAAACTTGGTCGGATGGTTGGGTTTGGTTTGAGGACGGTCCCATTTCAAAATCATCAAAATCGTGTGTAAGGGGAAGGGGTGACACCCCAAAATATATTTTTTAAGATATCTCAAGAACGACACATGTTACGAGAAAATTTTATAGAAATTTTTTGTAGAGCATTAAATTTCCTATAATATGGGTCTACTACGTTTGCTGTAAAATATTCCCTTATAAAGATTTATCTCAATTTATTTTTAAAATTCGTGTTTGGTTTTTCTAAGTTGATATTTGATTGGATATATTAAATGTCATTTTGACGTTTTAAATGTCATTTTGGCGTTTTAAATGTCACTTTGACGTTTTAAATGTCATTTTGACATTTGCATAAATTTAGATTTAGATTGAAATTGTCAAAAAATTAAAAATATATGAAAAAATATTCAGGTGCGTTTTAAGAAAAATTACGAACTAAGATTTTTTGTATAAAAATTAAATGGTTAACCAATGCCAGACAATTTATCTGAACAATATCGGTTTTAGTGAATTTAGCACGAGAAAGCACTGTGCATTTACTTGGCAGATGTTTTTTTATTTTACTATTAAGCTATTTTACTATCAATTAGTGATTCTAAAAAAATCAAGAGTCACACTTGTTGCTAGAATAGAAATAGAATTATTCAGGGTTTGTAAATAAGTCGCCAGTAAAATGAAGCAATGCTACGAAGACGTCAAATTTCACTGTAGATATTTTTGTATATACCTAGTCTAGCAACTAGAATGTATTAATGATTTCATGAATTAACGCGAGAATCACGGTCGCGGATTTTTAAAAGGAAAGCGTATTTTACTGTTGTCAAGTAAGATAGCGTAAATAACGTTCTAACGCTTCACTTGTTGTAATTCACGACCGTGATACACGATCCGTATATTTACACCTTTACAAATACTTTTCGAAATTTTAATTTGTTAATAATATTATATTTTAACAGCTCTAATTTCGAAAATCAATCTATATTCTTTTAAAATAATAATAATTGTTATTAGTTTTGATAGATGATAACATCTTGTAAAATCAATAAAAAAAAACTATATCAGGTTTTCAAATTGTCGTATATATAGGACCTTGGGCATATATGGGTTAAAATATATATAAAAATAAAACGGCACGCACATGATAGGGTTCCATAATCATTGTCACTACGATTTATAAAAAAAGACTTATTTCAAATTTTTTCATAAACCATTATTGCTACAGTGTTCGTTGTAATTTTCAGTGAAAGTACTAATTAAAAGCTACGTTCTGATTTTTCTTCTTCAGATTTTTGAATTGATAGTTTAGAAAATAGAGGGGGGGGGGGGACACTCTCGAACGGGTTAAAACGGTCCTAAGACATTTTCTGTTGCATTTTAGGAGACCTATCTCAATAGATTAAGTGAAATAAAATTTTAATATACTTTTCAGTTAAAAAAATTTTTTTTTTCAAAAATATAATTTGTCTTTGGGTTGTCCGTACCTATACCAAATTTCATCTTAATCGGTATAAAATTGATATAGACAGACATATGGATGGACAGAGCGAATTATAAGGGATATTAGTTTTCTACGGAACCCTTATTTTTATAACTTAACTATTTTTATAAACGTATGTAAATTTCTGTTATTAAAACTAAATACAATCTATTTAATTAATTAATAATCTTAATACTTCCTACATTTTTCACAGCGTATCTTTTTATTAGAAATATCTAAATATATGTAAGTGCTTCACCAGACTGATAAAAATATTAAAGTCATTGTAATTGTTAAACATTGGGATATAATATTCGTTGTTAGTCAAGGATAAAATAAACCATCTCAAATAATTACGATAAATTCTATTGATAATAATTGACAATTACCGGCTACAAAAAGAGATAATGGTGATCTATAAGCACATTAGATAATGTAATCGAGATTGAATATGTCTAAAAAAAAAATTATTTTTGCGTAGGTACTAATTGACTTATTTTATTCGATGTCTAAGAAACCAGCTTTTATTAAGCTGTTTTTTTTAAATTTACTTGACTTTTGAGTAGATCTTGAGATCATGTGTTTTGACTTCACAAGAAGTCCTCATTAGGAGCCTAACAGTTCCAGTCTAATAGTTTTCAAATTGTTAGGATGCTGATGAGGAGTGTCGAGTGACATTGTTTTTATTATGGTTAAGGTGTATATTTTTAAATTTTTAGTGACTAAAAAACCACAGTTTCTCCAGTAGATTTTGAGATCTTTTATCAGCCATTTTCAAAAACATATTTTCGAGTAAAACCCACCTAAAACGTATATCTGACTCTCTTTCAAACCGCTATAACTTCGTTAATTTTTGGAATTGAGGTATAGAGTTTTGGACATATATTTTTGATTTGAAACCCTATTTACTATTTATTAATAAAATGCAAAAAAATGATGTTTTCAAAACTAGAATAGTCCATAATGTGTAAATATTTTACAATAATTTTGTCACTACTTATTTATAGGGCTTTTAAAATACATATTGTATTATATTTTAATAATAAAAACAACAAATTATATTGTTTTTAAATCTGTTTTATTCATGAAAACTAGTCTATTTGATAATGATGTTTTCTTGAGAACAAGTTTTTATTTTTGTTTTTATTATTTTGTATCAACATTCTAAGAACTGGGTCTTTATTCTATGAAAACAACATTGTTAATTAACTCACTGGTTATTCCCTAAAACTGTATATTTAAAGCTTGCATTCATTATGGTTTTTTTCAATGTAACTCGACACTTGTTTGGATTATGCTTTTTCTGTATAAAATGAATGATTCATGTTTTTATCATACTTCAAAAAAGCTTGCTATTGAACAATAATAACAAAATAAGTTATTATTCAGATTTCTGTAACATAAGATAAAATTTGTTGCCATCAAAATGTAATTTATTTATTTACATGTATATTTTACATGTTTATTTTCGAGCTCAGAATGTCCATTCTAATGTAATTTTTTGTGAGGGGAAGAATGTGTGCTAGGATCCAAATATTTTAAGACATTAAAAAAATTGGGTAACGTTAATGTTTTTCTTAATTTTAAAATAATTTTTAATTTGAATTAATTTAAATTTAAATTTCACTTTTACAACGCAAAGAAAGATAAATATTAAAATTATCGGTGATTTCCATAATATCCAGGAACTTATAATTGAGAACTTTTTTTTTGTAAAATTGAATTATAAATTCCTATTATCTTTGACATTATCCTTGAAATATAACAAAATTTTCATTTCGCTCTATTCGCAGTACCTATATTTAAAAAAAAAATACTACCAAAACTTTGGCAGCAGTTTAAAGTAAAATTGTCCATAATTCTAATAATTAAAAACAACTTTATGTTATAGGGATAGTTTTTATTGCCCTATTCTAAAAATAAATACGACCTTAACACATGGTGCATGGCCCCCATAAAGATGGGGCTGGCAGGGCTCTAGCCTAGGGGCCTGGAGCTAAGGGAGGCTCGGCGCGGCGAGTCAACTAGTTTTTATTGGTCATCGTCAAATATCTTAGATTTCTTAGCCAGAACGGGCCCGTCAAAAATTCTATGTCGGTGGGGGGGGGGATAGGATGTGGGGGTGATGCCATGGTGTATTGAGTAACCAGCAGAATTTAAATTTCCTTACATTTTACTTAAATAAACACATTATAAACTGCAAATATATTTGACTAACAGCCAGTATTATTTGCCCCGTTAGATAAGATTAGAATTTTGGCCCAACGACAATTATGGTCTTTAGCACCAATATATATTTTGTTAGATAAGATCTTTGGTGCAACGACAGCTATAATTTCTAACACTAATATTTTTATCATGTTATAAATTTTAACGTTAATAAAATTATCATGTTCTATATTTTATAAAAAATTTAAACAATGCAGTGATGATTTAAAATACGTAATAAATAATTTTTCCGACTACTTTATGTTGAATGTTAAAATGATCATATGATCATGACACAAATCTATTTTTCACTGTCCTAATTTTATAAAACAAAAAATGTAGACGCACCAATGATGTAACCTTCAATTAGGTATGTTTGGCCATTCACATTATTCACATTTATTTATTGTTTATTTATCAGGTGCGTATTATATGTATTAAAGTTGTCATCACGCTAATACCTATTAAAATGTGTAGATTTAATACAACGGAATAATAAAAAAAATCCAGATTTGTAGTTTTCGATTTTGACGTAAGTATACAGGGTGTCCCGTAAACAAACCCAGGGTGTCCACTGGTTTTTGGAAATAAAATTCCCTGACTTTCCCTGACCACAGATTCAAAATTCCCTAACTCGGGGAGGCCCCGGAGCAAGAATGTCTAAAAATAAAATTTGAAGACCTTTTTTTTGTCATAACTTGAAAATTTACACTTGTTCTTTCTTTCAATTCAATTACCTTTTTCTTTTTTTTGTTCGTCAACTTAAATTTATACACTTTTTTCCCTGACTTTCTAAAAACAATTAATAAATTTCCTGACTTTTCAGAATTTTAAATAAATTCCTTGACTTTCTCTGACCACTTTAGGCTTCCCTGACTTTCCAGAAAGTGGACACCCTGATACCGACAATCATTCAGGAGTTGTGAAGGACATTAAAACAATCGCTTTTTGTTAATAAACCCATGTCCGATAACGAGTCGTTTTAGTAGTAGAGCAAAAGAAAGAACCCCTCTTTTGGTTGAATTTTTTGTGGAAATGATAGTTCAAAGTATAATTATCAAAAGTTGTAATAGGTACAGCCTACGAAAATCTATAATTTCGGCTCCAGGGGGCATAGAAACATTTTATGTCTCAATTTCGCGTCGTTCGCCAGAACTTAACCTTTCGAACACTTCAACTTGGCGAATTTTGCGAAAAGTCTGGGATTTTTATCTGTACAAAATTCAAATTGTCCAAGAACTGAAGCCTATTAACCATTCCACGCGCCGCAAGTTCACTGTTTGGGCTCTGAGGCAGTTGGAAACCTATCCAAATTTTGGCCAAAAAATAATTTTTAGCGACGAGGCTCAAGATTGTGCGATTTGATGCCGTAGATTTTTTTCTTTAGGGTTGTGTTAAATCTCTGGTCTATGCCAATAAGCTAGCAACAATTTCCAACCTTGAGGACAACGTTGCTCGCGTCATTAGCGAATTGAGGCCAACTTATGTGCCGAAGTCATCGAAAATTGTTTTACAACTTGTTTTATTTAAATTCAAAGATTTATCACTCTTAATGGACGACCCTTTAAATATTTTAAATTATAATCGTTAGTTTTAAAAAGCTTATACGAACCATGAGCTTCTAACACACTTATAAGAGGTCGTTTTTGACCTAGAAATCCGGCCTAATTATTATTTGTATAGAACTCTATGTTACACATAACTCAAAACTACAATTCTTTTCGACTCTGCTATTAATTTCGAAGGTAACATTAAAATTTTAAACAATACATTGACCGTTTAGAACACGTGATAATCGTCTCAAAATTAACTGTATTAACAATTTACCTATAATACAATAAAAATTAATACGGATGGCGTGGAAAAGCTATTGAAAATTGTGATAATTTTTTAAATCAAGGTAAAAAAAGATACATAATTACATATCGCTGAAAATTTGAAGACAGTTCACCGCCTAAAGATAAATATTACAAACCATTAAAAATATATCATAAAACAATTATATACTTATCTCTATTTGGTTCCATATATTTTTGCAAAAGTATACATACAGACCAAAAAGTCATAAATCACTGATAGTCTTTGTTTTTAGTTTGAAGATAATATAATATGTAATAAGAATAAGAATTTTATTACTTATATAAATATAAGTATTAATATACTGACTTTATATTTTTGTTAGAATTTGTCTAAAATAACGAAACTGCAGTAAGTTCATGTAAGATGTAAGTACTATGTTTTTGACATTTTAATAAATAATGAATTAATTAAATATAAATAAATCCATATTACCAGTGGCGTAGCTAAAGGTTTGCGAAACTGACCCCCGCCGGGGGCGCAACATCCAGGGGGGAACCAAAATAAGGTAGAAGAGCTCTATGAGGATACAAAAAAAGGTCTTCACAAACGTGAATTTTAGGAGGCGCCAAAATTAACATGACGAAAAAAAGAAAAAGGTCTTCAATTACACCAGTGGGTGATTTTTTCAGTTTTCACCGGGGGCGAAGTAATCTCAAGCTACGCCACTGTATACTACATTAGATACGCTACTGAAAATAAATGAGGCAAACAAATCTTGATTAGTTTTCGAAATTACCTTGGAAGCAAATTTTTTTATGGAATTTTAATCTAATATCGTATAAATTTCTTTTATGACATTGAAATTAAATTAATGTTGTTTTGTACCTATATTATAATATTCTGAATATGCACTTTTATATTTACTTCCGATTCAAGTAAGGTTTCTTTTGATTAAGTATATTGTTTTTACTATGGGCCACTTTCAGTATCAGGGGTTATTTTAGTGTGTAGTTGTAGCTTGTTTCTGTAGTTCCAAAAATGAAAACTGCAGTTGGGTCATTCTTAGTCAACTCTATCAGAGAAAAACGCTACTTTTACGGATTTTCATAATATTCACATATGTTGTTAAACTTGCTCAAAAAATATAAGTTTCATTCATCATTTCGTAAAATTTTACGTTTTTTGAAAACTACACGTATTTTAATTTTTGAAGAGATGACGCATATGCATTTAAATAATAATTTTTATCTCCGGATGTACTTATCGTAGCGAAATGAATTTTTTTTAGTTTTGTTCACAAAAGAACGGTCTTTTTGGACATTTTGTCCGTTTTTAAGTAGAACAAAAATTTAAATTATTTTTTGTAAAATTATTTTTTTTTTTTGAAATTTGAAGATGTGGTCGGGTGTTTAAAAATCTGAAAAAAATCATAAATATTGCTTATAGTATTCTCTATCATCCCTGCAATTTTTGAAACCCACTGTATGATTACTTTATTTCTAAATCTATTTACTAATTCTATAGATTACACACAAACAACAATAATTTTAACATTTACATCCGAATTCAATACAGTATATCAATATATAGTACGCGTGACCTCTATATAGCAATCTTAAATTTTTTTTTTGAAGTCGTTATAAATATGTCCACCTTAAAAATTGCAGGGATGATAAAGAATACTATAAGCAATATTTATGATTTTTTTCAGATTTTTAAACACCCGACCACATCTTCAAATTTAAAAAAAAAATAATAATTTTACAAAAAATAATTTAAATTTTTGTTCTACTTAAAAACGGACAAAATGTCCAAAAAGACCGTTCTTTTGTGAACAAAACTAAAAAAAATTCATTTCGCTACGATAAGTACATCCGGAGATAAAAATTATTATTTAAATGCATATGCGTCATCTCTTCAAAAATTAAAATACGTGTAGTTTTCAAAAAACGTAAAATTTTACGAAATGATGAATGAAACTTATATTTTTTGAGCAAGTTTAACAACATATGTGAATATTATGAAAATCCGTAAAAGTAGCGTTTTTCTCTGATAGAGTTGACTAAGAATGACCCAGTTGTAAAAGCTAATTTGTGTAGGTGAAAAATTGCAAGTAGAAAGAAAAATATAAAAAAGTGTAAGTGTAGAGCAAAATATAATTTGTAAGAGAGAAATACAAAAAGTGTAGAGCAAAAAAAATATATTTGCAGTTGAAAAATTTTCTTAAAATAACCCCTGTTTAGTATCTATTATTTTGATAAATACTAATTATAAATATGAACGTTTATATCCATCGATAGTTCGTTGATCAACATTATATGACATTTAAGATGAAATTTCTTTAAGAAATACTTGATATAAAAATTTGGTCTAGATCAAAACTCAAGAAAGTTTGTTATAATCGTTATAATCTTTGAAATGCCAGCGGTAAGAAGGGATCTCTTATGTATGTATGTAATTTAATATTCATTAGCAACTGTTCAGAAAAAAATAGTATTTATCAACTAAAACTTGTATAAAAAATATTATTTCCCATTAAATTATTTTCCATTATAAATAATACTTGATAATACCATTTTATGGGTTTCAAAATGTTTTTTGTAATAAATTTACTTGTTGTTAGTAATGGAGCTATTGCACACAACATTGCCACATTTTTCTAAAACCATTGATTTATGATTTTTTTAATTTTTAATTACTTTAATTTTAAATTAAAAAATATATATATACGGAATCTCATTAGAATTGTGAATGTTCTTTATACGTTTTTGAGATTGATTTTATTATTTTTGTTTCGGCAGCCAGCCTCCTTAATAACCAAGAGCCCTAGAATACTAAATTGTATTATAATAATAATCCATGTATTGTCTATGGATTTTGGTATGTGTAAAAGCTGAATTAAAACCATCAAGCTTTTGATTCCCGAAATATTTTTTTAAGTTACTTTGTTACAAAAACTTCAGATATTCATGAAAACAAATTAATTAAATTATATAACGCCACAGAAAAAAAATATTTTTTTGTTTACAAATGATAACCCAGAAAATAAATTAAAATCAGACTTATAATAAAGTTTTTGTACCTAATTAATACACATTTTAATAACTATGGACTATAATTTCATTAATATATAAAGATATGCACATTTTTTTAATAGATCACGTCAGTTTTACTATCTTAAAATATGACCTCTTATTATGCTGACCTTTTTTGAATAAACTGATTGTGATTAAATTAATATTAATTAACATAAGTTTGCAAAAAATACAATAAATGAGTTGGAATTAAAATGTCATCACTTCCGCGTGAAGAAATTAAACAAATTAACTGCTGCTTGCATTATTTTTTAAAATTATTTTATTCCTATCTTTCGACACATTTTTTTAAAATCGTCTAATTATTACTCAATGATTTCTTATAAGGGTATTTTTTAAGACTTCCCAGAGGATTATTTCAAAAAAAAACAATTTTCAGAAAAAATTTTACAGACAAAAGTTTCATGGTTCCGAGGGGACTAAATATTGACAATATGAATTGATTTTGAAAAGGTTACCTTAATGAGTTTTCAGGTTCCACTTTTATTTTTCAAATCTAAACCTATATTTTTTATTGCAGACTCGTAATTTACGAGGAAAAATAACAACTTTTACCTGAAACATTTTTTCTGAAAATGTCCATTTTTATGATATGGAGCAAAACAAAAATATATTTCTGGATATTCAATAATTTTTTACTCGAAATATATAAATTTTTAAGAAAAATCATGAGGAAAAAAGGACTTACATTAGATTTAAGCAAGGATTATCAGAGATTTTTTTTTATTTGTAATTAATTTTTTTCATCAAAATTAAAAAAAATATTAACTTATCTAATTTACAATTTTCTTTTATAATATTAAAGAATGCGTCATCATGAAACGACGAATTTTCCTATGGTGAAATAAGTTTCCGTGTCTATTGTGACGTCAACAAGAAAAATTGTTTTTCATACGTGTATTTATCTTTTGATACGATACATATTAATATAATATTTAATATAGATATAAGTATGCTACAAATTGTATTGAAAGACAATAGATTTTCTTTTTAAAAATATCTGATTAGAAAATAATTTCAATGATTTCTTCAGATTTGATAGGAAAAAAATTTAACCAGATGTTAAATAAAATAAAATTAGAAATGACTGATCATATGAACTCTGTATAGGTAACATTCAATTCTACAATAATAGAGTCCTAATAAGTATTTAGTTACATTGAACTAAAAATTATTACAATTTTAAATGCAGATAGCTTAATTAAAATATACATAACTATATACTGGGAGATACTATACAGTACTAATTAACATATTTATTATAAAACTACTACATTAGCAATCATCTATAATAGTATCAGTATGTAATTAATAATATAATAAGCTGATAATAGAATTCTTATCTAAATAAAATAATTTTTTAAATAAACTACAAATAATGACGAATACATTTTTTTGTTAAAATAGATTAGTGTCAATTGAGTATCTATATCACAACCTTTTTAAATTTAATTTTAAATGAATTATGTACAGCAATACAGCATAGTTATTAAAATATAATTCCAAGGTTTAACAATTTAATTAAGTTGAACTTTATTCGAATGTTGAAGATAAGAATTTTAAACAGATTTTCAAGAACACTGATTATATGGAGCAATGACATATGTTTCCAAGAAGAATTACTTAACATTTAAATTAACGTTATGTAATATAATTATTAAATAAATTTGGTTAGTAAAATATACTTTAAAAAGCTGTACAAATCAATATGATACATATATGTTCCACATTAACATATATGTTTTTTCGTATATATTTTGTAGATGTGCATAATATATTACATATGTGGTATTAAATAGAAAAATAAGATATATTACCACTTGATGCCACCCTTTGGGTTGGCGTTGGCTTAAAGGCGGAATGGTGAAGATTTTATAAACACTTTTAGTCACAAACAAGATAACAACACTTTAAAATTGTCAGATAATATTAAAACTTTACACTGTACTAGCCAACATGTCCGCTTATAGAAGCGTCATGGAGAAAAGGGAAGATTATATGTATATCTAATCTATGACGACTTTGGTCAGTACATAGGTGTCACTTGTGTGATGTTTAATTACTGAAAACAACCGTTCTTCACAAATCATAATACAATTATAATTTCTATTAAATGTAAATCAGTATTTCGATATTGAATTGAATTTCTGTATAATAAAGTATGCTAAATTTATGTAATATTTCTGCGCATTTATTTTGAGATTAAAAAACTCGATTGTAATTTTATAAATTAATGTTATACTTAATAAAATATACATATCGCCACACATGATTGCTCGGTAAAAAAGAACTCGTGTTATACTAAAAACGACTTTAATGCCCGGTATTATAAAGAAATTGCATGGGTGCAAATTCGCGTCTGCGCACATTAGCTGTCAAATAACGCTATCAATTGGGTATTAAATTGTTATGAATTTGCTCGATATTTTAAAGCAGTGGTAATAAATAGACACATAATAATGTAATCGATGCATGCGTACATTATACACAAATGTGTATTTTAAGTCTGTGATGTGTTTATATTGAATTTAAATTGACACATAACCTAAGTATACGATATTTATGGACAAAAACATAACGTGTTGTGGTAAAAATTGAAAATTAAACTGCTGGTAAGTAGTAAATATACTTTTATATAACACATTCATATTATAATACATAGCTCTTTAAAGCAATTGCCTGCATTTGGCATTTTTTACAAAACGCTTGAAGATGAAAAACATTGTTTACTTTTAATTGTCATATAATATAATATAATAGTATTTATCTCAACTTTTTGTATATTACAGAAACGTTTCAAAATGTCATCAATTTCATCTGTATCATCTGGACATTTTATATCACCTGAATATTCAGTATTATTTTCAGATAACTTTGAAAATAACATTCAAATACCAAGAGAATCTTGGGTGTTCAGAGAAAGAAATGATCCAATACTAATGTATAATGAAAAAAAGATTAAAAAATGAGCATCAGAAGGTGGCTGGGAAATGATAGATGTTCGAAAAGTGGTAAGAAGCAAATTTACAAGCGTCATAAGGTGGTTTGGATACAGCAGAAGCTGATCAAAAAGCAGCATTATGTATATAAAGGAATCGAGAGCAGTGGAGAAGATATTCAACCGTATTCATAGTTCCTCCTTGTTCTCAATTTACGCTTCATAAAACTTCCCTGACTACGAAGGCTTCCTTATTTCAAGGCTGGTCGGAAGCTTCCTTGAGGCAGCTTTGAATACAATTTTAACTGTAATGCTGACAATGTGTTTATAAACAACATAACATAAAAGTAGTTACACATTTCAATCTGTAGCTTTGTGCTGTCATTATCTTTTTAGACAAAGTGAATAAAGGAAAAAAAAGATAATGGACAATGAATTTAAAAAAAAAACTTTATTTATAAACTAAACATTATTAATAACATAAAAATAATATATAATAAAATTCCCTTGTTTGTCTACTGCATTTATTATGCAAAATTTGCCGATAACTGTCAAATTAAAATAATTTGTTACAACCACGCTTCACAGCATTCACTTGCTTGTAATTTTTTTAATATAACTCCATGCATTTATTCTTCGGACATAGATGCCTCCGGAAATGGTTACAAACTAATCTCTTCGATGATATTTTGAATATTATGTTCATAAAAACCTTTTCCAAACGCCCTTCATACACAAAATTTTACCATTTTGCATTCAAATTAAATAAACAGTAGTTAATTTTTTTCCACTTTTACTGAATTAGTTAATAATAATTATCAAAAAAGTTTAATAGCAGGACACAATAACTTATAAACCACATTGATACAAAATTTTCATACGTGAAAATAGTTGTAGACGCTATAAAACGGGGCTGCCACTAGTAAGTCAGTAAAAAGTCCTAAAATATTCATTACTTCTAGAAGGAAACCTTGAGATCTGTCAATGAAACAAGGGAGCCTGTGATAGACTTGATCGAGTTTTTCTCCGACCTTGCAATAAGGAACGATTATGATTACGGCTGATAGGAGATGAGAGTACTTGTGTTTGAAAATCTTTAATCCAATATAAACGAAAATATTATTCAACCTATCGATGTAAAAGCTATTACGAATATTCGAGAACACTACCGCAATAAATGAATCAGATTGTCAACATATAAACATTCGGCGATTTACCTTGACCGTAAATCATAAGCAGCAGCGAGTGTTCCAGAATGTTACTGCGCGATAAATAAACAACAGTTTCTGGAAGGTGCTGGACTCAGCGCGTGACCTTGATCCTGTATATAACTACCGCAGCGCGCACGCAAAAAGAGAGTGATTCACAGTATCTAGTGATTGAACAACAGTACTAGTGATTCAGTCATACAACCAGTGGCTTAACAACAATAGTAGTGATTTCACTTCAGCAATAAAACCAGTGGCTTAACAGCATCAGTATAACAGTCTTTAGAGACAACAGCAGTGGATAAATCCAATACCTTCAGATGATTCATATAGTCGAATTATTCTCCATTCAGTCACAGAATAAGATAGAAGTTATCAATTGAGTAGTGCAGTGAAAATTCGAGTGTTGTGAACAAGTGATAGTTCAGTTGTTGTGAATATCTCCTTGCTGAGATAATTAATGGCATATATCTCCTTGCTGAGATACATAATGGCATATATCTCCTTGCTGAGATACATAACGGCATATATCTCCTTGCTGAGATAGATAACGGCATATATCTCCTTGCTGAGATAATTAATGGCATATATCTCCTTGCTGAGATAATTAATGGCATATATCTCCTTGCTGAGATACATAATGGCATATATCTCCTTGCTGAGATACATAACGGCATATATCTCCTTGCTGAGATAGATAACGGCATATATCTCCTTGCTGAGATAAATAACGGCATATATCTCCTTGCTGAGATAGATAACGGCATATATCTCCTTGCTGAGATAAATAACGGCATATATCTCCTTGCTGAGATAAATAACGGCATATGTCTCTTAGCTGAGATTAAGTGCACATCTCCTAGCTGGGATTAACGGAATATTTCATCTTTGGGATTATTACAAGTGCACATCTCCTAGCTGGGATTAATACGGAATATTTCAAGTGCACATCTCCTAGCTGGGATTAATACGGATTATTTCAAGTGCACATCTCCTAGCTGGGATTAATACGGATTATTTCAAGTGCACATCTCCTAGCTGAGATTCATAATTGTGTCTATACTGGCACGGCATCAATACAACTAATTCATACTTTATTTCAGCTCATTTCAAGATCCTAAGCCTAGATTTAGACTTAGAACATCTTTGTGGCAGAACCGTTGTTGGTCAATAACTTTTGTCAAGACTATACTTTTGTTACTTGGAATAGTTAATTACTATCATTGTACTACAATATTTATAATTGAGAATAAATCAAGAACAACTACACAATTTATCATTTTAGTATTTACTCGATCCTAACTTCCCCCATCCGATACTACATCAGAACCTTAAACTTTTAACATTTGGTCCTTCGAGCCGGATCTGGCTGGATCTGATGGAGCCGGATCTGATGGAGCCGGATCTGATCTGATCGGATCGGATCGGATCGGGGAGTTGGATTTAAGATTGCTTCGCCACGAGACATGACCACTTTCATTTTAGAGTCGACCAACAACGGCCACACATTACATTCGATGCATACTTTCAAACCAACCTCTTCACGGTTGGGAAGTCAGCGATTCCCAGTATTGCATTCAGGGAATAACTGATACTCTACTAGACTTATATGTGTGTTTCAGAACAAATAGCGTTGGAACATCTCCATGCGGTATTGTTCGAGAAATGGGCTGACTAAGTCTCCCTATGTCTGTTACTTCGATGCTGAGCAGGAGAGCGGGAAGGAGTACATGGCTGCGAATGCTCGACGAGGAGCAGGCTTCTATCTACACATCTGTCACAGTGTGAGCATACCAAACGCGACCAAAAGGTGTTTACTTCATCGATGGATTTAGAGGATACAAGGATACTTCCATGTGCAAAATCTAATTGAACGTCCTTCATGATTTTGGAACCAATCAATGCCTGGGACTTTGACGAAAATTACATCATTGTTTATGAGAGGTGCATAAATGATGCACTTGCAAATCAGGCTTTATGTGCCTTTGTTTGACACATCAACATCATCATTGAACCCAAACAATTCAACACCAACGATCTCACCAAACAAATTTGCCTTGTCCAGATTCGAGTCCAATGATCGACTACTCATAAGGCAACGCTCTTACTGAACGAAAGACCTTTACGCATTCTTCCGAAATGAACTTCCATGCTTCCATTGGCAAACTCAGCACATTCTACTTGGCTACATCTAAGAAATCTATAGTTAGCAATCCTTGGCTTCATGAAACTTGGAACATCGATATTATTATTGGAGCAGATATATACGGACAACTGCTAGAAGGAACTGTAGTCAAGGGATCATCAAATTTTCCTGTTACTCAATTCACTCAACTTGGATGGGTAATTTCCGGTTATGCACAAATCAACCGTGATAACCAAGAGATAAACATTTATCATTGTTCTATCGATCAAGACTTGAGCAAGTTCTTAGAAAAGGTTTGGCACCAAGAAGAAATTTCGTTTTTCTCAAACAAAAAGTTATCATCAGTCGACAAAGAATGTGAAGAACATTTCACCAAAACTTATGCTCGAGACTCCACAGATCAATACATCGTGAGAATACCATTCAAAATGTCATTACAATAATTCGGAGACTCCAAAATTCAAGCATTACGGATGTTAGAATGTCTTCAGCGGGTGAATAAAATTCTTCAACATATGATTCAAGTTCCTGATGAGTCAACTGAACCAAAATATATCTTTTATTTGCCTCATCATGGAGTTACGCGGGAATCTAGTGCCACAACAAAACTATGAGTAGTTTTCAATGGATCGTGTCGCGTTTCAGAAGGACTTCCACTAGATGAAATGCTACATAATTGATCTAAACTTCAAATTGATCTATTTGATGTCTTGGTCTGGTGTAGACAATTGAAATATATTTTTCCGCAGACATCGGAAAAAATGTACCGTCAAATTAAAATGCAACAAGATGACTGGAACTTCCAACGTATCTTATGGAAGGAAGGTGAAAAGGATCATTACATATCAAGTTACTACGGTTACCTGCGGTCTAGCTTGTGCACCATTCTTAGCTCTAAGAACCATAAATCAACTAGTCCAAGATGATGGTGATAAATTTCTTTTGGAAATAGATGTTTTAATGAAAAGTCGTTACATCGATGATATTTTCAAAGGAGCTGATATCATTGAAGAAGCCTAACAGACGAAAACCAAGTAAACCGCTTATGCATGGCGGGCGGCTTTCTCTTAAGAAAGTTTAAAGGTAATCAAAAATTACTCGACTTTCAAGATATCAACAGCTATATCAAATGACTTAATGTTTTTGTACAAAATGGTCTAAAGAATATCTACAACGCTACCAAGCAGTGTACAAGTGGAATCAATCTTCAACACCAATAACTGAAGGAACTCTAGTTTTTAATGAAAGATATCCACCAGCAAAATGGCCATTAGGACGAGTTATCAGGGTCTGATAACCTAGTTTGTGTGGTTTCCATCAAAACCAGTACGACAACCATTACTTAAAAATGAATAAAGTTCGTTGTCTGGGTCAACGAAGGCGGGCGGTAATGTTTGAAAATCTTTAATCCAATATAAACGAAAATATTATTCAACCTATCGATGTAAAAGCTATTACGAATATTCGAGAACACTACCGCAATAAATGAATCAGATTGTCAACATATAAACATTCGGCGATTTACCTTGACCGTAAATCATAAGCAGCAGCGAGTGTTCCAGAATGTTACTGCGCGATAAATAAACAACAGTTTCTGGAAGGTGCTGGACTCAGCGCGTGACCTTGATCCTGTATATAACTACCGCAGCGCGCACGCAAAAAGAGAGTGATTCACAGTATCTAGTGATTGAACAACAGTACTAGTGATTCAGTCATACAACCAGTGGCTTAACAACAATAGTAGTGATTTCACTTCAGCAATAAAACCAGTGGCTTAACAGCATCAGTATAACAGTCTTTAGAGACAACAGCAGTGGATAAATCCAATACCTTCAGATGATTCATATAGTCGAATTATTCTCCATTCAGTCACAGAATAAGATAGAAGTTATCAATTGAGTAGTGCAGTGAAAATTCGAGTGTTGTGAACAAGTGATAGTTCAGTTGTTGTGAATATCTCCTTGCTGAGATAATTAATGGCATATATCTCCTTGCTGAGATACATAATGGCATATATCTCCTTGCTGAGATACATAACGGCATATATCTCCTTGCTGAGATAGATAACGGCATATATCTCCTTGCTGAGATAATTAATGGCATATATCTCCTTGCTGAGATAATTAATGGCATATATCTCCTTGCTGAGATACATAATGGCATATATCTCCTTGCTGAGATACATAACGGCATATATCTCCTTGCTGAGATAGATAACGGCATATATCTCCTTGCTGAGATAAATAACGGCATATATCTCCTTGCTGAGATAGATAACGGCATATATCTCCTTGCTGAGATAAATAACGGCATATATCTCCTTGCTGAGATAAATAACGGCATATGTCTCTTAGCTGAGATTAAGTGCACATCTCCTAGCTGGGATTAACGGAATATTTCATCTTTGGGATTATTACAAGTGCACATCTCCTAGCTGGGATTAATACGGAATATTTCAAGTGCACATCTCCTAGCTGGGATTAATACGGATTATTTCAAGTGCACATCTCCTAGCTGGGATTAATACGGATTATTTCAAGTGCACATCTCCTAGCTGAGATTCATAATTGTGTCTATACTGGCACGGCATCAATACAACTAATTCATACTTTATTTCAGCTCATTTCAAGATCCTAAGCCTAGATTTAGACTTAGAACATCTTTGTGGCAGAACCGTTGTTGGTCAATAACTTTTGTCAAGACTATACTTTTGTTACTTGGAATAGTTAATTACTATCATTGTACTACAATATTTATAATTGAGAATAAATCAAGAACAACTACACAATTTATCATTTTAGTATTTACTCGATCCTAACTTCCCCCATCCGATACTACATCAGAACCTTAAACTTTTAACAACTTGAGATAAACATAAGTATATTGCGGTGTTCTGTTTTGTATATCAATCTGAAAATAAATGTATAATATTGATTAAAATGTTTTTATTATTGCAATGTTATGACTGGTCTTACAAATATTATTTCGTTGTCACTGCTTTTCTCTAATAAGGCATCTGAAATAAAGAAAAATTAAATTAATTGTTATTTTAATTATATATAAATGATAAAAAATTACCAAAAAACAAACCAAAAGGTGCACAGCTACCAACAGGATTTCATAGCTCCCTAGTTTTATTTCCAATTGTATGTAAAAAAAATTTTGTCTTACAAAATCTATTTTTTTTTAAATACATCTCCTGCCTTGTATAATTCCACCTATAAAATTAATTCAATTAGTAATTTGTTTGTAAAACTTATTTTATAATAATGAATTACCTTCTCATCCGCACAATCTTTCTTGGCTTTTTTTTAAATACTTTCGTGAAGATTTTTTAATTGAATACCATTACGTAGTTGGCCTGTCTTTGTAATATTATTGAACTCACTAGCTATTTCGGTTGTCTTATTTTCGATAATAAACACCAGCTCTAATAAAACCTGCTTATCATCATCACACTGTATCCTTTTTCTCTCATTTTAATTTTTTTTATATACTTAAATAAACTTTTCATCAAAATAAGTAGGTACTTATTATAGTATTTTGATGTATGTAGTTGTTTATCATAATAAAGAAATGTCAAATTGAATAGTTTCCTTTTAGTGATATTGACTAGAAGTCTATTTTTCTGTATATCACAAAATCACAACAGGTTTTAAGACTGCTGATTTCTACTTAATAACACGCATGCGTGAAAGTCATAATATCTACGATTTCATTGGCTACATTTTTGAGAAATTGTAATTTACATTTAATACCCAGTAGACAGCGTTATTTGACAGCTAATGTGCGCAGGCGCGAATTTGCACCCATGCAATTTCTTTATAATACCGGGCATAAGCAAAATTACACAAAGAATTAAACTCGTTTGAACATGGAACTGTATGCGTTGATTCTTGTGGATTCTTGCGCATTTTGCTACATGTACATGTCATGTGATTCAAAATTTGAAATACATAATAAGATATTTTTCCATGTATTATCTATTATTGCAACACGTGGGTAGATCATTAATATTATAAATGCTTTGTTGAACTAATTTATTTACGTAAGTATATTTTTTTAAATTATAATATTTATTACCATTTCATATTTAGGAATTTAGGCCTGGCGACAGAAATGTTGGGACCCTTTTAAAGTGTTATTTCCCATTCAAGGAATAACAAGTTGTAAATTATAGCTCTAGCTTAATTGTAAGTTTTTTAGTCGCTAAATTAATTTTTAAATTTCTTAGCAAAAGAGAGTCCGCCAGAAGTTCTGGCATGGGCACTCATGACAGGATGTGGGGGCGATGAAATTAATGCCCGATATTATAAAGAATTAGCACCTGAGCAAAAGCTAATTAGCTTTTGGCTAACGCTCTCTGCTAGGTATTAAATATAAATGACAACCAACTGACAGATGTAGCGAATGAAATGGTATATATGAATGACCTTGATGCATGCATGTTTAGTAGAAATCAGATTTAAAATAAGTGCTGACAAGTGTACCTCATAAAATGATAGCATTTACATTATTATACATTTATGACCACTGCTTTAGAATCCCGATCAAATTGATAATGATTTGACACCTCACAGATAGCGTTAGGCAAAAATTCTTTATAATACCGAGCATAAGAATAGCAAAGTAGGTACATGTAAGAAAAATAATAATTATAAAAACTTTATTTTTACTATAATATTTAATGTATTCACATTTATTTATTATCTGATATAACTTTTCTATAGATATAATGTATATATGAGCTCCCACTGAAGTTGTGTGATAAACGTTAATTACATAAAAGCAAACACTGTTACAGAATGGCATAATTTCTATTAGTACCTACTACTGGAAATGATTTATACCACATGTACCACTGCCACATGAGCTCAGCCTAAGAATATATTTATGATAATTTATACTGAGAATATACTGGTAAACAGTACATAAAAATATTATTAGTACTGGTTGGCCCATCTGGAAATTTAAAAAAATCATTATTTTAGTTATAATATTACTAATAATTATTGTAAGAAAATTTATTTCAAATCACAGTTTACTTACTGATTGGAACCCATTGTGGTTCATTTGGATTACTATCTTTTCTAGCGGATGCTATTGCAGCTCTTAATGCAAGTGCAACTCCTATACTCATACATAAAGGTGGTTCACCAGTAGCTAGAATAAAATGTATTGAATTTTATTTTGGTTTATTAAAATACTATGTATAATTATGTACATTTATATAATCATAATTTCAATAATAGTTAAAAAATTACCTTTTGATCTGAGAACACCAACAGGATTTGGTGCATTCTTTAAAAATTCAACTCTAAAATCAATTGGTATATCTTTAAGTCCAGGCGGTTTATAATACCAAGTTCTGTTTGTCAATAATCTACCATCATTTGGATCATAAATTAAATTTTCTGATAACCAATAGCCAATACCCATAACAAATGCGCCTTCAATTTGTCCAATGTCTATTTGAGGGCTAATGCTTTCACCAGTGTCTTCCAAAATGTCTACTCGAAGAATTTGATGCAGGCCAGTAAGGACATCTATTTCTATTTCACTCACTGTTATACCCCAGATGATGTACGATTTTAGTTCCTTTGATGTGTACCTTGAATGCATATCCACTTTATTTAAATAGAAAATGTAACGCTAAATGATTTAACAAAGGTGGATTGAGAAAGATTTTTTTTTAAATTTGACCCGTTTACACAAATACATATTTTATAAAAAAATTGTAATGACACAATTGTTATATTCATATATATTGAGAAGTTGGTCTTTCAAGACAATTCACCTCTATTCTTATTTAAAAAATAATTGAATTACATGTATGTGGTGCACAAATCAATTTTTGCTTCTGCAGCTTTTTTAATCACGTCTTGCCATGTTGGATTTTCAAGTGATTTTTTTATTGGTTCTAATTTATTTTTTAAGAGTTGACAAGCTTGAATAGCTGCCTGAAATAATAAAAATTACATTAAATCTGAATAACTTTAGTATTCATATACTACATACATAACAAACAGCTTCACTTGTAATACTACCTCCTGTAACTTCATTATTAGGTCCTGTTAAAGTATTACTAGGTTTAACAGATATCATTGAAAGGTCTATACCCAATTCATATGCAACGACTTGGGATATCTGTAAATATTATTCAATATCAGTTTCTATGTAGAAACTAACATTAACATATTATGTTAGGTTTTGCTGTACTTCTTGGATTTGTCTAGACAAGGGGCCAGGGAACTTTGTTTGTTTTACAATATTTGAAATTACCTCCTTGAGTTGAAAGTACGAATAAATTTTCGCTTGCTTTAGTATCCGGAAAACTCAAGAAATATTTAAATTCAAATAGTTATATAATAGTATAATAGTATATGATAAATAAACTTTAAAAATGAATCACAAAATAATCAAATGAAAAATAAACTGTATGAAATAAAAAAAATAGTAGGTAGAAAATAATATTTTGTAAATATTAGTAATTCAGAGAACTATCGAAAGTGGCAATGTGTCACATACTTATATGGTAATGTAACTTGTTAATCATGCCCTCTTCCCCTTTTTTGCCTTTGTCAAACATCTGAAATTAGATTATTAAAACTACAGCAAGCCTAAACAACTACTGTTTTTTTTTTCTATACTTTTGTATTAACTCCTTGTCCACATTCAATGCCACCATGCGTTAAAGCTACAGTACCATCAGGATGATAAACTGAAATAAGTACAGTGTAGTTTCCAAAATATTGGAACGGATAATTCATTAATGCTACATGCATTCCTTTCTTTATCCAGCGATTATTCTAAAATAGATAATTAGCTGTAATTAATGAAAAGTTAAATTACGAGTGTATACGAGTATATTATTATATACTATTATTAAATTTACTTTATTGAATTCTTCAACATTACTTTTTCTTTGCTCATAATCAACAGATTTAAGAAAATATTTCAGCAAATCTGGTATTTGATTGTTTGTTGTGAACATATTTGCAAGTCGTACATTTAATGGATCTTGACCTATCTCGTAAGCAATGTTATCCATTAAACTTTCTGCCATTGCAATTGCTTCTGTCGTTGCTTTAATAAAATTAATATACATATTAGAACCAATACAAGTCCAAACAATATTAAATAGTGAATAGTGAGTATACCTGGAGCCCGACACATTGTGTTAGGAGGAATGTCAGTAAATACTCCATAACATTTTACATCCCATGTGTCGAAGTCATAACAGTTGGGAAATATACGAATTGTTGAACTAGCTACAGCTTCATTAGTAGTATATCCATAATTTTCGTAGAAAACATAATCCATGTATTGAATTTTACCTTTTTCATCAACTTCAACTGTGTAATCAGATGAACAAGGGAAACGTTTGCCAACCTAAAACGAAAACAATTATAAAAAGAAAATTTAGCAGTAATAAGTAAAATATATTTACTGCTTCCATGTTGTTCTCCATTGTCATTTGAAGATGAACAGTTTTATTCACTTTATATGCTGCGACAGCGCATGCAGTAGATAATAATTGTGCTCTAGATATTTTAGCACCATATCCTCCACCTAGTCGACGTACGAATACATTGATCCTATTCAATAAAAATAATAAGTACACTGTATACATATAGGTATATAAAATATTAGAAAATTCAAGAACGAAATAAAATATAAAAATTACTTATTTTCTGGAAGCTTTAACGCATAAGAAATCGCAGCTTGAGTTGCATGAATCCATTGTGTTGAAGGATATACGTTTAAACCGTCTTCTATTGGAACGCAAACACAACTCTGAGTCTCCATTGTGTAGTGGTATTGTCCTCCGATATCAAATGAACCTTTGATGGTTTTCTTAACATTATCACCTAAAATTTAATTATAATGATTAAACTATATTCCGTTATATTGGATCAGCTTTTTCCAAACTGTGGTTCATGGCCCAGTTATTTATATTAATTTAAACAAATATTTTCTTAACATTCAAGTATAATTATTGAAAATACCTATATTAATTTATAGGCAAGCCATGAAATGGAAACATTGGTCTATACCTGAAAAAGTTTAGGAAAGGTTGCTTTAGTTTAAATGAGAAAAAAATGTATACCTTTATGTTTATGAGTATGTGAAGCTTCGAGTCTAAGTCTTGATTTATTTTTAGATTTGATAGCATCCCGAATATCTAGCACAGGTTTTTCTGTAGATATATCATATTCTATTTCAACTAAATTTGCAGCTTTCATAGCTAATTCCCTCGATTCAGCTAATATAAGTCCAACTGGTTGGCCATTGTAAAGAACTTTACCATCACAGAAAATAGGCTCATCTACAACATGTCTTAATTGTTTCACTGTAAAACTGTTTAATCCTGGAATGTCATGATGATCCACAAATGCTTTAACTCCAGGTATATTCTAAAATTGAAATTATTTAACAGTTAAATAATTTAAATTGAGAATAAAAATAAATATTGTCTAAGTTTACCAATGCTTTTTCAATATCAATATGAACTATTACTGAATTAGGTTGAACTCTAGCCAAAACGAAAGATCCATATAAATCATCCATAGCATTGGGATGATCTACTACATATGTCGCTTCGCCAGAACATTGAACGATTGCTTCAATTTTAGGTATTGGTTGTTGAAGAGGCCACAATGTTTTGTCAGTATCAAAATCTTGTTGGGCCTTTGATACAGGCCGATCAAATATTTGTCCTCCACTTTTATATTTTTTATTTATACTTTCTGAAGGTGCTGTACTCAAAATGAACTGTAAAATAATTAAGACTAGTAAGTTTATTTTCTGGAAATTCTTTGTAAAACGATTCATCAAAGTGAAATTTTGTTTCTTACCTTATAAAATAATGCAATTGCCAATTGTTTTCGATATAAGGGATCAGGATCGACCAATTTATGATCTGGTTTTAGTTCAGCCTCTAGAGATTTATAGACTTCTTGTAAAACAGAATCATTAAATGGATCCTTTCCTTTCAACAGTTCTTCTGCATTTTTTGCATGTATAAAATCTTCATTAATAGCTCCGTATACTATTGTTGCTTTGTCTACAGTTTTCTGATCATTTAAAGTAAGTACGAATCCTGCATTTACCAAAGCATGCGCATTTTGTGCTCTAGGCATTATTTTAAAAGTATTATAAATTGTATTTTTCGGTAATGGGTAAAGATGTACTTTTGTAATAACTTTCTTATTCATATCATAATTTAGAAATTCATCAAGAGTCAGGAGTTTAGAAACATTATTAACATCCATTATTTCTAACTTTGCATTAAACGTAGCAAAAATCAAAAATATATCCGAAGGAAATTCTTTATGTGTATGTTTTAACATTAAGTTTCCTGCTATAGTTCCAATATTTCGTACTGGTACGTTAGCAATCAAGTCAATATGCTTTGCCATCTGAGTAAAGTAACTATACTCTTGTTCATCAGTACCTATCTTTCTCAATAGGTTCATTGTTTCTGTGAGTGTCATATTACTTCCTAACTGAATATTTGAGCCAATCAAATGTTCCTTTAATTCCATAACTGAGTTAACATCAATGAACACTTGTATATCCATACGTCTTCGATAAACTCCTAAATAGAAAAATAAATCAATAATAATTATATATATACCTATTAATTAGAGATGCCACGAATATTCGGCTACTATTCGGTATGCGGTCTATTCGGCTACTTTTTTTTACTATTCGGTATTCAGCCGAATATTGTGAACCATTCGGCCGAATACCAAATACCAAATCATGAAAAAAACGTATAATAAATATTACTCACAAAATTTTTTACTTTAACAAAATTAGCATATTTAATACTTAAAAAATAGTTTACCATGTCCTGTATTTCCTCCTACTAACATATAAGTAGCATCACCAATTTCATTCAAAACAGTTAAAAGCTCTGATAATTTGTGTACTTTAAACCATTTTGTATTATTAGTTTCAATCATAATAATATTTTTCAATACTGGATGTTCAATATGAACAAATTCATCCTTGCATTTCCCTTCACATGGTGTTTTCGTTTTCCAGCAAATGTTCAAATCTTCTATATCATGACATTTTTTTAATAAAGATTTATCAGCATTGACCGCTAAGGATTTAAAAGCATCTGCTATTGGTCTATATCCAGTACATCTAAAATAATAACAAAAATAGTATATAGAAAATACATGTACATAGGTAGGTATGTAATATAAATTATTTGCAAATTTTACCTGCAAATATTTCCACCAAATGAATTTTCGACTTCTTTCATATCCAAGTTGTTAGAATCTTGTGATTCGTATAAAGAAAACATGTTCATTACCATCCCTGGTGAACAAAACCCACATTGCGTACCATTTAATTCAGCCAGGCGACTTTGGATAATGTTGTACCCATCCTTACGATTACCAATGCCTTCTATTGTTGTAATGTTCCATTCGTGGCAAGAAAATACCGTTACCAAACACTAGATTGTAAATTATATGTATATTTGTTATAAGTATAGAAAAACCATTATATGCTAAAATGGTGTATTTGGACCTTTGTTAAGAAATTAGAAAAAAATTGTTAATGAGCTGTAGGTATTGGTCTAAAACGTATTTATTTTTATTTTTGGAAAAATGTGATTTTCAGGTAGAAAAAGTAACATATTTACAATATTACAAATTTTATTGTGTAGTTTTTGTTTTAATTGGTGTAAAATACTTATGCTCGGTATTATAAAGAATTTGCTTGAGTGCAGATGCAATTAACTTCCAGCTAACGCTATTTGCTAGGTGTCAAATTGTTATGAAATTGTTCGATATTTTAAAGCAGTGATAATAAATGTGCATTTTATGAGGTACCTATTGGTTAAGTCCCTGATTGTATTTATCGCGCTTGCGTCAAGGTTATGTACGATTTCATTCGCTATATCTGATTGTGTTGTCATTTATATTTAATTCCTAGCAGATAGCGTTAGCTGGAAGCTAATTTGCATTTGCACTCAAGCAAATTCTTTATAATACCGGGCATTATTGATTAGGGTTGCCAGGTGTCCACTATTTGAGCGGACAGTCCGCTTTTTTCACATTATGTTCACTATTTTTTTTTCCATAGTGGACACTTTTTTTTTTATTCAAAAGCTTTATGATGAAATGGTACGTAATCTAAAGCAAGCGGCCTTCGACATGGGCGTAGCCAGGGTGGGGCAGAGGGGGGCACTTGCCTCCCCCTAGCTTGTGGACAAAAAGTAATAAGTTAATCAGTATTATTGTTCAAACAGGGATATTTCTAGACTTCTATGATGTCCATTGGATTTTTGAACGTAAATTTATATTTTGGATCCATAAAATCAAATATCAAAGTTTTTATTAATCACAATCTTTTATTTTTACATGTAAACTAAAATATCAGGGAAAATTAAAAATAAAATAAAAACACCTAAAGGCAAAGGTCGCAGTGTTGGCAACAATGAAAACTGTGTTTTGTGTTAAAATAACAACCCACAAAAGCATGGGCATAGCCAGGCATGGGCAAGGGAGGACGCTTGCCCCTCCTCCTAGCTCGTGAAGAAAGAGTAACAAATGAATCAGTTCATTGGCTAAATATTAACTTTTTTAGATTCGAAAATTTAAATATCATTGTTTTTTTTATTGCAATTCTTGTTATAGCGGGTAAACTATTCATGTTATTGCCTTTTTATCCTTTTTATACAAAAAAAAAGTTTTTTTGATATTTCAACTATACATGTACATTATCAATTCAAATTAGATCGTTTTTTTACATTAAATAAAAAAATAATAAATAAAAAAAAAACACCAAAATAGCAACGTAGAGTACATTTTTGTAAAGGATTTTGTCTTCAAAAAGATATGCACATACATATAAATTTAATTGATTGAAAAAAATGTGGCGAAAATAAAAGAAGAAATGAAAAAAAGAATGACTTTTCTTTGTTACTTTATGCATACCTATCTAGAGATATAATAAATAATGAAAATGTTAATTTTTTCATAGCTCTTTTACAATTCCTCGATAATAATCAAGAATATACAAAAAAATTTATTTATTAAGTTAATGAAAATCACGGCTTTTCACGAGCCAAAGTTCCAAGTTGCGAAACGATACAATTTAATTTAAGAAAAAAAGGATTTACCAAATTTTGTTTACATTAATGGCCATTTATCAGAGCCCTTCTTACACATTTCGAGGTCCCAGACGCCAAAAATTTGAGGCTCATTGAAAATATTTTTATTAAAAAATTTTTTTATAAAACTTTTTAGGTAAGGTTACCGTAATAATGTGAGAGCTTTTTTTGCTCACCCCTCTCTCATTACCTCGGGGTCCTAGGCAAAACACGCCTACCAATCGGTTTCAAAAAAATTTTTTTTGCCCCCCCCTGAACAAAATCCTGGCTACGCCCATGGCCCGCGAGTATCTTTGGTACGGCCCTTAACCTTCAGTTTTTATTTTCGCATATTTTGGCCCCGCTTGTCCGCTATTTTTTTAAGCAGACCTGGCAACCCTATTATTGATAGATTCAAAATGAACTAAACAATGGTATTAATGTATTAACAGAATTAATCAAATTTGTTGTCATTATTCAGAGGTTCTCCAAATGATACAGCAAATCTACACATTGGTAAAAACTGCATTAAAATAGTTTTGGAGTAAATCCATAACAGACAGACAGAAAGCAGTTAATTTATTTATTGTTAGAGAAGATTACCGAATTGACTGCGTAGTACATATCTCTTTCTGTGATGGGGTGTTTTGATTGGACGGCAACAATACAAGATCCACAGCCTCCTTCCAGGCACATATTTTTTGTCCCCTTGAGCTTTGCATATTCTCTGATGAAAGTATTCAACGTTGTATCAGGCTTTAGTGGCCCATTTGTTGTAACTACAAGATAATAATAATAAACAATGACGTAACTAGAGGTCGACAACTGAAAAAGCGCCCCCCTGGTGTAAATGAATATCTTTTTTTCGTTGCCATGTCGATTTTAGCGCTCTATGTCACTTTTTAATCCTCATTATGCTATTCTACCCCATTTTGGCGCCCCCCGACGGGGACAGGTTTCGCCAACCCCTAGCTACGCCACTGATAATAATCTGACTATTTAAATACATAATGGGTGCGTTTAGCAAACGTCAGCGGCTGAGATGCTGACCAAATCGGTTTCGCTAAACGCTGATTTCCAACTGTTGAGTAAACAGGTCAGCGCAAAAAATTAACGCTGCGTCGGTCAGTCCAGGGGTGTGCTGCCAAACATTTAATAACCGGCTCGCTATTAAAAAAAATGTTTCCGAAAATAGTAACCGAATATGCATACTAATAAATATAACTAACTAATAGTACACAGTTCACTCACTTTGCCTCCTGCTGATCAAATCATATAAAACATGAAACTTGCACATCTGCCAAGTTTTAAAAATATAACGAATGCACTTTTTTTATTCTTAAATATTTAGGAACACAAATTTAAAAACGATTGGCAGAACTGAGAAAAAGAGCAAAACACGGTATGTAGCGTATGCAATACCTACTAAGGCTTTATCGGTAGAGCGTGGAGCCGAACCGAAACCAACAGATACCGCGTGAAAACGAAAATATAAAAATGGTCTGAACTTTTATTCGCGGAATAATTTAACAACCGGCTCGCTGATTTTCAAAAAAATCCGGCTCCAGCACACCCTTGGCTCTCACGTGACCCTTTTCTTAACCTCAAAACTTGTTCACATTTAGACGTCAAAACTTTTTGGTCCGGTAAATTATTTTTTCGTTTTCTGAGTCGTTCTTGTCGAAAAAAATGAACAAACCAATATTTTTAATGGATTTCGTTATTAAATATAAACAACAGGCTCGTCCGTAGAAAAAGAAATGTTAATCGTAAGAGTACACAGGTCTTCCATAGCTGTTCTCGACATCCCCTGAAATGGCTTTTGAATTCAGACAAATTATAGTTTGATACTATATTTTCCATGTATTGTTCATTGTATGTATGTACGTACTATCAGCTTATCATTAGCTATAATAATATCATTACGCTGATCAACTTCGTGTATAACAACTTGAACAACATTATTTAAATCTGAATCTTCCAAAAAATTGTCTAAAAATTTAGCTTAAAGCTAAAGCCATCATAACATTTTTGTCCATGGTTTGTAAACACACATCGTTTTTTGAAACAAATAAAAGCAAAAAAACCGTTATATCACGTTGTTACACCCATTGTATGTATACCATGATTAAAAATTATCAGATAATTATTTAATATAATATTAGGTACTATATAATATAATATATATGTAAACAAAATGTTTGTACAATGAATGTAATATGATAATTAATAATATAATTATATATTATATATATACATATTTACCTTTGTAGGGCTTCTTATTAATAGTGAAAGTAATTTCATGAGACCTGAAAACATTAAAATATATCATTTGTGTTATATTTGAGTCCTTGTTTTAATTTGTACCAACTAAGAGATTTAAGCGCTGGCACTCAACAAAAACGGAGACCGTTACTGTATCATTTACATAAAATCCAAATGAATAGATTTCCAGCGCTTGACGGACGCCGTTTTTTCATAAATGCAAGTCTGATTGAATTCAATAATACAGATCTTCGAAATCACGACGGCCGTCGTTCTTACACGCCAACAAAGCGTTTTTTAAACGTCCGCCGTGCTGGTTTGACGGTAGTAAAATGCTACTCGTATCATAACAGATTTCATATAACAGATTTTCAAGGTCGATACGGTGACGTTCTCCGTTTTTGTTAAGTGCCAGCGCTTTATAGAATATGGTTATTTTTTATTTTAGTAGAACATTCTAGAGCTGGTCATGTGAGTGATTTTCGCTTACAATCACACCACACACGCTAATGATTTTGTTTAATTTCACATCCGATTACGCACGGCTATAGAAGAAAATATATCGAATTAAATAGGGTATTTGATCAAAATTGAAAATTGTGCGTATGTGTATAATAATAATATAATAGATAGGTACTTGTTTTTTTTTCATTGCCAAAATAATGACTTTTTCTTTTGTTGTCATCACGATTTTCTGCCCCTAAAACTTATTTTTGCGCCCTCTTTCAATTTCTGAAAACTTTTTTTTACTCCTGTGCTTTTAATGCTATTCTGGCTTATTTTGCTGCCCCCCTAGGCCTGGTGCCCCCGATGGAGACCGGTTTCGCCAATCCATAGCTATGTCACTGAACATACGCATTTGTAAGCACGTGATAAACAGGTTAAAAATTTCAATTTTTAATAAGGTATTTTAATTGTATTTTATATTCGCGTAAAGATTGCTAAAATTAAAAAAAAAATAAAAAAATTACTGTTTTCTTCTATTCTTCACGTTCACGATCAGTGATGCATTAAGGGCCAAAAGGGCACTTGCTCTGGGTGACCAATTTGAAAGGGGTGAGTGAGGAAGACCTGGCAAGCGTAGACACCTCGACTTCTATTATGTCCGGTATCATAAAGGACCTAACAAATTTGTTAGCTAGCAAGCACTTTCAACTGAGATATAAAACTTATATGACAGTTCTTTTGGAGTTTGTTGGTATTAAAACAGTGGTGATGTTATGAAAATTATTTGGTACGGTCAAAGATGCTAACTGTGTTACAATTAGTTGAAGTGTCACTGCTCTAAATTCCATAACTAATCCATAGATACTAGTACAGAATTAATACCCCATTTGAATGTAATTGCTAGCTAGCAAATTTTGTTAGGTCCTTTATAATACCGGACATTAAACTATCGTAACAGCCATTGGCTGGAGTGGGGGTAGAGGTCAGACCCGAATTTGTCAATATACATTATGTATCTTAACAATAAATACATAAATAAATGAAAATTATATGTATATAATATCAAAACAAAATATTTTACTATAACAATACCGAACATTCTTTATAAAGATTCCAATATATATTTTTTAAATTATTATTATATTACTTATTTTATATATACCTACTTATTAATAGTAAAAACTTACGGATTTATATCTCGTAAACTAAGATAGTTCCCCATTGTTTATAACTGGAAACACTTATTGTTAGAAGTTATACTTGTTTATAATCTGTATTCATTTAATACTGAATTCATCAGATCCACAACTAAACAACTACATACCTACCTACCTACCTTGGTGGAACTATGAACGTGATAAGAATACTACATTGCATTTACATATTATACACATAGTATGTGTACTGTATACTGTATACAGCTCGAGCTATGGCCTAGGGCGGAAGGCTGAGAGGGCGGCAGATTCTTCAGTTTCTTTTAGTTTAATACAGAATATTAAAATAAAAATAGGAAGACAAAAAATTTGTAGTGCGACTAAAAAAATATAAAAAAAGGTCTTCAAGTTTTAATTTACGTAATTCAAACTTTTTGTTTAATAAAATTTGGAATTTCAATGGACATGACAAAAAAAACAGTTATTACTTTTCAGTTCATATAGTAATTCTAACTTCTATCAAAAATAAATTATATTTTCCCTTGGTAGAGGGGCGGCAATTTTTTTTTTGCCCAGGGCGGCACTTAACGTAAATATGCCACTCACAATCATTGTTCTATATAAAGACAGGGTAGATTAGACACGTTTGGATTTTTTATCTGAATTTTGTGTATTACATTCAAATTTGCATTGAGAATTAATTGTTTACAATTAGTAGTGGAAATTCGAAATTCTTTTTTACAATATCTACAAAATGATTTAAATCCTAGGTTGACTAATAATAAACCGAAATCCAGGGGCGGGCAAATATTTTTGACGGAGGGCCAGATTCAATATTACTTACTATTATTTCACATTCTTTATTATTAGTAGATATTTTTGGAAGACAGAGACGTCAGAAAATATAGAGCCAGTTCTGTTTAGTTCTATGAGAGATACCTCTTCCTTTTGCTGATTTAAAATTGTACTATAAAAAAAACATCACAGGTCATAAAACCGGTTTCAAGTCAAAATGAATATTATGTACGTACTTACTTACCTACATAGTAGTTGTAATGTATGTATGTATGTATGTACACTATTATGAAAACTACATATTTGATACATGCGAATAATAATAAAAACTACTTAAATGCCATTTCAAGGGCGTATTGATAAATTAAATGGCATGTTATTGCTTTATCTGATATTATACATATTAAATGTAATAGTTTCTCGTGCATATAACTAACAAAAAGAGAAATTAGTATATTTTACAAAATATATGACATTATATTGACACGGTATTTATTATACAGCCAGTGGTGTAACTAGAGGTCGCTGAACCCCCGGCGATTGAAAACAGCGCCCCTGTGGTGTAATTGAAGACTTTTTTCGTTGGTATAAAGATTTTGCCGCCTCTACAACTTATTTTTGCGTCCTCTTTCAGTTTCTGAAGACCTTTTTTTAGAGTTCCGTAAAAAACGTCTGTATAAACTTTATACCGATTAAGATTATATTTGGTATATGGACGTAGATTGATAACCCAAAAACAGAAATTATGAGATTTTTGAAAAAAACAATTTTTTAGACCCCCTTCCACTAGACTGAAAAAAGTATATTTAATTTTTTTTTCACTTATCCCATTGACTGTGGGTGTCTTCTAAAATACAACAAAAAATATCAAATGATCTTCTTAATTTCAACCATTCAGTCGCGATATATTTGCGTTCAGTCGTTATCAGAGTCCCACCTCCTCCCTCTCTATTTTCTAAACTATCCATTCAAAAAATCTGAAAAAATTCCAGAGCTAGTGTAACTTTTAAGTAAAACTTTTATTGAAAATTATAATGAACACTGTCAAAAAAAATTTGGACCCCCTTCCCATAGACTGAAAAGTGTACTCACATTTTTTTTCCCACTTACTCCATTGAATAGGGTATTTTTAGATAAGTCTCCTAAATTGCAACGAAAAATGTCAAATAACCTTTTTTTTATTTGTTCTCGTCATTTTTTAATCCCCATAATGATCTACCCATTTTGAAGCCCCATTAAACTTGCACCCTCGGCGTAGGCCGGTTTCGTATACATCACGTTTTGTCCGAGGTAACCTGAAATAATTTTAGTTGATTTATTTGTTATGTTTATTCAATTTCCACGTTTGAGAATTTAATTAACTTTTATTTACAATCGTGCGTGAGTAAAATAATTTAATTCGCGACTAGAAAAAAAATACGTGAACGAAAATCATTCACTCGTCCAGTTCTAGTTTGACTTATGTCCAGTATTATAAACGAGCTAACAAAATTTGCTAGCTTGCAAGTACTTTCAAATGGGGTATTAAACCTATCTGACAGTTCCCTTGAAGTTTTATGAAGTGTTTGACAAGTTTCGCGCACGCGTGGTAAATAAACATCAAAGGTATTAAAACAGTGGTGATATTATAAAAATTATTTTGTATGGTCAGAGTATTATTAATACCTCAGTTGAAAGTGCTTGCAAAGTTAGCTCCTTTTTAATACCGGAGATTAGAGCTGTTCATTTCAGTGAAAATTATATTTTATATTGTTAATGAATTGAATTGTTATATCAAATACAAATCCCCTAACCATAAAAATTGTAAGAGTTTAGACTTACACGTGTTTCAATAGCAATGCTATCATCATCGGAGTCCTAAAGACACTAACTTAAATCTAAATAACTACGACTATTTATATTATATTTTTTGGACCCCCTTCGTCGTAGTTATTTAGATTTAAGTTAGTGTTTTTATGACTCCGATGATGATAGCATTGCTTTTGAAACACGTGTAAGTCTAATGTCCGGTATCATAAAGGACCTAACAAATTTGTTAGCTAACAAACACTTTCAACTGAGATATCAAACTTATATGAGTTCTTTTGGAGTTTGTTGATGACTTTGACAAGTTTCGCGCACGCGTTGAAGGTAAATACAAACGGTATTAAAACAGTGGTGATGTTATGAAAATTATTTTGTACGGTCAAAGATGCCAACTGTGTTACAATTAGTTGAAGTGTCACTGCTCTAAATTCCATAACTAATCCATAGATACTAGTACAGTATTAATACCCCATTTGAATGTAATTGCTAGCTCAAGGAGTATCTTTATTCTGTGTTCTGACAGCACTTTATGATTTTGCTATGTCGAATTTGTACTTATTTGATTGTATGTGTTGTTCAAATATCAAAAAATACGAAAACAAGAATAAATAAAGGAATTTTGTGTAATTAATATTCTATTAAAAATTTATGACATTTGAATAGATCCCCCAGGTGACGTCAATTCCCGCGCCACCGCTGATTGGTCAAGGAATTGTTGAGACTACCTTGTTGCTAGCCAAGGTATATAAAGACAAGGTAGTCTCAACAATTCCTTGGCCAATCAGCGTTGGCGCGGGAATTGACGTCACCTGGGGGATCTATTCAAATGTCATAAATTTTTAATAGAATATTAATTACAAAAAATTCCTTTATTTATTCTTGTTTTCGTATTTTTTGATATTTTAACAACACATACAATCAAATAAGTACAAATTCGACATTGTAAAATTATAAAAAAGCTGTCAAAGACAATTTGGTCAATTCGGGAAGCATCATTTTTACTATCCTTAAGTTGGCAATACGTTATATGATTCTGACAGCACTTTATGATTTTGCTATGTCGAATTTGTACTTATTTGATTGTATGTGTTGTTAAAATATCAAAAAATACGAAAACAAGAATAAATAAAGGAATTTTTTGTAATTAATATTCTATTAAAAATTTATGACATTTGAATAGATCCCCCAGGTGACGTCAATTCCCGCGCCAACGCTGATTGGTCAAGGAGATCTTGAGACTACCTTGTCTTTATATACCTTGGTTGCTAGCTAACAAATTTTGTTAGGTCCTTTATAATACCGGGCATAAGGGATTTGTATTTGATAAGTCATAACCATAGTTTTTGTCTGTTGTTTGTTATATGAATTTTGTTATGCAGAAGTATTTTACATCTAGTTTTATATAATAAACTTATTAGTTTAAAAAATATATTAATGAAGCAAAATGCTAACTTGCCTGAGTGTTTGGATTTGGTTTTCCTAATTTCATATGTAGAACAATTGTTAAAATTTTAATGAAATAAAATTAAAACTTTAATAAATTTGATCAATATTTTGTATTTTATTATGTTTTCAATTTGTCCATTCTTTTAGCCTAACGTTTCAAACATATTGCAGTGTTTATTAACTAAAAAACACAACTCGAAAAAATTTGAAAATACTAATATTTTTTATTAATATTAAAATCAAATTGAAAAAAAATAAATAATTCTTCTTCTTCAATTGTCTGGAAATATAATATAATAATTGGATCTATTTCATGCTTTTGTTTAACCTATTTTTTAGTTATTTAAAACACCACTGGTCTAAATGGGTTAATATTAGTAGAAGTATTATATGATAGATTTTTATTTATATCTTTGAAAAATGTAATCTTCCATATCTTAAGAATAAACAAAAAAATATTATAAATATTCCAATAAACTGTAATTACAATTACTGATTTTGGTACTAAAATAAATGCAGTCAAAAAAAATATTGTAGAACTTTTTAAAATCAATTTTATTTATTGTGATTTTAATTAAATGAATATTTCGTAGTTTGAAATACTGATATTTGGGAAAAGAAAAAAAAGAGAAAACTATCTGATTTCATTTTATATAAATATTTATATATTTTATTAAAAACCTATATAACGAAATATATAATTAGTTGAATAGCTGTTACAAATTGAATGATCAAGAGTTTTCCTTAAATGTGATGGTGGGTATGAAATAAAAGGAAATCAGATGAAAAATAATAGAAAAATCACAAACATTAAACAAATAAATATATAGGAAAAATGTATGTACAATTTTTAATTTTAAGTTTTTTTTTCAATGTAAAATAATATTACAATTTGTAAAACGGCAGTCAGATTTTTATAATAATTATACATAATTATGTGTAGTCAGGGTTTAATTCTTGTGGAAGCTGTCTTTAGAGGGTTATATAACATAGTGTATGTAGATTATGCAATTTTTATTTTAATAAAATTATGGAAAATTGCCAGTCCAGAATGTAAATTATAGAAAACATTGTTTTAAATAAATTTATAAATGATTTCTATGCACAAGTAATACATGTTTCTACCACATCTATCACACATCGTGGCTGCATGCGCAAAACCTGCTTTATGGTGCAAAATATTGAGAGAAAAAAATGCTTTGCAACAGTTGGTAATAACTATCATGTACTAATGCTCCCCAAAGATTACCTACAGTACTCTGCTTACTGTATGAAAAATGTATTAAGTATTGTTAAGTTTTTATTGTCTCTTGAAAAATTATAGAATTATAACAGCAGTTTTTTCACGTGCAACAACGATATATTATTTTGTTTTGTTTAGGTCTAATATGTTGTACATTACTAAAAAATAAGTTGGATATTTAATATGATTGACTTGATTTTTCATGCAATGGTCATTCTATAAATTAAATATTACTTTTTCAGCCAATGTCAACAACTTTTATAAATTTTATGTTTTGGAGGCTATAGTTTAGAGAGAGTTATAACAAATAATTTAAGCCTATGATTATTAACGATGTTATATAAAATTGAACATTTTGGTTACTTCTTTTTTCTAATTTAATATTATTCAGGAAAGTTCAAGTTAAAAAAATTTATAAATGAAGAAATGTAAAATTTACTATATTATTTATAAACTTATAAAATGGTAGGTTTTGTTTCTTTTAAACTTACATAAATTTTTATAACTATAATAAATAATAATATTTAAATTTTTTTCAGGATAAAACATGTTATAACATTTTTTTTTGAAAGACAATTCAAATACGAGTATTGTCTCATTTTGTCAATTTTATTTTTATAAATAATATAGTAAATCTTATGTTTCATCAATTTTTATAGTTTTTGCGATATTAAATAAAATATTGTTAATAATTATTTGTTAGTTTTTATTTTAAATTTAAATTAGTTCTTATAATAGCCGCCAAAACATGTAATTTAAAAAAATCACTGACATCAACTAAAAAAAATAATATTTCATTTATGGAGACCCGCAAGAAAAGGTTAGTTGGAAAATTTGAAGTAATGAATCATCAAAAAATTATTGCAGAGGCATTGAATATTGATTGAAAGAATATATGCTCATACAATTTTTCAATTGAATAAACCAGTGTTCCCTAAAGTGTGATATGCATTTTCCTGGTGGTAAGCAATAGGATTTCAAAGGGTACTTGATTAATTTTACTTTTTTTATTTTATCATTGGATTTTTAGCCAAAATATATTTTTTTACTAAATGTAACTCAAAAAAATTACTACATTATAAAAACAGTTAAAATGTAATTATTACATTGCAATGGCCCATTTTTATAATTTACTAATGCTTTCACTTTCACCTCACCTATTTTTGCAAAAGCTAAATCCATATTTACAAATGTCAGGGGCGTTTGCAGAAAATTTTCTAGGAGGGGAGCAAAGTTTGTAGACAAATAATTACTTCAATAAACTTTTATTTAATAATTTAATTTAATTTTTACAATGTCTTGGACGTCCATGGGTACATGCGTGTATTTAGTTTGGGGTACACTGGATTAAACGATTCAATGGAATTTGGGATACTGGTTGATTTTATGTTAGTTTTTAAATTACTATTATAAGTTAGTTCACATCTTAAAAAATACTTATTCTTTATTGAAAATGTTTATTTTTCTAATCTAATTTTTTTAAAAATCTTTACAAAAGATATAATTGAGAAGATATTATTTTCAGTGCAATATATTTATTTGTTTATAAAGATTGAATAAGTTTAATATAAATATAAAAGACTGGTGATTTTCCATTGCAACAAACAAAACATATCCAACATTTTGGATAATCTACATTTGGTAATCTATTTTTAATGACACATAGAATACCATTGATTAATTTATTACGTCTGGCCTGATACAATACGATATTAGTACGGTTGTTTCAGTCAAAACACTCAAGTTTTACCCTGACTGATATAAATTGACGTTTAGTTTTGTGCATTAACAATGCAAAACAATTTTTACAAAATCCATTTAAAAATCATACGTGTGCTTTTTGATTCATGAGATACATGTTTCCTTAAAACATCATCAAAACAAAGTACAATAAATAAACAATATATTATGTATGTATAACTTAAAAAAAAATATCAAGCAATTGAATGTTTGATAACACAAGAACTCAGCGTGTGCTGAGAATCCGTTGAATGTTTCATTGATCAAAATACACACATATATAAATTTATACAAATAAATATTAATTATGTTATTTAATATTACACGACTAAAATTAAAAACAATTAGTTCATTTATTAAAAATCAGTTCAACGAATATAAAATTATTGTGAAAATCTGCGATATGAATTTTGTAAATTGTAATGATTAACATACTTCATATTTTTTCTTATATATCGTGTTACATTCGGTAGACACGCTGTCAGTCCTTAACAAATCTAAACGATAAGTCACGAATCCACCGAACGCAAGAAAATACTTGATAAATATCCAAATATCTACAAATATATTAATATATAATATATATACATACTACATACTTAAAAAGCTTCTCCGAGTACACTTATAGATTCAGTTCATATCTTAATCTTAGCTTATATCCTAATCAAGCTAAAAATATATGTAACTATCGATCATGGCAAAATTCAACGATGTATACATCGCAAATAAAACTTAGATTAAAAAAAAACATTCTCTCTTTTTCGATCACAGAGTCTCTGTCACACGATTTCAATATAAAATTGTCGCCGACGATACGCGACAGTTAAGATGTAAAGTAATCAATACTTTCCCACATTTTCATTTTATGCCAGCGTATAACAAATTAACCAATGGCAGTATGAATATAGCCAACTCTATTTGGTAGAGTAAATCATGATTTAAGACATTCAAAATGACATAACAATCATATTCAAATATGGAGAATATTTTCATTTCTAATGTTTTTAATTTGCACATTTAATTAAAGAATTTATTTCATTGTCAGTTTAATTACAAGTAAAAATATACATTTATAAATTTACATGTGCATTACATTGAATGTGAATAATGAAATTATAATCTAATTGTCTTAATACATATACATTAAACTAGTAAAATAAAGGTATTTTGTTTTCGATTTTATTTACTGAAATCTGCAGACATACTAACATTTATTTGATAGTGTTTGTATAAATATCAGATGGTTTTATTTATAATTACCGATGATTTAATGAGTTATCTACGCCACAGTACACCAAATTTATATGTATTTATATGATAGTGTCGATGTACATTTTCATTAAATGTGCAAATATTAATTTGTGTATTAGGTATAAATCAAAAGTATAAAACTAAATACAAAAATATAGAAAAATATCGAGATCATGTTTCAGAGAAAATTTTAAAATATTCAATCTATAAGTAACTAACTTTTAAATACCTAATCATTGTTTTACAAATTAAACATTAGAAAATTTCAGATATATTAATAGAACTTTATTATTTTTCTATGCTCCAATTCTCCATATCTAGTATACAGTTATATTTAAATCATCAACTTTTTAAAACAATTAAAGTGTGTTCAAATGTATATTTTATATTTATTTTAAACAATAACTTTTTTTACTACCAATTCCAAGAAAAATTAAGTCCAAGGTAGAGATTTTGACATTAGCGACACATGCGCAAAACAGCAATTGTTTAGTGCAGTTACCGGCTCTGATTATTCTAGGCCGCACGTTTTATAATAAATAATAATTTGTTATTATTTATAATTGGGTAGTTACTTTCTATTCAAAAAAAGTATAATTTTTGTTTTGTTTATTGTAGTTCCTAGAAATAATAAAAGTTGACTATTTAATTAATCAAAGTTTTGTTTTAAACCATATCTGAACTTAGTGGTCTCTAGAGCCTTACGTTGGTTATGTTAAAAAAAACCACATTAATGGTTAAAAGGTTAACGAAGATAGAGTTCTAATAAATGTAAAGAGCCACAATCTTTCATTTAAAGAGTTTTAGTTTTGTTTCTATTTTTGAAAACATAACTATTGTTGCAATGTGTGTTATTAAAACGCACGTGTGACCGTAGTCTAAATAATAACAAATACAGTAACTGTTAAAAAGCTGCAGTAGTATGAAATATGATTTTATGTCATTTTTAGTCAACATAACCTAACATACATTACAGTAGAGTCGTGTTACTTCATTCTGAATCACAATTCGTCAAGTAGAAACTTTTCTGAATCAGTCAAACACCCAAAATGGGGTGCACGTAAATATCATACAAAATTAAAATATTTCGTTCTCTCCACAAATTTAATACAGTCTTCATCTTAAGTCTGTGAGGTTTAAACACTTCACTGTTGACCAAATAGGCAATTATAATAACTCTCAAAAGAAGTCACTGTTTGAATAGTCTATTCGATGCACTCGCGTTATATTTAAATACTTGTCCGATTTACGCCCGCGCTAAATGATTTTAAGTTCAAGATTTATTTAAAGGTTTCTTAAATGACGATATATTAACAATAACATAAAATCAATAGCTGGTAAGTGTTTTTTAAATAGTACATTAATTAATTATAGATAAATGGTTAACTGTAAGTCAATGACATTGAAAGTTCTTTTTTTTATTGTCGTTAATAAAAATAGCAATAACTTTCATATGCTTCCATGCAAACCTTGAACACATTAAATAAAAATGTACAAAAAAGATTGTTCAAAACAAACATCATAAATCGGACAACTCGTTTAAGTAAACTTCAGTTTTTAGATGTATAAGGAGAGCTCTAAGCCAATCACTAATGTCACAGCGGTGGCTGGTCGTCTGTTTGAGATACCTGTAACATTAAAATCACAATTAATTAACTTCTAAATGTAGACATAAGCTTAAAGAACTGAAAAGGTACATAAAAGTTGATTTTAATATTTTTAGTGTTCCGCAACAAAATTTTGTATTCAATCCCAGTGAGTGGTGTATAAAATGAAAGCAGATAATTAAAGGAATTCAAATATGTAAACGTTCTGTTCTTACTAAAATTTTTGTTGAACAAATTAAAAAACTTACTGTGACATCTCTCCTGTGATGAAACTGTATGAGAGAGTCTCGATGTTTCCGGATTTGTCTGTCTAGAGCTAAAGTCGCTGCACTGTGAGCACTACGGGCACGTTTATATTTCCCACCAAGTGGTAGCACAGTTGGTGTGACGCGGGCTCTTTTTGGTGCTGGTGCATTGCTGCTAGGAAGAAATAACAATTTATATAATCTATGAATGCTTTATATTTTTACTTCAGCGATTCATTAGACATTTTTTAAAGATTTTCAGCTCTTTTTATATTTTGAGTTTTTATCTATTTAGAAATCTGTCTGTATTTGTATATACAGACAGATTATATATCTATTATATTTACAGATATCAATATTATTCACTATTATAGAAATAAGATAGTTGACTTTATAATATCATTAAATAATTATTTACAAATTCAGATAAGAAAATGTTTGTTAAATGAATTATTTACTCTATATTCTTTCTTTGAACTTGGTTTAATAAACACAACATGATAAAATAAAACGCACCATCCATAATCGATACAGTCTTGAATCTCGTGTTTGGGTGAACCGGGTGATCCAGGCAAGTTATGTACAAGGTGCAATATGGCTTCCTCGAGCTGCTGAGGGTCTTCCACTGCCGGTTCTCCTACGCTATGTGTGTCGGGTAATGGCAAGGCAGTGTCTGAAGTCTGCACCAGCGCTGAGTAACGTCTTTTCATATCACGTATGAGTCGTTGACCTTCCTCCTCAGATACCAGAGTGTTGACGCACAGGAAGCTCTCTACGGCGCCCGTGCTGTCTATCTCCAGGTATCCACAAGTACGAAGATACACAAATTGACCAGTTCGAGCTAAAAGCCGATAGCATGAAGATCCCCGACTTTCACCTCGATCGTACACTGCAAATTTAATTTATTATATATTTTTTGTATTTCAAACATTCAGGGTAGGTTTTCGAATTTTTTTAAGAAAGTAATATTATTTAATCAACCACTTGTAATTCAAGTTTGTTAAACATACTTGAATGAAACCATAAAATATGTAAACATAATTCAGATGGTTAGTAACTAATTAAAACACTTTAGTAAAAAAAAAAAAAGAAAATAACCGTGAAAACTTACTTTGTCTAAGGCCAATCATTGTCCACCGAACATCTTCTCTATGCATAAAATTAAAAGCTGAAAGACCTGCAACTTCTTCACTAAGATAACCAGCGACTACTGAAATGCGCTGATCGCAACTAATTATTCTACCATCGACAAGATGTCTTGTTACATATTCGTTCTTTGTTGCTTCAAGTAATCTGTTAATGAAAATAAACGTTCTTAATTGCACTACTTAAATTTAAGGAAAGTTTTCATCATTCATTAATCAAATAAATTAAAATCAGTTTGAAAAAATATAAGAAAATTCTACTATTTGTCATTGAATAAAAAATGAAATAATTAACAATTTTTTATGAAAAATATTTGACTAATCAATCAACTACTATCACATTTCACTTTATTTACCTTTCGGCAAGTGGAGCTGGTTTACACAATCTAACTACACACGTTAGGCAGCCAGAAGGTTTGAGTACTCCAAGCACATTAACGAGTTCATATGTGGGAGGTTCACATCGAGGCCCCGCACGAGCTAACCGGAGATTGAAGTTACGCCTCCATTCGCCATTAGTGACTGCACCGTCTGAGTCATCGTTCACGTCTACTAGTATATCAGGTGATGGTTCTTGGCTTAGCTGTCTACGGAGACGCTCGTGATCGTCTGGACACGTTATGTTGTAAACCGATTGTCCCATTAGGTCAGTCTGTAATATTTTGGTTTTAATCAATACTAAAATATAAACCTGTACAATAAAAATGTTTTAGATTTTTCTGAGTCTATACATCATTTTACAGGCAACACAATCCATTTTGATAAGTTAAAAAAATTTTGTCTAGCTGTCTGGGCTGATTTTGATGGAAATACAGTTGAGTCTCTTTATGTGGTTTTGAAGTTATGTAATGTGATATTTTATCCAAATTTGGGGGAATATTTATAATGATGCTAAAATCATAGAAAAGTTATTCAAAAATATATAAGTATTAAAAAAAAACAATTGAATTGTAATATCTAAGCCCAGTATTATCAACCAATTTAAAACTCTTTCAGCATTAAATGTTTCTTTAAAGTAGATTTGGTGTATTTTTAACAAGGTTTAAATGTCATATTATATACGAGTATATATTAAAATCATATTTGGTTAAATGCTAAGGTTCTCATAGAAAAATTGACATAAAATGTGTTGTAAAAACAAAATTTAAAATTCCATTAATTAAATGCTTGGTTTTGTTGATAATACGATACAAAATTTAAATGTAGATTTAAACTAAATGACAGTTAGTTAAAGGAGCATTTAGTTAAAGTTGGTAATACCGGACACTAATGTTTTAAATCCAATTGTAGTTATTTAAATTTATTTAATATCGAATAATGACAAAAACTATTTTCCAATAAAATGAAATAGATAAAATTTAATTTTATGCAGTTTTACAAAAATACAGAATGTATTCCTTATTTTACAATATAAGCTGTCATTTTCATGTAATTTTTTTATATGAGGTTTTCTATGGAACGTACCTAGCGCATAAAAAAAGACTTTACTGTACTTTTCATTAAAATATATTGATTAACCAATAAACTGTAATAAAAAAAAAGTTTTACGCATCAAATGGATTAAAAAGAATATGAAAATAAAATCTGGAAATTTTTTTATTACCTGACTATGTCCGAGCATATTTTCAACAACATGTGAAACGAATACAATTTTTCCATTAGCAGCAACAACCAAAAAGAAACCTCCTAATTGATCGCTAACCATTTGAAACAGTGTGTCTGCAGGAATATCGTCATCTTTGTAGAATCGATCATTTTGCGATTCGTTATTTTGGTGTCTAGATGCCGCATGGGCATGATCTGAAATTAAAACCAATTAGAATATGTTTATAAATAAAATGTCGAATAGATATCAAAACATTTTGGTTTTTATGGGTTAATCACTGATAGCCAAAACAGTTGTCATAATTTCTAGTTGTGGCACTACTTCAACTTCCTGAGCGTAAGATTTTTTTTACAGTTATAAAATATTCAGATCAACGCCGTAGTCAATGATTCATTGTCTTTTTGGTTATTTGAAACTAACACGATAAAAAAGTTTTTAATAAATTCAATTAAATTTTAAAATTAATAAGTTAACAAAGATCTCAATTTCAGGGGTAGCTTTTAAAATTGGTTGGTTTCGACCTGTGAAATTTTTCTAAATTCAATTCACCTTACTATATGTATGCATAAAAATATTATATGTATATAGTTAAGAATATAATATATAAAATAATAAATTGTACCTGATACAGAATGTGAAGGAATGGCAGCTGCTGAAAAACTACGTAGTTCTGGCTTGAGAACATGGTACATACGAAGGTAAGATGCAGCCAGGCGAAGAATCGTTGTCTTGTCGACTCGTCTCGCACTACCCGCTACCATCGGCACCAGGGCAGCCAATTCACTGATGTGCGTATTTAATTTGTCTCTGCGAGCTTTCTCTGCACGGTTTCGCATCTCACGGCTATTGCTGTAACAAAATTAAATATATATTAGGAATACTAGCAATATATTGAATTGTTTTAATATTTAAGGTAATTTTAGCTTCTGAATTTAGGTTCTGTATACTTATATAAAGAAAAACATTTATTGTAAGATGATTTCGTTTATAAAACTGTATAGGATTGAAAGTAATTTTCAAATCAGGTAGAATAAATTTTGTTCCCATGTAAATCAGGATGAGTTAAAGATAATTGCCACCCTTGATACTCTTTTTATGATATTTTTAAAGAATTAGTTTAAATCAAATGAAAACTAAATACAATGAATATACACCTTTATTTTTTTACACTTTGTATATTTCTCTCTTACAAATTATAGTGACCTTTTTTTTGTTCTACACTTACACTTTTTTATATTTTTCTTCCTACTTGCAATTTTTCAACTACACAAATTATCTATTATTATACAATTGCAGTTTTCATTTTTGGAACTGCAGAAACAAGCTACACACTAAAATAACACCTGGAGTATAAACCATATTATCCAAAAGTACAGAATGGAAAGAAGAGTATACAAAATATTAAATTATCCACAAAAATCAATATTTATTAAATATATATAATAAAAATAAAATATGGCTGAACAAAAAAATTAATTGCAGGATAAACTAATTTAAGATAAGTAGTGCAGAGTAGTTATTTTTATATCAAAATTACAATAACAAGATGTTGCCAAGTTTCTGCTTACAACATGAATAAAGACATGAGAATGTTACTCTCTACATACAATACGAGTTAAAAGCCAATACCGTTTTTAAACGTACACCCAATACTTTCACTTAACTACAAAGTTAAGTTAATATTAGCAACATGATGCTACCTAATTACACATTGGCGTCCATGTGTATATGAAAATTATGTTCGTGTGAAATGTTTATTTTGATAAACAATTTTTCAAGAAAATAAACACAAGTCACCAAAATCTCCCGTGTGAAATCGCTAATCACTGAAAGTGTTTATTGTTAATTGGTGCATATCAGTTCTTTAATCAAACCTATATAATAAACAATATATCGAAATGTAAACAGAACCTTATAATTTACAATGCAGAAAATGTATTGTAACGCTGATTTAAAATATATTTACAAAAAATAATAAATGATCACTTTGGTTTCCGGGTATTGAAATATAATTATTTCACTTTACTATATTTTTTATATTTTATGTGATAATATACATATGCCAGCATTCAATTATATATGAGTTATATTATATTATTCAATTATATAGGGATATACAGGATAATCACGAGAAATGCTATTATAATATTATGGTAGGTATATATGAGTTCATATTACGTATGACCACAACAAGATTGTTTTTATAATATCTTGAAAATGGTTTGTTATACCGAATAAATATTAAGAACATAAATTTTAGATAATTATTTTTTCTATAACTTTTATTTAAAACACATTTTTCTACTACGCACAGAGCTGTTCCGAGTACAAACAAAAAGTACTCGAGTACCGAGTACAAGTACACTGCCTAAAATGTACTCGAGTACCAAGTACAAGTACACAATTAGAAGTACTCGAGTACAGAGTACAAGTACAGAGTACCGAGTACATTTTCAATATTGAATGATGAGGGAGTGGGGTGGCTAAGGGACTTAACTAAGGGTTGTGCTTATAATAAAACACTAAATTGTTTATAATCCTATTTTATTTACTTTAAGAATGACGAATTTTTCAAAATTCTCGTATGTGAGAGCATGGCGACGAAGATTGTTTACAATTGTCGCAAATGAAAAAAATATATATGTATATAAGTATATATTTAGACTTAATTGTAATTATGGACATAACACATAAGTATGCATAACGCATATGAATATTAGGTACCTACAATGGACCTACATACATATACATAAATATCTGCTGAAATCACTCACTATTAGCTCTAGCTCATACGACATACCTACATTATTGATATACTTGTAAGATTACTAACAAAAAATAAATAAAAATGTTAACATTTTAATTGCAATTCAAACTCGGCTATTATACTGCTACAATGAAATCGACTTATTTGGCGCCAAGGCAGTGAATAACTAATATGTTTTGTGCAAGTCTGAACTCGCATAAAATTGTACTTAATGTGTAGTTCAATGTACTCGAGTACACGGAAATGTACTCGAGTACACGAAAATGTACTCGAGTACACAAATGTACTCGAGTACATCAAAATGTACTCGAGTACATGGAAATGTACTCGAGTACACGGAAATGTACTCGAGTACACAGAAATGTACTCGAGTACTTTTTCGCCGTTTAAAATGAGTTAAGTACAAGTACAAGTACATTAAAAGTAAAGTACTCGTGGACTGAGTACTGAGTACACTAAAAGTACTTAGAGTACAGTACTCGAGTACTTGTACTCGAGTACCGCACAGCTCTGACTACGCATAGTTTAAAAAATAATCAGAAAAATTAAAAAATTGAGTAACTGATTTTAGAGACTCAAAATAGGAGGTGTATATCTACAGTATGTAAGAGCTTTATTAATTTCACCGTTTTGGGTTGTAAATTGTCCACAGACCGACTGATAGATAGACACACTGATGCTGAGATAATGGTCGTACATATGTGATTCAGGAATCTTCAAAACGGTTAATTCCGTTCAAATATCGATTGATTTTGCTTCCTCGCCATATCAAAGGTACGAGAAGCTTTGTGATCGTTTTAGAATGAGACAAAATAAATGTTCTACGATTTCAAAATTTTAAATTGATCTTTTCGTTTCAGGTCAAGATAAATACTTTTCGTTCCGTGTCTGTCTGTCTGTCCCCTGAACCGATATTAATGAAACTTGGTAAGTTGGTTGGATCTAGTCCCATTTAAAAATCATCAAATCGTGTGTAAGGTGGTGGGGTGACATCACAAAATATATTTTTTTAAGATATCTCAAGAACGATACATGTTACGTAAAAAAATTATATGATCTTTTTTGTAGAGCATTTAATTTCCTATAATATAGATTTACAATGTTTGTTGTAAAATATTCCCTTACAAAGATTTTTTTAACTTGATATTTACTTTGATTACTAGGTATATTATTATTTTATTAATGTGTAAAAAAAGTCAAACACTATCAATATATTTACATACAACAAAACACCATTTTAATGGAGTAATAAAAATGAATATTTTAGTAATAAAAACTGAAAGAAAGGCAATCGTTTTAATTAGCAATAAACTTGTATTTATTTCAAGTTCATGTATATTATTCATACTCTAAAACATTAATTTTAAATTTCATATAGTGCATATTTCAAATAAAATATAAATATTGATAAATGGTTTATAGATAATTTAAACAAATTTAAGCGATAATTATAGGAAATATCTTCTCAGCTCTTAATTTTTAAAACTCGCGCAGATTTCACATATAAATACTGTTATATTATAACGTTTGTTAATAGCGAGATTCCGATCCAATCAATAGAAAATGGGCCCATATTAATTATATAAATTCCTATGTAAAGGTATGTATAATTCAATATTTTAAATGATAATTAATGTAATTATAGTTTATAATAGCAATACTAATTATGACGTTGAATTGAATGATTTACAATATACCAAATGCAAGTAAATTGTAAATTTTGTTCTCATGACCTTACCCATAGAATTATTATGAACAGGGTCGTTGTCAAGCAGAAAAACAAATACATAACTACTAGCGATACATTAGAAAATTACACTTGATTGAGATAGGGTTGCCAACATTGCGTCGATGCTGACCTGGAGAAAAAAAATTTGATGTGAAAAAAACGGGGTATAAAATAAAATATTTATTCTTGAACAAACCGGGCGCGTCAGCAGCGAGTTAAACTCGTTAAGTTAAACGCGCTGCTGACGCGCCCGGTGCAAGATTTTGAAGGCTGCTTATGATAAAAGGGGTTCTTACTTATGTTAGTATACTGTTTACAAATAAATTTTCAGATTTTATAAGTAGTTGCAACATTTTTACAAAAATAAAGCCGCCCCTGCGTCAATCGCTAACGAAACTAGCTGACTGACGGCAGGCTGTATCTCTACACCACAAATGTGACGTAATATAAAAAAATCTGCCTTTATAAAGTAGTTACAATTTTTGGCGCTCACCTCTCGGACTATATGTGTAAGATGAAGACGCAACATAAACAGACCTGCTAGATCGGTTCGTTTTTTATCATACACTTATAGATAGTACTGAGCAATAGTCTCACAAAATTGACTCTCTCTAGAAAGAGACGAAGCGACTGTTCAACCAATACCTGCCTCTTTTCCAATAAACGCTATTAATCTTTAGTTAACCCGAAGAATTTTATTGAAAACCCGGAGCCCGAAGAAACATCGCAAAACCCGGAGTCTTCGGGTCAAAATAGCAATGTTGGCAACCCTAGATTGAGATGTGATGTACATTTTTTTTAAATTTTTTTTTGAATAAGCCATAACTTAGGACATATTAAATGTCATTTTGACGTTTGCATTTTAGATTTAGATTGAAATTGTCAAAAAATTAAAAATATACGAAAAAAGAATCAGGTGCGTCTTAAAAAAAATTTTGAACTAATATTTATTAATAAAATTGTATAAAATTTAAATGGTTAACCAATGCCCGACAATTTATCACTTTTTCGGTTTTTATTTAAATTCTTCAATAATTAACTACCTCTGGTGAATTTAGCACGAGGAAGCACTGTGCATTTACTTGGCAGATGTTTTTTGAAATGGTACATTTGTTTATCTATTCTAGAACATTTTTTAATTGATATAATTGTTTGTGTTTCGCGGTATTCTTTCATTTCAATGGAAAGTACTTAGATCTTTGCGATTAAATTTGCTGTAAATAGAGATATTTTACCACAATAAGGAATTTGGTAAATTACATTTGCTTGATGAATACAGCTTTTCGATAATATGCTATAAGCTGCTTATATCTTATCAAATACAGTTTATAATTACTGATCTTTGTCATTAAATTTAAGATACATCGTTAGCAGTATTTATTAAATCATTTGTTTGTACAAAGAAAATCAATAGAATAAATCTTTTGTCTTAATTAATTAAATATGTAAAATACATCTTTGTATTATAAGCATAGACGCCGGCTTTGGTGGTAGGGGGTTACCCCTCTTAGCGGTTATCTACGAGAGCTTCGCCTCTGCGTGAATCTGCACTCTCTCTCTACTTTCTATTAAATTTAAAAAAAATATTAAGTATCAATTAAAAATTTTAGCAGCTGTACTTGTTTTATCAAATACTTTTTTATGAATAGTTTTGAACTTGACAGTTTACTGAAGCAGAAAATTCTTAAGGTATTTTAGATGAAAATATTGCTTTCGAGGGAGGGGGTTCATTTATTCATTTTTTATGTGTACATTTCTGCTTCCCAAAATTTCAGTCACCCCCTATTATATAAGAAACAACTACTCTAATGTCTGATATTATAAACGATCTAATAAAATTTGCAAGCTAGCAAGCATTTTCAAATGTGGTTTCAAACCTATCTGACAGTTCCCTTGAAATTTTATGAAGTGTTTGACAAGTTTCGTGCACGCGTGGTAAATAAACATCAACGATATTAAAACAGTGGTGATATTATAAAATTATTATGTACGGTCAGAGTCGCCAACTGTGTTATAGTAAGTTGAAGTATCACTGCTCTAAATTCCTTAACTATCCATAGATACTATCACATAATTAATACCCCATTTAAGAATGCTTGCAAGTTTGCAAATTAGTTAGCTCCTTTATAATACCGGACATAAAAGTGTAATTTAAATAAAATAACAAATAAATATTTTAATTAAATTAATAAACTATTACAAAAATATGTTCTTTAATTTCGAAAATAAGTACAAGTGACATTGTTGTAGAGTAAAGCCAACTTTGTGGCTCATATGAAAAACTAAATCGAAAACTAAGTGATAAAAATTCAAAAAACCAATCGATTCTACACAAATAAGTTCCTTAAGAAACTGCAAAAAGTACCTACTTTTTTGATAAAAAAGTTACAGCCATGTAGTTTTTTTTTGATATATGTACCGCGTAAACCATATAGATTTTTTTGGTAAATTGATGCAATAATAATCACCCCTACCTTACAAATATTTCATTTCATTAACTAAATCTGTATCTCTTATAGATATTGAGATCCCTAAGCTGGGAAAGCTATTTGAAACATCCGATATTTACAATTTATGTTTTTAATAATCAAATAATTATTTATCTTATTTTTAATTAAAAACGTAAATATAATGCAATGCACTATAATTACGGCGCAATAATAAGACATCAATCTATATTCAAATTCGAAACCAAGTGCATCATATGCAACGTAAATATATATAATACAACTTATCGTATTAAAACTATCGCAACAAAAAATCCATCGGGATTTGATACATATGTATGTAATTAACAACAAAACTTCAGTATTTGATCACGTACGTGCTGTTGACAGGCAGCTAGCAATTTATTTACCACAATTATAAAATATGCAGGCAGCCTACATACGTACATATACACCCTTATGTAAAACATCGACTATTTATAAATGCAAACTGCATACAAGCTGCATTTAACGCGTAGTTCGAGGTGACCTTGCCATTGGCTGTCATGTCGACGCTCTAATGCACTGTTCCTGTTTAACCATTGACATGGCTGGACTGACGATAAGTCAGACATGATGGCAGAAATTGAATATTTCCTAACAACCGAAACTGACTATGCGCATGCGTCAACGGATGTTCGAAATTCAAATTTATAAAATTGATTTGTTAAATATATAAATAAATACATACAAGTTCAATTGTATATCAACTACAATACACTTATTTAACACGCGAATACCTGTAATTTATTTTAATTATCAAATAATAACTAAATAAACAAACATAGATGCATACTAACCATACTAACTGTCAAATCTGATTAACAATTGAATAAAGAAACTATAGAAGCACGTCACATACCTCTATATTATATCAAAATTGAGTTCAGTGTTGCGTCTCGCGCATGCGCAAATGGAAACGATACTGTTAGAAAATGTATGAAATTTAGCCATCCGGTTTAATAGTAATTCCATAGGTATCCACTATCCAGTTAAATAATACCAGATCAGTGTGTTTAACCCATTTGTTTCTTTATACAAGAATGCAGCACACTTTCATGGGTTTGTGTTTGTTTTTATTACTGTAGATATCAATCAGTATTAAAATATTACTAATGTTTTTGTTAGTACTAAATTATTTCATGTAAACCAGAAACGGATACCTTTTGTGACGTAATCTACCATTTCCTGAATTTCGTTGCACATTATTTAAAAAATATTTATAAAAAATGTTGTTTATTTATTTTTAATTCTATATAGAATTACTATTTGGAATATGACTTAAATTGAAGTCGCGATCTACTTTATTTTTTTTACTTTTGAGCTTAAATTTGTAATTTCCTAATTAATAATTGCCTAAAAAAATTCACTGTTGTTCTAAGAATAAAATTTTATCCTTAAAAATAACTAAAAAATACAATGATATAAAAATATAAATAATACACTATAGGTACATTTAATGAGAAATCATTTTGATTAAATATCTAAAAATCAATTACATACAATTTTTGTATTCCATAAAATTCATATGATCCTTTCAATTTATTTCTTGATATGAAGCCGGTTCATGAAAGTAAGTAATTAATTAGTATTTATTTTTTAAAACAGTTTGGTAAATGTAGATAAACCAGTTTTTTATTGAAATACTGAGAAAAACGTAAAATAATAAGTATGGAAATTATTATACTCATTTGAATATTATTGTACATACTTACATTGTTTCGCTAAATACGTAAACAAAAATATAAAGTTTTTATTTATTAAATGTTATTTTAAGTCAATAATCATTAATACTAGTTTACATATAAATAATATCAAAAATATCGTGCAAATGTCAAAATTATAATCTCCACAAGACAGTCATTGAAAAAAGTAATATTTTTATCCACAAAAGCAAATAAATAAATGAAAAATACAATAATTCGGTTTTTGTTTTTTTGAGCTTATAGGCAGGGTTTTTTTAAGAAATTTTTTCAACTGCAAATACCTTTTATTTTTTATTTTTTGCTCTATACTTTATATATTCATGGTAGTTGAGAAGCTACACATTAAAAAAATGATTTATTATTTTTTTGGCTGCACACGAGACTAGAGTCAGGTAAGTCTCGTCTCGTGAAAATTGAAGCCATCACGTGACCGAGACTGAAACGAGATCGAGAAAAATCTCAGTCTCGTGTGAATTTTTATTATAAAAAATATTTTATCCATTTATTTTATGTAATAAACAAAGAAATTTTGAAATATGTACAATTTATACAACGAATTTTAAACATTTGGATTTAGTAATTTATTTTAAGAATTTAATATTGTCTCGGTCTCGTCTTGTCCAAATTTAAGGTACTCTCGTCTTAGCATGCAGCCCTGATTATTATATTTATTGCAAACATCTCTCAAATAAAAGCTGACTATTGATTTTAAATTTAAAGTAGGTACTCATTAGACATACAAGGATACTACTGATAGACAACGAATTCGATATTATTGTTACAGACGGGTTATCAAATGCAATGTTCATTCAGAATAAACATTGATAACAGTGAATAAAACATTGTATGATGATTATGTGTATATCTGCTCATTGTCACAGAGCTGAATAAATTCAAACGTACGTGTGGTGTTCAAGTTTCAAAAGTCTTATAAATATTTACTTATTAACATTATTTTTATAATAGAAATATAACGTGACATTCTGTATTAAATAAATACATAGTTCACGTCATATGTTTCATCTTTACTCTTATTATATTTATATTGACACAATATAGAAAAATATATTTATTACATTGTAAATAAAATAGAATACTTTTATGACTATATTGTAACTAAAATTATTATATATACATATGTATATATTAGGGTGGTCCTTATATTATGGCGTTAGGACGAATTTTGTCCGGGCTGCCCCCCAAAGCAGCTTCAAATAATTCAAAAAGAATGTGGAAAAAGTTTTAGCCCTCTATCTTAAAAAATGGCCATTACCAGAGGGAGGGGATTTTCTCATTTAAAATACACGTGTTTTTTCGATTTTTCAAATACCTGCGTACTAGAGTGTTCTTAAACTAGAATACTCATGAAAGCATCCCTGGTACTCATATTCCATATCTTGATGAATAAATTAAACTTCTGATTTAACGTTGTCTGCTATATGGGTCATTGGGTCATTTAATCAAGAAAATTAAAAACAAAATTGTATAATTTCTGGATAATATTGTCAAAAAAACGTTTGACAATAAAAACATAGATCTTGAAATAAAAAAAAATTGATTCAAAAATCAAAAAAAGATCATTCCATATCAATTTCTAACTGGCGCAACCAATTTTTTTTTCAATTTTAATTTTAGAATCAAAATTTTTTATTTCAAGATCAATATTTTTTTTTTATTTTCGTTTGATGAAATGACCCAATGATCCATATAGCTGTCAACGTTGAATCAGAAGTTTAATTTATCCATCAAGATATGGAATATGAGTACTATCGAAAAAATACGTGTATTTTAAATGGGAAAATTACCCCCCTCTGGTAATAGCCATTTTTTAAGATAAGAGGGTTGAAACTTTTTCCACATTCTTTTTGAATTATTTGGAGCTGATTTGGGGGGCGGCCCGGTCAAAATTCGTCCTAACCTCATATAAGTGCTACCCTAATATATATATATCCAGAAATCTTAAAAGCTTATGTTAACATGATTGATACCCGGTATTATAAATAATTTGCTCGAGTGCAAATTAGCTTCCAGCTAACGCTATCTATTAGGCACTGAATATAAATGACAACACATTCACAAATGTAGCGAATGAAATCGTACATATGATAACCTTGATGCATACGAAGTAAGTACAATGAGTGACTTAAAATAAGTGATGCAAAGTGTACCTCATAAAGTGCACAGCATTAATATTATTATACATTTATTACCACTGCTTTAAAATATCGAGCAATTTCATAGCAATTTGATACCTAGCAGATAGTGTTAGCTGGAAGTTAATTTGTTTTTGCACTCAAATAAATTCTTTATAATACCGGGCACGAATGTTTTGAAATTAAACCAAAATTATGGTATTTGTTAAGCCGCCAGATATTTGTTAACCTACTAGTCTGCGAGTATTAATAATTTATTTATAATTATATTTATTTTTAATTTACACATAATAAAATAATGCACGTTAACAGCATGACAATGCATATTTTTGTTTACAAACATATTTGGGTAGAATACAATATTTAAATATGTACCTATATAAATTCAGTTTTTAGTGTAATAAAGATTTATAGAAAATGGATAACATTAAATAAAAATTAAAAAAAATGTTTTTTTAAACAAGCTTATATTAAAAATGCATTAAAAATGTATAGGTAGATCAATTTTCAGCTATCAGAAAATTTTCAGGTTTGTATGATTAAACACCAATAAAAAACCCATGAAGACAAATGTATAGCTAATGTTAAAGAAAAAATTAATTATGGATTTCAGAAAGAGAAAGCGCCGTGCTTTTATTGGTTTTAGTCATACAAACCTGAAAATTTTCTGATAGCTGAAAATTTATTCATACATTTTTAATGCATTTTTAATAAAAGCTTGATTTTGAACACATTTTTATTTAATATTATTATCCATTTTCTATAAATCTTTAGTTAAAAGTTCCATCAAAATCGGTTCAGTTGTTTTGGTGTAATGTTGGAACAAACAGACCGACATAGTTAAAAAAGCTATCAAAATGGATTTTACTGCCTACATACAAAACAACGTAAGTACAGACTCAAAATATAAATATATTAATTGACAGACAGCCTACAGATTTATTTATTATATTTCGTATCTTCTTACAATTAGATTAAAATACGTTACTATACTATTGAAATGTCTAAAATAATTCGAATGAAACATTCGATTTCGCCCATCTCTATAGTATTGATGTGTATTATACAAAAAATAATCTCAACAATAAAGAACATTTACTAGTCATAAAACTAAAATAAAACAATACCAAATAGAGACTTAAAATTAAAATGACACATAAAGCGTTAATAATCATAGAGAACCTGCGATAAATCATTAAACTACAATAACACTATTACATAAACTTGTACAATACAAATATATCACGTTGTTGTGAACTATCTGCAAAAACCTACTGGCAGTATAACACTGGTTTAAGATTGCTAGGTAACGTTATGTAAGAGCTTTCATCCTCTGCTGAAAGTGAGAGGACGAGAAACCATTCAAAAAGAAATAACTCTTTACAAGAGTCGATAGAACGGGAGATATGAAAGAAAATAGAATTCGTAAGAATGGTGCAGGTACCTACATCTAGTATCTGCATTATCATGAACTACATAAGGTAGTGGCACCAGTCTTGACAAGGACCCCAGTAATTGCAAATTTTTAATTAAATGTACTGAATTAGAAATATGTATTCATATTCGATTACTACCATTTATGAATATTAATCTATGCATATTTACCTGTCTTACAGCGTGATTTGATGACAATCGGCCAATAGGTGTCAAAATGGTGGACATTTAAACTAATTATTAGTATAATTTATTTATTTATTATTATATTATCACAGAAACTGCTCTACATTGTTTTGAATTTGACGATTCTATCTTTTATATCTTTTGTGTCGTAGTACTTATCATTTTGTAATCATTAGCAAATATCCATCACTGCGTGCTCATTACTAGTTTTACCTTTGCCATTACTAGAGAAAAAACATGAACAAAATAAAAGGCTATAATTTAAAAAACTAACTATATTTGCGGACTTTGGTAATTAAATTGATTAAATAAAGAGTTACTCGTTTTATTAGTATCATGAGTTCATGAGAATTACAAAAAAGAAGTCCGTCAATCACAAAAACAGTAAACCTTGCTCTTATAGCGGCCATAACTGGTGCCTTTACCTTATATAGTTATGTTACATGTGTCTGGAATTGTGCGTATACGAGTCTCTTTAATCCTTATAACGGTACAGATTGCAAGTACAAATGTTTTAAATCCCCAGACTATACAATATCGTCAGAGTTGGATTATGAAATGATGAAGCTTTAAGCTACAAGTATATCAAACTTACTTCAGACGATATGAAATTATTTATTAATTGCAAAGAAAATGTTCATTAATTAAGGATGTCTTCAAATTTATACTGATAAGAAAACCTTTAACAAATAATTGTGGTTCGTATTAGTTAACTAGAAATTTCCTGTGGTTTCGTTTGCGTTTACTTCGAAATTAAATCCTTTTTATTTGTATATAATAAATATTAATTACATTTTTTTCTTAGTAAATGCCTGATCTCTAATTATAAAATTTTTTGTTTGTTTAATTACATCAATATCACAATTATCCTACCAAAATCGGTTCAGTAGTTTTTGTGTGAAGTCAGAACATATAGAGACAAAACAAATAATAGGACTTTAATTAAATTAAGTACAGTAAAGTTGAAAAAAGTCTAGAAATCGGAAAAAAAGTTTTTTCCCTCGAACGCCGAGCTCGTTGGAGGGGGGAAGCTTTTCAGGATATCTTAGTGACACAGAATTATTTCTGAATTTTTTGGCTTCCAGACTATATTCAGCTAGTTTTCTAATGAAAAAGTAAACTTGAATACTTTTGCAAACTTTTAAATATTTTATTGAAAAATATAATTTCATCAAGAAAATTTGCTGATCCCGGATATAAAATGATAGGCTCGATTAAATAATATATTATCTACAACAATCATTGACCTATTCCATTGAAAATGCACACAAATACACATACAGACACACACACACACCACGTACTATGTTACATATCGACATGTCCAATGTGTACGTGTCATAGAGAAGGTCAAATGACAGACATAGACGAAGAGTAACCGGGTCCGGGTGTAACGGGGAGACCGGAGTATAACCGTCTGGCTCCGGTATCGACTCGTCGTAACCAAGGTAATAGTTGGCGTCGCCACTCGCATGAACAGTCGGTACCGATACACTAGAACACACTCGCTGTTGCAATGCAACACAATGCAAATCTATTCAAACAGTCACGTTTGTTTATTTTCTAAACAAATAATAAAATATCTATTATTTTTATAAAAAATACCATCATAAGATTAAATAGCATGGCTTGGACATAAAATGCACTCCCCTTAAACTTTTTAAAATGTATTAATTAATACAGATTATTATGTCAGTTTTAGCTACTGTGGTGCTTCTCAACGGATTTTTTTTAACTATCAGACTAACTAATATTTCACGATCCAATTTTTTCAGAAATATAGTTTTTCTTTTAAATAAACTGAAAAATTTCTTACTTCTAATTATCCGATTTGGCTGCTTGTGAGACTTAATAGGGTTCTATTCTGATAAATAGATGAAGTTAATTCAAAAGGATTTATGTTAATTTATTACGTTTTGCGAGCTGTAGCGTGCTGCCGTCACTTAAAAATTTCAATTTCTCTACAAATTGATTTTTATAACAGAAAATTAAAACCAATCGAAATTAAATAAAGTAAATATGGAGACTGTAATGTTCTTTTTCAGAAAATGTAAACTTTGAAGTGGGTTACTAACGAAAATTAAGATATAATGCTCATTTTATCGATGTACACACGTAAAACAAATTTAGGACGAGAATAGAACACACTTCCAAGCATAGCTTGGAGTGTACAATAAAAATAGTGTTGCATATACTGGTTATTAGATTTATGCCCGAGTTCACAAACTATATATAAGTCGGGTGAGTTATTTATCTTAACAAACGAGAACAACTTGAAAACTAAGCATATAAAAAAAGTTTTAAATAAATGTTTCATCGTTTGAACGCTTCAATAGAAAGTTTTTTTTTAAATGAAACTTATATTTTTTGCTACACAAAAATAAAATAACTTTAGAAGATTATTTTCCTAAACAATTTTTGCATAGGTATACATTATGCACTGTACCTACTGTGCAAATAAACATTAACTAAATTCTTAAACAATTACTCGTTAAATATTTATATTTTCTTAAGAGTACCATTGTTTTAAAATCGCTGTGTCAAGTTGTAGTCTGTGTCACAATATATAAATAGAGTACCTACAAGCAGTGAATGAAAAATATTAAATATAAAACTGTTTTTGGCAGTTGATACTTGAGAATTCTAAACAAACAAATATGTGTAACTTATTAAATTATGATTTTAATTTAATTTTTATTTAAAGAAATGATTGTTATGTTAATTCATAATAAAAGAATTTTTACTTTTGTTATATTACCTATATGTTTTATTATTATACGTTGTATATAGGATAAATACACGTTTATAAAACAATTAAAGGAAAACTTAAATGTAAAAGTTAGTTATAGAAATAATATTAATTATCAACATTTAAATGGCTTCAATAGTTTTGTTTTTTGCTGTGTTACGAGAAGAAAGTAGACTATTTAAGTTACATATTATGTAACAATTATTTTCTTTGGCGTTAATTACTTATTAACAATCGAGTATCACAAATTTTGGTTTTCTAAAATTGAAATTGAAGAATTCTTTAATTACAGTATAGGTACGTTCTAACCTAGATACAGATAATAGTTTATTGAATTAATTTTACCCAAAGCAAATCAATACTTGAACGCATTTCAATAAACATTGGAAACGTGATTTTAAGCCAAGATTTCAAACGGGTTCCATTTTTTTGTGTGTTATAACGAATATTTTTATTAATTTTTCATAATTTAGTTTAGAAATATACAAATAAAATTGCCTATCATACAAAGTATTTCCTTCAGATTTTTTTGTTATTAGGCTTTTGATGAGAACTTTTGGTGAAATCGAAACACATGTCCAGTGATATTGTTTTATTGTGGTTAAAGTACACTTAGCTTTTCGTTTTCAAGTAGTAATAATTATAATATATATATTATAAAATCGAATGGAAAGAATCGCATATTTTATGATTTTATTTAAATAATATTAACAGTACCATTAAGGTTTATAAAAAGTAGCTTTGTTTGTGGTTACAATGCCCTGCTATATACTATATATATATACATATAAGGTACTGGCACTAGTAATGGCCGCTATAAGAGCAAGGTTTACTGTTTTTGTGATTGACGGTTTTTTTTTTTTTGTAATTCTCATGAACTGATGTTACTAATAAAACAAGTAACTTTTTATTTAATCAATGTTCTCAAAAGTTTTTTTTAAATTATAGCCTTTTATTTTTTTGTTTTTCTCCAGTAATGGATAGAGTAAAGTCAGTAATGAGCATGCAGTGATGGACACTTACTAATGATTATACAATGATAATTACTACGACACAAAAGATATAAAAAAAAGAATCGTCAAATTTGAAACAATGTAAAGCAGTTTCTATGATAATATAATAATTAATAAATAAATTAGACTAATAATAATTAACATAATTTAAATGTCCACCATTTTGACACCTATGGGCCGATTGTCATCAAATCACGCTGTATGTCAGGTTAAATGTATATAGATTAATATTCAGAAATGATAGTAATCAAATATTAACAAATATTTCTAATTCAGTACATTTAATTAAAAAATAGTCATTACTGGGGTCATATTCAAAACTGGTGCCAGTACCATATATATGTATATTTAAAACATTAATAAGTAAATCCCGTACAAATACCTTGACATAATTGTACGCGTACTGATTTGTTATTTTTCAACAAAACGATTTTCATTAGAGGATAATTATTTTCCTAGACATGACTGATTTCTGTAATTCACCAATCAGAGATTATGGTAAGAATAGAGAATACTAACTAACTATTATTGATATAATCTGATGCTGTCAGCGTGAATCCGTTACGTACGTGTCTCTACTTTAATACATGTCATTAGGTACTATATTCATATTCATAATATTTTTATCATTGTGTTGTAAAGTGTATTTTAGAAAATAATAACAGATATATATTGAGGCCCATAAAGAGAATCAATGATCGTTTAGAAAATAGCAGGTTTTTATTAAAAATTATTTAAAAAAAATATTTTTTGTAATTTTTTATTGCAAAGAAAATTTCGAAATATTTGAATTTGTTTCTAATTTATGATACTATTATCAATTGTAATGTTTATAAAAATATATAGGTACATACTTAAATTTTTTTTAAATAGTTGTAAAACTTTTTGATTTTCATAGCATAAACTACTTTTTTATATACAATTCCATGAATAATTCAGCAAAACAATTTGATGAAATTAAAAGTTTTGATTAAAATTAAAAAAAAATCGAATGTACGAATTTTTAAATGTGTCAAATACAATAAAACTCGTAGTGGTACGTTTTGACGGTTTGGGGCTGTAGGCAAAAAATAATTTTATGTCTCATTAAAAAAATATCTACCTTGGGAACCACGGGACTTTCTTATACGTAATCCTAACTGTGAATAGTATACGTGATTCTTATTTTATTAAAAATTTCTGACAAACTAACAAGATAGAATAAAATCAATAATATAGGTAATATTATTCTCTACATTATATAACAAATGATTTTTTTTTAACGTAATAACTAAAACAGATGTTTACTCGTGTAAATTTTTGAATTATTTTTGAAATAAGAAAAAAATGTTTTAGATAAAAAATGCCGAGTATGTTATTATCTATAATTTATTCCCCATACATTTTTTCCAACATTTATGATTTAGCAAGAAAGAATTTTTTTATGTAATTATTTAGATTCACCTACACTGTTCACTGTCAGAATTACGTATAATAAAGCCGCATTGTACCTATGGCAAACACAGACACTGTTCAATCTCTGTAATACGTATAAGAAAGTTCCATGACACTCATGGCAGATATTTCTCCTCTGTTATGAACCATTTGAATTATAATAAATTTTTTTTTTCAAAAATTCGTTTTTACGAAAAAATGAATAGAATATAAATTATAGATATTGATATTACCTACAATTTTTAACTTTTTCTCTATTTCGCACTGTTTCAGAGTAATTCGAAAAATTCAAAAATTGACTTAGGTAAATATCCGTATCCGGTTGAAAGGTCGTTTTCAAAAATAGGATGTTTTCTTCCCAGACAAAAATTAATCTTAAATATAAAATTTCATCCTTCTATGATTTGTCGTAATTGAGTTACAGCGCTTACAGACCGACAGACAGACACACAGACACACAGACAACATGGCGAAAATAGTCAGAAAGGATTAAGGGAAGGTTAAAATGGATAATTCCATCAAAATCCGGATTTCGAAAAATATCGGCTTCACTATACTTACTTATACTATACATATGTATATACATATAATATGTACATATATTTCATATACATGCTATAATAGTCTATATAAAGGTTGATTTTTTGATATTATCTCACATTTGTGGTGTAGAGATACAGTCTGCCGTCAGCCAGCTAGTTTCGTTAGCGTTTGGCGCAGGGTCGGCTTTATTTTTGTAAAAATGTTGCAACTACTTTATAAAATCTGAAAATTTATTTGTAAGCAGTATACTAAGTAAGAACCCCTTTAATCATAATCAGCCTCTAAAATCTTGCAACCGGGCGCGTCAGCAGCGCGTTTAACTTAACGAGTTTAACGCGCTGCTGATTATAGTTGTATCATTGACGTAACTTACTCGTATGTACAGTTAACAACAATTTTAAGCAAATATATTTTATTATTTAAATAGGTATAATGTCTCATCGAACAAAATAAAACAGTGGAAGGTGACAGCTCACTGTGGTCATCTCTAGCGGCAATTTTTGACACGCTTGCTCTATATTTGTTCAAATAATTATCATGTTATGACTGAATTCGAAACCAGACAATTTTTTACGAATTCAGTCTGTTTGGGTGAATATTAATTTTACTTAAATTGAGGTATTTATTTTACTACATTTTATTGAAGAATTCAAAATGAAGGTAATTAATGCCAAAAACCAAGCACTTACTTAAAATAAACATTTCAGCCACGTATCTGTCAAAATAAATCACACATCATAAATTGTGTAAGACAAAGTTTCTATATGAAGACTGTTAAATGCAATTTAATTAAATAAATTATCATGTTTAATTTCTTTGTTTATGTATAATGTGCAGTATGTACAGGGTTCCCCAGCATTACTGATGAAAACGTTTAGATTCTCTTAAAATTGGTTCTCGTGAGTTTTTCTAGATATTTTGTACAGTGTGTGTGTTCAAAGTGTTCATTATTATATTGTTTACATTGTGTGTAAGTTTTATTACAAAATATAATTGCAATAGTGTCTAATCATAATGGAAGCTAGAGTAATAAAATGTAAAATGTTACCCTCTCGGCACGCTCAATCAGAAATTTTATTTTCTGATGAGAAAATGTTCCTTTTATAGGAAGCTCACAATCAACAAAATGATATAGTGTATTCTGTATCTCTTGCTGTTATTCTTAAATGTAAATTAGCTGTCTAACGTTTCCAGAATGTCTCTCGTGTAGTTAATGGTTTGGGGGAGCAATATAAAAAAGGCAAATTACCGTTACACTTTGTGGAGCCAGGGGTAAATGTTAATCAAAATTACTATATCGAGACAGTTTTAAAGAAGCATTTTCTACCGTATGCCAATGACTATTATTGCTTTCAGTAAGACCAGCTCTCGCACATAAAGCAAAAAAGACAATTGAGTGGTTAAAAGACAATGTCTCTGATTTATCGAACCATCTAAATAGCCTGCTTCTTTTCTAGATTTAAATCCTTTGGATTATTTTGCATGCTAGTAAAATTTGGCAATGTGAAACGCTTTAAAATTGATGAATTTAAAAATTTTTTGATTAAGATTTGGGATGAAATGCCATAAGATATGATCCGTGTCTTGTGTGGAAGTTTTTCAAAACGAATGAAATTCATAATTCGTGAAAAAGAAGATAGATTTGAACTGAATTAATTTTATGTAACCTCCATAATGTACCTACATAATGAATGGGTGAATTATTTTTTTTCAGAAATAAATCATAGTTTCCTCAAAAATCACTCGTTTATTTGACATCAGTAAAGCTGGGGAACCCTGTACTTCGTACTTTTATTAATAAAATCATTTATATTTTAAAAACTTATTTAAATTTCGTAATTTGAACAAACGTCAATTTTTTTCAATTTGGTCATTTTTTGTGTACCAATTCTAAGTATCATTTATTTATTTATTATTATTTATTAAGATAAATTGAACTAAACTGTGAAAATATATGTTTATAGGAAAAATACCATAAAACTAATTTTAAAATTAATATTTTTTGTTATAGGATTAGTTTTGATTAATTTTTTTTATTGAAAAATATTTTCCATTTAAAAAAAAAAAAACTCCCTGTTGATTAATATTTCATTTTTCTAGATATTATGTATTTTTACAGTAAATAATAATCAATTCCATACAATTTAAATATATTTTTCGAACTGCCAGAAATAATATTGAATATTATTAATACTATAAGGCATACAAAAAATTATTAAGAACCTTCTTGATCCAGTTAAAGAAAGATGAAGAAATTGTATGTAGGTAGACAAAAGTTTCAAGTAAAAAAACATCTGCCAAGTAAATGCACAGTGCTTCCTCGTGCTAAATTCACTAAAACCGATAGTGTTCAGATAAATTACCTGGCATTGGTTAATCATTTAATTTTTATACAAATTTTACTAAAAAATCTTAGTTCGAAATTTTTCTTAAAACGCACCTGAATATTTTTTCATATATTTTTAATTTTTTGACAATTTCAATCTAAATCTAAATTTATGCAAATGTCAAAGTGACATTTAAAACGTCAAAGTGACATTTAAAACGCCAAAATGACATTTAATATATCCAATCAAATATCAATTTAGAAAAACAAAACACGAATTTTTAAAATAAATTGAGATAAATCTTTGTAAGGGAATATTTTACAACAAACGTAGTAGACCCATATTATAGGAAATTTAATGCTCTACAAAAAATATTCTATAAAATTTTCTCGTAACATATGTCGTTCTTGAGATATTTTGAAAAAAGAAATATATTGGGGTGTCACCCCTCCCCCTTACACACGATTTTGAAATGGGACCGTCCTCAAACCAAACCCAACCATCCGACCAAGTTTCAATAATATCGGTTCAGTGGTTCATGAGTTATGCGTGTGACAAGGATTCAGGGGACAGACGGACGGACGGACGGACGGACGGACACACGGACAGACAGACAGACACGGAACGAAAAGTGTTTGTCTTGACGTGAAACGGATAAATCAATTTAAAATTTTGAAATTGGAGAACTTTTTTTTGTCTCAATCTGAAACGATCACATAGCTTCTCGTATCTTCGATATTGCGAGGAAGCAAAATAAGATCAATACTTTTTATATACCTAATAGTTCGAAAATAAAAAATATATATTTAAGTAAAAGTATATAATTTTATTTTTTATAATAATTCAACATTAGAAACAAACAACCAGCTATTTTATATTTATATATAAAATATCCTACGAAATAAGATCGACACAATTTTCTATAGCGCTCTCACACGAAGAGCCTTTGTTGTGATTTTTCGTTCCCGGAATTTCACCGACAAGGATGTGACTGTTTTGCGGGCGCTGCGATGTCATGGCAACCTCATTGGCGACATCTTTTGGTTTTATTTTCCAACATTAATGATACGACACGTGCGGCCAATAACGAGGTGGTTTAAAATATAAAATTAATAATACATGATAATGCATACATTTTTTATACTTAATTTGTAGAAATATTATTTTCAGATGGTTATATATACATATACAGTCATGTCACAAAAATAGCTAGTTGGGGAATGGAAAAATAAGACTATTCTAGGTATAATAAGTGTGAACTAGTTGATCTTTAGTAATATCATTTTAATGACTATAAATATATAAATTTCTTACTAACGAAATGATTGATTTAATTCATTTTAAACTTTGAACAGATTTTTATCTGGGCGAGTCCAGACTAACCACTATTTTTACTGACTTTTTGATTGATTTATTTTTTACGTAAAAAGTCCCTTCTTGATAAATTGACGCCTAAATAGTAAAAACAATAAGAAAGAACACCTTTTTCATTATTACATATTATTTTAAAAATCACTTAACATTTAACAACTCCAAGCAATGAAGTAAAAATTATCTATATCAATCGAGTGTAACGCCCGTCAAAAATCATTAAAAATAAATAAACATACAATCGAGCATTATTCTTATGTTTACATCTGCCTATATTAAGAGTTTTTGCAGATTTAACTGACTTAATAAGTTATTGTTAGCTTAAATAACCTTCCGAAATTTGTAACGCCCGTTACAGGTACTTATGAGTATTTTACAAATCTAATAATAAGTGTACAAAATTCTCCTTTTAACATAGTGAATTTAAAAAAAAATCAGTTCCTTTTCAGGTGTTATTTTATATTATTTTATATTAATATCAAAAATATCGTTTTGATCAGTATAAATATGTAAAATCCATTCCATGGACTCGTCCATTTATGATTCAACAAATTGTAGATTTATTATACTTCTATTTTTGAAAATAAAAATGGCTTTCACACATTTTCGACCGCTGCGCTTCGCCACCGGAGTCCCCCTTCGCCGGTCGACATATCTGTCTTCCGAGTCATCTCAACCAAAAAAATACAAATGGTGTTTTACTACATAAACATCTAACTATCGTTTGAAGAAACATACTTAAAAAAATATATAAATAATAATATATCTTTTGCAGTTACAAAAAGTACATAACTTATCGCTATTCTGGTTCATCGAATGATAACATGATATTTGCTAAACCTGTAATCCAAATTTGAAGCCAATCAGTTCAGTAGTTACATATATATCATACTCACTACTTGCAAAAAGCTTAAGTTTCAAAACCTTATGTCTTATATTGGCAAGGATCTAGCTTAGAGCAATAGAATGTTATACTGAAATAAGTTTTGTGTGTGCTCGAGACAATTGTCGTCCTGGGCAACACGAACTCCTGGAGTACCTAGCTAAAGTAGTCCGGGAATAAATACGCAGAAATCCATCACGTAAACAAAAAAATAATTGCGAAGAAAACTGAAATATCTGAATAGAGCATCTGGACTTTCTGGATTGATTAAAATAACCTTTATATGAAAGCTCAACCTTGAGCAATAGGACAATGAGATATACCAGGACAACAACGCATAATGAAATAACTTTGATGACACGATAATAACTACCAAAGAAATACAAACAAAATTAAGAATAGATTTATACAGTTTTATATTTAGATTAAAGTTTTAAGATATTGTAATATGTTTGAATGATAATAATTTCGCCGTTTGAAACATTTTCATATCAGCAAAACGGATAAACACATGTATATAAAGTTAGCAGGGTACTTTTAGCAGGATCAAAAAAAAGTATTTGTCATTTTGTCACTTTTTTGTCGCTATTTTGTACCGCCAGAATTAATTTGTACCTTGAGCCATTTTCGAGAAACAAAAACCCTGGTAACTTTAATCTGAAGTTAGCAGGGTTCGCGATATCTCAGCCGCTAGAGAAAAAAATTTTATGTCCGAATTTGTTACTTGGGCAGTTCTTTCAGCTCGCATTTTTTTTTTCGTCAGAAATGTAGGTATATGTAGGTTATAGCCATTGCATGTAGTACTCCTTTAAGAGTGAATTCTGATGAAAATTAGTGACTAATTACAACTAGATGAAAAATAAATTTTTTGTTATAAATTAGGTTTTTTCTTTCGATACATAAATTATTTCAGGGCAAAAACATGAACATATCTGAAAAAGGAAAATACACTCATTTTAGTGCAGTCTGCTGAGAGAAACAAAATAAAAGTTCGTTTTAATATTTAAAATTGACGAATATTCTATCTATTTTACATATAAACCTCCATAAAAATAATATTATTCCGGAAAAAAATTATTTCAGGATCTCAACTATTTAAATAAGGTCTAAAAAAGACAATGACATTCATTTGAGTGCAGTTTGTTGAGAGAAACAAAATATAAGTTCGTTTTAATATTTAAAATTTACGAATATTCTATCTATTTTACATATAAACCTCCATAAAAATAATATGATTCCGGAAACAAATTATTTCAGGCTCTCAACTATAGCCCAAGTAACAAATTCGGATACAAAAATTTTTACTCGCATTAATAGCGGCTGAGATATCTCGAACCCTGCTAACTTTAGATTAAAGTTAGCAAGGTTTTCGTTTCTCGAAAATGGCTCAAGGTACAAAATTTATTCTGGCGTTACAAAATAGCGACAAAAAAGTGACAAAATGACAAATACTTTTTTTTGATCCTGCTAAAAGTACCCTGCTAACTTTATATACATGATAAACACAGTTTTATCCAAAAAAAAATGCTTACATTCAAGTATTTTCCTACAATCGTAAATTTCGTTTGTCAACAGAAATGTCATTCAACATGAAATTCAGTTATAAAGGTAAATTTTTTATTAACCATTTATATTATAAAAGTTTCGGCGTATATTTTTTTTCATTTCTTCGGATTTGATTTAGTATTACTTAACTTAAATATGGGATAAACTAACCGATTATTTAAAGATGATCTTCCAAGTAATTTTTGTTACTTTATTTCAAAAATACTAAGAAGTACTTGATACTTCAAATATTTTTTAACAAGTAAAGTACTTGATATACTTAACATAAGTACTTTTCATAATACTTGCATTAAATCCTGATTCTAACAAGTACAGTACTTTAAGTATCCCATGTAGGAAATTACAAAGAGGCTACGGTTGGCCCAGGTTTGCGCCAATGCTAGCCAACACTGGACCAAGATCCAAATGATAACTTCGTCCAAGACTCGCCCAAGGCTTGTTGTACCAAAGCTAGCCCAATCTTGGGTAAAGAATAGATGACCCAAAGCTCGGTATCTGAAGGTTGGCCTAGACTGGGACCAATAACGAAAAAGCAACACTTGCAACCTATTATTGGGGTCAAGCTTGAGACTTATTTCAAGTACATTTGAAAAAAAAATTACTTGATACTTTTTATTTAGTACTTGGTACTGGTACTTTAAGTAATTTCACTGAGTACTTGTGACAGCTCTAATATTAAGTACAGTAGTCTCTTTTTACGCGGTGCGATTTTAATGTAAATTCATGGGTTACCCGTTTCGGGTATCTAATGAAAGCTTACAATTCAAGGAATTTAAATATGTAAACATACTTTTGCTATCATTAAAATATTCAACAAGATTTCGCACCAGTTCACAAACGGTAACAAGTTGTATTTTCAGATAGTAAAAATAATAAATAAAATTAAACAAATAAAATTTAAAAACAATTTTTTTTTAAAGATTTCAGATTTTCGAATTAATTTTCTTTGTACTTTTTTTTTAACATTCTTATTTTCTTGAATTTACATACATATTTTTCACGCTATTTTCGTTCTATTTTAATTGATTGATTTGGTTTAACGCGGTTTTAAAAAATTATGGAATGTATTCCAAATTTTACAACGTCATTTTCAAGCGATTTTTTATACGCGATTTGCAGTGAAACGTATCTACCGCGTAAAAAAAGATCTTACTGTAATAAATAATTTAACACTAGACTTGTTGAATGTATTTTAAACCAAAACATCAATGCATACTAGACTTTAATTAAACATCGTTGTAGAACGTACAATTAAAATGCACTAACAATAAGTCTTAACATTTTTGCAACATGTTTCAGAGGGTCAAATTATCCACTACCTTTATTATCCCCGTTCTATTACGATTGCTGATAAGTATGTAAATATGCAGATTTGTGATGTATAGGCAGGATAATACCGCAGGCCGATTCTTGCACGAATTTTCATGTGGGTTAATAATAATTTTCCATTTTAAAATTTATATGCAAATTATTATAAATGGGTATGTGTATAACTTTTTTTCTCAAAGTGAAAAGCCTTTTGTTTTAAATCGACAGTAATAAATTCGTTTTAAAAAAAGAACAGTAACAATTTATCAAAATAAAAATAAAGCAGAAAAATACATTAACATTTTTAGTTAAAAAAATGTACAGTGAAAATTAAATATTTAAGATATTTTATTATTAATTTCATTTATTTATGATTAATAAATATTGTATCAAAACCTTTACATTTACATTTTTAAGGACATCAAGATAAAATACTCTACAAGTGTCTACAAAGTCACGACCCTCAATTCAAAGTACCAAAAGTTACAGACATTTTAAGTGATTTAATTGTTAAAATGAACGTCTAGAAGGCTCTGTCTCACAAATTGTTTTTATAAAAATAAGTTAAATGTTAATTTTATGGGAAATTTAATTCTCTATAAAAATGGTCAAAAATCAGTATTTTAACGTCTGTACTCTATAAATATATCAATTAAATAGCAATATATACCCTACTACTGAGCTATCGGAAAAAGAATGACCCAGCCGAAAACTGGCTTTATTAGAAAACTCTATTTTTATTCTCTACAAAATGACGTCTTTAAATTTGTTTATCAATTATCATGAATCAATAATACCAAATTTAGTACTAAAGAATAATTGTTCAATGTTATTTAAATGGGAAACTGGACTCCCTTTAGCGACACATCTTAAAATTAAACTACAGGGTAATCCTTCGGCAAGGATTTATTTTAGGTCATAAACTTATTTCGTAAAGAAAACGAAGAAAAAAAAAGTTTTTTTTGACACATCTTGTTGTATGTATATATTCTTTAAACTAATGAAAATTTTAGGATATTCTGTGCATTTTTAAATTTTGTAAACCAATAGTATAGGTATTATCTTACCAAACTACACATCATATATGTATAATTTCCGATGAGTCATAAATAATAACGCCTTGCACTTTTTTAAATACAAATAATGATGTAAATACAATTAATATAATTGATCTTAATAACTACATAACAAATATTTACTACACAAAATATCCGCAGTTTTGACAAATTGACTTCTTATAATCTAGCAGCAAGAATGCAAAACAAGCCCTTTGAGCCAAAGGTCGATGTCCCCGATAATGACTCGAAAATTCCAAATGGAAAACTTGATTGGCGTTTGTATTTGGAGCAAATATAAATAGCTAAATTATTTCCACATATGTTCAATAACCACGCATTTATCATTGCTATAATTTAATGCATCGATTTATATCAAATAAATAAATATACATATGTATCACAAACATAAATCTTACAAAATACACATCCTATCAGTTTACTTAAATATTAATTATTAGTTATAAATAAATTAGAATATTAGCTTTTCGAATATTTAATACAAGGGGGCATTACGATGTATGAATAGGGGATTTAATTCAGCTTTTGGGAGGTGAAATTAGAGCAAAAATAAAATACACTTGTTCCGGGCATTATTAATAAATATATTAAATTTTGAAAATTGTTGTATTTTATCTATTCTGTATTATATGAAGAGCAGCAGAACAAAACCGGATAAATCAATTTTGAACTTCAACCATCACCGGATATCGACTGACCAAAGACCACGGATCAAATATTGCTAAAACTCCTTTAAAAATGTGTCTCGCAACAAAAGCTAACAAATCTACTATAAAAAGACAGAAAAAGTTTATGTGCGATTATTACGTTAAAATTTCTTTGACGAAATGTGTCTTATTAATTAAAAAGTTTAATTATTACTGTTTTCTTTCACTTACAACTTTTTTCCATTACAGGTTATGATGTCTCTATGGTTCAAATGTGGATAAATCCAACGCCGCGGAACAAAACAGGATATCTAATTTTTTAAAGTTATTCATCTTCCAACTTATGCAAAGACGCTAGTTCAAAATTTGGGTATTAAAAAATCTCCACTGTACCTACCTATAACCATACTAAAAAAAAGTACATGAAAATAGGGTAGTTACATTTTGGCCTCTCCTGTAAAATTTACAAAAATGGATTTCTTAATTTTTTATTATTTTCTTATACATATTTTGGCTAAATCTCGTTGATTTTTTAGGTAGAAAATATTATTATCGATATTACATGGTTCTGGATTAAAATATAGATATTATCATGTAGGTAAATTTAATATTTATGAAATTATATTTTTTATTTTTACTCTAGTTTCACCTTTCAAAAGCTGACTCAAATCCCTCACTCATACATCGTAATTAGGGTTTGCAATCCCGCAATGCGGGATCCCGCATTCCCGCGGGATCCCGCACGTTTTGGAGATCTGCGGATCCCGCACTGAAAGTGCGGGATCCGCGCGGAATTTTTTGAACATTAAATTTGTAGGTCGCGTGCGTTTTGAATACTTGTAAAGCGTAAATATGAATAAAAAAGGTAACAATTTTGAAAAAAAAAATTAAGGTTGAGATGACTGAATATGAAACTAGTGAAGTAAATTATATTTCTTGTTCACGATTAGTTAAGTGGTTACACTGAGTGCGACTCAGGCGACGAAAGAAGTTCGAACAGCCCCCAGATTACAAAAAAAAAAAAAAACATAAAAAATACAAAAATTTAGAAGAAGAATAGCAGATTAAATGAAAGTTAACCACAAAAATTTAATACACAAAATTCGATCTACATGATATTTTTTTAACAGTATTATCCCTAAAATACAACCGTAAATAATGATATTTAGTGGTTTAGTTTTACGTGACATACCGTATTTACTAGGGTGTTTTTTTTAAATTTATTTTTTTATTTTTTCGGTCCCGCTAGCCTATGTTTTAGCTTTGGATCAAAAGTTAATTGTCCCAAAATTTCAGACTCATAGATCAAACCTGTGGACGGCGCAAACCGAGTCATTTTCCCATTTGATTAACATGGGAAAAATTACTTTTTTACTTATGCGTGAATATTTCGTTGAAAAATTTATTTATTTTAATTTCTTACAGCAGCATATCATAGAGAATTAAATTTCTTATAAAAAAGATCCCAAGTGCTCAAATCATAGATCGAATATTTTTAAAGATATGTTCGTTTAAACATTATCATAAAAAGTAAAATCAAATTTTTATGATAATTTTTAAACAAACATTTCTTAAAATTTATTGGATTTATGAATTAAACACTTAATTCTCTTTCAAAAAAAAAAATTGTTTTCAACGAGATATTCACGCGTAAGTAAAAAAGTAATTTTTCCCATGTTAATCAAATGGGAAAAAGACTCGGTTTGCGCCATTCACAGGTTTGATCTATGAGTCTGAAATTTTGGGACAATTAACTTTTGATCCAAATCTAAAACATAGGCCTGCGGGATCGAAGAAATAAAAAAAAAAAAAACACCCTAATATATACCTACGTATAAAACAAGGGCTAATTTATACGCAATCAAGGAGTTAAAAAAATTGAAATGAATAATCGAACAAAAAGACAAAAGTAGTTAGTAGCATCTTGTCCTTGTACCTAACATATTAGACAACCTCCTATTTACAGGTGTATTTTATGGATTTTACATCGGTCTATACGGTACGAGTTACGTTTACGTATCATATGTTACCACTATGAAAATATTTTTCATTAGTTAATTTTCATGTTAACTAAATAATAGTAACTTTAAGTATGAATAACAAAATTTTTGGAAAAACTGCGGGATCCCGCGGGATCCCGCGGGATTTGAGAATTTCCCGCAAAATTCCCGCGGGAAAAAAAAGTCTGCGGGATTGCAAACCCTAATCGTAATGTCCCCTTGTTAGATCCTCTTTAATAATCTGCGTATGTTCGTTAATACATATTTATGTACATATGTATGTTTGGTAATTAAAACGTATAATAAAATATTAGTAAATACGATTGTATCATTTATTATTACACCTTAATAGTGGTATTAATAAATTACAGTCAATAAAAAAATCAATCCATATAGTAATAAAAACAATATTGATTTTTTAATAGCATCTCGTAACGGTTATTAAAAACTGAGAACATTTTGAATAACTTAATTTGTTTTGGTTTTTACGTGTGTTCTAAATACAATCACGATTGCAAATAATAGTTTTATATTTGAAAATAAAAAAAATACATAACCTTGTTTGATATCTACATATACTTTCATATGTATTGTTTTATGTTTTAAATAACATGCATATATGAACTGATATACGTATTTTATAAAAAAATAATTATTTGTGAAAAATAGGTAGGTATGTTGTTTTTTACGAAAGACAATAAATATTTTATAAACAATGAATTTAGTTTTGTTAAATAAGTTTAGTTAATAGTTTTTAAAACAGGTTATAAAGAGATTCTTTCTTCTGTAATAAAATAATTGAATCACATATTAATATGTAATTAGAATCAAATTAAACTAAAGTTTATTATTCTGTAGTTACAGAAAATACATATGTATAGTATAAGAAAGTATTTTTATGCCATTTTTTTTCGAATTCGACTATTTTCGCCATGTTTCTGTGTGTGTCAGTCTGTAGACTATAGATACTATTACTAAAAAACGGAACTGAAAAAATAGAAGGGTGAAATATTTAAGATTAATTTTCATTCAAGGAAGAAAACCTCCTATTTTTTAAAAACGATCTTGTCAATTTTTAAATTTTTCTAATTTTTAATAAAAGTTATAAATAATATTATCTATAATTTATTTTCTATTCATTTTCTCCCCAAAAATTTGTCAAAGATTTTTTCATATATATTCTATAAATAGAAACACAGTTCATTTTCAGTATTACGTATAAGAAAGTCCCGTGGGACCCATGACAGATATTTTATGAATAAGTACAATAATTATTTGTAAGCAATAATGTTTTATAATTAAATATTTTTAAGGGATGTAATAAAATATTTAATGAATTCAATGAATTATGAATAAAGTTAACATATTATTATTTAATAATAAATCATTTACATATATAAAAATATAAATAAAATATACAAATGTACTAGATAATAAATATAAAAATATTATTAGGTTACGATAACACCTGTTTTTTTATTGTTTATAAAATGTCATTTATCGATTTATCATTGACGAATGTCAATCGGCAAAAAAATCGAAAAATGATTACTTATGTTGCAAAGTCACAATATTTATGACATACATATATATTCAAGAAATTACTTTATCATTTATCTTTCTCATTAAATATTGGATATTCTGAATTTTAGTATTTAAATACATATGTTAAACTTGATATAAAATTAATTAATGAAATGGACGTATGTTTTTATTTAAAATGATGTAACTATATAAGCTTCGCCCTAGAAAAAGATAACCGATGATGTTTGTCTTAATATTTTTGAATCTGTTGTAAGCGATTCTGACCTTTATGGTGACTTCTGAAGTACATAGTACTTACATATCATCAAATACAAACACAAATACGGAAGTATCAAGGTAAGAGGTTAAAATTTAAAACCACTCATGCAAACTGCCCTTTCAATAAAAAGGTTTATTAATTTTTTTACAATGTATTTAGTCAAGTAAAACAACTGGATTATATATCTACCGATATTTTTTTGCTCTTCCATAATTTATGTTATCATATATTTTTTATATGTAGGTATTGTTCATAAAAAAAAAAAAATATACTTCCTATTAATACACATATACTCAAAGCAAATATGTATTTTTATTTAAACAATCACTTTCGTTGTTCTGTATTCAAATTACTAACAGTTTTAAAAACAAAAACACGATATATTTTTAAATCAAAATATAATTATAAAAATGGAAAAATAACAATTCATGGTATGGATATTAAAAAAATGTATTATTGTATATTGAAAGGATTTTTTCATCCAGTTTATATACAACTTAAATAATAATAATAATTTATGTGTGAGATAATTGAAAAAATATACCTTCTATAATATGCATATTGTTTTTGTTTAGAATATTAACAGCTGTGTTATCGAAAATTAACGAAGTTTAATATAGGCTCATTTAATAAATTAATAAGTATTTCTAGAAAAAAGTAAGTGGATAATATTAAAAAAAATTTAAAATAAAATTGAAATTTAATTAATTAATTTCTGATTGTGAGTTATAGCTTTATAAAGCAAGCACAAAATGCGATATTTTGTAAACTTTGTCTATATGCATGGGGTTAAAAAAAGTACAGACAAAACCTGTAGAAATGATTTGACAGTATAAATAATTAGTATAGGTAGCTTCAAAATACTTTTTTAAATGTAAATAAAATCTAAAAAAAAACTTTAATTCGTTTTACCCAGGGTTATTTATACCGTAATTACAGAACTTTGAATTTTGTATTTTCTATTCTACGCAACAATTTAAATTCTCTTTCAATTAAAAAAGATTATTTAAAAACTGAAATTCTAAATTTGCTTGCTTTATAACCTTAGAAGTCTGAGGGAAATGAAGAAAATTACAAATTGAGAAAATCATTGTAAGTAGTATTTAATTTTTTAATGATTTTTTGTATTTATGTGTAACCATTTTACTGAAATTATTGTCGATCTTTGTCTAGAAATATATAGTTTACTATGAGCTTCAGAAGTCATCTACCACCCTAAAGATCAGAATCGCATACAACAGATTCAAAAATATTAAGACAAACATAATCGATTATCTTTTTCTATGACGGAGATTATATAGTTACATCATTTTAAATAAAAACACAAATATACGTCCATTTCATTAATTCGTTTTATATCAATTTTAACATATTTAAATACCAAAATTCTGAATATCAAATATTTATTGTCACAAAATATACTTATAAAATTTTTAATAGATTACTTAATAATTTATTCGCACAAATATATATGAGTACCTATAAACGAAGATTACTTCTTTAGCAAATGAGTTTCAAAATATCGGTCTTTGTTTGGTACATGGAGAAATGATTAAAATATTATAATAATCAAATGGGAGAAGTCTACTAAGTTTGTGATAAGCGAGTTTGAATTAAAACTGGTCGACCACTTCTGCATACGACTGTACCTGCTGGAAGAATGGCAATTAGCGTTAATGATTCTATGGTCATCAAATATTTGAAGAAAGAAATAACGTGAAATTGATATAATAAAAATTTCACCAATAAAAAATCTATAACGAAAACTTTCAATCTAATCATACTCGTGCATACACATACATACATCATGTTCATATGAAAATAACGATATAAATACTTTAAAAATAATCTTAAAGCCACACAGTTTCAGAAACGAATTCTGCGGTTTCAAAATTCCACCGACAAACGCAGTGCGACAAAAAAAGAACAAGCATACCGGGCATGCACACAAAATTGTCTGCACTGTTTGGTCAGCGCTCCCCATGAGGATGTGCGGTGTGCGGTGCAAGGCCAGTGCAGACACGATTGCACCACACCAGGAGCAAAACATTAGGTTTTGTGCGTCACGTAACCTCTAGACGTCGTGTCGTTGTATGTGCATTTAATGTACCCGTCGCGGTTGACGTAATATCCCGGACCCCCCCTCCACCGCAGCACAATTCGATTTGCTCACTTGCATATCATCGCCGTTTATAGATACGAAAAACATTATTATCTTCACTTTTTATAGATTTTTTTGTGTTACGTCTGTCTACATTGAAAAAAAATAATGGATACAAATACCTCAAATTATTTGAATCATATTTACTGAAAGCAAATAAATTTTTCTTGAACTAAATAATTCATTGACGTTGCGTCCAATAACCCAGTTATTTATAGGAACCTATTTGATTCAAATAGCCTAATTTATTAATACAAAATGTTATTTTATTCAATACAATAATTATTTGGATTGATGTATTTAATGATTTATTACAAATAATAAATATTTTTGACCAAAATATTTACTAAGCTGACTGCAATTCAAATGATGTGCCGCAAATATATACTTTTTTGATTAGATAAATTAAAACTATTCGAAGCAACTAATTTAATTTTTATTGATACAAATAGAAATAATTTAATAACAATAACATAGTATCTTGGACCAACAAACAATTATTCGATACAATTACTCCAGAGCACGCAAGTTACCCCTCGCTAGGGAATTGTATTTCTGCTCCGTATATAGGTACGTATAAGACAGTCATATTCTAACCGATCTGGGAAAAACCCAGTCGTATAATTTGGAGAGAACGGAAAAGTGTGACACCCGCTTTTTAAAACTTCAGTCAATTCCACTTGCTTGTAAAGTCCGGGCTCCTCTTCAAGATTTGAAATCCGCTGTGTGGTGAGTCATACCCCCCTCCCTCCTCTTTTCAAGAAATAAGTACGAACAATTATTGGGTTGAAATAAAGAAAAACTTGGTTCAAATTGTTATTTACTTGATGCATCGAATCAATTTATTAAACAAATATTTATTTGGCCCTACTACGAAATTATTGGCTGCTGCACAAATACTTTATTTACTTGAATCAATTCATATTTATTTGTTCTCAGCATTTTTTTCAGTGTTTCAATGTTTCTTTTATGGAGAATATATTGTCCCAAAGCAAACTATTAAAATGTCTCCTGAAAAATTATATTTTTTGATTTATGCCATTCTTGTGTATAGGAGATATACGAGTAACGATGTTGCAGCCTATAAGTGAAAGTAAGATTTTTAATACATTTTTTAGTAGTTTTTGATTTTGATATATAGATCAGTACAATCCAAATTGAGTTATGTATTCTGCTAGATTCTAAACATTATTTTATAATAGAAAAATGATAGAACTAAAACTAATTTAAAAAAATACCTATGTAGAGCAAACTGGATTTGTATTGATGTAATATACTTAAATATTTCATTTTATGCAAAACCAGCATTATAAACAACAGCATGTAATACTTCTTTGTAAAGTCGCATATGTTTTTTAACGACACGTATTCGTTGCTAACAGATTTTTTGCACACAAAGGTATATGTATTTATTTAGTTTATCGACAGCGATCCGCTCTTTCCATTGCAGCCAAAAAGAATTTGTTTGCTTTATGACGGACATAAAAAAGCCCTCTTACGAAATACAAATGCAAGGTCATGGATCAAATAAAGAACAATGAGATACAATCAGAGTCATTATTTTATATAAATAATGGCGATTCGTTTATACATAATATCATGTTTCATTGATAAGTAATTCTTTGAATTCGAATCTATACATACCAATTATTGTGAGCAAATAATTGCAAAATAATGATTTTTTAAGATAAATAAATAGTTGAAAAATATTATTAAAACATTTAAAAAGAGCATTTTAATAAATAAAATACTGCTTTTGACCCCCTGATGGTGCCATTTTTGAGTTATAAAAAATAGGCTCAAATTCTACTGATTGATACCCCACACGTCTTGGTATACAATTTTTTTAATTTGTTTTAAAGTTCCCTGCACCATTTTTGATTTAGAAAAAATAAGAGAAAGGGTAAAATTTTACTGGTTTGGTTATACATTTTGACGTGTCACATGCCTTGGTATAAAAAATATTTTTATTGTCTTGCTTATCCCCTTCGCACACCTCTTAAAAAAAATATTTTTTTTCAAAAAATTTCTACAAATAAAAATTTCAAATTTCTAGTTTATATAGTTTACGAGATATTTTGCTTTGACTGAAAAGCAAAGACAGTGTGATTAATAGGGTTTCTTCGGAACCCTAAAAAGTAGTAGCTTTAAAACTTTACAAGCTGAAGGACCCACACAAAACTAAGTAAGAATAAGTATTGATCAGTATTTATATATTTTATTTGTTGAATTGAAAAAACAATGAAACAAAATGTAAAAAATGCTGGATCATGTGTTACGGCACTCTATTTAAGAACAGTTTTCTGTTGTCATGAGAGTTATTACTATAGATATAGGCAATCTATACTTGTTCCATTGTCACTATATCTTACGTTTGACATATTTACATTTATTTTATATTTTTGACCTTTTATTAATTAAAGTAATTTTATATTTTAGTATTAATGTATTTTGTCGTTTGAACTTTAAAATTGAATTATCATAAATTAATATCCATCAATTTTATGTTTAAAAAAAGCCATAGCTGTCACAAGTACTCATTGTCAGTGAAAGTACTTGAAGTATAAGTACCAAGTACTAAGCGAAAGTTTTTTTTGCTATTTTCAAATGTACTTGAAGTGAGCACTTTAAGTACTTTACTTGTTAAATTCAAGTAATATTACGCTCAAAAAGTACAAATTCTTTTTCAAATATTTTACTTGTAATATTGACAGCTCACAATTTTTTGCATTGGTGGCGTATAGTGGGTAAGTCAGGGTAAGTATATAAATTATAAAATAAATTGACTTAACAAAAAAAAACTTCCCTTCACATAAATTTCACGCTTCGCCACTGTTATAAAATTTATAAAAAAAATAATAAGATTTTATGACGACACATTTCAAGAAAAAATAGGGTGCAAATATTAAATAATATTAAATTCTAAGAAAAAATACACATATACATTCACAATAAATATGAAAGCAATAAGAGAATGAAAAGGGACCGAATCTTATATTTTGTTCACTTGTTTGAATTTATCATGCACGTATAATAATAATTTGAAGAATATATTATACAAGGCCGTTAGTACAAAATGCTACTTCCATGTAAAAAGTATTAATCACACTGTTATATTTTCAATGAATGTATATTTTTAGATTTCTTTTCAAATTTAAATATTGATTTTAGATTTTTATGTTCACAACTGAATATTGAAACTTTGATTTCTGTATTTAAGTATAATTATTTGAAAAAAATGTAGAATCAAAAAAGATCATTAGTAAAATGATAATATTATCAATTAATCAATTTCAAAAATTAAATAAGGTACTGGCACCAGTTATGGCCGCTATAAAAGCAAGTTCTCGTTATTTTTGGACGAATAGGCTTGTAAAGTAAGTACTGCGACACAAAAGATATGAAAGAAAGAATCGTCAAATTTGAAACAATGTAAAGCAGTTAGTTATGCTAATAATTAGTTTATTGTCCGGTATTATAAAGGAATTAGCACAATTTGCTAGCTAGCAAGCACATTCAAATGAGGTTTCTAACCTCTCTGACAGTTCTGCTTTTGTTTCATGATATGTTTGACAATTTTCGCGCTCGCGTGGTATGTAAACATCAACGGTAATAAATCATTGGCGATATTATGAAAATTATTTTGTACGATCAGAGTCTCCAACTGTGTTACAATGAGTTGAAGTATCACTGCTCTAAATTCCATAGCTAATCCATAGAAACTATCACAGAATTTATACCCCATTTGAATGTGCTTGCTAGCTAGCAAATTTGCTAGCTCCTTTATAATACCGGACATAAATGTCCACTATTTTGACACCTATTGGCCGATTGTCACCAAATCATGCTGTAAGACAGTTAAATGTATATAAATTAATATTCAGAAATGGTAGTAATAAAATATCAACACATATTTTTAATTCAGTACATTTAATTTAAAAATAGCCATCACTGAGGTAATATCCAAAACTGGTGCCAGTACTTATTAACTTTTTAAGTACCTAACAATATTTAGTATCGGCATTTATCGAGTTAAAATTAAGTGCATCAAATTGCATATAATGAAATTCTATTGTAAAACATTTGCAAGGTCATTGTCAAAATGATTATTAGACTGCATGAAAAGAGAGGGAATGTCAATTTAATACCCAAATTAATGTAGAGGGGGAGTCATTACCCCCTACTCCTTTAATAAATACGGCCTTCGATGCACCGCCGGTTTACAATGTAAATTCAGAAGAATGCTAATACTGAGATAGATACCAAGGCTAATTTACGTTGTTAAAAATGCATAATATGTTTCAATCTGTGTAAAATTTTATTTACTTAGCATGCATCATAATCAATTAAATTATGTTTTGTAATATTTTGTTTTTATTATCAATGATTAACGTCCTAAAATAATTGAGATATAATTTAAATCATTTTTAACAAGTAAAGTAGTTTAAATATGTACTGGAATTAGTAGTTCTATGGTAAAATTATAAATAACTATTTAATAAGTTTCACCCATTATAGTCCACATTTTTAATGTACATAAGATATATAAATATTTTGTTTAATCGGAAAATGAAACTTTTTTAGCATAATAAAAAAAAAACAATCAAATGAAATTTGGAGGGTTTATTGTACATATCTCAAAACATACAAAACAAATTTTTTTTTTATGATATCTTATTTATTATGTGCTCCACTGCGGAAAACAGAATTTCCATGGATCAACATCCAGAATAAAAAAAATCTCGTTATTTAAAACATGATGAAAAAAACGACCTTAAATTGTTTATAAAAACTGTAATTGTTAACCAATCGTAAAAGTCGTCTGAACTTCGATGTAAAATCTATCTAAGAAGTAACAGTTAAAATTTCAAGTCGATCGGATGGAAAATGACCAACATACGTTTTCCGTAGTTTTTAAAAACGTGGTTTCGATAAAAATGAGTTTAAAGTTTGAAAACTGTTTTAGTACAAGTAAACGTCGACGTTAGTTCCGACTTTTTTTTCGAAACTATGTCGGTTTGGCGGTTTTCGATTGCTTATTTTACGGTGCCCCTTTACATTACCATCTACTCATTATCACTCATTTTTGACCACTTTCATTATTTAAGTTGTTTCGTTGGACACTTTGGAAAGTGAACTCTAAAAATAAATTTTTTTGTTTGTTTATAATTCCTTTTGAATATCATTTTTAAGATGTCTATACATCATTTAAGCCAGTAAAAAAAATTGTCAAAAATAAGTTAATACATTAGATGTAACCCCTTAATTATAGAGAATAAAGTAATAAAAACACAGTTGTATTTGAGGACTAAGTCATCAATTTCATAAATATATCATTCAAATGATTTTTAATCAACGTTGCATGAATATTCGATTTTTCCAAATCCACATCGAATTTTTGAATCAAATCAAAATTTTATATTGTGTTTTTTTTTTTGCTTCATTCCTCAAAATACGATAATACATTGGTGGTATAAAATAAGCGTTAAATAAAATGATGAAAAAGTAGTTTATAATACTAAAACGACGAAAACCATAAAGTTTAACTACTTTTTTTGTTACCATAAATAAATATTTTTATAAACATCAATGGAAAATAATCTTAAATGAAAATTTATTTATATTTTATTTGCAATAAAAAATGGAAAGTAATTTTTATAAAATGTAGATATTTGTAATTTCAACAATTTTACTTTATATTATATTATATAAAAAAGATTTGAATCACTTAACACTTGAATTTAAAGTACACATTTATATATTACATGAACATCAAAACAAAAGGAGGTGAGTAAAACTTATATTATTCGAAAGGTACTTAAGGCAGGTAAAATATTGGTCGAATTTCATACTAGTAATAATAATAAGATATATGCCCGGTATTATAAAGAATTTGCTTGAGTGAAAATGCAAATTAGCTCCCAGCTAACGCTATCTGCTATCTACTATATATAACGAAGTGTCCTCACTGATAATCATTTTTTTGACCATTTCCACTCATCGGAGAACCTTGAAATTTGGTATATACATTCCTTGAGGGTAAAAAATAACAACTAGTGGGCCTTTTTTGAAAAAGTTTATAAATAGGGTAACAAGGGGCCCCCAAATATTCAAAAAAAAAGTAACCATTTTTTTATTATTTTTTTTATATTCCTTGGGCGATATAATGTAAGGTTCAAATTTCAGATTTAAAAAAAATGAAAAAAAAAGGAAAAAAAAAGTTTTGATGTAAAAAAGTATCAAAACGAAAACCGATATTAGATTTTTTAAATTTTTTTCAAATACTTTGGTTAATTGACAACCATGAACCCGTGTCTGATTTTTGAAAAAGATATGTTAAAGAGGAGAAAATAAACAGAATACGTATACATATAATGCGCTTTAAGCATCTACTAAATTAATTGCAAATGCCGTAACTATGGATACATTATATTTTATTTATTATTTTTAAATGTCAGTGGCCATTTAAAATTTTGAAGTAAATGTGTTTTATATGAACAATAAAATATGACAAAAAAGAAATATAAAGAACATAACGAATGAAAAAATATGCACAACTCTAAAGTAATAAATAATTAAAATTTTCGTACATAAATTTGTCAAAAAAATTGAAGACATACAATCACAGCATTCGAATGACTAACATTAGGCATAACATAGGTAATACATTAAAATTTAAAACTTAAAGTTATTGATATATCAATATTTTTACCTACATAGGTATTTTATTGTATTATTTTGTAATCATAAATATTAGAAGAATTTATTTAATTAATAATTAACATTGTCGTAATTTTAAATGATATTTTGTTTAATTGTTGTATGAATTTGTACATCTGTCTCTGTGATCTGAACATCGTGCATCTAAAAGTGACAAAGTTCATTCAATTTACAACTACATATATTTGATATAAAAAAAGGTTCATCAATTTTAATACAAAATGTAAGTAATAATATTAATAAATCCATACTAATATTATAAATGCGAAAGTGTGTTTGTCTGTCTGTCTGTTACCTTTTCACGGCTAAACCGCTTAACCGATCTTGATGAAATTTAGCAGTAAGATAGCTTGTATCCCGAGGACGGACATAGGCTACTTCGTATCTCGAAAATGCAACCCCAAAGAAATTGCAAGGGGGTGGAAAAATTTTGATTTTTTTTAAGTAATTAATATTTTACCCCCCGTTACATATGAAGGGTTGTAATTGGTTTTATTCGATCCGACGGGAAAAATACTACGGGGATGGAGATTTCAGGGGGGAAACAACCCTCAATCTCGCATAGGAACCAAGATATTTACGATTTTGTATAATGGAAGAAAACTAAAAACAAGAAAAATTTAAGATTTCACCCCCTGTCACATATGAAGGGTTGTAATTGGTTACATTCGATCTGGCGAGAAAAATACTACGGCAGAGGGGTTATTAGGGGGACAAAACAACCCCTTATCTTACATAGAAGTCAAGATTTATAATATAAATGCAAAAGTGTATCTCTCAGTCTATCTATTTTTTACCTGTTCACGGCTAAACCGCTTTACCGATCTTGATGAAATTTGGCAGTGAGATATCTTGCATCCCGAGGAAGGCTTCTTCGTATCCCGAAAATTCAACCCTTAAGGGATTGCAAAAGGGTTGACAAATTTGTAGGGAAATTTTTTTTTAGTAATAAACATTTCACCCCCTGTTACATATGAAGGGTTGTAATTAGTTTTATTAGATCCGGCGGGAAAAATACCACAGGGGTCGGGTATTTATACATGGGGTATATAGAAGAAAAAAAAAACTATCTCGCATAGCAGTCGAGATATTTGCGATTTTGCATAATGAATAAAAACTAAAATATAGAAAAAAATTATATTTCACACTCTTATATATGAGTGGTTGTAATTAGCTTCACTCGATCCGGCGGAAAAATATCATTAAGATGGTGGATACAAAATTTACGCGAGCGAAGCCGCGGGTAGCAGCTAGTGTATTAAATATAAATGACAATCACTCATAGATGTAGCCAAAGAAATTGTACATATAATGATTTGACGCATGTGTATTAAGTAGAAATCAGCGACATGAAATGCATAGCATTTACATTATTATACATTTATTACCACTGTTTTAAAATATCGAGCAATTTCATAACAATTTGACTCCTGACAGATAGCGTTAGCTGGAAGCAAATTTGCGTGCAAATTCTTTATAATTTCGGGCAATAAACAGGTTAATTCTTATAACGTCTTTTAATTTATTTTACAGTCGCGCCACTGTACTTGCATTTGAAATATGACCATCACCATGGACAATTCTATTCAAAATTTAAAGTGTGCTGAATAAATTCATTGACCTTTTTATAAAACGACTCTATTATGGCAAATGCAACTAATGCAATTCATATGAATACAATTTTGTATTATTTTTCTTTCTTTAAGTGTGACTAAATACTATTCAATATATGTATTATGTTATACGTTATGAAGTCAAATGTTATAATAATAGCTTTTCTTATATGATTTTCTTGTCAGCTGAGTGTAAGTAACAATACCTTAAAAATACTTACTGCAATACATTATATAATTTAAATATTTCTTGATGTACATTGCAGATGTATTGATATTTTTTATAAGATATATTGCAATGCAATTAAAGATACTAACATATTATTTAAACTAAAGTGCATATATATGTGTAATGTGTATATTATAGTTTATGTTACATTGAAATTCACAACATTCACTTTATTTATTAGTTAGTTGATGACCCTACACATAGATAAATACTAAATTCATATCCGGTGATCAAATTTCAATACAATTTGTTTATCGTCAATTTTAATCTGATTGTACCTACCTTTTTATCTAATCGCATTCTAAACTTATCGCTTCTATAAAAGGACAATTAAATTAGCTTACAGACAGTGGCGTAGCAAGATGTCATAGTACCGGTCTACAAATAAATATAAATGATATTAATGTTACGGACAAAGCCTGCGGGGTGTGCAGATTCGACATTGCCTGGACAATATCAGCAATGCACATCGCTGCTGGGCAAAGTTCGAAGAAATGGTTAATTAACGGACTTGACCCGGTTTTAATAAATCGCCGTGGACAGTATTGTAGTGTTATGATGTTAAACTATGATTAATTTTCGTTGATTCATTGTAATTAATATATTTTAAAACTTGTACTAAACTATTTTATTTGGTAATATCAGTTTAATATCAGTTTAATAATATAGTTCTGCCCACGACGATTTAGTCGATATTGTCGACAATGCCCGCCTTTTTACGAACATTGCCCAACGGCGATGTACAAGTACGGGCAGTGTCGACTCTGTACACCCCGTGAGATTTACCCGTAATATTAATAATTTAGTTATTCGGTCTTTTAAATGTATAGCATAATGTCCGGTATTATAAAAAAGCTAACAAAATTTGTTAACAAGCACTTTCAAATGAATTTTTTATTTAAGAACTTTTTTATGGAAAAATTCAAAATAATTAGAATACTAATATTTCATTGTTTTGTTGTCGTTTTTGAGTCATAACACCTACAGATAAAATAATCAAAATGAAATTGAGGAAATATTAAAATGAATATTTCCATAAAAATCCGATTTCGAAAATTTTCAGTATTACTATACTTTCTTATACTATATTACAATATTTCATATATGTATATGGACGTATAAGAAAATAAAAAGAAGTAAGATAAATATTAAATATAAATATTCTGGGGAAATTCCAGTTATACGCAAAGCTTATTCCTCATTCAAAAAAGATGTGTAAGAATTATGTGTGGAAAGAGTCCTTGTGAACCCTGTCGACCCCTTTTCAAACAACTTAAAATATTAACTATAACAGGTCTCTATATATTAGAATGTTCATTATTTATAAAAAAAGAAACACATTTATTTGATAATAACGTGCGTTTCCACAATTATAACACAAGAAATAAAGACTACTATGTACAAACTGCTACTTCCTTATCTACTGTTTATAAAGGGCCTATGAATTATGCTATTAAAATTTACAATAAATTGCCTAAAGAACTAAAATTATTACCTCTAAATAAATTCAATAAAGAGTTAAAGTCACTGTTGTTGGATCGATGTTATTACAAAGTAGAAGAATTTCTTGAAGAATGAATTTTATTTTTTACTTTTTGTAAGTTATTTTATAAAACTGTATACTTTTTTTTTCTTTTTTTCTCTTTATTTTATATTTTATATTTTTTATTATTATTCTGTTTATTTGTATTTTTATTGTTTTGTTTATTCTTATAGTGATATGTTCTATACTCGATGCAGAGTTTTACAGAATAATAAATATGTCTATGTCTATGTCTATTAAATAAAAGTCCTTATACTTTCCTATAAATATTATTTAGCGACTACCATAGAAGACTTTAAAACTTTATCGAGTTAATTAGTTGTATTTGCAAATAAATATCACTGTAGTACATTAAAACATTTCAAGATATTTTAATTTGACTAATTAGTCTTATCTACCTTTAAGACACAATTAACTCGTTTAAACATGTTAATTCCAAATGACATTAAACATAACAAATACACATAAAAAAATGCTAATACCTATAGCGAAAATAATTTTAGGATCAAATTTTATAAATTAAATATTTTGAAAGTCTATTAATAAAAAAAGTCATTCACAGATTTTTACAGTATGCATTGTAAAAAAATGATAAAAACACCATCAAACATTGTAGTATATTAGTCACGTTAAACTGAATGTTTTGCATTAGTATAATTTTAGTATAAACATTAAAGATATAAAAATAACCTTGGGAAAAACGAATGAATACGTATTATTTAAACTGCAGTACTTAACATATTTCAATGTCACTCACAGAAGCTCTTAACGTTTTTTATCATTTAATTTTATTATCTTCACACGATATTTCGACATTTATTAATATTTCAAGTTCTAAAAACTAAATCACGGGCGTCCGCAAACGGGGCACTCCTCCCTCCAGAGATCGAGAATATTGATGCAACAACACTGTATTCTATAATTTAATAAAAAATTAAATTAAATTTTATTGATGTAATTATTTGTCTACAAGCATATCCGGTCCTCCTGGAAATTTTTTCGCGAACACCCCTTAATATAAGGTTTACATTAATAAATGACAGGGATGTATTTAGATGTTAGAGAATACATTAGGGCTTCCAATATCGACATAAATTCTAAAATATTAGCATTTCTGTACTAAAGAAATTAGTTCAAACAGAATAAAGCATTAATATAAAATGAAGGTGAGTTTTTATATAATATTGTTACATTTTATTAAATTATAATACTTATATATTATAATGATTACATTAACATTTTTATAATGCCCACTAGGCGCTTTTTCTCAGTATACTTGTTTTATAAATTCAGCCTGTCAACTTCTTGTAACATGAGAAGTTCTTAGTTCAATGATGAAATGCTAATTTGAAAAACTAACTTCCCGTTCTCAGTTAACATTTCATCAAATATTGCAGTGGGCATCTAGAGAGTATGTTTTACTTTTAAGTAACCCTAAATTTGTTCCCTGTGAAAATAATCAAAACGACTTATAAGCGAAAAGCTAAACAAAAATAAAAAATACATTTTATTTATTTATAGAATTAAAAAAATAAAACTATTTCCAAATAAATATTCTATACTTTTCATCGATATTAAGTAGGTACTAATATTCGACCTACTCCTATAAAATATTTTTCTAACATGCCTAAACTTACTGGAGAGTAATATACTCGTAGTTGACCAAAATAACTGTAAGGTTTTAACAAATTGGTAATGGAACAGGAAATCTTTTATCCCTGATTTCCTCTACTTGTTTATCGATGAGAGAAGTGCATTCATTGCAATTTTACACATCACGTGGCTGAACAGTTGACTACATATTTTATAATAATCAACAGCGCACTTAACATTGAATGTATTTTTCACCTAAGCCCCTAACAGCGCATTCCAACATTTCTATATTGATTTCACCTAAACCTCTAATGCCATGTTTATACCTAAAAAATAAAACAGCAACATCGTGTCTTTTTTACAAAACTGCAACAAACCTTATGCATTTTTAAATACGAAGTGTTTTATAACACCGTGTTGCTGTTTTTACTTTTTTATACATACATGAAATGTACTGTATAATGTTATCATGAGAAAATTCGAACTAGAGATTTTAATATATCTGTGAATACTCTACAACTAAAACGGTGAGACGTACAAACATGAAACTTAAAACTTAAGGTTCTTGTATACTGTAGATGAGCACCTCCTATTTTTGAAAACCATCACTAAACCGGAAACGAATGTTTACTGATGTCAATTTTTGAATTTTTCAAATTATTTTTGAAACGGCGTGCAGAAATAATCTTTTTTTTTTTTTAATTTTATTTCAAATGGTTCATAACAGCAAAAAATGTTTATAATAAAAGTTGTAGATATATAAAACGTGTTAAACTGTTGAAATATTAAATAAATAAGAAGCTTTTGACAAAACAACATTTTTTTAAACAGAAAAAATATTATACGATTTATAATAAAAACGTTTGAAATAAATAAAATTACAGAATAGAATGAAAATATATCTCAAACATTAACAAAAATAACAATTAATGTAATGTAATTTATATTCAATTTCATAGCAGAAAATGTTAACTTATGCAATTTTTTCTGTATTGTACCGATCAGGCGAGTTAATTTTTTTGGTCTATATAAACACTCAAATATTGAATATTTTATCACGTTATTTGTTTTGCTTTTTGTTCTATATAAATATTGCTTTATTTATCATTTTTATTCTGCCATAAATACAATGTTGTTTTTAAATAAGATAGTAACTAAATATTTTTATTTTAGAGTCTAAAATAAAAATATTTAGTTACTATCTTAAAATTTAGACAATGCTTTCTTTTATTACAAATGAACAGCATTATCTGCATTATTATTTTTTAAAGCATATGCATTGTAGAAGATAAAATAAAAATATTTAATTAAATTAAATATGTACTGTTTATATATTATAGCGTTTCAATACGTCACGACATGAAGATGTAAATAATATTCTTTGTATAATACATGATAACACGATAAAAATATAAAATCAAGTTCACTGATAAAATGGAAATTGAAATGCAAACTGAATTCATTCTACAGATACAAATTAACAACGTTTTCTTAAAACATAATATCGCAAGTATCACTTCAGGAGATATTAATTTTATTGCATTGTTTTTCTTTAACTGAAAATAATAAATTCATTTTAATAACTATATAAATCATGTAGAATATTTTTTAGAGATATTGATATTAAAAAAAATAACATAATAATAATAATTTATTATTATTATAGCAAGTAATGACTCTAACTGATACCTATAATTAATAATTACATAAAACGATAATTATTTTAATACAATCAGAATGCAACAAATTAATCAATTGAAAGATAAATGTGATAATCCGATGTGCATTTGTGATAGCAGAACCATAGAAACTAGCAACTGTAGATCACTTAATAATATTAGAATAATGCAGAAACTATAAAAAAAGAAAAACAATATTTTTTAATCATATATATGTCGCAATTCTCAGCCCCTTGAGTAAACAATTTTTAATCAAAGCCACTATGTTCATCTTAAACAATATTAAACATGCTATGATCCAGGGCCGTAACTAGAGGCTCTGGGATCCCAAAGTAGCAAATGATCGAGGGACCCCTTATAAATTTTTTTTGACCAATTCTGATGTACCTATGTAAAAGTTTTTTAATACAAATGTGAATGCTTTCAAATTTTAATCTATATACATATAATAACATGCCTGACTGACTGATTCATCATCGCCGAGCCGAAACCCCTGGACCTAGAAACGTGAAATTTCAGGAGTGTCTTCCTTTTATGACGTAAGCACCCACTAAGAAAAGATTTTTCGAAATTCAACCCCTACGGGGGTAAAAGGGGCTGTAAAAGTTTGTATGGTAATTTTTTTTATCTCCTGTCACGTATGGAGGGTTGCAATTAGTTTTATTCAATCCGACAGGAAAAATACTACGGGGGCGGGGGTTATAGGAGGAAAAAAGAACCCCCTATCTCTCATAGGAACCGAGATATTTACGATTTTGTATAATGAATAAAAAGTAAAACATAAGAAAAATTTCATATTTCATCCCCTGTCATTTATGAAGGGTTGTAATTACGGAAGAGGGAATTTAGAAATTCGCGCGAGCGAAACCACGGGTATCAGCTAGTTATTCATATTTTTGTAAACAATTAAAATTAATCCAGTAAAAATTTTTTTTGAAAAAAACAAACAATAACACAGGTTTACAAAAAAAAGTTTATGAATATTTGACGAGACCATTGTATCCTTATGTATTTTGACGTCCTGAATCCGAATATGAGGTCCGTTGACCTTGGTTAGCTCAGTTTCAAGGTCATTTCATGGTCAAATTTTTATAAATCACTAAATGATTCTGATAAAAGGTAATATATAGGTTTTCTGGTCGCTGATTCTGAATTTGACATCCGTTGACCTCTACGAAGTCAGGTTCAAGGTCAAAGTTGGAAAAATCGCTCGAAAATTCTGACAAAACAGTACATATAGGTTTTTAGGGTCGCTGAATTAAAATTTGAGGTCCGTAGACCCCTACAATGTCAGTTTCAAGGTAAAATTTATAAAAATCGCAAAATGAATTTGGTAAAAGGTGTATATAGGTTTCTCTGGTCGCTGATTCTGAATTTGACATCCGTTAAGCTCTACGAGGTCAGGTTCAACCTATATCTACTGTTTTGTCAGAATTTTCGAGCAATTTTTCACACTTTGACCTTGAACCTGATCTCGTAGAGGTCAACTGACGTCAAATTCAGAATCAGTGACCAAAAAAACCTTTTATCAGAATCATTTAGCGATTTTTAAAAATTTGACCATGAACTGACCTTGAAACTGAGCTAACCAAGGTCAACGAACCTCAGATTCGGATTCAGGACGTCAAAATTCATAAGGATACAATGGTCTCGTCAAATATTCATAAACTTTTTTTTGTTGTAAACCTGTGTAATTTCTCATGTCGAGTTATAGTGGAGTCATACCAGCGAAATTTTTGAAAAACGACCATTTTTACGGTTTTTCGTTAACGTTTTTTAAAAATATTTCCAATTCTATTGTCTGGATTACAAAAATAAAAAATATGTTTTCTTTGTTATGAATTTCCTTATATATAAAACTAAAAATTTTATAATTTTATAACATAACCTAAAAATAATAATAAACTATTAGTAATTTCTGTACAATGACCAATAGTAAATCGATTTTAATGAAAATTTGAGAAAAAACATTCCTTATAAATATGTAAGTTTGACAAGTCCCAAATCAAAACAGCTTAAAAAACACATTTAAAAATAAAATAAAAGATCTTGCGGGCAACAAAAGGTAGAGGGACATTTTTTTTGTAGAATTTTTATGTACTAGGCGATGGTGCTTTTTGGGTTTTGTTTTTGAAAAATTTTCTTCCGTAAAAAAAAATACCTTCCTTGTTCGGGGGCCACGAGACACCGCCCCGAGGGTAGTTACGGTCCATGATCTCTTTATTCATCTTGTGTCCCCGTGCCCTACTACACATAATAAAACTAGACCAATAACACTACAGAGCTGCGTTGAAAAAGGGAATTTCAAAGACGACAAAAACAACAATAGAAATAAAGATAACTAAAAAGGCAGTCGACGTTCACAGACAAATCATCCAAAGTGCATTGCAACATTCAACAGGTGATTAATACTAACCTTGGTGGGGTGTCCAATAACCTGTCCAGGGGAGGCATTGCAACATTAAATGTTGGCTGCCCTGCGGGGTACCAGTGACTGCTCATGTTTTGTATCATCAATATAATACTATCACTGAATAATACCACAATTTGCCAAGACAATATACGCTAGTTCATTATTATTCATTATATTTTATACCAACTAATTCATGTGCATCATAACAATGCATAATTTCACAAATATCTATAATAATTATATATTTATTCGATACAACAGTATGTTAACTATGCAAATAAATTAGCAAGTTTAAAGCTTTAAAGATATTTACTTCCCGAAACGCGTATTATTTTTTAAATATAATTGATTTATAATATATATATTATTCATTTTAATAATAAAACACATTTGTATTACAACAACATTAACTAAATATTTCAAATTATCTAAATTTTAAAATAACACATTGCAATATACATATATATAATGAAACACATTTGCTATTAACAATTGATCTACAATTCACTAAGAAATTAATCAAAAATACATGTATATATTAGATTTATTATAAACGTTATAGATTGATTTCACCAGTCCATTATTATTATTATCGTAACACTGTGCTAAAAATTTGCATTGCATTTCACTGTAGAAATGTCAAAAATCATCAAGGTCTTCTTCTCTTAGCGATGATGTTTTTCAGCATCATTAGCTAATTTCACGTTGCACTTGTCAAATAAACAATATCCTCAGTTAATAATAACAAAGTACGTGTTAAACAACCGTCAAACGTGAACAATCACTTGTCTGTTACAATGTTGTCAAATAAAAATAAAACAAAACAAAAAATTATATACTAAATATTGTTGAGTGAGCGGTATCCAGATCGACCGAATCAACACGACTGCGTTGTTGCGAAAACGATAACGAATACTTGATGGTGGGGATCAAACGCACACACACACACACACACACAGAGCGAACAGGGGGGTGGGGGGTCGACAGAGAGACTCACGGCCGGGGAAATTGGAAGATGCATATTTTATTCACAGTTATCATACACGAACAAGCCCCACTACTGTGTCCGCTTCAACCTGTGTGCGCGAAGTATGAAACCGTCAAGTTTGCAGAACATGAATAATGAAGTAAGGATTCACGTAATTATATTTCAAACAATCGAACATTATTTAACAATACCCTTCACCTCCACCAGGGCAAAGTTAAGGCGGTCTTCAGATGATCAATACATCCCAGTTTATTCATTACAGTAAGTCCTCGACTTATACGATTAATTCGTTTTCAAGGTTTTCATCTGTAAGTCGAGGACGTACTGTAGCAAAAAATATCAGTTTTTTAAAACAAATGAACGCAGCAGAGAAAAATGTTTAAAATTGTAAACAAAGTGCACCAACTCAGTACTAAAAACCCTAAAAAATATATAAACTTCCTGTTGTGCTAGCTAAAATTTGAGCATAAAGACAGGGGGGGAATGAGGAAAGGGTAAGGTGTTTGACAATCTCGGTTGGCACAACTGCGGCAGAGTTACAAAGCGCCGCGAAATAAAAAAAACAAAACATTTTTTAAATCGCGTAAGTATGAATTCGCGTAATTCGAGGACTACCTGTAATATATTTATCCTATGGATGGTTAATATTGATTGATTAGTTAAACAACGTATAATTTAAAGTCATTATAATATAAATGTTAAATCTTTTCAGGGCCGCTTTAGATCTTCGAAGACTAGACATTCGTAGATCTATCAAGAAAGACAAGTTATAAAAAAATAAAAAGGTTATTGTTACTTTATTTTCGTACATACTTATTTCAAATGTGCACTTCTATTAAAAATGGAAAGTTTCGAAATAAAATTCATCGATTTGTAAAAAAAGTTAAATAAAATTGTTTTGAAATGAGCTCTATAGTTCCATATTTGGTCTTATCTGACATTTCCGTAATTTTATTTCAATTAAAATTATTTGAAAACAGTTCATTCTAACGAAAATAACTTCCAGCTTCGTCACAGGAGATAAGAAGCAACGGAGATTGTCTTATTTTAGAATAATTTACATATATAATCTATTTTTTAGTGAGTTCATATTTCTGTGACTGGCCTCTACCAACAAGTACCTTTTTTAAATTGTACTTTAAATAATTTATATACTATCAAAGAAAAAGTAAAAATGAACAACTCAAAACAAAAATGAAATTTAATAAATCGCCTTAATAATTTTTTCATACAGGTAAAAAAATCGAATACATCATATAAAATAATAACCCACAGTCATTTACAACAGAAAAATTATCAACTGATATCCTTATTGTAAATAAAAACTAGTCGTTTAAATTAAACGATTTAATGCTAAAAAATTATCAAAACACAACAAAAATCTATCACTTTTCAAAAATGGTACGACCGTGAATAAAAAGTAAAGGAAAATTAAATATGATACGAGAGTATGAGTGAGAGGGAGGCAGACATGGAATAAACAGAGAGAGAAGGAGATAAAGCACAAAGTCTGGCGGGTCGGGAGAGGAAAGAGGTACGCAGACAGTTACAGCCACGGTGTACTACAATAGGAATGTTATTGTTTTGAATCTATCAATTAACACATATTATTGTGTGCCCCTATTACTCAATCATGCCCAATTTTAACAGCGCTCCACTTGAGATAGCAATACTTATGTCCGGTGTTATAAAGGAGCTAGCAAATTTGCTAGCTAGCAAGCACTTTCAAATGAGATATCAAACTTATATGACAGTTCTTTTGGAGTTTGTTGAAGACTTTGACAAGTTTCGCGCACGTGTTGTAGGTAAATACCAACGGTATTAAAACAGTGGTGATATTATGAAAATTATTTTGTACGGTGAAAGATGCCAACTGTGTTACAATTGATTGAAGTGTCACTGCTCTAAATTCCATAGCTATACCACATTTGAAAGTGCTTGTGAGCTAGCAAATTTTGCTAGCTCCTTTATAATACCGTACATTACAGATGCTATTCTTGAAAATGACTTGAATGTCAATGAAAATAAGTGCGTATATGATTAAATTTAAAATAAAATAAAATATTAAAACGCTAATTACTTAGGGGGTTATTTTCACAAGAAGTCAACTATCAGACAAAAACGTTTTTTTAACGGATTTTGATGATATTTTGAATTTTTGAACAAATGACACATGCATTCAAATAATAAATCTTATCTTCGGAAATATGTAGGTACTGTACGGATTTGATTTTTTTTTAATTTTGTTCTTTAGTAAAACATATTTTTTAATTATTTTTAGTAAAAAATATAAATCAAATTTGATAATTGAGGGTGTTCTTGAAAAAAAAATTCAGAATGTTTGTGCGAAATTGCTCAACAAATTCTGTCTGCATTTTAAATAATTTAAAAACCAGGAAAATTTTCTACATATCTATCGAGTTCTTACCATCCCTGAACCTTTTAACAAAATGGCCACAGCTCAAAATTTGTTTTAATTAAAAAATATGATTGAAAAAATGCAAAATAATTGGACGGAAATTAAGACTGTGAAGTGAAGCGCATTTACATATATTCGTATGTAGGTCGAGATAGATTTTTTAAAAACGTATTCTCTGATCCGCTATATATGTATTCAAAATTTTTAAATGTGCCCCTCTTCTTAATAAGGTTTGTGATCCTTAGATTAAATAATAACATATAGTAGAGGTATTAATTAAAGGTATACGATGACGCAATGATAGTAAAAGAAGCAAGTATGTTTTAAAATTTTAAAAATGTATAAACATTTTGCTTCAATATAATCATAGTAATTATATGTTCCATCGTATACACGTAATTAATGTGAAATTAATTACACATCTTTCTAATTGTAAGTTAAATATTTATCTAAATAATAAGTTATATATTCGTGTTAAATTATATTTAAATATGGTATAAAATACAAAATATGTCGTATGAATTAACATATGAATGACAAATCCAATCAAAACTAATGAACAACGTATACACACATGAATTTGTAAAATGAATTATACATTTAAACAAAACAAACGTATGTTTAATTGTAACATGTTTTTGAAAATATTAATATTACAATTTTTTAGCACGCCTCATTTCTTTATTATGATAGAAAAAATAAGAACAATATAATTTTTGTTTAAAGTTTATTCAAATATTATTATTTGTCTAAATTTGTAAACATAATTAAAATAAAGATAAATAGAAAAATAGAAAAAAAAAGTTATATCAGAAAAATTAATGATAACAACTGATTGTGAGCCATTAATTTTATGTCATTTTAAATCATAATAATTGCATATTTAATGAATGTAAATAATTTTATATTTTTTTAATTAATAAATAAAAAGACAAAAAATAATAGTAAAATAATTAACTATACTATTAAAAATAATGATTATTTGAGAAACGATAATTTTTTTTATATAATATGCACACATATTATTATCATCTTTCTGTGACATTCACCAATGTCCATATTGCATCTGTTTTTTTATAACATACAGATAAAATTATGAATTTTAATTACTTCTTGTTTTTATCTTCACATATATGTTACGTAAATATTTATTTGCAGTATTAATTAGTTATACGCGAGTACATTTCAACAAAACATTCTGGTATAGAAAACATGTAGATAATGCATCGTACGTAGATAACATACTACATATTATTATACAAATAATTATATTAAAGTTCCTGACAAATAATAAATTGTTTAAATTCATAGACAACACAATAAACATTATATAATACTGGACATTATTATATTAAATTTTAAAATGTCACACAGAACCTCAGAACATAATTTAAATCTCGTTAAAAATCAACTACATAGGTTCATTAAATTATATTAATATGTACCTACATATTTTACAACCAGAAGAATTATGTGAAGTTTAATATGTACAATAAAAAATGACGGTATGAATATATAAATTAACACTACATATGCCCATTATTGTACTCATTGTCAGATAAACGTAAACAAATTTCCACAAATAATAACTATAAATACTATTATAATTGACACGACAAAACTATTCCATGACGTGTACTGGAATTAAGGAGGACGTAATAGTCTATTTTCGCTAACATTCTCGATCTACCTTCCAAACATGTAACATATAATCGTAGGTCGGCATCGAGCGTTACCTGTTGTATTACACCATGCGCGAAATGTTGTGGCAGGCCTGCAGTAAGGTCTAGGTTATTTATCACCAGAGGGCAGTGTTGCAATATGGTGTTTTTAATGCAGTGTTACATTGCGATGGTATATCAAATACTTTTTATGTAGAAAAACAATTACGATAACAGGAAATTTACATTGTTGAAATTATTTCGGTTACACCATAATTAGTAAAACTATGTTATTATTTTAAATTGTAAGATATGTATGTGGATTGTAGATTTAGAAGCGGTCTTTATTTCGATTTTTTTTCCACGAAATTATGTTTGTTCGTTTAAATTATAATTGTTATTCGATAGAACTAATAAATTCTGAGTTATTTTATTGTTATTTAATAAGTGCTGCAGACTCCCTTCTAACCACATTTATTGTATATGATAAGCATTTTAATCATCACCGTTACAATGCACCTTTAAGATATAATATAAAAATATAGTGGTTGGAATTTTTTTTAAACCTATCAACCCCCGAGAATACTCTTTATAAACAAGTTACAAATTAAAACCCAATACACAACTTTTCAAAAATTGCGGAAAACTAACCATATTTATATTTACCCCGCTTCCCCAATTTAAATAAAACAAAAAATATTTTGTTGGTACATTGGTACATACTACTACATACATACATATTCGATGTAGCGAAATAAATATTAATGATCATAAAAACGAACAAAGTATAAACGAAAGAATATTTCTCATGATACTGACTTGAATCAATTCATTCACTGAACAGGTATGTTCAAAAAGAACGAATCATTCATGAATTACAATATCTACTAGCAATGCCTGAGTGAAATTAACCCATTGTTTACCCCGTATGCTTTTAATTAAGGGGGTATGATTTAAGCGTTGTAAAAATAAGCAATGTAACACGAATAAACAACACACGAAACCCTTGAATTTCTCCGTGAAAAAACCCACTTTTTTGGTAAATGCTAATTTAGAGGAACAATGGAATATACGTAAAAAAACTGATACAGTGAATTTAACACCGCGATATTTATAATGCGTTAGCTGGCTTAAACGTTGCTCACGCCTGCCATACTTAAACTGACCAGATTGTTTAGTACATTATTATTTTTATATTGAAGTAAAACAACTCAATAATTGTACCATACAGGGATAGTCAATATTATGTTTACACTTAAATGCAAAAAAATTGCAAAAATAGTTAACATCGACCATGACATTGTGAATCTGGTGGCGTTCAGCTATGAAGCCACTTTATGCATATATAGACGTAGAACATGGACCGCGCATTCTGTATTAACATAATGGTGTACACTGCAAATGCTAGTTTGTTAAAAACACACCAAAATGTGTTACAAAACACACATGAGTGTGTTATTTGACACACATAAGTGTGTAGTCAAGATTAAGTGTGTTAGTTTACACGTTTGATCTTTGCAATTGACACGCTTATCCGTGTTAAAAGAGTAACACACTTTCTGATGTGTAAAAAATAATTTGTAAATCATAATCAAAAATATTATTTACACACTTAAGTGTGTTGAAATGATACGTTTAATATCTACTAACACACTTTTTGGAGAACTACACACTTTGAAAATAAACACACTTGTTGGTGTGTTAGAATATAATATAGATGAATATAGCCTATATACATTCGATCTTTCTCTCTCTATAGTCATGATACCATATTCGCTCTCACTCTTTTGCCATATAGAGTATAGAACGATTTGACATTCATGTCGCATCATAATCTTTCGTCATTTTGAGTGAATTGAGCTTGTTATTTGTATATTAAATTAATATAGAAAAGAAAGTTTATTGTCTGATAGGTGAAATGTGTAAGTGCATTAAATATTCACCACAAAAAGATATATCGGGTGTAGAATTGATACGTCAAGGATTAGATTAATAAATGCAACTACAACTGACAGCATTCTGAAGATGATGCTACAGGGAAAATTAATTATTTTATAAAAAGAAGACCCGGATAGAAATAATAAAATATGTGATGTGGAATTGTAGATGAAATTTCGGATAAAAGTGATGTCCATATTGTTTTGATATCATCAACTAAAAGTGATAATAATATCGTGCCAGAGGATAAAATTGTTACAATGAATTTAGATATGCTTTATGTGGCTGATTAATCGAAGAAGAAAAAAATTATTATGTAGTGTATATTATTTAAAATCATTGTATTTATATTTGTTCAATAATAATTTCTTAATAAAATGTGGTTTACAGATTTATTACAATAACACGCTTTGTAGTGTGTTAATTCACTAACACACTACAAAGCGTGTTCAAAAAACGTGTTAAAACTACACACCTTAAAGTGTGTTTATAAAAGAACACACCAAAAAAGGGATTAAATATGACTACATGAAAACGACACACTTAGGTGTGTCAAAATAACACATTTGCTATTTGCAGTGTAACCATTCTTCAAAACAGTGAGAGAGATGCGGTGCCGTTTGGGATATATCTATCTCTTTTTCTCAGAAGAATGAAATAGTTACTTCTGTTTAAGTAAGGACAAGTATATCCCAAACCATTTTCTATCTCTTTCTTTTGACATGGCTCTGTTTTCGAGTCAGATGCGCGGTCCATGTTCTATGTCTATGACTTTATGAAATATGGCTTCATCACTGAAAGTCATCAGGTTCACAATATCAGGTTGGAATTTGTCATTTCTGCTATTTTTGTATTTAAGTTTTGGTTAACCCTGTATTATCTTCATCTAATATTTGAGTTTTAAGTTTTAGGAAATCTGACCACTAGCAGCTTTTGTCTGTGTCTGGTTGCAACGCTGGCATTTGCAGGAACAAATCAAGACAGCGCTCTTAACATCGCGTTAGCCTGAGTTATCAACGTTTGTTTTTTAAGGCACTAAAGCTAGGTATTTTAAATTATAATAGTTAAAGTTGGTGACCTTGTGTGTTTTATAACTTTCAAGAAACGGCAGCAAAATATAACTTTGTTGTCTTAATAAAATATTTAAAAAAATTCACATATATTATGTTTTCTATTCAATAAAAATAGGAATTATGCAACAATAATATCAAACAATTGAAATATTGAGTGAGACGAGCAGTAAATAATAAATTGCGATTTGATTCGAATATTTATTATTTACAATACATGTGGTTACATATACTCATATGTCTCCATATTCCATATGTACAATCATTAATTTGGCAAATATTTTAATCAGTTTTTTAGTTTTAATGAATTATTAAATTAGTGCATAATTGTAAGAGAACAATGTGTAACTGACTATAGTTATTATACAAAAATAACATGTTAATGTTTATTTACATAAATATTTTATATTATCTGAAATTTTCCTCTCTCCTAAAAAGATCTGTTTGCAAATATAATGGCATGCATGTAATACAAATATTAATAGTCAATTAATATTAAGTGTTGGTGACATCATCGTCCAGTTTATATATTCCACATTTTCTTTAAAGGTATTTTTAATTGTTACGAAATTTAAACGTGATAATATTTGTAGCATATCTAAGTCTAAGTAAGATCCAAAATAGTCTCTTTATTAGTAATTAATTTCCGAATTAAAGTTGTTTTTTAGTCGAAGGAACGTTGCCGTATAATTTTAATTTTATTTTTCTTGATTAATAAATAAATATCGTCATTAACTATACCACGCATTATTTAAAGCTAACATTTACAGATTTAGATACTTATGTACACGAAGAATCAGTCAAGGTATTTATTTCAATTAAAAGATACAATAAAATCATAAACTTACTTACTGCATATGTTACAATCATTTTTATATTTTCATAAAAACGTATTGGCAAAGGTTCTGATAAAAATAGCTAGACCTTGCAACAAATGAATCATCTGATTAAAAATAAGCATAAAATAGAAAATACTAAAACAAGATTACGGATTCTTTTATTCAACAAATATGCTATATGCACATTTTCAAGTACTTTATAGCTACAATCTTACACATATCGTAACATTCTATTTTTTGTAATTGTTGTAATAATATAATCTTCAATTATTTGTTTGGATGGAGTGTCTAGCATACGTATTTTATTTATTTAAATATTTATCAGTTGTATGCACCAGTTATGTCAATTTACTTATGATATTTTACGTTTTAAGTACTTAATATATGCATTTGAAACCAGATACTCGTAGACCGCATATCAGTCTGTAAAAATGTTTAACAAATACAAAATGTAAAAAAAAAAATGATAATCTTTATTTTCTTTAGTGTAAATATAACTACCAAATGATTGAACAGTACATGTTCGTGCTTTATCGAAGAATTTTAATAAATACTTAAGGATAGTTTTCAGATAAACTGTCATTGATTTTTTTTTTATAGAATTATTACTAAAAAATATTATTACGAAATTTTTCTTAATTCGTACCTGATTGTTATTTTCGTATACTTACTATTTTCTTTTATTTTTATTTATAAAATCTTATCAAAAACAATTAACATTTTGAATATAAGGAAATATTTTACTACGAAAATTGTAGTGACTTTTTTATGTAAAATTGAATGTTCTACAAAAAAGATTCTATAGAATTTTCACGTCAACAATTTCGGGATACCATCCGTCCCCCTACACACGATATTGATTTTTATATGGTACATTTACTAGTCTTAACGACCAACCAAGTTTCATTAATATCGGTTCAATGGTTCATGAGTTATGCGTGTGACAAGGATTCCAGGGACAGACACGGAACAAATAATATTTTTTACCTGAAACGGTAATATCACGTTGAAATTTTGAAATTGGAGAGCAAACTTTTTCTGCTGTAAAAATTAAGATATAATAATATAAATATATAATATATTAATATAAAACAAGTAACTCTTTATTTAATCAATTTAATTTGCAAAGTCCGCAAATATAGTTTCTTTTTTTAAATTATAACCTTTTTCAGTAATGGATAAAGTAAAACCAGTAATGAGCACGCAGTGATGGACACTTGCGAATGATTACAAAATGATAAGTACTAGGACACAAAATATATAAAAGAAAGAATCGTTAAATTTGAAACAATTTAAAGCAGTTGCTATAAGATAATAATTAATAAATAAATTATACTAATAATTATTGTTTAAATGTCCACCATTTTGACACCTATTGGCCGATTGTCATCAAATCACGCTGTAAGACAATTAAATGTATATAGAATAATATTCAGAAATGGTAATTATCAAATATCAACAAATATTTCTAATTCAGTAAATTTAATTAAAAAATAGCCATTACTGGGGTTATATCCAAGACTGGTATCACTACCTTACATTTCTACTTTATTTCGGATATGGCAAGGAAACAAATTAGGTAGTAGTATAAATTATTTGTTCATTTTAATTACAGAATTAAAAATCGTTATTTATTTTCAGGCGAATAAACATTCAGTATTGATAATACTAATGTATCATCTAAAAATGTACATGTTGCAAAATAATCACTGTTATTGATTGATATTAAGGTTATCAGTAACATTAAAATGATTTTAATGGACTAATAAGCAGCAAAGTTTATATAACTAACAATTTTTAAACTTTATCGGCTATATGATGCATTTACATATCTATACAACTGATTAAATGCAACTATTATTATTTAAATGTAAATTAATGACTTTTATATATTGCACATACGAGTAGCTAGTATATTAGGTATATGTAAATTTTTACATACAGTAGCATTCAATTCAGGTGCGCATAAATATATATTTTTTTAAAGAAATTTACATATATGTATTAATTGAACCATTTAAAACTACTAAAAGTATACTGAAAAAAAAATTTATTGATACAAATAATTCAAATTATTTGAGTCATATTTACTGAAAGCAAGTAAATTTTTTTGAACTAAATAATTCATTGATGTTACGTACAATATGTATTCCAGTTATTTATAGGAACCTTTTTGATTCAATATATACTTTTTTAAATGGATAAATTAAAACTATTGGATGCAACTAATTTAAACAATCAATCTGAATGAATTTCTGTCTGTTGATGCAAATAGAAATCATTTTATGCCAATAAAATAGTATCTTGGACCAACAAAATACAATTTTTTCAAAGCACGCAAGTTACCTCTCGTTAGAAAACTGTATTTCTGCTCCGTATATAGGTACGTATATGACAGTCAACTTCTAATCGACTTGGGGAAAACCCAGTCGTATAATTTGGAGAGAACGGAGGAGTGTGACACTCGCTTTTTAAAGTTTCAGTCAATTCTACTTGTTTGTAAAGTCGGACTCCTCTTCAAGAAATTCGCTGCGCGGTGAGTCAAACCATACCTTTATAGAAGAAAACTCAAGTATAAGAGTTTTACTCGAGACGCCCCGTTTACCCTTTCCCCCTTCTTCCAATGAAATAAGTACGAACAATTATTGGGTTGAACGGAAAAAATAATTTTTTAAAATAAAATAAAGGAAAAATGGTTCTAACTGTTATTTACTTGATGCATCGAATCAATTTATTGATTTGAATAATTCGTAATTGATCATATTAAATCAAATTATTTCGATCAAAAAATATTTATATGGTCCTAATATTAAATTATTGGCTCCTGTACAAATACTTGATTTACTTGAATCAATTAATATTTATTTGTTCCCAGCAATTTTTTTTAGTGTAGGTACATTTTAACCTAAATAAATAGGTTATTTGTTTTATTTATAAAATAAAAACTCAGTCAAGATTCAATGGTTTTATCATAAATGACTTAAAAAATAGTGATAATGTTTCTATAATATCCCCCCTCATACCAATTCCTAGATACGTCATTGATATGGTCAAAGAGCAAGTGGAAATTGTTATTCTCACGGTATAATACTTATGCGTGTTTCATATAATTTCGATTGTATCACAACCGTAACTACTTAATTAAAGCAAAAATCAAAATAATATAATAATACACAATGCCGTTATTAAATACTAATTAAATAAACAAAATCCAATGTAAACAAAACGTTCGATTAAAACATACTTAAAATACCTCAATATCCTTTCAAAGTCAATGTCAATGTAGGATTACCACCTTTTGTGTAATGGAATTGCATCCATAACCTTGGCAGCTGAGCGTTACATACACAGAACTTGCAATCCATTGTGCAGTGGCGAGGAAGAGCGGGGGCTATGAAATTATATACATATACCTACTTATCGTTAATTGCGACTATTGTTTGAATATTTATAGCAGCAGTCAGCAAACTATGTTCTTAAAATACATTCAATTATATGTATGATAACGTATTGAGTGTGTCAAATTTGCAAGAAAGATGCTGTTTTTTTACTTTCTTATACAGTCTTACGTATGAAACACATTAAGGAAGGAAAACTAAACTCATATTTTTGAAAACGGTACTACAACTGAGAACGGATGATGTTACCGGAAAAATGATTAGGGTAAAAGTTGTAAAGAATATTATTATCTGTAATAATGTAAGTTCTATGCACTTTTGTCCCCCCCCCCCCCCCCCCAAAAATGAAGGACATAATCGATTTTTTAAATTATATTTCAAATGATTCAGAAAATAACAGAAGAAAAATGTTAAGAATAAAGTAGAAAATGCCAGCCTTGACGATAGGCCCAAGCTTGGCTTAATATTGGGTTGCCAGTGTTGCTTTTTTGATATTGGTTCCAGTCTAGGCCAACCTTCAGATAGCGAGCTTAGGTCACCTATTCTTTACTCAAGATTGGGCCAACTTTCAGATATCGAGCTTCGGGTCACCTATTTTTTACCCAATATTGGACCAACTCTGGGCCAGCCTTGGTACGTCAAGCCTTGCCCGAGTCTTGAACGAAATTATCATTTGTATTTTGGCCCAGTGTTGGCTAGCATTGGCGCAAGCCTAGGCCAACCGTGACCTCTTTGTAACTTTTTATAGGGGATGTCTCATTAATTTTTTTTTATCTTGCATCAGTTAACCAGAAAAATTTATTTTATATACCTAATTAGAAATACGTATACAATACACTCAATACTACGTACAAGAAAGCTCCATGGCAGCTTTTTTATATTGTAATGAAAATTTGGATTCAAAAGTACTTTTATAAAACAAAAATAACTTCAATTATTGCAATTAATAGCAAAATTTGCCTTTTTTTTTAAATAAAAACCACTTTCTGATACAAAATCCTAGATCATAGAAGGATTAAATAAGGATAGTACCTATTTAGACAATCGCTTGTTTACATATAATACATACAATACTTGACATTATATAGTTACTAATGGAAAACGTGACTAGAAAATAATATACAAAAAAAAGTGAAATTCAAAATGTGCTTTCGTTTTTATGTAGAAACATAATAATATAACATGTGTATTGTTACAGTCCTTTTTATCTTATATAATAAAACTGAAACTACAAAACGTGTTTACCGAATAATATAGGTATAAACATATGCTATTGTTATTTTTTAATTATTTTTAAAGGGAAAGGGAATTATTTTAAAATCTAAAATTGCCTTGTGTTCGAGTAAAAAAGATGAAATTCAAATTAATTCACGGGATTTTTGTCCTGTACAGCAGGGCTTCGAACCGTAATGTTTTTCTTTTCGGTTCGAATAAAAAATATATTCCAGTTAACGTTCCGAAAAAAATAATTTTCGGTTCGGTTCAAAGCCCTACTGTAAAGTCCCATAAACTTTCAAGAAAGCATTCTGAGTGCGAAATCAGTATAATAGGAGATACATTTTTTCTAAAGTTTTATCGAATGTTGTCTGAATTAGGAGACGTTATCAACTCTAGTAGAATATGACATAGTACAACTCAACATTTACTTGTTGAGAATACAATAATGGATATAATAGAATAATAATTATCTTTCCTACATTCATATTTAATTTCCTTTATCAGTAAGAGCGTTCCAAATAAGAACGTTACTTCAACCCAATAACGCCCGCCGTACAGACTTGTGTACACCTCATTTTATAATTCGTGTTGCTTTCTATCGATATTAATTCACAATATTTCCTTAAAAATCAGATGCTAGTAGTGCAATAAACAAAATCTGTTAACCTTATTAGTTCCATGAGTGTTTAAACGTGTTTTAATTGCTGCGAATTATTTGTATATGAATCGAGGCTTGTGATATGCTAATACAGTATTGTATGTGTACTTAATTTCACTTTTAAAAATCTTCTGCATGTTTTTGTTTTCTTTTGGGCGTTAATGGGTTAAATACTGGTAACCGCAGTATAAGCGTGTGAAACTAATTAATTCTATTTTTAAAATATTGTTACATGCAGACTAGATATTTTTATAAATAAATACACCAACAAATTACTGAAAATAAACAAATTAGCTAATTTATAAGCAAGTATTCATTAACGTTAAAACGTTTTTTAAACGTTGATTTCAACGCACTGCTGCACTGAAGTATATAACATTGCTGAAAATAGAACGTTCTATTGCAAGTACCAATTGCACAATTCGTCATTACACAAAATCATACATAAAACGCGCGCGGCTCAACGGAAACGTTGAACATTAGAGAGTCGTAAACGTCGTTGTGCATTAATTATACGTGGCCACCGAAATTAGAATGTCCTTGATGAAAATTTTTACCAAGAGGTCTAGGTCTTGGCCACGGAATAATACAATAAGTAAACGTGTACCCTGTACACGCGATGTTATAATTCGTTCCAAACCTTACGGACCGCTGCGCAGAAATGCGAATTTTAATGGACTGTGCACATTTTGTTACTATGGGTCGATAACTTTTGTTTACATTACTTTGTGTTTAAGAATTTTTGACTTTAATTATAATGTCATTTGCAAACTACCCATTCGTATTTTTATTTGCTTTTTATGACTTTTATAGCTCCACACAAAAGTATTTTCTATTTTTAAATTTCGTACAACAAGCATTGTATCCGTTGTATCATATTTTAATAATAACGTCTGTATTTCTGGCGATACCTAAGTACTTAAATAAATACACGAAAAATCATAGAAATGGAATGAAATTGGAACACAATGTTCAAAAGTTGAGTTAAGAAATAGATAGCTCAGGGTACCCATACTTCTTATCTAAAAAGTTAATACTGATGGGTAGGAGGGCAAAGGGAGCATTTGCTCTGGATGGAAGTTTGTTAAGGGCGGCAAAATTGTGGATTGAGGGCGGCAAATTTGAGGTAGCAACCAAAAAAAGGGGTCTTCAAAATTACTAGAAAGTATAAAATTGTGGATTGCCAGCGGCAAATAGTGCATGGGGGCGGAGGGAGGAATTTGCCATCTGATATAGAAAAGTCATTCATTGGAAAATAATTTGGGGGTCAGAAAAAATTTTTTACTGTCAAATTGGTTTTAAACTAACGATTTAGTGCTGTCGTTCTACAGTAAAACGTAAATAATTAATAATTAACTTTGTTATATTATTAGATATAAACTGCTTGTTGGTTTGTAATACTAGTTGTAGTTTTCAGTGCCCATACACCCCACGTCTAAATAATTATTGTTTGATATTGAAAATCGATAACATTTAATAATACTAAATCGATTATCAATTTTCATAACTATATCACAATGTGTTCTCAAGAGATTACATTTTGTAGCTTCCTCGCGAAAAATTTTCGTACAAATGTTCATATAAATTTTTTTTCTTAAAATAACTGTTCAAGTATAATACGCCACCCCTGAATCATCCTGTATAAGAAGAACTTCTTGTAATTTGATATTTCCCTTGTGTATATGGATAAGGCATTTTCTCGTGTAAGTGTAAAATACCATTTAGGATGTTTTGAAGACAATTATATCTACACACACATGCAGACAGCTTGATCTTGTTTTAGTTTAATCTAATTTAAATTTATAATTATAATATATGTTTATATATTACGACTTAAACCGGTTTCATTATAATATAAACGTGATAAATTCATATGTTATTTACTTTCATTATAATAAATTATAATTCTGCTAGTTATTTTAATTGAAAATAAGTAAAATTCTCAATTATTAAGAAATAATTCAGTATTAATTTATACACTGACGATATTGTTATATGATCATATATAAATTCTGTATTTATTTATTTATAAATACAAGTATGAAAATTAGAGATATTAAAAAAATAATAGTTAGACGACTTTACACGTATAAGAAAAGTGAACCGAGAAAAATATATTTATAAATTATAACACTATAAAAAATTATAAATACTAAATAAATAGCGTTAATTAGTAACTGACATGACTTCATTTCAAATAGGTACCTACTTAATATTTAAAAAAATGTTAGATCATTGAGCCTGCTTTAATTGTAACCTAACATATGATACCGTTGTTTGCCAAACCGGTATATAGTATTCGACATGCTATTTTTTAAATTTTTGTTTTTATTTTGTAAAAAAGTTTCAAGAATACGAACGCATCTGTTCAATAGCTGAGAATTTATATTTTGTTTTGACTTGTACAAGTATATTAACAATAATATTATAACTACATAAACTATATTTTAAATTTTTAATTATAATTACTGTCATCATTATGAAAACACTAAAATTCTTGCTATACATTATAACCAGAGTTGGGCATCAGACGATTAATTTTTTTAGTCCATTGAAAAATTGACGAATAACGAATAAACCGCACATTATTCGCAACTAACGAATAAAAATATAGTTATTCGTAATCACGAGTACTCACGAATAACGATTGATTAGTTTTTATTCGTAAGATCTTCGAATAACGAATAATCATTCGTTAGTTTCAGATTATTCTAACTAAAAAATTACGAATAAACTATTACTACCTGTACTTTGGCGTAATAATATAATTATGATGCGTGATGGGGGTTATTGTCACTTCTTGAATTAATTTTTTTTTTAAGTCCAGACACGTATTTAGTGATATTTTAGACCCCCGTGTATTAAATTAATTAATAAACTCACAACTCGCCCCCTGTCACAGATGAAGGGTTGCAACTGGTTCCATTCGATCCGGCGGGAAAAATACTTCGGGATTCTAGGGGATTGGGGGGCAAAACAACCCTCTATCTAGCACAGGAGTCGAGATATTTACGATTTTCTGTAATGAATACCATAAGTAGCGAAACAGAAAATTTCAATATTTACAATAAATACAGCATATAAACATAAGATATTATTATTAAATTTAATAAAATGAAAAAAAAGTACAGACACGTATTTAGTGATATTTTAGGCCCGTATTGTTATATGTGTATTTGTTATTTTAACAATACGGGCCTAAAATATCACTAAATACGTGTCTGTACTTTTTTTTCATTTTATTAAATTTAATAATATCTTAAATTATGTTTATATGCTGTATTATATCGAGGCGGTTCGGTTGCTCGACAATGGTAATATAGAAAGAAGGCTCAAAAGAGTGAAGCCTTTTGAGTTGGTAAAGTGAAATAGTGCTTTTCAGTGAAGTGAGTAAAGTGAGCAAAGATCCACAATAGGTTAAGCTGGAAAAAAAAAAAACTAGTGATTGAGTGCTGTTATTGGACAGTAAGACTCAATAATTAACTTTATTATATTATAAGAGATAAGCTGCTTGATAGTTTTAAGACTAGTTGTAGCGATAATATAAATGTTAAATAAAAAAAAAAAAAAATATGCTGTATTTATTGTAAATATTGAAATTTTCTGTTTCACTACTTAATAACATGTCCTGACTGATTCATCATCGCCCAGCCGAAACCCCTGGTCCTAGAAACGTGAAATTTTAAGGGTATCTTCCTTTTATGAAGTAACCACCCACTAAGAAAGGATTTTTCGATAATCAACCCCTAAGGGGGTAAAAGAGGGTGTAAAAGTTTGTATGAAAAAAATATTTTTTGGTCCTAGAAACGTGAAATTTTAAGGGTGTCTTCCCTTTATGACGTAATCACCCACTAAGAAAGGATTTTTCGATAATCAACCCCTAAGGGGATATAGAGGGTGTAAAAGTTTGTATGGGAAAAACATTTTTTGATCGGATTTACTTGAAACTTAAAATAAATACTCTTCAATACAAACAATGAAACACGTATTTCAAGCTTTTCCAAAATTAACTCCTTAAGGGGGTGGATAAGTTTGTATAGGAAAAATATTTTTTGGTCAGATTTACCTGAAACTTAAAATATATACTCTTCAATACAAACAATGAAACACATGTTTCAGCTTTTTCCAAAATTAAACCCTTAAATGGGGTAAGAGGGTGTAAAAGTTTGTATGGGAAAAATATTTTTTGGTCGGATTTAATTCAAACTTTAAATAAATACTCTTCAATACAAACAATGAAACACGTATCTCAAGCTTTTCCAAAATTAAATCATTAAGGGGGTGCAAGGGGGTGGATAAGTTTGTATAGGAAAAATATTTTTTGGTCAGATTTACTTGAAACTTAAAATAAATACTCTTCAATACAAACAATGAAACATGTATTTCAAGCATTTCCAAAATTAAACCCTTAAGGGGGTGGATATGTTTGCATAGGAAAAATATTTTTTGATCGGATTTACTTGAAACTTAAAATAAATACTCTTCAATACAAATAATGAAACACGTTTTTCAGCATTTACCAAAATTCATCCCTTAAGGGGTTGCAAATGAAACTTTGCACAAATAATCTACAAGACAAATAACATTTTTGAAAATTCAACCCCTAAGGGATGACGGGGGTGTAAGGTGTAAGGTAAATTTGGACAAAATAATATTCAATAAAATTAAAAATTTCGTCATTCAACCCCTAATAGCGTAAGAAGGGGACGAGGATGGATTTTTGATATGTTTACTGCATAGCTGCTTATGTTATAAAGGTGAATTCCGGCAAAACAGTCTTCAATAAAAATAAAAATTTCAACATTCAACTCCTAATGGAGGGGGTCCACAAGGGGTGGGTTTCTGCAATTTTTAACTAACAATAAGTTCCGAGATATTTACGATTTTTTATAGGTAATGAATAAAAATAAATAATTATTTAATATGTCATCCTCTGTCACGCGTGGAGGGTTGTATTACGGTGGGAAAATATTACGGGGGAGGGAGTTTTAGGGGGGAAAGCATTGGAGCCGAGATATTTTGTATAGGAAAAATATTTTTGACCGGATTTATTTGAAACTTAAAATAAATACTCTTCAATACAAACAAATAATCAATAAAAAAACAAATAAAGGAAATTTAAATATTTCACCCCATGCCACGTATGGAGGGTTGTATTTAGTTTCTAAATCAACGCGAGCGAAGCCGCGGGTAGCAGCTAGTAATACACTAAAAATGTCATTATATTACGAACATTGAACTGTTCAAGTATAAATCAAAGATTTTTGAAAATTTCGGATTGTTATGGAGTAAAAATAAGACTTGTTCTGTATTTTTTAATAATACTCCAGCCCTAGATCTGTTTTATTTAAAAAAATTTCCCGCCTCCGAGAATAACCTCCCGAATAGACTGGTACTGTACTTATCTAACAGTATTGTTTATGATAATGCATCATATCATATAGTAAACATGTGTTTAATATATGATCATATATTAAATGCATTACTATAGTACATATTATGTACTATAGTAATGCATTGGTGTTTTAATTTCGAATAGTAGGCATTCTTTTATCTTTACAAATCTACATATATCATCTTTTCTATTGCGAATTTGTCTAAATGCTGTTTGTGATTTATCACATTTATAATTTGACACTAGAAATGTAATTTCTTTCGATCGAAAAGAATGTATGATATACACACAATTTAAAACAATCGATCTTACGAACCTGTTAAAATTACAGGATATGTAAAAAATACTATTTTTTATAATACAATGTAGGACTCTACTACTCTACCACTTAAGAAATAGCACATAAAATAAAGTTATATTAATTTAAGATAATAATGTATTTATAAAGCTTGCATATATTATTTTAATTATTTAATTATTATTAATACAAATAGAATTTTTCGAAAAAAATTCGGTTCTGGTCAGATTTTTTTTCGGATTTCGGTAATTCCGGTTCTGGTTGGAATTACAGCCCTAATAATGACCTTTAAAAAGAACAGTTTCGTACAGCTATTTCAAATGGAATTAATGCCCGTAGCGTTTATTCTAAAACAACCTGTATATTAATATATTATAACTGAGAAACAGAGAAACTGTGGTTTCATAATCACAATAAATACTCATCAGGAGCCTAATTGTTCCAGACTTAATTTTAATTATTATATTTGTAACTCTACAAACGAATAAGTATCATACATATCCCTTTCAGATAGAAAAATAAAAACACATGTATACATTGTTAGATCAGCCAACCCACATTCTTGCTGAAAAAAAGAAAAAAAATTTAAAAATTCAAGTGCCTATAGGCTAAGAGGAACCTAGATTCAGCCGCAAAAATACCGTAAGCCAATCAAACACTGCAATAAATTCTAAACTCGATTATTCTTGCGCCTGCAACATTCCGATTTATCAGTGGCCTTCAACTTTTTCTTACATGGTCTATCTAAGTTATTATATCTTTTACACTTGCGTAATTACTGTTTTATTACAGGTTAGTAAACTTGATAAACATACAATTAGTTACGTTTCACCTAAAGATATAATTAAAAGACAACTCTAACGTCCAGTATTATCAAGTTTAACTAAATGCTCCTTTAACTAACTGTCATATTATTAACAGAACCAAGCATAATATATTTAATCAAATGGTTTTTTTTTCTACACTATGTTTTTACAACACATATTATGTACATTTTTCATTGAGAGCCTTAATATTGGTTTAAATCACGTTTGTAATATATAAAATTTAGGTTAAAGGAGCATTTAGCGCTAAAGGAGCTTTAAATTGGTTGATAATACCGGGCATAAAGGTATTATTCTTATATTATACGAAAATTTATTCCAAAAAACCATTGAGGTAGACCTCGGTATGTAACAAGGTTCGATATATGATGGAAGAAATAATGCGTAATCCGTGATATTTCTTGAAAAAATCAAAAAAATCAAGAGTTAACCCAAATTTTGTAAATAACTAAAAAGATTATAAAAACTTTCATTAAATAAGGTATTGGCACCAGTCTTGGATATGACCCCAGTAATGGTTATTTTTTAATTAAATGTACTGAATTAGAAATATTTGTTGATATTTGATTACTACCATTTCTGAATATTAATCTATTTACATTTAACTGTCTAACACCGTGATTTGATGACAATCGGCCAATGGGTGTCAAAATAGTGGACATTTAAACTAATTATTAGTATAATTTATTTATTAATTATTATATTATCATAGCAACTGCTTTACATTGTTTCAAATTGACGATTCTTTCTTTTATATCTTTTTTGTCGTAGTACTTATCATTTTCTACTCATTAGCAAGTGTCCATTACTGCGTGCTCATTGCTGGTTTTACTTTATCCATTACTGTAGAGAAAACATAAACAAAATATAAGGCTATAATTTTAAAAAACAAACTATATTTGCGGACTTCGGTAATAAAATTGATTAAATAAAGAGTTGCTTGTTTTATTAGTAATATGAGTTCATGAGAATTACAAAAAAGAAGCCCGTCAATCACAAAAACAGTAAACCTTGCTCTTATAGCGGCCATAACTGGTGCCAGTATTCTGAAATAATTCATCATCTGTGAGCAAAGATATATCGTTAAAACAAAATCGATTTTAACATTGCTAGTATAACATAGATTACGCTCGTAATTTTAAAATTTATTAAAAATTATTGAAAATTTGGGCTTATTTTTGCTTTTTATTATTTTTGATAAAATTTATGTATGTTTGTTTGCTTGATAGTTACTGGACCGATTTTGATGAAATCTGCACTAACGGACTACTTGAAATCTCAGAAGTGCTACATAGGGTTCATATAATCACGCATCACTCAAAACAGCTGAGCAGCGAATAAATTAGCTGCGCAAATCAAACAAAAAATGAGTGCGCCAACCATTTAATCCATACTCTGCCCTAGACAACATATAAGAGATACATCAAAATTATTTATGGACATTTCGAATTCAATTAACTAACATTAATATTTAAGTCGTTTTTATACAAAACACGGGCGGTGGCGGTAGCTTCAACACGCATTATCTTAGTAACGACATAAACTACATAAAATCGTTTTTATTGTGAAAAAATCGATTTAGGGAATATAGCTAAATAAATAACAAAATACCCGAGTTAAAAATAAAGATATAGAATTATTTATTTTGTCTGCTGCAAGGGCGTCGGGATGGGGCGTTGAGTGGGCAAATGTCCGAGTGTGTACATGGGAAAGTGGGAGCGAACATCAAACATCATTGTGTACATTCACCGATTTCAAAAAACATGTGGATAAAGCCGATGGTAACTATACAGGTGTCCAAGATGAAATGCATGGGGATTTCCTAAACGGTAAAAAATACAGATTCGGTTAAATGAGATGAATTATTTGTAAGGAAAATATTAATAATTGTATGTGGTTTAGACTTTTAGACGGTATATCCAAAAATATGAAAAATCGGTAATATTCTTCAAATGACTATAACTTTTTTGTCAAAGTAGATAGGTACTTTTTGTTTGAGTTTTTTTAAAGCACTTTTTGTGTAGAATTGAGTGGTATATTTAGAATTTTTATATCACTTTTAGTTTCCGAGATACAAGTCCTAATATTAGTTTTTCTTATAGGCTACTAAGTTGGCTATAGCATATTTGAACGTGTGTTTTACTCTACTTTACAACGATATGTCATATATATTTTCGAAAAACAGTATGAACATTTTTTTGTAATAGTTTATTGTTTTCAAATATTCATTTGTTATTTTGATTGTTTTTATTGTGATTTTTGTTTTTCATGCCCTACTTAAATGTTTGTAATAAAATACTTTATAAATATCACTAATATTTATTTTAGTGCTTCGATATATTAATTATTTAAATAGGTGTATATAACATTAATATATATATGTGCTTAATAGGACAATTAAAACACAAGGTGATCTTATCAATCAAAACAATAATTATGTGTATTCTTATGATCTGTAAATCTGTTTTGATTTTGTGATTTTCACTATCGAATTAATAAACATAATTATATGTTTTCTATTATATGTATTTATGATAAATAGTGGGGAAATGGTGTTAAGGATTTCAACATTATATAAAAATTATTTTTATTAAATATATAGTTAATAATTAATTATCAAAATTGATAAGAAATCACTTACTTTTATGTAAATAAGACATAATTAATTATTTAATTAAACGGTATTATAACATAGCAGACATGGCCAATTGCAGCTCTTTTTCCTACTGAATGCGGTTCGCCTTCTGTTTAGCAATCTTAAGATTTATTTTTTTAACAATAATTTTTTAAATAACATAATTTGAAAATAGTTCTTAACTGTGCGCCGCAACACAATTATAAACGATGCATGTGGGAAACTTAAAATGATAAATATTCTTGTTTTTAGTGTAGTTACATTAACAAAATATTTCTTGAATGATAATTTAAAAAAAAAATTATCATATTATAGGCATCACAAGCGATGTGACTGAAATCTTTAGATTAGCCGTCCTCCGAAAGGCATTTTTTTACCCTTTTAAAGAAAAAATGTCATAATTTTTTTAAATATCTCCGGATTGTAAAAATTAAAAAAAACATCTGCCAAGTAAATGCACAGTGCTTCCTCGTGCTAAATTCACTAAAACCGATAGTGTTCAGATAAATTGCCTGGCATTGGTTAACCATTTAATTTTTATACAAATTTTACTAAAAAATCTTAGTTCGAATTTTTTCTTAAAACGCACCTGAATATTTTTTCATATATTTTTAATTTTTTGACAATTTCAATCTAAATCTAAATTTATGCAAATGTCAAAATGACATTTAAAACGTCAACATGACATTTAAAACGCCAAAGTGACATTTAAAACGTCAAAATGACACTTAATATATCCAATCAAATATCAATTTAGAAAAACAAAACACGAATTTTTAAAATTAATTTAGATAAATCTTTGTAAGGGAATATTTTACAACAAACGTAGTAGATCCATATTATAGGAAATTTAATTCTCTACAAAAAATATTCTATAAAATTTTCTCGTAACATGTGTCGTTCTTGAGATATCTTGAAAAAATAAATATTTTGGGGTGTCACCCCTCCCCCTTACACACGATTTTGATGATTTTGAAATGGGACCGTCCTCAAACCAAACCCAACCATCCGACCAAGTTTCAATAATATCGGTTCAGTGGTTCATGAGTTATGCGTGTGACAAGGATTCAGGGGACAGACGGACGGACGGACGGACACACGGACACACGGACAGACAGACAGACACGGAACGAAAAGTGTTTGTCTTGACGTGAAACGGATAAATAAATTTAAAATTTTGAAATTGGAGAACTTTTTTTTTGTCTCAATCTGAAACGATCACATAGCTTCTCGTATCTTCGATATTGCGAGGAAGCAAAATATATTTTCTTCATTATGAACTCCCCCACAACACTGAATAGTTTTTAATGAATTTTAATAATATTTTGGGAGAATGGCTAAAAAAAATTCATTTTTGAAATAAAATTAACTCGTTTATAACATGTGGGCAATATGGTAAATTAACATTTTTTTTAATTGTAGATTTTTTTATGTATTAAAAACACTTATTTTAATTCTTGGTTTTACTCAATATCCTGAAAAAATTAATTGTGACTCTTGAATATTTCTAATGTGTACATATGGTTAAATATCGGATTCAAAATTAACTATAAGGAAATAACTCTTTATAAGTTGTTTCGTTAGAAAACAAAAAATAGATTAAATTAAAACCGTGTTAAAATTTAAAAGTTTTATCAATTGTAATGTGAACCTAACGATAATTTGAAGTTATTCAATTTTAACTTTTACCCCCTCAAATATTAAACAATAGCAAATAACTATATAATCAATATTAAACAATATATAAATATTATAAATATATAAATATTAAACAATAGCAAATAACTATATAAGGTACTGGCCCCAGTTATGGCCGCTATAAGAGCAAGGTTTACTGTTTTTGTGATTGACGGGCTTGTTTTTTGTAATTCTCATGAACTCATGTTACTAATAAAACAAGCAACTCTTTATTTAATCAATTTAATTATCAAAGTCTGCAAATATAGTTTTTTTTAATTATAGCCTTTTATTTTGTTTACGTTTTTTCTCCAGTAATGGATAAAGTAAAACCAGTAATGAGCATGCAGTGATGGACTCTTGCTAATGAGTACAAAATGATAAGTTCTTATACGACACAAAAGATATAAAAGAAAGAATCGTCAAATTTGAAACAATGTAGAGCAGTTTCTATGATAATATAATAATTAATAAATAAATTATACTAATAATTAGTTTAAATGTCCACCTATTGGCCGATTGTCATCAAATCACGCTGTAAGACAGTTAAATATATAGAGATTAATATATCAACAAATATTTCTAAATCATTACATTTAATTAAAAAATAGCCATTACTGGGACTGGTGCCAGTACCTTATTTGAGCTATTATCAGTTGAAACATGAAGATGTATCATCATATTATAATAAATAAAACTTTATAAGATAGAACACATTGCACATATTTTATCGATTTTTCCAATAACGAAACTCTCTTCGTTGTCTTTAAAATTTATTCCAAGAAAGGCCATTATTACACATTAAAAAATTCATAACGTTCTTTTTACTATAACCATTCTATAAAATATCTATACATCAAAATTTAAGTATGTAACTGGCTTAAAAGAACAATAAAAAAATTAAATGTGAAAATAAATATTCGAGCTTTAAGTTTGCTTATAAACGCGCCATTTCATTTTACACGGCATTTAAATTTTATTTAGAGTGGGCGTCATACGCCGGTTCTAGACCGTCTGGAAACTAACCTATATAGACTACTATAGTTGTTGAGTTTATTTTACCCCGAGGGAGAAGTCTGCCATCCAGACATACTCGCAGGGTCGGATTAAGACATTATTTATTATTAACACATCTGACAGGAGAAATAAAAGATAATTGTTATTGGCAATTATGAAGAGACGGCTTATTGGGGTGAGGGATATGAAATCATGATGAGGGTATGAATTTCTCAACCGGGAGTCCACAAGCGACATCGAGTTTGATTTTAGGTGTTTCATTCATTAGTCTAAAATTTTAATATGTTATTTATGGATAGCTCATATATTTTACTAATTTAAAAAAATAATATTGGATGTATGGTTTTTAATATACGGTAAATGAGAGAACTCGTCGGAAGTGATGTATTTATTGAAATTCTATACAGACGTTTTAAACACGTATAAAAATTATAAAACACATACATTCACGTGTAGTTTCAGAACCAGGTTTATTCAAAGTAATGAAAAACTAGAAATACATGACAGCAAATCATCCGTAATAGTAATAGAGTACGATTTACAGGCAAATAACGTGTGCGAGTGCAACAACTAATGTCTGTGAGACCATGGTATATATTAAAGATACTGTGATCGCCAAATTATATCTAATTGTTTACTCTTAATTATTAACAAAGTAAAAAATTCCATTTAAAGAACATGAGTTATGCATATAAATTAAAAACAAAATTTTTCGAAATCAAATCTTTTTTATTGAAAAAAAGTACGGATACTTCACAACTAAAGAGGTGCTAGGCCAATAACCTGAATGCATTATTTTCAAGAACTGATTAGGCACCATACATTTGTACATAAAACCTAAACTATTACTAACTAGGGTTTTAGGCTTTTTAACAGTGAAAGTCCCATAAAAAATCTGTTCAGTAGTTTACGAGTTCACTCGTAACATACATATAGAAATTCTAAAAAAATCATTAATACTAAATGTTTGATATAAAAACTACACAACATTTTTTTCTAAAATACGTAAAATATAAAAAACAACGGTCTATTTGGGATAATTGCATGTTTTAATAGATTTTATTATAACCTTGATACCACGTATTCTCTCACTTTGTCTGATCATATTCACTTTCTCTCTGCTTGTCTACTGTCTGGCAGGGTGGCTATATATATGACGTAAACCAGACCCACCCTCTTCTAGTTAAACAGTATATATTATGTCGGTGCTATTTGATTTTATTTATATTTATGAACTAAGAAATATATTTAAATACGAAGGTAAAAAATAGTTTCGTAATTATATTATTAATTATTATCCATAAGAACAATATGAAAAAAGGCCGCACTTGAAATCAATATAAATATATTTTTACACCAATTCTATATACATACGTAAATAAAAAAAATATGTACCCGGGAAACGTTGTTCTGCCTAAAAATAATTTGTTTGAAAATCAGACCATAAAAACCCATTTTCGTAAATATCTCGACACACACCATTTTTTGTAAAAATATTTATTTTCAGCGCCACCTCGAGTCCAAAAATATATCGGAGCACCAAACGAACATGTGGTGTGAATATGGCTTCGATACGTACAATGGTTTAGGCGTGATGTCGTGACATACTAGTACATATTATGCACCAACGTTTTTATATATTTTCAATATTAATAAAAATAATAATTAAATGTAGATAACGTAAAATAAACTAACCTGGGCAACACCGCACCTTCCGGTTGGTCCGGAGAAACGCACGGTTCCGGCGCTGAGTCTGATTCTGTTTCAGTCTCCATGTTAATGAGCAACGATGTCTGAAACAAAATTACTGGTCAAAACAGAGACAATTCCCAAACTACCTTATATTTGCTTACAATAATTAATTTTGGGTTTGGTTCAGTGGCGTATCATCCCATAGAAGTGATAGTGGCGCGACTGCACCAGACTCCAAAGCTAAAAAAAGGATAAAAAATATTTTAAATCCATGCATTTGCTTCAATGAAAAAATATTTACCGGATGGATAAAAAAAACGTCTCATATATGTTTAGCAATGGAAACTATAATTCGTAGAAACTTTGAATGTCTCGAAAATGTTTATGTACATATTTTATAGTCTAATATAAGGGTTCCCTCTTCAATCAATTTGTACCCCAGAGTATATGTACAGTCACCTGCATTAATAGTCTTGCAGTTTGTATTCATTTTCGTTTATCATAGTAGGCTCCTCCCATTTGATTATTATAATATTTAAATCATTTCTCCATGTATCAAACAAAGACAGATATTTTGAAATTCATTTGCTAGATAAAGAACTACTCTTCGTTTATAGTACTCATATATATTTGTGCAATTAAATTATTATGCAATCTATTGAAAATTGTATACATAAATTTTGTGGCAATAAATATTTGATATTCCGAATTTTAGTATTTAAATATATTAAACTTGATAGAAAAAGATAACCGATGATGTTTGTCTTTAAATTTGGAATCTGTTGTAAGCGATTATAGCCTTTAGGGTGCCAGACGAGTTCTGCAGGCGACTGTACATTGCACAATGTATAAGTAGAAGCGCACTACAAGCACTAAAAAAGTCTTTAAAAATTGACAAAATCTGAAATTATTTGATTCTATTGAAAATTCTATGTTAGTACAACATGTAAAAAATGAAAAAAAAACTATATCCAATTATAAAATTATAATGTGCTCTAGGGTACAAAAAGGTTGGGAATCCCTTGTCTAGAGAATCTAGATTTAAGTATACAAATTTAGTACTGTTCGTATCTTACTAGTTAGATAAGAAAAGTTTATGAAAACATAACAAACCACCCAATTCATTATACAAAACTTTTATCAAAACTTGATGACCATTTTTCCCGAATGTCAAATTCAGTATAATTTCCCATAGACGTCGGTTGAAAATTTTAAAAATGTGTGTATTCAAGTATTTATAATCATACCGTGTTAGGAAATTGATTGTGTGGACCTAAAGGGTCTCACCCCACTCCAAGCTTGTTTTCTTTATGTAATCATTTTTTAGTATCTGGATGACTATACATATTTATAGTATTTTGAAATATTATTTTATTTTAATGTAAGTATTTATTTAAGTTAATTAAATAAACATTTCTTAGTTCAAACTGAAATTAAATAATGACTGGATCAGTGATAATATAACAATAATGTCACCGTTAATTTTTACATACTTTGAACTTATGTTTGTTAGTGTAATCACTCATAATAAAAACAAAATATATCAATATCAGAAAAATGAGTGACATTTTATCAGAAACCTTCCACGTGTCATTGATTATAACTATTTATTTATTCATTCCACTGAAATTCTACCCTTTTCTAAGATAATGTCTACCATAAGTCAAATAAATGCATCCAAATTCATTATTTATACAATAGTTATCATATTATTTTGAAATATGATATTAATAAAATACATATTACATATATTATAGACTGAGTAGGTACCTCTCTCTACCAGAATACTTCAATTTCAATTTGTTCTTGAATTAGTCTAGTGAACGAAGCAATTTGATGGAAAATTTTCCGGAACACAAAAAAAAATAACGCGCCCGCGTGAGGAGTGGGACTTCACCCCTAAAAATGGGATAAAAGGGTGAACATCGCGTTTTTTTTTAAGTTTATTTCAGAAACTAAATCGACGACGGAGTTATATTATGATTGATATCTGTAGCTAATACTTAAACGAATCAATTGAGATCAGTTAGATAGAATTTTATCAAAAACCACCCCTTCCAGAAGGTGAAAAGGTTGTAAAATTGCAAATTTTCGGTTCTAATCAGTAAAAATTGTATAACGGGCACATCATCGTGCAAACTCGTATATTGGCTTAAATTCTTCCTAAAGCTCCAAAGAACTGAGATCAACCATAATATATCCAAATATGAATAGCTTTACTAAGCGGGCGCGGCTCAAAATCTATAAGAATCAACGATTGCTGTTCAGGAAAATTTCCCATTTTGACCATTTTTTCTGCTTCATTGGTTGAACTAAATCATTATTCTAAAAGATTATGAACTATAATTTTTCCCGACTAAAATAAGGAAATGATCTGATTTAAATATATTAAGAAAGTAATTATAATATTTCTATGAAATTATTAATTAATAAATTAAAATGAAATCAGGATTCGTAAATAATGTTGACATAGTAGACGACTCAAAATTATAGAACGTCAACATTTAATGAAAACTTTCCAAAACTACTTTAGTTCATGAACTTATTGTGGAAAGAAGACATGTGGAGGGGTCACCGGAAGGGTAGTTTTTGTAATGGAAAAACTTGTAACAATTTTATGTCTACCTACCTACCGATTGACGCGTTTTCGATTTACGAATATATTAATAATCCGGTCAATTTATAGCAGAGTACAAGTGACATTATATAAATTCATATGACGGGGGCTATAATCATTCTGAATGGGGTATAACAGTGGGGGTGCGCGCGTGTTCCCATTCATCCACTCACATACACAAGGCTACGCAAGCCCACACACATACACACACTCACATGCTGACAACACAGTCATTAAATAAAGAAAATGAAAATTTAATTTATATATTATGTGTATGTATAAATACATATACGATTTTTTATATTATTTTATGTGTTCTAAAGATAATTGATTGTTCCTCTATGCCGTATTTAGGTGAAGAAATACAATCCGTTTATAACTTTTGTTTAAACATTATGTACATACTTATACCCGGTATTCTTAACCAATTTAATGCTCCTTTAGCGCTAAATGCTTCTTTAGGGTGGCCGCATACGTCCGATTTACGTATTAGATTCCCTAACGTGGTTACTGGATCAGGGAATCTGACAAGCTCCGCACACGTACGGTTGATTGCGTTAGGTTTTAATTTGCTCAGTTCAATTAGTGTTAATAAGAAAGAAAACCTAGACGACGACGAACTATTAACAATTGTTTTCTTACTGTCGCAAATGAAAAGAAAAGAAAAAAAATGTTAGGTCGTAGAGAATAATATTTTAATATAGGTATCCCTGAAATTTGATTAAAAATAAATTTAATTGTTTTTTTGACGTCACTATCAATCCCAGATAAAATACTGATGCATTGTCCATTTTACCGATTTTCTCTCCAATAATAACAAATGAAAGTGATAATAATAGCTACTTTTCATTTGAAACCGTGCACACAAACCGTACGTGTGCGGAGACCATAGCAAAAGCATGCATTTCGCCCGCGTCAGGTACGTATGCACGGTTTCATTACCCTTGCGTTTTTGAGGGGGGGGGGGGGGGTTAAAACAAGTCACTTTTCAATGTTTTAAGTATAACTCAATAACTAAGCAAAAATTGACAATTTTGCAAGGATAATTTTTTAAAGAAAATTAAATTTCCCATCAAAATAGAAGATTAATTTTTTTTTTTTATGCAAAAAGTATTTAAAAACAAATCAAGAAAATTTCAAAAAATCACAAATTTTTCAAATTTTTACTAAATTGCTCATAACTTATTTCAGAGTAAAGATAGGTATAGGAGATGCTTATGAGAAAAAAAGTAGAGGTCACGCCTGTCAATATGGCTGGTCGAAAAAGTTTTTTCGATGAAAATTGGCTGTGATATAGCCATTCAAAGTTTACCATTTTTTACCGCTTTTACTCTCATATGTCGAAATGTCCGAAAAATATTTTTTCTTTGGACCTAAAAACGTGAAATTTAAGGGATGTTTTTATTTTATGACCTTTGGGGGGGGGGGTACATTATATTATTATTTTATCTTATATAATGGAGGGAGTCCAAAAAAATTGGGCCCCCCAATATTTTTAACAAGTCGGCGTCCCTGGTTACGCCACTGAAGTTAATGCGGTATTTTAATTGTTTCACAACAAAAAAACATCAATTGTTACGTTACCATATATGCGTTACCGCTTATTTGTATGTGATTTAAAAAAAACGTATAAGAAAGTTATGTGGCATCCATGGCAAATAATTAATATAGGTACCTAATAGACATTATTTTCCATAAATTGCGTTAAAATGTATAATGCCCGGTATTATAAAGGACCTAACAAAATTTGTTAGCTAGCAATTACATTCATATGGGGTATTAATACTGTACTAGTATCTATGGATTAGTTATGGAATTTAGAGCAGTGACACTTCAATTAATTGTAACACAGTTGGCATCTTTGACCGTACAAAATAATTTTCATAACATCACCACTGTTTTAATACCGTTTGTATTTACCTTCAACGCGTGCGCGAAACTTGTCAAAGTCATCAACAAACTCCAAAAGAACTGTCATATATGTTTGATACCTCAGTTGAAAGTGTTTGTTAGCTAACAAATTTGTTAGGTCCTTTATGATACCGGACATAAATATAAATAAAAATTTTGATATAAACTACATCTTGTGACGGTGTTGCGAAACACTAGCACGGATCGAAACCAAGTCAAGATCAATGTCATTGCACAATAAAAACCAAAGTCAATGACGTTAAATGCACTTGTCCTGCATATAATTTTCGAAGTGTCAAGAAAATATCTACAATATGAATAAATATTATACAGAAAATTTTACAACCTTTACTACATTGATCAAAATTTAGATAAACAGTTATAGAAGAGAACTATTCTGTAACAATACAATCAATTCTATTATTCTAACACAAGCAATATATTGTAAGAAAATGTCATATATAATTTTATCTGTAGAAAAACAAACAACACACAGTGTATTAACGTGATAAAAGACTTTAAAGGATTATTAAAAGGTCATCGAACTATAATAGATCTTCTTAAAATCCCTAGGTGACCTATTTCTATCCCAAATTATAAAAGTTAAAATATAAACATAATATAATATTACAATACCACTAAATGATCATTTTCTAACATTATAGTCCCTATATTACATTCACACAATTATACATAATTTAAATACACTTAAATTAAATATATACATAATCTTTATGATATTTATATAATTGTGTAAATATGAATATTTTTAAAGTTTTAAAATATTATTATTCATAAAACAGAAATGAAAATGCATTGAAATGCAATTAGACATACCAGATAGGTAAACTTTATTCGTTCAGCCTTGAATCTTCAGTCTATTTATTTTTAACACTTACTATACATCACACAATCAGTCTCGTATAACCACAACATTTTAACTTATAAATTTAACAATATAAAGACAACATTATCAGCTATAAAAATATTAAACAGAAAAAAATAACAAAATTCATTAAAACGTAAGGTGCGCCCGCCATATTGCACTGAATGCACCAGTTTCACTGTTGCCAACATTAGCAACGAAATGGATGAAGGAAAAATAAAAAATATATGAAATATTTTATTATGCTTTTATATTATTGATGAATACATATATAATTGTACATTTTAATAAAATCCTAAATTCCTTTAATAACTTAATATTATTTCAAGAAGATTAAAACGTAGATTACTCAAGATACAATATACAAGCAGGTGTGTAAGAAGGTAAGTATACATATATATGATACAAAGTATGTATTACAAAGTAGACAAATTGTACATACATAATTTTTTTAAATATGCTGTGAAACGTGGTCTAGTTGAATTAAAACAATGATTAAAAAAATGTATATTAAAATCCTTCCCACTGTATAATCATTATTATATATGTCAATACTGTTCCAGATACCTAAAATACATAAAAAAATATAATCAAACACTTTTTAACTAATAATCATAACATACATATGAATAATCTACTATACTCTATTTCATTATTTGAGAATGCAGTGGTTGCCGTGGTTTTTGACGGTAAAATGCACGATTCGCACCGTCAAAAACTCGGCAACCACTGCATTCTTAAATGAAATAGAGTATAGTACTCTTAGACAAGGAAAGATAAAGGACAAATAACACATTACCTAGCGTTGTTACCATATCGCACCACGAAAAATCGCGCCACGAGTCATTGGCATATCATTCAGATTTTTAAATAAATATCAATTGTTTTGAATTATAAAATTAATTAATAATAAAATAATTAATGTTTTATATTGTCTTTACAAGTATTTCAGTGATAATTGATTAACAGAGAAACGTCTATTTGGAACTATCATTTCTCATACATACTAAAGTCAATTGTAATTTAAAGCATATTTACATATTATAAATTTTCAACTGACGCCTATGGGATAATATGCGGTTTTGACAGTTAAAAAAAGATGGCCGCCGAAAAATTTTGGTAACACTTTCATATACGGACTAGCATTGGTTGTTATATATCCATAGTCTTTCCTAATCTAAGATAGTACTAGTATGTATGTACATACAGGCACAGGCGATATAGATATAGGTATATACTATCTGTTAACTTAAGTTCTACCTCTCAAAATATTAAAACAATCTTGATTTTTTTTTACGAATATTAAAAAATAGAAAATTATTGTTAAATTAATGCTTACCGTGGCCCACAATGTTGAGCTTACTTTAAATAGTCCAGAAGCATTGAGTTCAATTTTTTGATCATTAAGCATATCAATAAATATTTCAATCTAAGAAAAAATGTTTAGTTAATATTTATATATCAATATTTTATGTATTTTACATGTATATAAAATTTTGTACCCACTTGTGCAAGTTCTTCTGGTGAAAAAGAGTTCAATTTGTATTTCCAAAAATAAGAACATATATATTTATTCTAAAACGAAATAAATTTTAAGAATATGTATATATGAAAAATGAACAATATTGGCCATCAAGTGCCTTCCAGTCAGAGTTGGAGAAAAGGGAGTACCGAATACATAGTATGCACCGTACATAGTCCCGAGTTAGTCCGGTTTCGGGAAGGCAATGTTTTTTTTTAATAAAAATACAAAATTTTAATATTCGCCTGGATTTTATTACTAACATTGAACTCTGATTTAACAAAAATGTACTTTACAGTAAATCAGGAAATAAACATTGGATTTCATCCTCGTGTTGAATGTTTCATGTACTGCTTATTTAAATATTTTTAAATCCTTATTATTACATATCTTATTTTAATATTTTAAAAGAATGCAGTCATGTAGACACCGTTTCGCTCTGCTAGATTTAGCTCATTTATAGCAATATTGATAGGATACTATACATACACAGATACCCGTTCAAATCTCCTGGTTATTAACTATACACTTTTATCCAGCGATTCTCAACCTGTGGGGCGCGCCCCCCTAAGGGGGCGTGATAAAACTAAAAGAGGGGCGCGAGCATATCGAGAAAAAATATTATTAAACAAATTATTTAATTTACTGAAAGAAAAGCAATAAAATACATTATGACATAATAAAAAATAAAATACACGTTTACATTTACACTGATATACACTTATAAATAGGATTGTATCAGTACTGCACAATGTATTTAATAATTAACTTATCAATATTAAATTAAAAACAAGATTAATAATTATTAGCGACTCCCTTGGGCCTGTCTTGCAGAGTAAAGTTTTTCAAAATAAGGTTTAAATTAGAAATTGACATTCTAAGCTCTTTTTCTATATTTAGTTGAGATTTTCAGTGAAAATTATTGTACGAAATAGGGGGGGGGGGGCAAGAGTTGAAAATCGGGTCGCAAATACTAAAAGATTGAGAAACGCTGCTGTAATCTAATATCTATAGCGAAAAGCCCTCACTCATCTATCAGGATTTTGATCTTTAACACTTATCGTAGAATCTTGAAACTTAAAATAAGATGAAAATTTAATATAAATATACCTTAAAAAATTCATTTTTATCAACAAATATCCATTTATATTTTCGTTTTTTTGTCAAGTCAGTAAAGTTTGTGTAACAGTAATACAACTGGCTATAAGTCTATGATGACAAGTATTACGAGGTACATACATATATTTGTATTAACTTTATATCTTATTTTTAATCAAAGAACAAGAATACAAGCTTATTTTGTGTTATTTGAAGCATCCGTATTAAGTAAAATTCTGAAATATTTTCTTTTTATCGATATTTCTCAAAAACGGTTGATCCTATGACAAGTAGACAAAGTATATTTTTGTGTATTTTGTGTCATATAATCTTCTACAAGAAATTGTTAAAAATCGGCAGGGCCACCCTTAGTCTAAATTATTATTGTTTGATACTGAAAATCGATAACACTTTTGAGCAAAATTTTTGGAAGGCTGTAGCTCCTTCACGAAGAATTTCCTGATACATGTTCATATGATTTTTTTTGCTTAAAATAACATCCTCGATATACTGTTTTTTTACATTAGTTGTAAATCATCCTGTATAGTATTATATAGTGGCAGAGGCTTAATGGTTAAGTACCCAATATTGTTCACAATAATTCGGTTAAATAATATTATACTTACAACATTTAATAAAGAGTCAGCCGCAGAAAATGACAAGAACATTATAATAATTAAATATAGCAAAAATCCTGTTATATAAAGATTATTTTTTATATCTCCTTCATTCGATAAAATATCATGCAGTTGTGTACATGCATCGATAATAATACTTATTAAAAGATATAAAAATTTAATAAGTTGCTTTATATTAGTTTGTCTATCCATCAGTCTTATGTTACAGATAATAGACGAATAAACGATTTTTAACCTTTGTAATTGTTTTATAAAATTTTCATTCTTTTTTGTTACACAGTAAAACTGAAAAAATGAATAAATATTATAATATTATACAGAATGATTTACAACTAGTGTAAAAAATTTAACAGTAGATCGAGGATATAATTTTAAACAAAAAACTTTATGTGAACCTGTGTCCGGAAATTCTTCCTGAGGGAGCTACAGTCTTTTGCCCAAAATGAGTGTTTATTTAATATCTAGAGAACCCATTGTGATACAGTTATGAAATTTGATACGTGGTTTGGTAGTAATAAATGTTATCGATTTCCACTATCAAATAATAATTATTTAGACCAGGGGTATATGGGGACGATTTTTATCGAGTATTTTTTTATTCTTTAAATTTTTCCTGAGTTGGGTACTTGTAAAAGATTATATGATACAAAAATAAACTTTATTCATTTCTCATAAGATCAACCGTTTTCGAAAAATATCGAAAAAAGAAAGTACTGCAGAATTTTATTTTATAGGGATACTTTAAATTGCACTAAATAAGTTTATATTCTTGTTCAATAATTAAAAATAAGATAAAAAGCTTATACAAATATACCTCCTAATATACTTATCATCATAGAGTTGTATCCAGTTGTATTACTGTTACACGTACCTATTTTACTAACATGATTAAAAATCGAAACTATAAATGACTATTTGTTGTTAAGAATGTAGTTTTGGGGGTGTATTTACATTATTTTCATGTTGTTTTTAATTATAGAATAAGAATATAAACTTATTTTTTGTAATTTGAAGCATCCGTATTAACTAAAATTCTGCAATACTTTCTTTTTTTCAATATTTCTCGAAACCGGTTAATCCTGTGACAAATTAACAAAGTATATTTTTGTGTATTTCGTATCATATAATCTTCTACAAGTATCCAACTCAAGAAAAAATTAAAGATTAAAAAAATACTTGATACAAATCGGCGGGCCCACTGGCCCCCTACACCCCTGTTCTAAATTATTATTATTTGATACTGGAAATCGATAACACTTGTTAATACCAAACTCTGTGTCAAATTTCATAACTATACCACAATAGATTCTCTAGATATTAAATAAACACTAATTTTGAGTAAAAGACTGTAGTTCCCTCACGAAGAATTTCCGGACACAGGTTCACATATAGTTTTTTGCTTAAAATATAAAGGGTGGCGCAACGAAAACGAAACGGTTGCGTTTTTGGTCAGTTAAAATAAGATTTTGAAAAAACGCTCGGACACGTCGATTTTGCTTTCAAGGGGGACATCTTTTGCAATAAAATTTTTGCAAGAATCTTTTCAACCCTCTGCGCTATGAGCACAACCCTTAAAATTTTTAATAGCATGATAGGGCAAGTGATACCTCATTTGGAAGGTTTTTTCATTCTAAACAAGGTCCTTTTTGTTTTTTTTCAAATCTGTTTAATTTTAGTCAAGTTATTTACATTTTTAATTCCATGAATGCATTTATTTTCTGATCAAAAAAACAAACATTCAGAACTAAAATTCAAAACAAAGTAGGCTTATTATCGAGGAATGTCACCAACTAACTCCCCAAACGTTTCAACAAGTCAGAAATAATTTTGAGCATAACTTGTATTTTTGTATGAAAGCTAGCGGAGCTCAATTTGAACATTTATTGAATTAATTAAAGTTTTGGATGTAAGTAAATTTTTGTGAACTATCTGATAAGAAAATAAGCCTACTTTGTTTTGAATTTTAGTTCTGAATGTTTGTTTTGTTGATCAGAAAATAAATGCATTCATGGAATTAAAAATGTAAATAACTTGACTAAAATTAAACAGATTTGAAAAAAACAAAAAGCACCTTGTTTAGAATGAAAAAACCTTCCAAATGAGGTATCACTTGCCCTATCATGCTATTAAAAATTTTAAGGGTTGTGCTCATAGCGCAGAGGGTTGAAAAGATTCTTGCAAAAATTTTATTGCAAAAGATGTCCCCCTTGAAAGCAAAATCGACGTGTCCGAGCGTTTTTTCAAAATCTTATTTTATCTGACCAAAAACGCGACCGTTTCGTTTTCGTTGCGCCATCCTGTATACTCAATCTACTGTAAAATTTTTTTACACTAGTTGTAAATCAACCTGTATAATAAAAATTAGTTATACTTTTTTTAATATTTATTAGTATTACCTTGTGCAATTTCTTTTGATTCATTTCTTTTCCAAACCAATTAATTTTATTATGTTCTTCAGATAAACCATTAATTTTACTTATACTTATTAATATACTTTTTATGTTTATGTGCAAATTTTGTAAAATAATTTCATAATTATAGCATCGAATACAAAAGTACAGAGACTCCAGATAAATAACCAAAAATGTAATTTTAGTAAACAAATCTTCCAGAATTATCGATAAATTTGTATTGTTTTGTACATTAAAAAATAAACCTAACTGCATTAGTATGCCAATCATACAAAGTATTAAATATTTATAATTTTGTATTTTAATTTGTTTCACAGATTCTCTATTAACCAACAGCAAGTCATTATTCTCATAAATAATATTATGCATGTTTCTCATTTCCTTTAAATACAGTTTTCTGTTAGTAATATTCAATGCTATGATAATACAATTAATAATAAATCTACTTAAAGAGTACACTCTATATAAAGTAATTTCAAGATGAGAATTTAGATTGTTTTTTAGTAATTTATAGTTAACATAAAATAAATAAATATTTATCAATGCTTGAACAAATGTTAAAACTAAGTATAATTTCGACACCCTGATTTCAAAAATTCGTTTAACTGGGTTGCACTTCCATTTGTATGGAAAAAGACCGACTAAACAATATATCTTAATAAATATCTTTGGAGCACAAATTAAGCAGGTATTCATTTTTTTCTATATGAGACAGTACTATAAAAATTGTTTCTTTGCTATAAAGAAATATGTTTATTGTAAATTATTCCCTACAAGCCCGTATGTACGTGTACAAATAAAAATAGTAAATCATATTATGTATATCTGTAATATCAATATATTTACATTCTATGTATTTAACCCTACACTGCACAATTTTTTATTTTTTATTAAAAATGATGTAAATCTATGTAAGTGTATGTTAGGAATACGGGAAAAATAATTTAAAAAATTAACTTTAAGTTTATATATATTTTTTTGAAAAATATGTTATGATTCATATATATATGCACCAGTGTGCATTGGTATACATTTTAGTAAATCTAATTATGAATATATTTATAATTCATGGAATGATTTAAAATAATTTATGTCTTTATTAAAACATAAAGCAATTTGACATTTTTCATAAAGAATATATGTTTGTGCTTTGTATGTGGGGTTTTTACTTTTTACATCGCAGTCTTGTAGCATTCCAAATTGGAAAATGACTAACATTATCCAGTTGTATGTCTTGTGGAGGAAGTGGAGCTGCATTAGGTGTTTTTCTATTGCATTCTATTGTTTTTTTGTAAATTCTTTGTAAATTTTAAGTTATAGGCGGAAAACAAGTGTGATGCAAATATGCAGTGTAGGGTTAAAAAAAGGTAAATATTATTTATCTGTACAGATCTACAAACAAATTACTTACATATAAAATATTACTGATGCATATTATATTGATTTTGTTGAATGTGTTCGATTTTATTTTTTAAATTTATTTTATCATTTGTATAAAAAATAATGATTACAATCATTCCCATTGGACAATTAGTACAATATATGTTATTATTGTTCCTGAAACCTGAAACCATATACAATATTTATATTTATATACCTACTTATATTTAAAATATTTAAATAAAACTTACTGTAGCCCACATTTTTGAACTGATAGTAAATAACCGTGATGCATTTAATTTAGGTTCTTGCATATTCAGAGTATTAATATACGATTCAATCTAGAAAATAATAAATAAATCGTTTTATTATACATATTTAATAAATATTTCATATTTACCCCATTTATTTCTTCTGTAGAAAATTGAAATAGAGATAGTTCCCAAATATACGTGCATATGTCTGCATTCTGTAAAATATAACTATTTCAATCATTTATATATATATCTAATAATTTTTATAAAACAAGAATAAAATATATTCCATTAATTTTAAGGGAATTTCTTATTATACATATGTTATACAATATACTGCATGACATATTAGAGCTGCAGCTTGACCATATATTTTCGACATAACCGGCAAGATCGAGATAACTCTTTCTGTCCCATACTAATCGAAAGTACATTAGTTGACAATACTTTGGACAAAAATTACCCAAAATTACTGCGTCGGAACACAGCAAAATGGGGCTTCACAGTACGCGACACTCACGCGACGTTTTAAACGCTTTTTCCACTGATCTATTTATGAAATTTGAAATCTTTTGTAATATACTCATTAGGCATACATCAGGCTTCAAGAATATATAAACATAAATATAAAAAATGTTGTTTAAAACTAAAAAAATGGGACTTAAAGGATGATTTCTAGAATTTTTGGGGGATTTTTTAAAGACAATTTTAGTTATTAGTTACTATTCTGTGAAAAGTATGAACCTTATACAAAAATGTTTCAAATAAAAGTTGTAGAACATACATTCCTGAACAAAACAAGTGGTTGCTCATTTATATGCGACTAAAATTGTCGTACTTAGAGTAAATTATAGCAAACCGTACAAAACATTTAATTGACAAATATTTTCAAATTTTTATTAGAAAATCATATAAACTGACACCCATTAATAATATCAAATAAAATATAATATTTACGAGATATGTAAGGTTTTATAGTACATTGACAAGGTGTAACTAGGACACAAAACTTACCAAAATTACTTCATGTATCAACCCCTAAAATCGAAAAACCAACCCCAAAACATTACTCGCCACTAGTTTCAGGTAATTATCTCGATAATGACCACTGATGGGAGAAATTTTTACTAAACTTAATTTATAGAGAAGGAAATTTTAGACAACAATCGGTAATTATATTTTACATTTATGCATTAAGTAAAGCAGAATAAATATATTTACGTATTGCATTAACACCTTAACCTTACATTCACGACAGAATAAACAAGCCCATGTTATATAATATATGTAAGTTCATGTTATATAATATATTCGAATGTACATCAGTTGAGAATACTTCGGACAAAAATTACCCAAAATTACAGTGCCGGAACATAATATAATAGGGTCTTCAATGTACGCGACTCACGTAAAATGTTTTAATCGCTTTTTTCACTGATTTATTTAAGAAATTCAAAATCTATTGCAATGCACTCATTTGGCAGACATCAGGCTTCAAGAATATATGAACACATATCAAATATTTTGTTAAAATATGAAAATAAACACGCATTAGTTTTATTTGTGTGCAATTATATATAGCAATATATCAACCTAACTTCTATTAAACATCGAACTAAGAAAGTTTACCTAGCTGGTGGTTACGCCAATCGTCTTGTAACAAAAGAAATTACCAACAAGGTTCATAGGACTCGGTTATTTTATCTTCAAATGACACAGAAACAGATATACGGATTATGTTATATATAAATTACGTGTGCAATCAATATTCAATATTATTTGTAGTAGTACGATTTCCAGATACAGATGTATTTATTCTTTTAATATGTCACTATACAAAATCAATAAGACTTGTTATTTTAAAATTAAACTTAAGTTACACCTTGTCAATGTAAAAATAAATTTTTCTAATAAAAATTTGAAAATATTTGTCGATTAAATGTTTTGTACGGTTTGTTGTAATTAATGAACTACCACTTCTTTTTTGATGTGTATATGTTCTACAACTTTTACTTGACGCACTTTTTTAAAAGGTTCATACTTCATACTTGTCACATAAAAGTATCTTAATTAAAATTGTCTATAAAAATCATCCAAATATAAGATAATCGCGGAAAATCAAAAAAATTTATAATTTCATGTTTTTAATGTCATTTTCTTTATTTTAACAAAATATTTGATATGTGTTCATATATTCTTGAAGCCTGATGTCTGCCAAATGAGTGCATTGCAATAGATTTCGAATTTCTTAAATAAATCAGTGAAAAAAGCGATTAAAACATTTTACGCGAGTCGCGTACATTGAAGACCCTATAATATTATGTTCCGGCACTGTAATTTTGGGTAATTTTTGTCCGAAGTATTCTCAACTGATGTACATTCGAATATATAATATAACATGAACTTACATATATTATATAACATGGGCTTGTTTATTCTGTCGTGAATGTAAGGTTAAGGTGTTAATGCAATACGTAAATATATGTATTCTGCTTTACTTAATGCATAAATGTAAAATATAATTACCGATTGTTGTCTAAAATTTCCTTCTCTATAAATTAAGTTTAGTAAAAATTTCTCCCATCAGTGGTCATTATCGAGATAATTACCTGAAACTAGTGGCGAGTAATGTTTTGGGGTTGGTTTTTCGATTTTAGGGGTTGATACATGAAGTAATTTTGGTAAGTTTTGTGTCCTAGTTACACCTTGTCAATGTACTATAAAACCTTACATATCTCGTAAATATTATATTTTATTTGATATTATTAATGGGTGTCAGTTTATATGATTTTCTAATAAAAATTTGAAAATATTTGTCAATTAAATGTTTTGTACGGTTTGCTATAATTTACTCTAAGTACGACAATTTTAGTCGCATATAAATGAGCAACCACTTGTTTTGTTCAGGAATGTATGTTCTACAACTTTTATTTGAAACATTTTTGTATAAGGTTCATACTTTTCACAGAATAGTAACTAATAACTAAAATTGTCTTTAAAAAATCCCCCAAAAATTCTAGAAATCATCCTTTAAGTCCCATTTTTTTAGTTTTAAACAACATTTTTTATATTTATGTTTATATATTCTTGAAGCCTGATGTATGCCTAATGAGTATATTACAAAAGATTTCAAATTTCATAAATAGATCAGTGGAAAAAGCGTTTAAAACGTCGCGTGAGTGTCGCGTACTGTGAAGCCCCATTTTGCTGTGTTCCGACGCAGTAATTTTGGGTAATTTTTGTCCAAAGTATTGTCAACTAATGTACTTTCGATTAGTATGGGACAGAAAGAGTTATCTCGATCTTGCCGGTTACTCGCGTTCTAAGCGACTTTTACGGTTTGAGTTGCAGCACTATATAACATAAGAAAATTAAGAAATAATTTTGTAAATCACACCAGGTGTGATTTACATTTTCCCTTAATTAATCAAATTAATTAAGGGAACAAAATATCCATAGAAAAAAGGGCCAATATTCAAAACTTTGTAATAATGATAAAAATTAATGTACAGAAATAAATAAACCTTTTTAAAGCTGGAAATCTCTACTTTGCAATGCTTTTCACATACCTATTGAAATTTTATTCACTTTTCGTGGAGTAATCGAGTCATAAAACAAACAAAAATATCAGTATGATCTTTCTATCTTTTTAAATATAATTTTTTTAAATATTTTATTTATATAACCTACTACCTACTATGAATATAAATTTCGTAATACTTAAAAAACATATATACTTACGACGGTTACAGTAGTTATTGCCATTTGTATATAAATATAATCTAATGTTCTAATGTCAAAAACATAATACACGTTCGTAGAGAATTTAGTTGCATTTGTTTCCAAGGCAACATAAATAAATGACGTATTAATTAGTAATTAAAATTAAAATTTTGAGGGTGTTTTTCACCCCTTCAATGGCTGTTTAGGCACGTACAAATAATAAATGTCCCTTAGTTTAATTGAACTGCAAATGTACCAAATCTTATCAAAATTAGTGAGATAAAACTCGCAATGTTCACTTTTTAGACGAAAAAAGATACAAAATTTCGAATATTTCCAAAACCCCTAATCCGATTAGCACCAAAATCAATAGGTCTGAAGTACTCACTGAGACAAACATTTTACCCAAAAATAATTCAGATTGGTGCATTTTTACAGCAGTTATCGTGAACGAAAGAAAATTCTACATCCGCAAAGACACACGCACAGCCGCCATGCCGAAATTAACTTTTCTTTAAGTTTTGAAGTTAGTACATTCAGAATCTGTCATTATCTCGGACACGATTTTTCGATGGTATTACAATACTTCCATTTCTTTCAGAACATGGAAATAAAAAGGTATTTTTTGTGGAAATTATGAAATGATGCATAAAGCATAAGCGTAGAATTTTTATTTTATTTACAATTTCTTTCGCAATGTCATTTAACAATTTAACAAATTTCGTACGATGATTTGTTAACCCTTTATACAAACTTATAGAGTCAAAATTTTTAGAACCTGGCATAGCCTTTTATTTTGTTTATGTTTTTTCTCCAGTAATGGATAAAGTAAAACCAGTAATGAGCACGCATTGATGGACACTTGCTAATGCTTACAAAATGATAAGTACTACGACACAAAAGATATAAAAGAAAGAATCGTCAAATTTGAAATAATGTAAAGCAGTTGCTATGATAGGTAATATAATAGTTAGCTAATAAATAAATTTAAATGTCCACCTATTGGCCGATTATCATCAAATCACGTTGTAAGACTGTTAAATGTATATAGACTAATATTCATAAATGGTAGTAATCAAATATCAACAAATATTTTTAATTCAGTACATTTAATTAAAAAACATCTGCCAAGTAAATGCACAGTGCTTCCTCGTGCTAAATTCACTAAAACCGATAGTGTTCAGATAAATTGTCTGGCATTGGTTAACCATTTAATTTTTATACAAATTGTACTAAAAAATCTTAGTTCGAAATTTTTCTTAAAACGCACCTGAATATTTTTTCATATAATTTTAATTTTTTGACAATTTCAATCTAAATCTAAATTTATGCAAATGTCAAAATGACATTTAAAACGTCAAAGTGACATTTAAAACGCCAAAATGACATTTAAAACGTCAAAATGACATTTTATATATCCAATCAAATATCTTAATGCTCTACAAAAAATATTCTATAAAATTTTCTCGTAACATGTGTCGTTCTTGAGATATTTTGAAAAAAGAAATATTTTGGGGTGTCACCCCTCCCCCTTACACACGATTTTGATAATTTTGAAATGAGACCGTCCTCAAACCAAACCCAACCATCCGACCAAGTTTCAATAATATCGGTTCAGTTGAGTTATGCGTGTGACAAGGATTCAGGGGACAGACGGACGGATGGACGGACGGACACACGGACAGACAGACAGACACGGAACGAAAAGTGTTTGTGTTGACGTGAAACGGATAAATCAATTTAAAATTTTTAAATTGGAGAACTTTTTTTTTGTCTCAATCTGAAACGATCACATAGCTTCTCGTATCTTCGATATTTCGAGGAAGCAAAATAGCCATTACTGGGGTCACAGGGATCATATCTAATTGTAAGACTGGTGCCAGTATCTTACCATTACTTGCTAATTTTATTCATGCTACTGAAATGACCAATTTATATTTTTCACTTCTTACTTACACTTTGATATAAGGAATCAGCCGAAAAAAATGACATCGATATAGTTGCAATAAGGACCACCATAAATATTCCAATTTCAACTACACGAAGATTGATATTGCTATTTATTATAATTATAAATATAAAGTATCCATTAGAAACGATATTAATTAATATGAATATTACTTCCACAACTTTTTTCAAATTTGTTTGTCTATTCATTACCCTCAAATTAAAAATTATTGCTGAATACATTCTTAGCAATGTCTGTACTTCTTGTACGAAAGGTAAATTTTCTACTGATTTTCTTTCATTTGCAGATATGTAAAAAACCTAAAATATTTAATAGGATGTTATTAGTGTCGCATTATAACTTCATGGGGCCCCAGGCAAATTTGAATCTGGGCCCCCCGTGTACAGTGTTGAATTCAGACTTTCATTCTTAGGGAGAAAACTAAGTTTTCAGCAATTTTTTTTTTACTTCATGAGCTTCTATACAAATTATAATAAATAAATTTCGGCACTACCCCGGATTAAGTTTTGCGCGTCCGCGAGAAATATTTGCTCATGACATGCTCGTGACACAATTTAATATGTTGAGTTGATATGAAAAGCTAAAATGTGACCCCCCCTTAAACCTCAAAAATTAAAGCAAATTAAATAGAAAAATGTTTATTTAATATACTAAAATAACTTTTTTATCTATTTCACAGTCCATCCCCCCCTCCCCCCCAAATTATTATTTCTCAAACCATGGCCCAAATTGTAAACCTAGATCCGCAGCTAATCAACATGGGCGCCAAACTTAAATTTTGATTTTGTTACTTCAGTAAAGAGTTTATAAAAGATTGAGCAAACGCGTAACATGCAGTGCAAGACGAAACGAGAGGATAAAGTAAAACCAGTAATGAGCATGCAGTAATGGACACTTGCTAATGATCACAAATTGATAAGTACCACGACACAAATGTTATTAAAAAAGAAATCGTCAAATTTGAAATAATGTAAAGCAGTTGCTATGATAATATAATAATTAATAAATAAATTATACTAATAATTAGTTTAATTAGTTTTAATTATAAAAACAATTCATTCTAATTTAATTAAAAAATAGCCATTACTGGTGTCATATCCAAGACTGGTGCCTGTACCTTATAAATAAATTTTACCTTACTACATTCAATTCTGTATGATTCGGGATGTAACATTGTTGATGTAATTTTATTTCTCTTTTCTTTAATTGTGGCTTTTATAAAATTATTGTGTACTTGCTTGATCATTACTTCGAATATTAAACATCTTATACCAAAATATATTGTTTCAAAACAAATGTAAATATTTTCTAAACTATAATGCAAAGCTAACAATACATCAAATGTACTGTAATTCAATGAATAAATTGTACTAACTGTTTTCAATATCAACAAACTCAATGCAATAATTAGTAAAAACATACAGAAATTCACTTTATTTTTTATTTTTTGTGTGATTTTTTCGTTAATTAGATTATAAGTATAGTATTCATTAATGAGAGCTTGAATTCCTTTCAGTTCATTAAAATATTCAGAATTATTGAAAAAATTATTTAAATAATAAAAAAATATAAATATATATTGGACAGTTAAGAACAAATAAATAAGAGCATTGTATTGAATTAATAAAATCATTTCTATTATAAAGTAAATTTGTACGATAATGTGAAAAATTGACATTATGATCCCAATTCTTGAAAAATCAATCTCCAGTAAATTATTTTGGTGATAACAGTTCAAATTGTAAGGATAAATACCAATAAATAAACCAATTTTTAAAAACCGTTTTTGTATACAGAATAAGCATTTACTTTCATTATTTTCAAGAGATTCACTTTTATATTTCATTTTATTTTCTTTAATTCCGAAAATGAATTTTTTCATATATCACAAAAAGTAATAAACTAACGTTATTCAAGCGAGAAATAATTGAATACAAAATTATAGGTATATTTATTATAATTTATATATAAATGCAGACCAACACTGGATATACCGGGTGTGTAAAAAAAACTTAATTGCGACATAGTACCCTGGAACCAGCGGCGGACTTAAAATATATTTTTTCAGGGAGACGTCATAAAGCTAAAGTAAGGCAAAAAAGTATACCGCAATGTGAGGTGTCAATCACATTCATTAGAATTTGAACCTATTTTTTTCTAACTCAAAAATGGATGCACCATGCCCCATCAATAATATAATAAAGATAGTAATCATCAGTTGTACATAATTTAATATTTTCTTTCTTTCTAAAATACTTATATCATTTAACACAAATTAAAAAAGTTGGGAGGACCCCCCTCCCCCACCCCATAAGTTTAACGTCAGGAGCTCCGATTGGTATATATAAATCCGCCTCTTCACCTATACGTAACCAAACAGAAGAATTTTTTTATCCACTTTGTATATATACTATATATGTACCTACTTTATGTAACCTGTTATATACATACTTATTATAATTACTCCCCTGGGTTTACCTTTTCATAGATAACTAAAATGCCATATATGCAATACATAATAATTATTAATGATTATTGTGATTTTTAATGTAAGGTTGCCATTTTTTTACCCTACATTATGCAAGTAATTATCCTGGTAGTAGAAAAATGATTTCCGGGCCACTGGATTGTACCAAAATAAACATTTTTGTAAAATTAGAAGGAACGCTTATTGTCTCGTTTTTATCAAACTTGTATTCATTTAGCAAATTAATAAAATACATACATAGGTATATATTATTATAAATAATTAAATTTAATAAAATTACAGCCTGTACACTGATTTGAACCAAAAAAGTGACTTATGCTCCATTGTGCGCCGCCCCACCTGGCCTGGCGCCCCGGGCGGTCGCCCTGGTTCGTTCCCCCCTAAAGTCTTGTTTTTATATTTTTCAATATGTTTATAGTAGGTATTTTCTAAATAAACAAACTTTGAATTGCATAACTTGACCCCGTTTTTATTTTATTGCAAATGCAATGTATTATGTTATTTTAATTTTAAAAGGTTTTTGTTTCCTTCTTTATTGTTAAAATTTTTATTGAAAAAATTTGATTTACACGTTTATAGCCCAGTCAAGGAAGCAGTGAAAAATGAGAAAAAGGGAAATTTAGAGGGCAAGCAATTTTATGATTGATTCTTATAGATTTTGAACCGGAGAATTCGAAAAAAATAACCCGGACAAGCGAAAAGTGGTGCAACACCCTTAAAAATGGGGTTTAAGGGTGAAAACCCCATTTCCATCCTTTTTTCAATTTATCACAAAATCTAAAGCGACGATGGTATATTTTTATCGTTGATATATGTTCAGGACACTTAGACGAATCGATTGTCACCACATATATTAAATTTGATCAAAAATTACCTCTTCCAGAGGGCTTAAAAGAAAAATGCATCTTTTCGTGAAAATAGTTTAAGAATTAATAACTTTTGTTAAAATCATCCAAATGACTCGTAATTAGCGTCAAATTGTTCCTGAAGTTCCAAAGAATAATGAATAACCATAATTTAAAAAAATATTAATCGTTTATCCAATAAAAATCGCTAATGTTTAAGGGTAAGTAACGTAATTTTTTGAAAAACTACATTTTTACTAAAATTTAAATAAAAACACCAGGGTTAAATATTTTTTAGTGAAACGAATTGATTCTTATAGATATTGAACCGGAGAATTCGAAAAAAATAACCCGGATTAGCGAAAAGTGGTGAACACCCTTAAAATGGGGTTTAAAAGTGAACAGCCCATTTTCAACCGTTTTTACAAATTATCACAAAATCTAAAGCAACGATGGTATATTTTTATGATTGATATGTGTTCAGAACACTTAGACGAATCGATTGTGACCACATATACTAAATTTGGCCAAAAATTACGTCTTTTAAAGGGCTAAAAAAGACGTAAAAATGCATTTTTTCGGGGAAAATAGTTTAAAAATTAATAACTTTTGTTAAAATCATCCAAATGACTCGTAACTAGGCTCAAATTATTCCTGAAGTTCCAAAGAATAATGACCAACCATAATTTAAAAAAATATTAGTAGTTTAACCAATGAAAATCGCTAATGTTTAAGGGTAAGTGCATTTTTACGTTTTTTATGCCCTTTGGAAGAGGTAATTTTTGGTCAAATTTAGTATATGTGGTCACAATCGATTCGTCTGAGTGTCCTGAACATATATCAACGATAAAAGTATACCATCGTCGCTTTAGATTTTGTGATAAATTGAAAAAACGGTTGGAAATGGGGTTTTCACCCTTAAACCCCATTTTTAAAGGTGTTGCTCCACTTTTCGCTTGTCCGGGTTATTTTTTTCGAATTCTCCGGTTCAAAATCTATAAGAATCAATCATAAAATTGCTTGCTCTCGTAATTTCCTGTCAAAATGCTTCCTTTACTGGACTGAATCTATTATTTTGTTTGGAAAAATGTAATTTTTTTTAATTGTATACAACAAAAATTCAGTGTATTTCTAAGCGCACTTGCACCCGTTCTAATAATTGAATATTATTTTGGGGGGTCTCATTTTGTTTGTATGTACAAATAGAAGGTATCTACCTTGGTTTCACTAAAAAATATTCAACCGTGATGTTTTTATTAAAATTTTAGTAAAAAGATAGTTTTTCAAAAATTTACGTTACTTACCCTTAAACATTAGCGATTTTTATTGGTTAAACTATTAATATTTTTTTAAATTATGGTTCATTATTATTTTTTGGAACTTCAGGAACAATTTGACGCTAATTACGAGTCATTTGGATGATTTTAACAAAAGTTATTAATTTTTAAACTATTTTCCCGAAAAGATGCATTTTTCTGCCTTTTAAGCTCTCTGGAAGAGGTAATTTTTGGTCAAATTTAGTATATTTGGTCACAATCGATTCGTCTGAGTGTCCTGAACATATATGAACATACATTTTGTGATAAATTGAAAAAACGGTTGGAAATGGGGTTTTCACCCTAAACCCCATTTTTAAGGGTGTTGCACCACTTTTCGCTTGTCCGGGTTATTTTTTTCGAATTCTCCGGTTCAAAATCTATAATAATCAATCATTAAATTGCTTGCCCTCTTAATTTCCTGTCAAAATGCTTCCTTTACTGGACTATTAGGCATTCAAATGATATAATTATATTATTGGAACATTTTGGGTTAATTTGGCGTTTTCATTAATTAAAAAAATGCAAGATATGTAGTTTTATACAAATAATATATTTTTTCTATTATATTTAAATTACATGAATATATTTGTACAATGTAATATTAACTAAAAAGTATTCAGGTACCTACAAATAAAGTAAAGTATATCTACAGAACTACTCCTAAACTTACAACCGGGTTCCGTTCCGCCAGTATGCAGAATATCATATAAAATATTAAAATGAGATAAGTAACAATAAAAACGGGCAACTCCACACGAACTCTGTCGTCTATTAAGTGAATATATAATTAATAAAATAACGTGGCAATCGAATTAGTCGTAAGTTGAGGAGTACTTGTATACATTATAAATTGTCCAACCAGACTCCGTGATAAATATGAATACTTTGGCAGAACAAAGTCCCAAACTACGATTTGTTGTTGGATTTGAACCAGTGGCGTACCGTATATAGGTTTTTGCCGCCCGGAGCACCCAATCCACAATTTTGCCGCTCTTAACAAACTGCCGCCCGGGGCAAGTGCGTCCTTTGCTCCCCCCACGGTACGCTACTGGTTTGAACTTTTAAGATCTCTCGACAATGTTCGTTATTTTTTGTTGTTTATATCTGTCATCTGTCATTAACTACAGTACATCGAATTTGACATTATTTCTCAGAATTATTTCATTATATTTTCTCAGATTTTGCAAGAATTTGTCAATTTTAACATATTTTGTCAAAATATGACGCATCATTTTCACCAGGCTTGAAGTCGGAATTAAACGCTTAAGAAAGACAAACAGCAATACGGTGTTTTTTTGACAACTTTGCAACAAACTCGATATACATTTTTAAATACGAAGTGTTTTAAAAACATCATGTTGCTGTTTTATCTTTTTGGTCAAAATACAACATAAGGATATAAAAACATTAGCGCCGAAAAAAGGTCACACAAACTTCCAATGAGATTTTTTTTTCTTATTGAAAGGCCGAAAGAAAACCTGATCAAACAAATTTTCTTAAGAGGGGCACTAAGAATTCCAGCCTGAGAGCCCGTGATAGGATATAGCATTTTTAAGATTATATAATGGGCGCAAAAATATGAACATACATACAGCTTTTTTGCACGTATTGGACGATTCTAGGCTCTAAAACTAAAATCAAGACTCATATTCGAAAAACATCTAATCGGAAATATGAGAACTGTTGATAAAATAAAACTATTATTTTCGCATCGATAACAAAGGAATAGAAGTTTTGTCATCATTATCATCAATGTCTTCTATATCAACATGAAGACTAGACCTTTTATTGTAAGACGAATTCGGCTTTGTTGATGTAGAATTATTTTTATTCTCTCTGAATTTATCTTTTTCATATTTTCCCATCGCGGCTTCAAACAAGATATTATTGATATAATGTTGAGCGATATTAATTGAATGATGTGACTTCAACCCTCTAAGTTTTATTGCAACATATTCGCCGTATACTGTAAGTTCATCTCGTTGGTTTATATTTTGGTCAAAGAACTTCATTGGACTGTAGTCATAGTTTGATCTATTGTCTTCAACATAATCTCTTTTTATTTTCTTATTTGATTGTGTTGATGAAATAGGAACCCTAAATGTGTTGTTGAAGTCTTCGATATTTGTGTTCAGAGTCACGCTGCAATGTGGCGAAGAATCGTATTCTTCGTTGACTATTTCAAAGTTTTTGTGATCTTCTTCGGTATCGTTATCGGGATTACTTGTATCGGTTAATAATTCTTCATCTTTGAAGCACTAAAATAGATCATTAAATCAAAAATCATCGTAATTTTAATAATCATGAAATATACAGTAATGAGCTAAATATTTTTATCGAATTCGACTTCTTTAGAAACCGGAAAACAGCCAGGGTCGAATCAGGCTCTATAACGAAATGCCCTATTCAGGTATTAAGATGCGAACCTGATCAGGTATGATAAGGAATGACCTACTAGGGCATTTCCAATACATTTCATGTTTTAGCTTATTCTTTTTTGATCGGGACCCCCGATGTTTCTTTTAAAATTTAGTAAGCTGATCAGGTACAAATAGAATAATCAGTTCGGACAGAATAGCCGAAATTGATAGCTTGATCAGGGCCGGATTTGATTTTGTACCAAATATTTTGAAAAGTGGCTTAACTCCATTTGTGGTAAGAAAAAACATATTATTCACTTAATAATTTGTGTTATTTTAATAGTAATTGTAAATTTAACTCTCTTAGAAACACTTAAGCAGTGTAAATTAAAAATATACACGTACATTTTTAATTTTATTGAAATACAAACTCTTAAATATCTCAGTTTAAACATAAATTGACTTAGGCCACTTTCAAAATAAACGGCTCATATCAAAAGAGTCAAAAAAACTTCCGAAATATTAAAACAGAAAAAAGGTGAATAAGTGAATAATCAGTTTAGTAAAATAAAAATGTATTAATATTTTTGAAAGGGTGCCAAAAGTTTGATTTGCCTAGGGCGTAAATTTATCTCTCGACTACACTGATTATTACCTACATATTTTATCAATGAATGTTAATGCCAGTTAATTAGTACACAGGCATATCTATATTATAAATTATTAATAATTAATTAATTAAGTACAAAAAAAAAGTTTTATTCGAGTTGATTTTAGCTCATCATTGTACTGTACATATCAAAATATTAGATACCTCTGCCATTTCTTGACCTTTAATTAAGAATAAAAGTGGTTCGTATCCAAACCAAAGACATTTCTTAGTTAGTGTACCATTTTTCTTGATGTCTGAAATTTTCTTATGCTCTCTACGAAATTGAGTTTTAAGACATTTTATTTTCTTGTCTATTTCATGAACATCTGTACCAAATGTGTCTGCCAACTTCTGTAGACTATCCATTTTCTTTTGTTTATTTTTAAAATCTATACAAGACGAATCCCATAACGAAGGCATTGTATGTAACATTTCTATCATCATAAGAATTTTTTCAGCAGACCACATTATGGGCTGCATCGTTAACATGATTAAATTTTAAACTTTTATAAAATATTGAAATTCAAAAATGTTGTTTATGTTTTAAAATGTTATTTTTATGATTATAAATAATTAACAAACAATAATTCATGGAAATTGTAAGTATTTAAAATAGATATTAGGTATTGCACTCACATTTTATTTTAGCTCAAAATTTGTTTATTGTTACAAAACTTTTATTTTCCTAAACAACTGCCATTTGTTTCACACACAAATACATCAAAACTTCAAAATACAAAACTGTGAAGGATTTTTCACTTTAGATTCTAAATATGTATTAATAATTAATACAAAATGTTCTTGAAAACTATGTATAATAATAATATAAGAGAATAAATGTAAAATATGACAAAACTTGCATAAGATAGCTACACAACTACTCGGTCTGTCAACACCCAGCGTACATACATTTTGTTTGCAGACACAGTATAGTAATATCAGTGGTTACGAGTTAAACAAGGATGGTGTAACGCATGCATGACGACTGTACGCGAATAGTTTATCGATTATGTCCGTGGACAGTTGACATACACTGCAGTGGTTCCTAACATGTTCTTAAGAATTATTTATTAATTTTGATTGTTACGTGATTGTTACATTTTATAATATTATTAAATAAATATTTTTGTTAAATATACGTTGTTGTATAATGAATATTATCTACGTTTATTTAATTTTCAACTAATCCAACATTAACCAGGGGCGAACATTGGTCTAGGCAGACTAGGCAACTGGCTATAGCCTGTAATTTCTGGGGAGATCGGATTTTCAAAAGTGGACGCAAAAAAAAGGTTTTCAGGTATTAATACGGACAATTTTCTATTTTTGTTAAAAATATTTTTATTTTTTTTAATGGGGTTCGCAAAGGGTCCTATTTTTCATAATATTTACATGTGTATGTATTACTATTATTATAGGATTTACAGGTGAGCTATAAAATTTTTAACAAAGGGCTCGCACATAGGTAAAGTTAAAAAAATAATGTTAATTATATGAAATTACCTATGATATAATATAAGTATAGTTTATTTATAAAAATAATACACATAATACATATATATGTATGTATTATGTATTAACAATAAGGGCTCGCGCGAGCCCCGTAAGCCCCTTTACAGAATTAGCACTAGGTAAAACCACAGAATAATAAATTCAGGTAAAACTATTAATTAATTCAATGAATAGTTTTAAAAATTTCAACAATAAAAATACGTAAACCACTGCACCACACAAAAATGCAAACGACCATAGACATAGAGGAATGGACAGTGCATTCTGTATTAACTCAATGGTGTAACATCTGTTCAAAAAAGGAGAGAGAGATGCAGTGTAGTTTGGAACATAGACATAGAGTTACACAGTTATTCCATACCTGTTTCTATCTCTTTCTTTTGACACGGTTCTGTGTTCGAGTCAGATGCCTGGTCCATTCTCTATGTCTATGCAAACGACACAAAAAAGTTAAGAGCGCCAAAAATAATTTGAGAAGATGATTTCTCCTTTACCAACCAACATGATTTTTACGTTTAATTTGAATGTTACATACTTTGACATACTTGTCAAACAATTTTAACATTTATTATTAAATTATAAAATCAAATCATTTAAATCTTATATAGATAGTTTCCCGTCTAAAAAATATTGAAAGTATATATACAATACAAAAAAAATAACGCAATTTGGTATTTAATTAAAATAGATAAAATATTTAAAAAATATGTTTTCTTCATAAAACTTTTTAGTTGATGTGTGCTTGTGCACGATTTGTGTAAGAATTAAGTAAAAATATAGTGAGTGTTAAATAATATACATATATCTTTATGTTTGTCTATTAATTATATAAATAAGTAAGTAAAACTATAAACACCATTTATTAAGGTTATAACATTGCATTATGTTTTTTATTTTATAATTCAATGGCCAATATAAATAACTCAAAAAATGTAAATCAACTAAATCATTTAACTGGTATAAAAAGAGTTTATGACAGTCATCAAGATGAAGAAATATTGTTTAAAAGACAAAAAGTTAATTTTTTACAAGACTCTGTAAGTAACAATGATATTAAAAAAACATGTGATGTGAGAGATACAAACGAGTTTCTTATTAATTTTACTACTACAAAAGATCCAAATAAATCTAACAACGATAAAAGTTCTTGTTCATTCACAACAGCAGCTGGAAATTTTGTTCCAGTGAAAAGTTCTTCATTAGATATTGCAAATAAATTATTTAATGAAATTAATGATAGTGAAAAAATAAAGTCAGAAAATCAACCTGATAGTTTAATTCTAAATGATACTAATAAATCTCCACTTAATACATCGAACAAATATAAAGCCAGTAATTTAACATTAAAGAAATCTTCATTAAATAGTGCAAATAAGTCGTACAAAAAAATAAAAGTTGAAGACAACTATTTAGAAGATAAAGAAAAATTATTAGCCAACTCCTTGTTTAAAACTGCAGCGGGTAGTAATTTAATGATAAAGAAATCATCATTAAACACTGCAAGTAAAATATTTGAAGATATAGATACTGATGAAATTATAAATCCTGAAACACGAGAAACTAGCTCATTTAAAACTGCAACAGAAAATCATTTAATTATTAAAACATCAACATTAGATAATACAAATGAGATATGTGAAGAGGCCTCTGATGATACAAATATAAATAATGAAAATCAAGAAATAAAAGTGACAAATTCTTTATTTAAAAGTGCATTGGGTAGTAATTTAACCATAAAAAAATCATCATTGAATATGGCGAGTAAGATATTTGAAGAAATAAATAATGACGATATTAGTACTAAAATTCAAGAACAAATACCAACTGAGTGCTCTTTTAAAACGGCAGCTGGCAGTAATTTAAAAATAAATAAATCAGCACTAAATATTGCCTGTAAATTATTTGATGACATAAACAAAGATGAAAATATTAATAATAAAAATCAAGATAAAATATTAACAAGTTGTTCTTTTAAAACTGCAGCTGGCACTAATTTAAATATAAAAAGATCATCGTTAAATAGTGCAAATAAGTTATTTGAAAATATATCTGAGAATGAAATTTCCAATCCTGAAAATCAAGAAGGATCATCAAGTGATTGCTCATTTAAAACTGTACAAAAATCATTATTGAACGTAACAAACACGTCAGTTAAAGAGACAAATGTATCTAATAATGTTTCAAATGGAAATAATTTATCTAACAATAAACGTTCTATTAAAAATTCAGAGGAGATAAAACAAGAAGAAATTCTGGTTAATGCCGAATTATCTGAAATGCCCGATGACTTTTTTGATGTTGATATGTCTATGGAAAATTTTGAAAATACTAATGATGTTAAGCCAGTAATTCCTATCAATTCACAATTAAAAAATGAACTAAATGAACTTTTTAGCGCAGTTGACAATTCAGAATATATAAGTCAATTATCTAATATAACAAATTTGAATGATGATATTGATTTAGAAAATTGTGATAAAAATAGACCATCTAGCAGTAATTGCTTAGAAAATCAGAATACTGTAAAAGATATTCATCAATTGCTAGATAACAATAACTCTGAAATTGTTATTGATACTTCGATATGTATTAACGATAACAATCTACCGATCAAAACAAAAAATAATATTGAGAATCGCTATAAGTCAGTAATCAAGAACATAATATCACTTAAAGAAAAAATGAGTATTTTGAATAAAAGACGACAAGCAATGATAGAACTTTGTGAACGACAAAATAATACAAACCATATTCAGTAAATATAATTTTTGTATAAAGATATAATTGCATAGTTAGTAGTTCTATTAATTAATGTGTATTATATTTGCAGACCATCATTGGGAGTTTTTTATAAACAAAAGTTAAATAAATTAACACGTATATCATTTCAAACATTATTAAAACAAACGAGAAATCTTCAGAACAGTTCAAATAATGCCTTTAAGAATCATCAATATAAAATTGATGTTATTGACGACTCTTGCAATGTAATGTTGTCAGTTCCGAGGTAAAAAATGAATTATTTTTTGTTAATAAATCTTATATAGATTTCAAATCATTATTTTGTTAGAAGTACTGAAATAAGGGTATACATTATTTTAATTTATAGTTTACCAAATGAAGCAGTATTTGAAACTCCAGATAGAGCTTTCGTTATTCCATCAGAATCAGATAAAGTTACCAATATTGAAATTGAAGATGCATTCTTAACAATGCCAGGTGTGAATACAAAATTGATACCTGATAAATGGTTTGAGAATCATTTACGTTTGATCATTTGGAAATTAATTTCAATGGACCAACATTTTTCTAGAAATATTAAACAAGATTTTCTTACAATTGAAAATGTCATGTTGCAATTAAAATATAGGTATATTTTTTTAAATGTATGATTTAATTGTACATAATTTAACCATTATTTGATTTACAATAGCTTGTATAATATTTGATGTACTGATGTTTTTACTTTGATACGGAATATATATATTGTATAGTTTGATCTCAATAAATTTTTTTACTACTTTAGATATGACCGCGACATTTACTTAAACCAAAGATCTGCAATACGAATGATTTTAGAAAAAGATGAATCAGCTAGTCGAAGAATGGTATTGTGTATTTCAAAAATTATTCAGGTTAGTAAAATTGATATTGCTATACTTGCTTGAAGGCACTTAGCGACATTGATTGTTAGGCCTGGTCAGATAAGCAGTATTTTTCATGTGATTAAATTTATACCTAGCTAAGTACATAGTTAAATTCATTTTGTATTTTTATTGTAGTTACCAAATGATCAATATGAGCTTGAATTAACTGATGGTTGGTATTGTATTAAAACAATAATTGATGATTATTTAAGAACTATTGTAAAAAACAAACGACTGACTATTGGAACAAAAATTATTACTCAAGGTGCAGAATTGTTGAACAATGCAGATGGACATCATCCATTACAAGTATATGATAAATTATATAAAAACTCAAATATTTTTTATTTATTTGATCACTTTTAGATGCCTGAAAATATTAAATTAAAAATTTGTGCAAATCGTACTAGACGAGTTAAATGGGACATGTTATTAGGATTTCAAAAACTTTCTGGTCCTTTATTAATTTCCTTGGATTCTATTCATCCTGATGGTGGTTCTGTTGGATGTGTCTTAGTTTATATAGCAAGAGTTTTTCCATTTAAATATTTTGAAAAATATCCAGATGGAAGATATGGTTTGTTTTTTATATATTTATATGCAACCATACGTTTAATAGATGTAATAATGTCATTTTTATAGTTGCTCGTTGTGGAAAAGCTGAAAATCGAAGAGATACCTTATGGCAAGCAGAACAGTCTGAGCGAAGAGAGAATGCACATCGACAAGCTACAGAGGAGTTGGAAAAAGAGATGGTGAAAAAAACATCATTTAGACGAAGTAGACTCAATACAAGTAACGTTAAATCAATTGTTAATCCAGAAGAACTTCTTGAAATAATTGAAGATGATCCATCTGTAGAGGTCAGTAAATTATTTTTGTATTTTCAAATTTTTATTTGGTTTAAAATATCGTTACATTTCAGGCATTAATAAGTGAGACGCAGAGAAGACAGATTCATGATTATCAAAATAAAAAAATTGCAGATTTTCAGAAAAAGTTAGCTGATCGAATGAAAGAACTGACGTCTGCTGAAAAATATAATACAAGAAAAGTTTATCCTACATTTCAAGTTATTTTAGCAGATGTTAAAAATCCGGTCGGAAGTCATCCAATGACATTGACTGTTTGGAATCAAACTGAAAGTGTAGCGAATAATATCCGTGAGAATCAAATAATGATTATCTGTGATTTAGTTATTAATAAAAGGTAAGATTAAATTGTTTGTTTTTAACTCTTTATATTAATAAATATTGTTTTACCTTTTTAGAGAGCAAAAGTCACTCAACACATGTAATTATACAAAATATTCAATCCAGACAGAAAAAGTAAACTTGAAAAATTACGAATTTTTATCTCGAACATTTACACCGATATCAGAAACACTTTATACTTACTTCAGTCCGATTTTAAACTTCTTTGATACTGTTGGTATAGTTTTCCATAAAGAAGGCAATAAAATGGTTTGGCTTGTTGATGAAAACCATAAGTAAGTTAAACTTTTTTATTTTTTGCATTTTAAGTAATTACAGGAATATGTATGACTGTGTTTATATGTAGGGTCCCACTTGACTATTAATAAATGAATATGTAGATGAGAAAGTCATAAATCTTACGATATTCAAGGTTAATGAAATCCGCCGTAGACTGACTTGTTTCATGTTCACATTCACTAATCGCAATGCAGGGAGATTTTTAGTGTGGACACATAACTTTTTTTCCCCACAACCCAGTCTTTAATCTCATTCTCTAAGTACTGTTTAAATTATGTCCTTTTTTTCAGTACTCTCTGCTTAGAACAGAAAATCTGTCCATCAATATTAGAAGTTTTAAAAAATGTTAATATCGGTGATGTAGTTGCTGTAATAAATTTGAGCTTATGGAGAGGAAATAAAATTGTGAAAGGAATAATTTCATGGCCTACTGTGTTTCAGCATAAACCTTCTCATAGACATTTAATTGATGCTATAGAAAATTTAAAAACAAACTTACCAGAGGTAATTTGCTTTAAATACAGTAAATGAGTGATTCTGAATATTTTATACTTTATTTTTATTTTCAGGATATCGAGTCATATATATTAAAAATTAAACAAAAATCTAATTTAGAAATATAGTTTGTATACTTTAACTGTGCATAAAATCACATGTAATATACATATATAATATATAAATGTTTATTTTTAATTCGTTATCGAGTGGTTTTTCAAATTATTTTCCCACGAACAGGGACAATAAGCAATCAGATGCAAATTAATTTATATAAAGTGACTGAGAAAACTTGATTGAAAACTGGTTCTATTGAACACTGATGAACAAGCAGGTAGAAAGAATTGTCTCCTGATACGTTATCTGATTTTAGTTATTGTTATCTAACTCAAGGAAAATACTAGAATACAACATATTTTTTTCTATTTTTATTTTAAACACATACTATATGAAATTGTAATGAAGGTAATATAAAAAAAACATTTAAATTTTTAAAAATTTATTTTGGAATTAATAATTAAGCAGCGACATTAGCATTAGGTCCCCGACGACGTCCAAACGAAGGTACGACATTTATGAATCGACGATTGTACTGAATACGTCTTTTTGCACGACCTGTCTTCTTCTTTTTCTTTTCTTGTTTTTCTACTTTAGGAGTCTGACCTTTTACTTTACCTGAAAGTTCAAATTTATTATAAGAACGTGTAAATGGTCCAAGTTTAAATAAATAAGAATTTAAGCATTACTTTAAACAAATAAATGTAAGAGAAAACCTATAATGAAACTAACATGTAGCCAGAATCACCTCAAACGTCTCTATTAATTTAGCAAGTTTCTAGGAGAGTCAGTTATATAAAACACAACTGATTCGCTGGTACCTGCCGAATATAATTAAAATTTTAAAACAACTATACTAACCAGCACGGGCTAATGATCCGTGGACTTTACCACCCAAAAGAGGTATTGTCAAATCTAAATCTGTACAAGACAATGACGAAACCGTGCAGTCATCTTCAAGAATAGCACCAGATGCAGACAATGAAAATTCTACATCAGATACATTTTCTAGTACAGCCAGTCGAACCTGAAAATAAATATGAAATACAATTTATTTATTAACGTTTTATGATATTTTTTAAATGACCTTGGTGAACAGTGTTCTGATGTTGATGATATTGAAAATTAATCTTTGTAATAATATGTTAACAAAATTACTATTAAAACAAGCAGTATTCTAATCATGAATACCATTTAAACAAAAAAGTAATACATATTGATTATTAAACTAACCTTAATTTGTGCGATCGTTTCATCAGGTTGACACTCAATTACATGAGTATTTTGTCCTCTTATATGTAACTGCATGATGTTTTATCTAAAAATAATAACAATTTACTTGTAATTTAAATATAAATATATTTTATCATCGCATTTATTAACACGTGTTCATAAAAATATGTTTGATGTACAGAACGTCATTGTAATATGTAAAATTAATAAAACTGATAAATAACTCAAAATTAACTATTTTATAACAACAAACACACAATTTTTCAATATTATAAATTACTTACTTTCTTGCAAACGAATTAAAACGACTAAAACACTTCTTACAAAAAACGGAAAGACTTTTCAGCAGCGAACGGCCATATTAGAATGCAACCGGATATCAACCAAAACAGCAATGACGAACAAAATAGCGCCAAATACAAATGAAACTTAGTCGAAAGCCTGTGTCAATATTACTAATAAACAATTATTTATTAGTAGTTAATCAGATAAAATGTATGATAAATATCATACTAAAGGTATAAATAAATAATTTAGGTATTATTATATTGAACTGTATATCTTAATTCATTGAATCATATGCAATGGCGTAGCTAGAGATTAAAGAGATCGGTCTCCTTTACTAACACGCGTTTTTTTTCGACTTTCATCGGGGGCGTAGCTACCTCTAAATATATGTTTTATGCAGAATTATCTTCTGCTGTCTTTAGTAAAAATTAACAATTTTAATAATAAAGTGTACCTAATTAATATATTTCTAAAATAAAATATTAATGTGTAAAATTTATTATATATTTTTTGTGACTTCTGAATATACCTACTATATACATATGTCACATCCAGGCCCGGATTTACCATGCAGGCAGAGTAGGCAGCTGCCTAGGGCGGCAAGAATTGAAGGGCGGCAAATTTTGGAGGAAACTTTGAAAAGTTGTTATAATCGTGGGAATTGAATTTGATTTTGATTCCAGTATCGATAAGTTTGCCATCCGAAAATCGAGATCTAAAAATTTCAACCCATAAGCAATAATGTCTCTATACATGTAACTCAAGCATGACTAAAAAAAAGGTCTTCAGTTTTTATGTTTCCTAATGTAACTTTATAAAAATTTATAAAATTTGAAACTGACGCAACCAAAAAAAAAAGATCCTGAGTTTTATATTTTGACATTTATGACTTAAACTGTTAGTTTCGAGGGGGGGGGGGGGCGGTAATTTTCGCAACTGCCTAGGGGCGGCAAATTTCTAAATCCGGGCCTGGTCACATCTTTTTCATTTTGGCGTAACATACAACTTTTTTATCTTCGAAAATTCTGAGAATTGGGGCGTTTTTGATGTGGCATGCGTCAAACATGTTTAGGGCGTAGGTCAGGGCAAAAAACCCTTGATTTTTGTAGGTCAGTATAACTATAACATTTTAATATTATTTATCTAGCAATTGTGCAAAGATCAGCCGGTTATTTATAAATTACATAACATCATGAATTTGACATGTTGAGGGTTTGAATTATACAATCTTGTAATTCAAGTAAAAAAGAAAGGGTTATTCGTAAATTTCCTATAATTATCGTTAAATTGACATGTTTGACGCATGCCACATCAAAAACGCCCCAATTCTAAAAATTTTCGAAGATAAAAAAGTTGTAGGTTATGCTAAAATGAATCCACTCACGAAGTTTCAGACGAGTATTTTTTATTTCAAAATTTAAAGCCGGGACCGAGGACTAATATCGTTTTTACAGAAAAGAAAACCGGTAGACTGAACGAGACAGGTGAATGGGAGGATACAAATTATATATTTGGTATGGAAAGTACCAGACTATCATGTGGCACATGATTTTTCTAGGAGGTCCCGAAAAAATGACTTAACATCGATATTTACCTATACCTATTTATTTACGTACAATCTAGGTACATAAAGTATAATTTATTAATAGCAAAATACTTCCAATTAAACTGATGAATAATTTAAATACTAAAATAACAAATTTATTTTTACATACATATGTACATCAGGAGTATTAAGTATATAGATAATATATACTTTATATATATAGGTATAAATATATATTTTACTTAATTTATAGGTAACACGAAAATGTCAAGACACATATGAAATGAAGTTCATATTTATAAATAGAATATTTATTTTTAATTTCTTAATATTAACACACTTCATTTAATTAATTATATAATAGCGATGATATTATAATTACTATGTTTCGTTATTATTATTGGGAAACATAGCTGCTTCTTTTCAGATCTCGGATTCATAACTAACATTCTCTTTTCAGTGTGAAGCCTTAAAAAAAGATCCTTTTTATCGATTTTTGATTGCATATACTTTAAGAAAAACTATAAAAAAATCGTTTTTTTTATCTATCACAGTGGTGTTCTCCTTAACAACTACAATACGTTCCTTATAAACAATTTATGATCAAAAATACTTTTCAGTCTATGCATTTATGTTACTTTAAGAATTTGTTAACATTTTGTTGTTGACAATTACAAAGTGAATTTTCTAGCCGTCAATTTGTATGTAGGAATATTATTTAAAAATGATTTATATATAGAATAATATAAATAACAATAAACATTATTATTAAATATAAAAGTAAAAAGTTTGATAAACACTGGACCGCCTAGTATAACGTTATTCAAACTTGGAGAAACATTTTTATTTATATTTAATATGCAAGGTATGGATATTTTATATAAAAATTCGTAAGCACCGTGGAAATCACAGTTTACTCTGGGCCTCCATGAGTCTTCTGGGGCCTATAGGCCCTTAATAGTTGTTTTACCGCGCTTAATACTTGTAACGCTACTTTTTATATTATATTTGAAAAGTGTAATATCAATTTTAAATGTGATGATTAAAACTGATTGATAAAAAAATTGTTTTATATTTTGTTTTCCCATTGGTTCGCAAAGATTAGGTGAATACCGATTTATAAAGAACTCCAAAATATCATCCATATGCGACATATGTTTTTTTTACCTAATTATAGTAGTATCGAAAAAGGTACGAAAATTTAAAAACTTGGAATTTAAAAAATATATGCAGTGAATTACGCGCATTTGGCATAGTCCCGACCCCGACATGTAAATTAATATACAAATATTCCCGTTTTTAATGCTCACCGATCCCGTTTATAACGTGCAAAACAACACCTTTTGTGTTGACAACAAAAACCTATTTTGTCAAAATTCTTCAAATCAATTTCACAACATTTGTTGTGCACGTGTTGACCATTCCGCGGAAAAATGATGATTTTATGAAAATGTGACGAAAACAAAGTGTTGAAACAAAAAGATTTAGCGAAGACTCTTGGAATTCCTGGTTCAACTGTCCGTTCTATTCTTAAAAATCGTCAAGAAATCGAGAAAAATGTTTCAAGTAGGTACATAATCCACATAACGTAGGTATGTTATTTCTTCTTTTATATCATAACTAGCTGGGCCCACGCGGCTTCGCCCGCTTGGACTACGGAATTATTGTTTAGGAGTTTTGAAAAATATACATAGTTGAATTAACTACAAACACGATTAATTATTATCGTAATAATAACTAATCAAAACCTAACGTACCTAAAAAAAAAACAAATCAGAACAAAAATTACAAATCATTTTTGTTCTGTTTAAATTTAAAAGTTAATAATTGAAAACAAAATAAACAACTGCCGGCCAAGCGCTGAATCGTCCCTATCCCCGCGACACTTCATCATAGTTCGCGCGAATAATATGTTATTTTATGTATATTTCACGTTATTTCCTAAACCAAAAAACCAAATTGGATTCTGTAAAGGGCAAATTATATCTACATTAAGTACTTATGACGATGAAATCATTTATTTTGATATGGATTAATGTTTTGTAGGTCATAAGTTCATGTAAACAGAACCCAAATATTTTATGTTTTCTTTGTAACATAAAAGCAGTCATTGTGGCTTAAATATAAAAGTTAGACATTTGCTGTCGGACTTTATTGTAGAACTTTTGATTCTACACAATTCTTTAATACATTATTTTGATCTATATTGAACGGTTTAGGCAGCGTATTATAAAACAGCGTGCCGACGGCAAAACATTTTCCGACTTGATTTACTATTATTGTCACTGCTTAGTTGTTATGTTACCTAACCTAATAAAATATAGCCTATAACCTGGCCAGAGAACGTACCTATGAATTAAATAAAAACACGTAAATCGGATAAGTGGTTCTCGAGTGATAAGCGCACGAACGGACAGACAGACAGACAGACAGACAGAGAGACGTTGAACTTTATATATATTAAGGATATATATAAAGCTCAACGTCTCTCTGTCCTGACCTTAATATAAATCGAACCGGATTGGACCGGGCCGAAAAAAAAGTTTCGGACCGGATCGGGCTACTTTTTTAAGGCCCGATCTGATCTCTAATTTTTTCTCACCTATTGTATTAATAATTCAACCAAAGTCAATAAAATATTTAAAAATAATTTCCTAATAAGATAAAAATTTGGTATAATATTAGTTTTGAATATCAAATTCAATTACCTCGTACATTACATTACATTATTCTAGATCCTCACATGCGACTAAAATAGGAATAAAATAACATATACTATAATAACTCAACTTGAAATGATCAAAATCCATTAAAGTTCTTATACAATTTTGCTTCATCCCCATATCGAAGATATGAGAAGCTTTGTGATCGTTTTAAAATGAGAAAAAAAATTGTTCTTCGATTTCAGAATTTTAACTTGATCCTTTTTTTCAGGTCAAGACGAACACTTTTCGTTTCGTGTCTGTTTATCTGTCTGTGTGTCTGTCCCCTGGATCCTTGTCACACGCATAACTAATGATTCACTGAACCGATATTAATGAAACTTGGTTGGTTGGTTGGATCTGACTTGAGGACGGTCCCATTTCAAAATCATTTAAATCGTGTGTAAGGAGGAGGGGTGACACCCCAAAGAAAATATTTTTTAATATATCTCAAGAACGACACATATTTCATGAAAATGTTATAAGTAGAATCTTTTTTTTAGGTCACCACAACACAGTTTTAAATTTGGTTTAAAAAATTGTTGATGTTTGCATAACAGAAAAATTTAGATTTAGATTAATATTGTCAAAAATTTAGGTGCATATTAAGAAAAATGTCGAATAAATATTTTTTAATAAAATTGTAATAATTTAATTAATGTGTGAACCAATGACAGTTCATGAGAATACTTTATCGGTGTTTATTTAAATTGTTCGATAATATAATTATTAACTATACTTTTGGTGAATTTAGCACGAGGAAGTACATTTACTTAGCAAATGTTTTTTTTCAATATAGATAAATACATGAATTTTAAGATAAGACATAGGTACCTATACACTGCTTGTCACAATTAGTGGGACACTTTTTCAATGTAACACAGTTTTGGTAAAAATTGTCATATTAATATGAAAATTCATAAAAATCATGAGTGTGATGTTGTTTCAAAGCCCGAAGAGTAAAAACTTTGTGCGTGCTTCGATAGCAGGTGTACAACCCTTGGAGGGGTGAAAAATGGAAAGTGACAATTTCAAGTATTGAAAAAAAAGTTTAAAAACTATTTATTCCAAGATAATGATAAAATTCACATTAATTTTTATACGTAGAACTTATTTGAACCCTAAAGGTATAAATTATTTTTTTAAATCAATATTTAATTCTATTTATTACCTGTTATCATCCCCTAAATTTAGGTTATTAGAAATATAGGAAAATATGAAAGAAATTTTAAAAATCTTCAAGGGTTGTTAGAAATAATCACAATAAATATAAATTTACAATTTCAATAAAATCCAGTAATTTTCAACCACTATTCTACCCTTTAATATTCAACCCCCTGTGTATTACAATTAATTCGAAAAACGTAGGTGAAGATAAATTTTTTAAATTTACAAAATAGGTAGTAAACTGTATATACAACGGTACTGTATGTTAAAAAACACAAATAAATTATAAGGGTAGGCATCAACCCTTAAATACTAAACCGCCCCAAATAGTAGGGTATAATATTAAATTTAAGTGTGATTTTATGAGAAATCAATTAATGCTCTTATTTGAAGATTTTTTTAAAAATTTTGTGCACCTCAATTCACCCCTACGGATGTAGCTACCCTTAATTTAAAAAATATACACTTTTTTTAAAACATCGTATCTAAAAATTCAGTGGAATTTTTTTGTCATCTTTTCGTAATATAAAAGACCGACATTTGATCTTTCTACACTGGTAAAATTAAAACAATACACTATCAGGAACTGCCCTTAAATTGATATTTCTTAAAAATAAAATAAATTTTATTTCAATTAATATTGAAAATATAGGTATCTATGGAAATTATTAGACCATTTATGAGTTTTTCATAAGTTTGGCTCAAATTAATTCAATCATTCAGAGACGTTGAAATTTACTAAATGTGTAATAAACTGTGTATACAACAGAATTGCATGTTAAAAAACACAAATAAGTTATAAGGGTAGTCATCAACCCTTAAAAACTAAATCACCCCCGATAATAGGGTTGTAAAATGAATTCAATTACGATTTTATGAAAAATCAATTACAGCTGTTATTTAACAATTTTTTGAAAATTTTCTGCACCACAATTCACCCCTACGGATATAGGTACCCTCAATTTAAAAAAATATACACATTTTTTTAAATATGGTATCTAGACAGTCCGTGGTATTTTTGTTACATCCTTTCGTAATATAAAAGGCCGACATTTGTTCTTTCATTACCGGTAAAATTAAAACAATACATTATCAGAAACGTCTCAAAACGATTGAATTAATTTTAGCCAAACTTTCGAAAAACTCGTAAATTGTCTATTAATTTCCATAGATACCTATATTTTCAATATTAATTGAAATAAAATTTATTTTATTTTTAAGAAATATCAATTTAAGGGTAGTTCCTGATAGTGTTTTGTTTTAATTTTACCAGTGTAGAAAGATCAAATGTCGGCCTTTTATATTACGAAAGGATGACAAAAAAAATCCACTGAATTTTTAGATACGATGTTTTAAAAAAAGTGTAAATTTTTTAAATTTAGGGTAGTTACATCCGTAGGGGTGAATTGTGGTGCACAAAATTTTCACAAAAATCTTCAAATAAGAGCATTAATTGATTTCTCAAAAAATCACACTTAAATTTAATATTCTACCCTATTATTTGGGGCGGTTTAGTATTTAAGGGTTGATGCCTACCCTTATAATTTATTTGTGTTTTTTAACATACAGTACCGTTGTATATACAGTTTACTACCTATTTTGTAAATTTAAAAATTTTATCTTTACCTACGTTTTTCGAATTAATTGTAATACACAGGGGGTTGAATATTAAAGGGTAGAATAGTGGTTGAAAATTACTGGATTTTATTGAAATTGTAAATTTATATTTATTGTGATTTTTTCTAACAACCCTTGAAGATTTTTAAAATTTCTTTCATATTTTCCTATATTTCTAATAACCTAAATTTAGGGGATGATAACAGGTAGTAAATAGAATTAAATATTGATTTAAAAAAATTAATTTATACCTTTAGGGTTCAAATAAGTTCTACTATTCTAAAAATTAATGTGAATTTTATCATTATCTTGGAATAAATAGTTTTTAAACTTTTTTTTCAATACTTGAAATTGTCACTTTCCATTTTTCACCCCTCCAAGGGTTGTACACCTGCTATCGATGCACGCACAAAGTTTTTACTCTTCGGGCTTTGAAACAACACCACACTTATGATTTTTATGAATTTTCATATTAATATGATAATCTTTACCAAAACTGTGTTACATTGAAAAAGTGTCCCACTAATTGTGACAAGCAGTGTATATGAAAGTTTAGTTGATGCTGGAAACTTGTAATTTCATGCACCTGAACTCATTTTCTCGAAGAAAACTCATTCCCGCGAAAAAATCCGTCCCATGGATGTTGTTGTATTAATAATAATCGAGGTCGCCGAAGAATTCTGATAATTAAAAAAAAAGTTCGCGCACGGGTCTTGCGCGTGACGTCATGCGCTCACGTGATTCGCGCGACCGAAAACTACGCCAGAAGTTTTCGCGCTTCCAGTTGCGCTCCGGATCTCTACGTCCTAAAGACACGGACGAACGGTCGCGACGACACCGGACTTTCGTGTCGAATAGTTTTCAAGCCGTTTTGAATATTTTTTGTTCGGTATCGGTGATTTTGTTTATATTATCATTTCATGTACTTTATTATTGAAAAGTTTTGTAGACTTTCACAGTGTTGTTGACAGTCGATTTTCTTTTGATTGTTTGTGGTAAGTTTTGTTGCTGTTATATTTTAATTTAAGGAAAAATTGATTTGTTTTTAAAATAAATATTTAAATCTAGGTATTTGTGCATTTTTATAACTGTTGAAAAAGTTGTAGTACTTTAAATATTTAACAAGGGCGGAAAGGTCAATATTCATTAATGAGTTGTTTCCACACTTTGTCAATATTGAATTAAAACTAATTATTCAACATTTAACCAATTCTTAATAAGTTGTAAAATTTTGTTTACTTCATGCCCAACTTTTTATGCTAATAAAAATATTGGAATTAATTAATTATTTGGGTTTTTACGTATACATAGCTCATAATATTATTCTTTTTCAGTGTTTTAATTTATTTAAATTAAATATTAATTTATAATCAGTTCATTATTCTTATCATGCAATTATAATTACTGAATTAAATTGACTTGGTAATTTTAAAGTTTAATTTAGGGTAAAGTGGAGCAAACTACAACCTATGCTCTTTGATATTAGATCTTTTAGTATTTTCATTAAGCATTAACGTTTAGAACTTAACATTATCTTTAAAAAGTTATATATATAATAAAGCGCCTACTGTATATTATATGCAACATATAGCATTATACATTTATTTTTATTATTATAAAAAATTAAGTTAGTCATATTCATCTACCCATAACCACATGTGTACAATTACATATGTGAAAGATGTATGAATGCTTCAGATTTTTTTATAAACTAAATGAGTCATAGTATTTCCGATTGTAAACAAAATAATCATAATATAGATAAATGTTTAGTCATTTATACAAGTAGTTGTTGGCCGATAACACGATCAAATCGACGCGGCTTATACCCAGAAGCCAAGATTCATATTAAGATCTGGGTGTAAGCCGCGTCGATTTGATCGTGTTATCGGCCAACTTTTCGTCAGACATTGTCATTTATGTTTATAAAAGTTTTCTAAACAAAGCAGGTTTTAAGTATTATTATTATTACTATTATTAGATTGTGATACAAATTTTTAATGACAATATTAATTAATATAAATAAACAATTCTTTTTATTGTTACATATAAGGTTTTAAATGATATTTCTAAGAAGACAAAATTTGTTTAAAAATATTTAATAAATAATTTTAATATATCTGAATTATTAGCTAGTACTTAATAAATGTTCTATAAAAAAGTAAAAAGAACTAAGCCTATAAATTAGTATTTTTACCCCCCCCCCCTACTAAATGTTCACGAAAATCACATTGATCACAAAACAGGTTCAAAGGTTATTACTAGAGGTTATAAAAATTACAGCATTGAGATGTAACAATAATGACATTTTAGCAACGGTTTGAGGTTTGGGATCTCTTATTGCTTTCTATATCAACAATATTGATGAGTGTTAATTAAATAATATATATACCTATATATTATTGATTATTCAAGAATTAAAAAAAAAATATTACGTAAAAAGATAAAAATTTAATAAACAAAAAAAGTATTTTGAAATGATAAAGCGATCCCTGCCATTTGGTGAATGAGATAATATATGATAAAATCTTTTTTGTAATACGAACCCATTTTAAAAGGATGGTAATAGTTAAAATAATAGCTTTCGCATTAGACTATAGGCGGTGGTTGATTATGACATAATTGATAATAATGGAAACCGGCGATAGATGTCTCTACTGTACCAAACAATGCCATACTGTTTGAAAAATCATCCACTTCAACAATGAATGTTGATGTGAAAGTTTTAGACACAAAACAGGCGATTTCAAACTCATATATTATATAAAATAGAACGATGTACCTATTGTGAGATGGGTACATTTATTTTACATAAAGTTATAAGAAATGTGACATGATTTTAAAGGTTGTATAGTGGCAATACGAGAGGGGGGAATGTTTTCTTATTAACTTACTAGAAACATTAAGGATATGTTATAATTATATTTAGAACTTTGTTTTCTACAATTTTGATATGTATAAATTTTTTTGACCGATGCACTTTGTTAGATAATTGTGAAAATCAAACCTTTTCTAATAGTTCAGTGTTTTTTGATATCTAAGGGAGAAAACTTCATTCCTTTCGTACGGGGTATAGCTTTTTGGGTATTTGTAACTAGACTTGTGTAGTTCGCACGAACGAACTAGTTCAAAAGAGCGCTCTCACACGAGAACTAGAGGAACTAGTTCGTATGAGCTCCGCTCTTTTAGTTCAATAGTTCCCGATACACTGTTCTAAAAATGAGATTGTATGGTTTTTATGTTTAATAATTTACGTTTTCAATACTTTATTACCAATTTTGAATTTATTTTACTAAAGATATATTATATTGATTTTTTTTAGATCACATGAATGCAATATGTCTATCAAAAGCACGTGATTTGTATATTATTTTATGACAATTAACAAAAATAATTTTCATGGATTTTTTATGAAATTTAAATATATTGCTTAAATTACTATACAATAAATAATGTATCATTAAAAATGTTTCAAAATTTTCATATATATCGAAGGTTCGATTTAAAAAAAAATGATTATTGCAAATATATACATTTAAAAATATCGATTTTGTCTATAAATTAATAACGAATTCAAAATTGCGGTAGTTTGTATTTCTATAGCTTGATGAAAAAAATAGTGGTACAAAATTACTAATTAAACAATTTAATTATACATTAAAATTCCAACAATACAAATAAATCAATAAATTGTCATCGTATAGTCTAGAAAAAAATTCTATGAACTAAAAGAACTAGAAGAACTAGTTCATTAAAGACCACTGAACTATAGGGAGCGCTCTCTGTCATGAACTAAAATGCCCAGCTTTATTTGTAACTACATATTTACCAAATATAAAAAATTTAAATTATTTTCATACAATTTTTTTTGGTTAATTTTACCGGATTAACGCCTGCTATTATCATACATGTTTAACTAACTGTTTTTTGTGCCATATTAACAACAAAATCAACCATAATACATTCAATTAAAGGGATTTTAAATGTTCTGTATTAGTTTTTACAACGCATATTATATACATATGTACATATGTATATTTTTCTAGGAGAGCTTATGTAGCATTTAACTAAATGTGATTTTAAATACATATATATCATGACATTTAGATCACGTTGGTAATACACCAAATATACTTTAAATGACCTTAGAGAGCTCCAATGGGGTCCAGAACAACCAACATTTCGGAGGTCCCAATCCTATAACTATCCATTTCGCGAGTGTAAGGAAATTCCTAACAAATTTGTTATTATTCTTAAATTTAGTTTTAACCTGTAAGCTTCTAATACCTTTCTAATATTATTTTAGTATTAAAATAGTTTCAGTAATAAATAAATAAAATATAAATAATTTTTGGGGTGCCGGGACTTGGGCCATATGGCCCTTCTCTATCTGGGTCTGCTGGGCATAATAGAAAACTTTTAAAAATTAATTTGTTACATATGACAGTGTAGATTAATTTTTAATAGAGCCGGATATTTGCGGTTTATTGCCAAACATATTTACATTAAAGATAAATAAAAAGTTGATTTTTCGTGTAACACTGTAAGGTATGTATAATTCCAAATAATTTGAATATTTGATTTTCAATTCAAGTGAAAATAGAAATAATAATAATAATAATTTTTATTATAATATTGAGTTTGCTCCTGGGGCGGCTGTATTATTATCGTATGATGGCGACTAGTTAGTAGCGGTAGCTTTTAGTTTTTTTATTTTATTGTTAGTAAATGAATCAAGCTTTCGTTAAACATTTTACATATTTTATGTAAAAAATTCTGAATTTTCCGCAAAATATTAAACTAAAGGAAAGTGTCGCACTCAGAGAAAAATAAATTTTAAATGTCAGAAATGGCGAACTCTAACTATAATATTTCATGAAGGCGGAGTTTTACGCACTTTTTAATATTAATTGTATAATTAGTAATTTCATATACCTACCATTCGCGGTTTTTATATATTAATTGTGAACGAGGGATCATATTGACATCCATTCTCATCCTCTTTTTCACCGCGTAGTATATAAAGCAAGGGCTGACTGCAAAAAAACTAGACTATCGAGTAACAGGGTAAAATATTTTTTAAATGTTAGTCCATAGCGAATATGAGAAAAATCATTTTGTGCCTGGGCGGAACTTGTTAATTTTTCAGGGGGGGGGGGGCGCTAAGGACTAAAAGCTAGATAAAAATTATTTTTTTATACCAAGGCATGTGGCATGTTAAAATGTATAACCAAAGCAGCGGAAATTGACCCACTTTCTTATTTTTGTCTAAATCAAAAATGGCGCCTGCAGGGGGCTTTAAAGCAAATTCAAAAATAAAAAAATGGTATATCAAGGCATGTGGGGTGTTAAAATGTAGATCTCAATTAGTAGAATATGACCAATTTTTAATTTTTTTCTAACTCAAAAATGGCGTCAGCAGGGGTTTTCAAACAGTATTTTATTTTGCCCCCTCCCCTCAAACTCTGTAACTACTGGCTCAAAAAATCTGAAAAAAATTTGGTAACGAGGCTTTGGTGGGATTACCAACTACAAACACTAAAGTCAACAATATCTTTTTAAATTTTGAAACAATAGGGAGGGGCGTCAAATCATTTTTTATTTTTATTTAATATAATTAAAAAAATAAGAAAGAGGGTAAATTTCCGCTGCTTTGGTTATTCATTTTAACATACCACATGCCTTAGTATAAAAAAATTTTTTTTTTGACCTACCTTTAACTCCTTAGCCCCCCCCCCCCCCTGAAAAATGAACAAATTCCGCCCAGGCGCAAAATGATTTTTCTTATGATCGCTATGGGTACTAACATTTAAAAAACATTTTACCTTGTTACTCGATAGGCTAGTTTTTTTGCAGTCAGCTCTTGGTCTAATACAAGGTGTTCGCCAGAGTCGAGTGATAATTGCTAACTTTGTTATTATTAGAACTAGAAGATTGGTTAAATGGGTATTTTTTCTGAGATGAATAATGACGGTCTCAAAAAAAGCAAATGAATGTTCAATTTCAGAGATATATTGATATATAACTTTTTTTAAATGGAATACCCTGTGTATTATTATTGGATTTTATAGCCAACCATGTTCTCTTTATAAAAGTCTTATACATGTATGATGTTAAAATTGTTTTAGAATAAGGATATACAAGTAATAAATTAATAGAAAATATCAACAAATAGTGTACCTACTATGCAAATTTAATAAAAAAAAACAAATGATCATTTAAAAAATAATAATTTTAGGTATATTTATGCCATTTGTTCGCAGATTTTTAACGTTTTTGAATTTTATTGATAAAGTTAAATATTATTTATTATAATTAATTATAATTGATTTTTTATTAATAATACTCAAAAATGTCAAAATTCTGCGAAATAAGGTATAAATACCTGAAATTATTGTTTTAAAAAGTTTAATCATTTGTTTGTATTTTATTAAATCTATAAAGCACACTATTTTTCGATATTTTCTATTAGTTTTATACTTGGAATAACTTGTTTTCTATTAATATTACCTATACGTTTATAAAGAGAACATTCTCAATTGTAAAATGTACTGATAATAATATATAGGTTATTCTTTTAAAAAAAAGTTATATTTCAAAATATCTATGGAATTCGACATTGTTTTTTTTTTGAGACCGCCATTATTCATTCCGGAAAAATATTGATACTTTGCTCATTTAACCGATCTTCTAGCTTCAATAATAACAAAGCTAGCAATGATCACTTGATTCTGACGAACACCCTGTATATGGTAATAATTTAAACTTCTTTATTGTTATATTTACTAAAATTTTACTATTTAAAAATGATTGGGGTACATTTTTATTATGAAGTTCATTTTATCTATAAAATTGTAAACGACAGTTTGCATATTTACCGTATGAAAGTTACATAAAATCAGTGATATGGAATAATTTTTAATCCGACAAGGGTTGACTGGAACCTTTTTGGGGACATTTATAACAACACTGAGCTCCTAAAATATTCCGAGATATAAAAGATAAGATTTCCTTAAATAAATATGCTTGTTAGAATTTCAATTATGGTCCAGTACCTACAAAAAATATATTTTTATCAAAATGAATCATTTTACTAATAAAATTATAAAAATAAACTTGATAATTCATTGTAAAGGTCAACCTCACACTATTGAGTGCTTTGTATCGCTTTTATTATCTGATTTTAGATGATTATGTAAGGTTCAGTAAGTTCTACAATATAAAAATCCTAAATTTTATTATATAGGTAGTATGTTGAATATTCTAAATCGGTGGTTTTAAAACTTTTTCAGGTGGAGGTACTCTAATTTAAATTAAAATAAGTTGCAACAGCCTCATCAATTAAATAGATGTATAGAAATAATAATATACAGTAAAATGCGTTGAACTGTTGAAATATCAAACAAATAAGAAGCCATTGATAAAACAACATTTTTTAAACAGGAAAATTATTATAGCGATTTAAAATAAAAACGTTTGAAATAACATAACAGAATAGAATTATAATATATCTCAAACATTAACAAAAACCATAATTAATGTAATGTAAGAAAGTGTTAACTTATGTAACTTCTTCTGTATCATGATGTATAAAAAAAACTTGTGCCGACCAGGGTAGTTTATTTTTGCACATAGAATCGTCAAAAAATAACACTTCTGACGCATCTGCGACAGAGAAGGGTTCTATCCCCACTGTAATATTGAATTTACCAATGAAAATATTTATCCACGACTTATATACATGTATTACATACGTAGTTTTTACTATATAATGCTATATATTAATCCCAGAGGGAATAATGACGAGGGAATAGTGGTCATTATTCCCTCTTGTGCACCAATCACAATTTCTCAAATTAAATAATACCATGGAAACAAAATACACAAACTCTAAAGTCTAAAAAGTTTATTAAAATGAGTACAACGTATACGTGATGACATGCGAAAAATGCGATAGAAGCTAATATAGCGTATATTGTAATTCGTATATTTGACAGTTAACTTTTTTCTACATGACGTTTTGTGTACTGTATTTACATTAAAATCTTGTAATTCTGTGGCAATTAGTTAATCGGTCTGATATTTTCGTTTGTGCAACGCGTTTACCAAGATTAGTTAATCGAGCAATTAAATAATGCTCCGTTATTTTTTTCTTTATGCAATCCACCACTAGTGTTTGTCTATTTAAATTGAGATGGATAAAAATAAAGTCTATTACTTGTACAGTTGTTGACAGTACACAACTTTTTCAGTTTATTAAGTGTAATATTACTAATTTTAATTTTTTTGGTAAATAAATTTTTTTGACACATCACAGAGTTTGTGTCATTTGTGTATTTTGTTTCCATGGTATTATTTAATTTATATTAATTTGAGGTTAGAACAAAAATGATTGTGTTGAAGCTTGCATTCCTTGTATTCAGTTGTGTTTTATGAAAGTAATTCAAATAGTCGTAGATAAAGTACAGTATGCTACTTGCAATAATGGCTATTATTACCTCGGAATTTTTTCTCCCTCGTCACTACGCGGCTCGGTTCGAAAATTATCCTTGGTAATAATAGCAATCATTATTGACTCGTGGTATAATATACTATTATATACATACATACATATATGTTGAACACTGAAAATTGCTCCCCTTCATCGCCACCATTGTAATTGAAGACTTTTTTTTTCGTTGTAATTTTCATGCTATTGTCAGCCATTTTTCCGCCCCCTAGGCATATTGCCCCCTACGGAGACCGGGTTTGCCAATCCCTAGTTGCACCCCTGATAATATATAATCATAACAAGGATTAATATACTCTATTCAGTAGTGAATTAACTATTAGGTAAATTATTCATCTTTATCCGCTATATATAGCTTAAATTGGTGTAATTTTGAACTATTACATTAAAGTATTTTTTTAAAAGAAAAACTATACTGACTGTCTCGTTCTGAATCACGTTTACGAGGCAAGACCGACAAGAGATGGTTTTGATTTTTATGAAACGAGAATGCCAGCTGCAAAATTAGAGATCCAGACGAGACTTAAGTTACAAAATACGAGACTTTCGTAACTCTTGTCTCGTTTTGCCCTCTTGTGCATATTAATTTTGTTATGATATTCTGTGACATTATTTAAGAGATTTAAAAAAATAATCAGACTTTAAATAGAAAAATTATACAGCCAGCTATTTGTACACTCTGTCCGTCACCATACAGGGACTACATAGGCATAATGGAATTTAAGAATTATTTTGGTGATGTTGATTATTAGTTATGTAAATAAAGGATAGTGTAAAATAATTCATTGTTACAAATTATTTTCGAATATAATTCAGTATGTTATTTAATTTTATCTTTAATACATATAAAACTCAACGTTTGTTACTGCATTTATAACTCGAGAACCACTTATCCGATTTACGTGTTTTTTTTAATTCATAGATGATATGTTTTCTGACCAGGTTATAGGATATATTTTGTTACGTTACGTAACATAAGGAATAAGCAGTGACGATAATAGTAAATCAAGTCGGAATATAAGTCGGAAATAAGTTATATACGGTAACATATTATTATTAATAACGCGCGAACTAATGAAGAAGTGACCGCGTCAGAGTGGGTCAGTGGGAGCGATTCGCATGCGCTCGGCTCGGTCATTGTATTTTTTGATCCTCAATTGTTTATTTTGATTTCTATAATTAAGTTTTAAATTTAAACAGAACAAAAATGATTTGTACTTTTTGTTCTGATTCGTTTTTGTTAGGTTATTTAGGTGTCGATAAGTTATTATTACAATAACTAATTAATACTAAAAAATAATTAAATACAGCTAATTTATTATAAATTTCAACATTAAGAGTAGGTACAGTCACCTGCATTAATGGTTTTGCAGTTTGTATTCATTTTCGTTTATCACAAACTTAGTAGGCTCCTCCCATTTGATTATTATAATATTTAAATCATTTCTCCATGTATCAAACAAAGAAAGATATTTTGAAATTCATTTGCTAGATAAAGAACTACTCTTCATTTATAGTACTCATATATATTTGTGCAATAAAATTATTATGTAATCTATTGAAAATTGTATACGTAAATTTTGTGGCAATAAATATTTGATATTCCGAATTTTAGTATTTAAATATATTAAACTTGATAGAAAAAGATAACAGTTGATGTTTGTCTTTAAATTTGGAATCTGTTGTAAGCGATTCTAGACTTTAGGGTGCCAGACGAGTTCTGCAGGCGACTGTACCTACCTTTATCTACAATATTTAAAAAATTAATAATTAATATTACTTAACTGTTATACACATATTATCGAAAGTAATATTACAGTGATATTAAATATTTATAATTAGAAAATGATAATTAGTAATAATAATAATAATAAATGTACCTTATAATTATCTTTTTTTTATAACAACATACTTTATTACCAAGATATTATTATATTTTCTCATGCATCCGTATTCAATATGATTTTAACAACTATTGAAAAACTGTATTTGAAAAAGCAATTCCAATCAGTCCGTGCTGAAAAATCCACATAATTATGGAAACCCATTACACAATAAATTGTATTAACTCCCTTGTGCCCTTTTTAGTGCAGAGCGCAAAAAATCAAACAATCGAATCGTAAATACAAGTTATTTAATATTGTAGAGCAGATAACTCAATGCGTCACTGAAACAACACGCATTACCGATGCAGGACTGTAATTGGCCGGCGTGCGTTAATGAACTTGTGCTGTAAATCCGTGCGCGAGTTTACCGGAAACTGGGCGCCACGTGGTTTAATGTTTCCGTAACGAGATAATATTTTACGGTCAATGTCGAGATGATAATATTTCATTCGGTGGCAGTTATTTTTTTTGTTTCCGTTCTGATAAAAATTATCTGATAGGTATCTGCAAAGACATAAAATTGAGAGATTTGTTTAAATGCCCAGATGAAATGCAAAAGGTGGGCTTTAATATAGGACATTTATAATTTATATTATTGTTATTATTTTTAAAATTAATAAGAAAAGTTATTATAACAACTAGACTGGTGATGGTGTACTAACTTCAAGTTGTCGCTATATACTGTTTAAGCTTTTATAACAATGGCAAATGATAGAACCGAGCATATCCTATTTAGAATATTCAATTAGGTATTTAGTAAATCTTGTGGAGGCTATTGTAACTTTAATATCATGTGTTCTATAAAGTCAGCTCTGTCTTCGCATGTTACAGTGAATGTATTTAAAGTTCTGATGGGAAAAATTAGTCTTATTAGTGAGGTACTGGCACCAGTCTTAGATATGATCCCAGTAATAGCTATTTTTAAATTAAATGTACTGAATTAGAAATATTTGCTGGTATTTGATATTACTGCCTTACAGCGTGATTTGACGACAATCGGTCAATAGGTGTCAAAATGGTAGACATTTAAACTAACTATTACTATAATTTATTTATTAATTATTATATTATTATTATTATTATCATAGCAACTGCTTTATATTGTTTCAAATTTGACGATTATTTCTTTTATATCTTTTGTGTCGTAGTACTTATCATTTTGTAATCATTAGCAAGTGTCCATCACTGCGTGCTCATTACTGGTTTTACTTTATCCATTACTTGAGAAAAAACGTAAACAAAACAAAAGGCTATAATAAAAAAATATATATATTTGCGGAATTTGGTGATTAAATTGATTATAAAAAGAAGTCCGTTAATTACAAAAAACAGTAAACCTTGCTTTTATTATTATTATATTATATCTTATTATTATAAACTAAATTGGGACGATACATCGTTGGTACTTTAACGAAATAAGGTTGTATTAAATTTTGACATGACGAAACCAAGACGATATATATCAACTTTATTTATACATAAGTCTCGTAGACAGTATCAGTTTTCAGATATTATCGATGTTTATTTCTTGATTAAAAATTTTATTAGAGAAAAGTTTTTATTTCGAAAAAAATAAAATAAAAGTCAGCCTGTTATCTCTAACGGAAGTTATTGAAAATCAATTATATCGCGAATTATTTTATTAAAAAAATTAAACAACTAATTAAATTATCTATCCAAACAAACATAGTTTCAAATATATCAAAAGTAGGAAACGGATATAATGAGTATATAATTATAATATAAATAAATTTATAATTATCACATGTATTTGATTTGATAACAGTAACGTTTAACTAATTAAAACTCAAACAAAAAGATTATTGCCGTATTAAATTTTTCATAAAGACTTCATATAGAAAACTTTTAAAAATGAATTATAATTAAATAATAAAAAATACTCTTTCTTCGTCCTGTACCTTGAGAATGTAATAAAAAAATCAAGGAATTATAAAAGTACCTATACTTTTACACCTAATAAAAGAAATTATATTTTTGTTTTACCCAAATATTGTTTTTCATTTTTTAATTATCATCCGTAATTACTTTCCATTGTTATGATGTTCATTTATAATAATTAACGACCTAAATAATAAGATTCATATTTTATTATCTTTATAATTTTTGTTGGGTAGCAATATTTATTTTACGAAGTAGATTAAACATCTTTAAAACATATTATTCCAATTAAATAATTTTGATGAATATAATAGATAAGGTTTATATAAACTAAGGAGCAAATAATATTTATAAATTGTTTAAATTAGAATGCCTTAATAAGGTATATAGAGAATAAATATGCAGGCATAAATTTATTTGAATATTTCCCCTAAGGAACTAATTAAATGTTTAATATAGCATCCCAGTATCACCTTTCTTATTTGATTCAAAACATTGAGCAGATAAGCAATGAAACGGGCAATGTCTGTTCCATCGAAACTATCCGAACCAATTAATTAAAATTTTTTGGTTAGTATTACTAAACTTAATAAGTTTTTGTCGTAAAAAAAAAGTTTCTTGAAAAAAATTCCAAAGGTGGTTGAGATATTACACTAATTGTATTTTTGATGTTTTGTGTAATAATATTGCATATATTTGAGTCAAACATTAACGGTAAGTTACTTATCAAATCTTATTTCTATGTAGATGAAGTTTGTCAAATAATTATAATTTTAAAGGTTACTTACGCATTGAATCGTACAGATGTTCCGTGCTTTGAAACGGACGTTTATTTAAATAGAAATGTTGGTAAAAATTAAATAAATAGTAATGTTGATTGGTTAAAATACTAGATTAATCGTAGATCTGAAAATATATCTAATTAAAATTTTGTTTAGTTTGATTTAAATAATATTTGATAGGTACCACTTATGTACCCCAGTCCGTTTCATCACACCAACTGTTATTTTCAATGCGAGTGGTGTCATGAAAAATAAATAAAATATAAATATAATATATATAAATAATATAATATAATAGTAGTGACGTTAAATATAAATAAAAACAAACTTGTTTGTCTAAACGTCAAAATTGATTTAAGAAAAGGTAATCGCAAGGCTATTAATAAAGATTTATTAATAGCCTGACGATGATTCTGTGAATCGAAATTTTGACGTTTAGACAAACAAGTTTGTTTTTATAAATAATATAAATATATATAAATAAATAAAAATGACATTTCTTATAACATTTTCTGTTATTTTTGTGGTAAAGAGATTAAGTTTAAGAAACTCAATTAATTAGAGATATGCACAACGTAGTTTATTTTGTTTATAATATTTTTAATTAAAAAAAAGTGTCAATCTCAATATCTTCCCTATGATATGAAGTAACTTATTGTCATATGTTGTCTTGATGTTTAATAAAGTAAAATAATTTACTAATGTTAACATAATAAAAGTTGATAAAACTTTTTGCATAAAATGGCGTTCCTTCAAAAATGCAATATGTATTTAACATTTACAAGACCTATAGAGAATAAAAATGCATTTTTAATGGAAAGAAGAGGTGAAAGAGAAGAAAAATTGAAAATTATTTTTTTTGTCATAAAATTAAATGTCTCATTCTATGAAAATAAACACTTAAAATTTATATTGAAGATTTTAAAATAAAAACATATTTATTCCTGAAGGTACACATATTTCTTTAATATTTCATTTTTATACAGGAAGTTGAAATTCTGTCAACGAGTAAAGTATAGTCTGTGTAGTAATGTTATAAAAAGTTAATCAGCTTATGCGTTTAAATTGCCTGCTGTAAAAATAAATATAATACTTTAGATGTGAGGAAAAAAATAATACGTGTTAAGCTCTTGTGTGAATTTAGTTATGAATTATGCCACGTTTTGTTGTTAATTTAAGTCGAAAATTTATTATTATTTAATAAAAAACTAAAGCGTTATGTGACGCTCTGAAACATTTCAACATTTATTAAGAATAATAATTATTATTAAAATGATTTACGAATTTCAAATTTGATTGATTTATATAAATTGAGATATATAAGTACAGGCAGGAGTGTCCGCAGAAAATTTTCAAAGGGGTACAATTTTGAAAAAAAAATCTTGGTTAGGTTACCCTAATAATTTAAGAGCTTATTTATTACTCACCACTAATTAAAATTTTCATATTTCAGGCATTTTTATTATTTTATTATTTATTTGAACAATTTCATTGATTAAATCAGCAACAAGAAAATATATATAACGAATAATAAAACAGGAAGAAAACTTTGAATAACCTCTCCTTGTTTAAAATCAAAATACACAGAATAGTAATTTATAATTAACATTATATCACCCGATTCAGCACAAATTAGGCACCAAATCAGTGATATTGTACTGAAATGTTTGCGATAACAATAAATTAAAAATTACAAAAAAATTAACGGAAAAGTATAATCTTTTATTTTCGACAATAAAATTTAAATTGATAAATTTTGTAAATGCGATTTTCAGTCTTCAATTTTAAGCACTTGAAATTGGTGAAAATTTGGCGTTTAATAGAAGATTAAGGTTAGGTCATATTCCAGTTGAGTGAGGGTGGGGGCAAAACATTTTACCCTCTCAAAAATCTAGCGAAAGGAAATGTTTTGAAATTACTGATTTATATTCATACGAATTTTACAAAACGATTTTATATTTTAGGAAAACTGTTGTAGGTACTTTAAAAAATCCGATTTAATTTTCTCTGGGTTGTAAGGAAACAGCACACCTTTTTCTCAGATATTGAATCCTTAAATATTTAATACCAAAACAATTGGGTCAAAGGACCAAATAGGATAACTGGAGATATAAAAGGATTGTTGTATGAATATCAAAGAACCGTTCCGGGATTTAGATACACCGGAAACCGCCCACGACACTATGTATTTCCGTTGCCGATTTATCTTGTCAATATTATTTTTAGTGGGATACATATTTTGTATGGAGACTTTTATGATAAGAAACATATTTATTTCGGTTTAACTACATCAATGCCATAACTGTCATTGCTTAATTATTTCATTTTTATACAGTTTTTATTGGAAAATATTAATTCTCTTTAATACGTTCCTGACTTAAATATTCATATACATTTTTGGTTTTCGGATCTCGATCGGTTACTCTTGTTAAATTTCAGTACCACGTTGTCTTGTTTACATAGTGAAATAGGTCTGGTAAAAATCTTTATATTTTTTTGTTAACTATTTCTTTATTAACTATTGCGAAACTATCTATTTGTATGCTATTTTTCCGAAATAAAAACATTTTTCTTGATGTAGATATGCATGCCTTATACATACATAAATAGAACTACCGAGATGTGTTGAACAATAAATAAGATACAGCATTAGATATTTGTAACATATCAAAATGTCGTTCAAACGTAAAATAAATTTTAGAACACCTGAAATATTTACATTGTGCTACAGATTTAGATTGTTTTTGAATTCTCAATGGCCTCTACACATGTCGTTTTCCCGTGATGTATGTATGGTATGTTTCAATAAAATGTGTTCAGTAATGAAAAAATACTATTCTATGTATACGTTGTGAGTGATGTGTTAGTATGTATATACATACAGATATTTTACTTTTAAGGTTTTTGATACTTTTCAAAAAAATATATGCATCGAAAGAAAATCTATTGTTGGAGAAATCGTTTAATTCTTAAGTTAAAATTGAAAATGAAATACCTGTATTAAACTTATCAATTTTAAGGTCGATTTCTTGTTGCCAGTAAAGTTAGCTCCACTATTTTTGATTTAAAAAAAAATGATTGTAATGAAATATGCTGCTGTGTGCTGTAGAGAAAAAAATTAAATGAAAAATTTTTTGACCTATGGACAAAACATTTTTTGAAAAAAGTTAACCCCGCCGTTTTTTATTTTACAAAAAATGAAGATTGTAGTGAATTGTGGTCAATGTGAGCTACTATGTGCCCTAAACGAAAAAGAAAAATGGTTCACAATTGTTTGATTATTTCTTGACGAAAGTAAAACATGTTCTAAATATTTTTCTGTTAAATTTTTGGTGGTTTGTAGCAGTAGCGAACTAAGAGGGGTGGTCCGCACCAGCACCCAGATGCTAAGGAGGGCCTGGGCGAAGAGCAAAAATAAATGTCTTCAGGTATTGAACTTTTTTTCTGCTTAGACAAAGAAAATCTTTAGATGTTAGATATTTTTTGTATTTTGTTCTTCAGCAAGGAAAATATTCTTCTGTAGGCTTTCATGGTCTTGTCCATAAGAGTTAACTTTACGGGCTGTTATCCACGTTTTAGAAACACTTCTGAAGAAGACTTCGACATACAACATGGACAACAGCCCGAAAAACTAGCTCTTGAAGAAAATATTATTTAAGAAAGAGAAATATTTGACAAAGAAAATCAAGAAAAAATGAAACAAAATTGATGAAAAAAATTTCAAGTGAAATACAGGCTTAAGTTGTATATTCTATAAAAAATTATAAACTTTTGAAAATAATTTTATTTACAATACATGACGAGAAAGAATAACAGTGAAGCTATATCGTAAATTCAATATTATTATATTATCTATATTCTATATCATTTTTTCATATTACACAGAAGAAATGGAAAAAAAACACATAACATTATGTCTTATAACATTTCATTTATCATAACATGTCTATTCCATAAACATTGCCTTGAAACTAACCACACTGTGACATTTCTGTTTCCTCGCACATAATAAAGAAACTAAAGTCTAGTAAGACAGAATCAACATAATATATTTAGTCATAAAGGGCTTATATTGCAATTTTGCTTTCGGAGTTATATATATTGCACACATATATGTACATGTATACCAACATACAAATACTGAGTTAACTTCTGCAGAATAAATAAGCTGAAAGAGGGTAAATGTTGGCCACATGAATAATTTTACTTGACTTATGCAAATTCCCAAATAATATTTTATGTTATTCGAGTTGATCTTGCAACCATAGCGATTTTTCATGAAACATTTTTTTTTATTTATACGATTTTCGTTAGGAGTGTACAGTTCTAAAAGTTTTCTTTTAAATTTATTGGGAAATATTTCTATGTGATTATGTGGCATGGACATGTTTATGTACATAGTTAAATATACTTTGTCTCGTTGTAACTTCAATGTAATATACAATACTTGTGATTTATAGAGGTAATAGTTATTATAATCCATGTCAGATTAATTGGCTTTATCAAGAATTATTTGCTATATTTTCTGTTTTATTTTCCAATTATATATTTTTATCAAATACATGCTTGGTTCTTATTGACCAAATATATACAAAATATTTTATCATAGTTCAATAACCTACATTAAATATAAATGTATGCATACATCTGAAGACATATCCTTATATAATATGTATTTGAATTTGTGTTTTATTGACTTAATAATGTTCAAAACATATTTATATTTATAATATAATCCCAAAAGCTTTAGTTTTGGGTTATTTATACAAGTACATATGAAGCCGTATTTACAAAATGATTAATATACATATAGGATATGTATTTATTTAATAATAAGTGCATAAATACATACATATGTAATATGTATGTACACTTATTCAAATAGAAAATTTAAAATTAATTTGAAAAATATATAAACATAAAATAAATGTATTTCTTGGAATTCTGCCACCAAAATCGATGTTTATATTATTCAAGTTTTTATTTGTTTTACTGATTGAGAAACAATATTAAATGTATTATTATCTTGTTATTTTCATTGGTAAAGTAGGTCCATTAGTTAATATACTATATGTTAAAGTATAAATTACATATGTAAAAAAGTAGGATATGTAATTGAGAATAAGTATTGTTATTGATACGTATAAGGACAATCATTTTGTATAGATTTGAAAATTATCCTTTCTTGTTAAATAATTAAATATAATCCGGTGATCGCCAATCCGGCACATCTAATAGTCCAGCAATTTACAACTCAGTTCTCCTGCTCGATAATTCGGCAGTATACGCACATTGTTCCTCGCAATTTTAGTTTTGCTGTGCAGTCCGGTCCCCGACCTTGACAAGGAAGCACGTGTCTGTTTTTCTCGTGCATCGAAGCATCACTTAAACAAAATGGCATGTATATGTAATTACTTATACTAATGAAGATTTTTACTGTGAAAATCTATGATGGGATTATTTTCTATACAAATTCAATAATCTGGCATATGGGAAGAAAATAAAGGAAGAAGTTTTATAGAAATGGTGTAGTCGCATGTTAAAATTATTTTAATCTGTCGACTACAATTTTTCTGTGAAACTTCTTCTTTTTGAATGATTTTTTGGGTGACTTATTTTAGCATAGTTCGGTTTTTTAAACTGTTTTTTTTATATGTATTAATAAACAACCTACATATCTCGTACGTTTTTTCGATAGGCTTTGAAAACTTTTGAATTTTTATTCCTGACTATATTGAGCTTTACTTCTGACATTTTGTGTGTTTTGATTTTTTATATACCCAATGTTCTGAGTACCTATACATTAAAACGAGTATTTTGATAATACTCATTTGTCAAAATCGATTCAGCCATTTTGAAGTTACTAGGATACAAACATTTGACTTTGTTTAGCTGACAATAAGTAAACATTTTAATAACTACTTTTTTATATACATATATACGTGCCAATATCTGTTTAAAAAACATGGGTAATAATTATGGTAACAAATTAAACGCATTCTATTTTAAATGAAATGAGAAATAGTAAAGAGCATTAAATAAACCATTCTTACACTTAATAAACTGTTATAGAATTTTTAAACAATATTGAACAGTATTTTTTGTATTTTAGCAATAGTTAATATAAATTAGCGTTAAGAAAATACTTTTTGTTCATTAAAGAAATAAAATAACACACAGAAAAAAAATTACTTCTTAAAATGGCTAAATGAGTATTAAGTTGGTGAGATTTGTACTAAATGAGCAATATTTATATATATAATATTTTATAAATCGTACAGTACTAATAAAATACAAGTTAACTGTCCTTGGTTAGGGCAATCTACTGGGACGAAATCGAGTTGATTAGTTTTGAGTTGGTTAGTTTTCGTTAAGTTAGGTCTATTCTAACACATCAATACGTGATATTTGATAGTTGTGACGTCAGTAACGGCATATTCTTTATGTTTCATCTTATTTTAAAAAAAGTTATAAAATAAATTAAACAATAATAATGAACGTACATATTTTGCGCAAAACAAAATTTTTAATGCGCAAAACGGAAAATGTTATTGCTCAAATACAATATATTTAATGCTCAAAGTATATAAAATATTGCGCGCCTAAATACTACCCAATAATTATCAAATGTAACGAATTTACGATATTATCGCAATGTCATTACTTTCTTTGTAACTGGATTTTGTGCAATATGTTAAAGTGTGTTAAATCTACGATAGTTCATGATGACATAACCAGCTGAACGTTAGGAGACTTGTAAATACACATATAAAAAATTATTTCTGGGACGAAGGATGCGTGTTGGAGTACTATTATAATTATGTTTAATAAATTTACACACCTTACTTAAATGGGGATGGGCATTGGACATGAATGTATTTTTTTTATCATAATAAACGATGACTTTATTTTTTTTAAACATCAAATATTTTTATATAATTTAAAAGAAAAACCCTTTCAATAAGTTAAAAAGAATCTTTGATACATATTTATGGCTTTAAAATATTATAAAAAGGTTTTCCGTTTATGTAAGCAATGTTAAATCGAGCATATTGTGATTCGTGTGAATTAATGTCTTTATTTAACAACCATTAAGTCAGAATAGGCCTGAAAAAGGTTAATTTATAACATACAAATAGTAACGTACTCCATAAAGTACATACGAACAGTATGTATATTTACATAGTGATTTATGGTCAAACAGAAAATTTACATTGCTTATTAAGGGGTTACATCTAATGTATTAACTAATTTTTGACAATTTAATTGAATAGGACTATTCTAATCTTGATTCTAGGTATAATAAGTGTGAACTAGTTGATCTTTAGTAATGCCATTTTAATGAATATAGGAATTTTTTACTAACGAAACAATTGACTTAAGGGGTTACATCTAATTTATTAATTAATTTTTGACAATTTTTGTTTATTGGCTTAAACGATGTGTAAACATTTAAAAAATGATATTCAGAAGGAAATATAAGCGAATTGTTCTTTTATTTTTCAAAGTGTCTGAACGAACGAAATAATCTAGATGATGAAAGAAATGAAAAATGAATGATAATGTGTATATAGTTATGTAAAGGGGTATTGAAATTCGGTCTCAGGCCGAAACAGAAGCAAAATAAGCAACCAAAAACCGCCAAACCGACAGTCTCGAAAAAAAGTCTACGTTTGCATGTAGTAAAACAGTTTTTAAGTTTTAAACCCATTTAACGAGACGAAAGTTAAGTGCTGTTGATAATGAACAAATAATTAGACTTTTTTTTAGTTAATTTTGTAGTATCTTAATAAAAACAATATTTCTGATACTTATAAAAAATACGTGAATTAATTTTTGTCTCCTTACTTTCAACTAGAATTGTTGTACCAATATTTTCAACAATTCCGTATTCAATATTAAATATTTCTCACCCATTAATCAAAACAACGAATGCAATACGATAAATAAACAATGAATATTTATTTTATAATCGTAAATATTGTTTTTGTAAAACTTTGTAACTGTTGCTATAAATAATTATGAAGGATTCTCCGTGTTTGTTTTAGTTTTCTTCGTTTTAAAAATGAGAAGTGTGAATTTATTCTTTGTCCGAGATGTCTTGACACTTTCCTAAATTGTGAGTAGACAGAAGTCATTTATACAAAAACTGTAAAACTCATGAGCGGATTAAAGAATTTATTTAACAATTTTGAATTTTAGATATTTGGTCTTATGGGACTATTGTATAATTTTACACTTTGTATAATTATATTTTTATTTTCACAACAAAGGGTCGATTACATTGAGCGAGTTTACAAGCTACGAGCCAGCTTGTTTACAAGCGAGCGAGTCAGATAGTAAGATAGTGATGATGACACACAAAACTTTCTACTCGCTTAGTAGCCAACTAGCTAGCGAGTAAACCACGTGTTGGGAATACATTTTGTAGACACTGAAACCAGGAATCACCACGATACTCGCAACTAGTTCACTAGCTATGATGACACACGGCTAGTTTACAAGCTAACAAGCTAACAAGTCTACAAGCCAGCGAGTAGCGAGAAGGGTCGATTACATTGAGCAAGTTTACAAGCTAACAAGCCAGCTTGTTACAAGCTACCTTGTAAGATAGTGATGATAACACACAAAACTTTCCACTCACTCAATAGCCAACTAGCTAGCGAGTAAACCACGTGTTGTGAATACATTTTATAGATACTGAAACCGGAATCACCGAGATACTAGCAGCTAGCGAACTAGCTACTATGATGACACACGGCTAGTTTACAAGCTAAGAAACTAACAAGCTAAGCCAGCGAGTAAAGTAGTCTGGCTTTCAACTTTTGTAGCAGATTGTTTACAAGCAGCTTGTTAGCTAGTAAACATGATTATACTGACTGAGCGAGTTTTCAAGCAGCTTGTAAACTCGCTCAATGTAATCGACGCTTAACATGCAATTACAATTTTCAAGTGTAAATAAATGCTTTTTAAAATAACATTGCGGAGCTCTGTAATAGATACAGAGTCAGATAAAAAATACGTAGTTAGTAGAGCTGTCAAGCTTTGGTAGTTAGGAATATCAATATCATTATGAATGTCGAATAATTCTTATTTTTAACGAAACTTTTTGAAATTTCTAGTTAGTATATAGTGTTTATTAATGTTGTAGCATGCTTTTCTTTTGATGGAACTATTTCTTATACTGTGTTCACTTAAAACTAATATGAAAAATTTACCAGTGCCTCCACCAAAAATTAACAAGTGTGTTACAAAATTTTTTTCTTGGTTATTGTAAATTGTTATAAACAGAAAGTAAATAAATACTTACCAGAAGAATTTTAAGAAGCTATATGCGCAATAAGTGTCAATTTCATAAGAAAAACTATTCGTTTGCCTAATCGTTTTAAAATTACTATTCTTGTAAATTTTTCATAATTAATAATTTTTATCGAATTTAAGTAACATTTTTTTCTGTGTAATCATCTTCCACCTCTTCTCACCCATCGCTTCAGATGATCACCCTACTTTGCTCCTCTCCCCCTTCTAAAACCAGAACTGCGCAGAATCTCAAAGATTTGGTTATACTTACAATAAGAAAATTGTCAATTTGGGAAAAAATATCGTTAATTTTTTTTTTTTTTCCACCAACATTTCAAATTATATATAGGTATATATATATATATTTCTTTTCTATGAGTATAATAAATGTATAATAATGTAAAATATTTTACCAAATTTGTCTCACATAACTATGTAAATCACATTTATCAAAATTTTACTGTATCAAAAAAGTGATTTTTTTTATAACAACAATTTAAAAATAAACATTGCGAACATGATATTAAAATATTTCTGTATATTTTACGGATGATCTAATTATAAATGGTAAATGATAATATGATTATTTATGTATAATTAGATTATTAAAACTTCTATTCAGTTTAGTGCGTTATTACCCCAGGAATACTCGCATGTATTTGTGCGAATGAAAATCCCATGGGAGGTGTTGTATTTTCAACAGAAAATATTTTCAAAAATCGCTTGTATACGTGCGGGCGGTAAATTAGCAGCCACACAGCATCAGGTGTGTACCGCGGTGTATCTGTCTGGTTGATTTAAGTGATATATCATTAGTTTCGCAATGTAGATACTCTGATAATGTTTAAATAAAGATTGTATTTGCCGATAACATTCAATAGATTTCAGTGTATTTCCTATTTATATGTTATGGTATACCGGGTACTAGATAAACTTCTAGTACAATATGACTTTGAAACTTTAAAATGTTTGTTATGGTCTAGTTTTACATTATAAAATTTCAAATTATTTCGAAAGTAAAATTATCAATTATAGAAATTTTAGCAGTGGCGAAGCGTCCATGGAAGCAGGAGAAACAGTGCTTCCCTTATTTTATGGGAAAATTAATACAAAACTGTGTTTTCAGTTAATAAATCATTTAAAAATATTATTAAAATATTTATCTTTATGCGCAAATCAAACATTTTAACCAAATCTCAAAAATAGCATTAATATTAATTTACTCGCTCAATTATAAAACTATAATACCTCTACGTCTTATTTTCTTGTATTTTAGTCGATCTTTGTATGACGAGTTGAAGTTCACTGCAGGAAATTTCACTAAAATTTTTTTGAATTATGTTAATTATATAGAAAAGTTGAAATTTTCAAACCACAGGTCTGTATCTCAAACCGTTGTGTATAGTTACAATGGTAGACCTGAAATTGTGTTTCAGTAGGGTTTTTCATAAAAACGCCCAGTTGATTTATTTGCCTTTTACCAAACTGTCATTGAGGGGATGTTACAATGATCCCCGTAATTCCTCTTTAAATCTGTCATTCTATAGTTAATACGTTTTTTAAACCAAAATTTAAATTGCTTAATCCTTTCTGATAGTTTGAAATTTTAATTTTATTTGTATTTATTTGATGAAATTTTAAAACTAACAAAAGAACCGTACATATATTTATTTATGCATAATAAAAATTTGAATTATTTGAATTAAAAAAAAGATCGATACATTTATAAGGTACTGGTACCAGTCTTGATATGACCCCAGTAAAGGCAATTTTTTAATTAAATGTACTGGATTAGAAATATTTGTTGATATTTGATTACTACCATTTCTGAATTTTAAATACATTTAACTGTCAGCGTGATTTGATGAAAATCGGCCAATAGGAGTCAAGATGGTGGACATTTAAACTAATTGTTAGTATAATTCATTAATTAATTATTATATTATTATAGCAACTGCTTTACATTGTTTCAAATTTGACGATTATTTCTTTTATATCATTTGTATCGTAGTACTTATCATTTTGTAATCATTAGCAGGTGTCCATTACTGCGTGCTCATTACTACTTACTGGAGAAAAACATAAACAAAATAAAAGGCTATAATTTAAAAAACGAACTATATTTGCGGACTTTGATAACTAAATTGAATAAATAAAGAGTTGTGTTCCTTAGAATTACAAAAAGAAGCCCGTCAATCAAAAACAGTAATACTTGCTCTTATAGCAGCCATAACTGGTGCCAGTACCTTAATAAATAATGTATTAAACATGGTTCATTGACGATGTATTAAAAAATTATTATAAGGCTTAAAAAATAAGTACAATTATCAATTTTCAAGCACATTATAGTGATATCTTTTCAACAAAATATTTACAAATATTAAAAAATTAACATATGGTATATGCATGTATAAAATTTTTAAACACAAAATTATTTATGTGTAAGCTGTAATGATAAAGCAAATTGATTGCTGTTTTTTAACTACGTACTTATATACATAGGTGTGTATTCAAAGTACGTAGTATATAATATATGCATGATTAATAAACGCGCGTGTATGTTTTAGATAAATTAGTTTTAACTGGATAATTATGAGTTAGCATGTCCTAGTATTAATAATCAATGTTTTGTTATTTTGCCAAATAAATTATTATCGTATTGTAATGTATTATATATAACTAAATAGTAAGTTTTAATTTATAAAATGATATCTATTACATATGTATACAATGTATCTATATTTAATAATACATATATACAAAATAAATAAATTGCTGTAAAATTATGTGTCCACACATCTGTACTAATAATAATATGGATAGTTTTACCTTAGGTTGCATAAAGCAAAATTGATCACAATTAGTTATTCAGTTGTTTTAAAATCATTATGTCTATTCTAAAAAACAATGACGGTTATGACAACTATTATAAGATAAAAAATTATTATATTTAGTGAACTGTTAATTTATATATTGAGATTAAGTTTAGAATTAACATAATCATAGTTTAAACCAAAGGTTAAACTTTTAACTAATATAAAACGACTTGAACATCAATTTTTTTTTTATGTCTTGGCAGTGATTTTATTTTAATATATTTATTGTAAATTTATCTAGACAAAGAGCGATTTTAGCGATCAAAAAGGATATTTATTAATGAAGCAGGATATTATATCAATCAAAATATTCCTTAGAAGATTTTCGGTTAAGAGCATCATTAATATTTTTTTATAAATCAAAGAAAATTATTGCAAGATGTATTTTCTTACCAAAAATTTTAATGCAGTTTAAATACTCTTTGACAATATTTATGTATTCGTATGAAAATAGAACGAATTAACTTACGTACATACATACATACATAGATTGTCAAAATCATAACCCTCCATTTGGCTTCGCATAGTTTGGTAAAAATCTATATATTAATACGCAAACATCGAAAATTGTCGTACGTTTTTTAAATATTTATTGTAAAAAGAAGTGAATGAAACCTATATCATTCGAAAAAAATTATGTGTATACTCCTAGCGCCACCAAGCGGCAAAAATAGATAGTTTCGGATTTCTGTCAAACGTAGAGAATGCGTAAAGAGATTTCAATTCGCGTTCATTTGCAGTGTTTTTATTTGAAAATTTTTGTTGTAAAAGCAGGTTAGGTTTGGATATAGGTACTGTGGCATAGATTTGCACAAAAAAATCATGTGTGCATGTTACTGTTAAGACAGGTAAAATATTGGTCGAATTTCGACTATAGGTAATACTAGTATGTTTTATTTGACAATTAATATTACCTACAGAATTTACCTCGTATTTACCAAGAATAGTAATAGTAATTAGTAATTATATGCGAATTTATTATTAGTAATAGTAATTATATGCGAATTTCCCATTTGTGTATACACATAGAATTCATGTTCTATAACAGACCGATATTTTCACGTCAGGTAGGTATGGTTTCCACAATTATCCTGCGTGTTTTAATGATTCCCTCTCGTTCCCTTGACTTAATCAAGGCATGTGAACCAGTCCTCATTATAAACAACCATTAAGGGATATAATTAATGGGACGGCTCGTACACGTTTTAAATTGTAAACCGAATTAAACTGTATTTTAGTTCTTGAAACGATCGTGAATTAAAAAAAAATGCTTGGTAATAGGACGAATATCTTTTATAAAAAATATATATATTTTGTAAAATATATATAATAATATGCAATTATATTAAAGAGAAACACTTTTTATGGTATGTCATCAGAGAGTGAAAATGTCATTCAAACGGTATTATATAAAGCTCGTAAAACTCACCCCCTTAAATACAAATTGTCAGTTAATTTGTATGTAATCGTTTGAGAATATTTGATAGTTTAAACTTTTTGTTCCACTTTTTGATTAAATTAATTAGTGCGATAATTACCCCCCCCCCTCCTTCCACATTTTATAACTGAATTATAAAAATATTATATAATTTTAAAACTAATTATGTAATTTATTACATATAGCTAAATAGTTACTTTGGGGATTATTTAGATAAATTTAGAACTGGAAAACTGTAAGATCCAGGTCCAAACTTTGTGTAGTGAATTTGTAGATAACATTATGATACATCAAAATAATGATACAAAATATCACCTATTATAATAGGTACTTTTGGGGAAAAGTAAGTACTACTCTGAAGGAAATTATTAAATAATCTGTAGCTCAGAGGATGTTGAAGATAGACCCCACCTTCCCGTACAATTTTTTACTCACAATGAAACAATGAATCAGCTCTTAAAATATCTGTATCCCAAACCGGACCAACCTGTATATTATTATATAATTGAAATGTCAACTTTGACTTTGACACGTTATTCACAGAGAAGTAAACAATACAAAATTGAAAAAAATTAACAAAACAACTAACATCATGTTTGTAGTGTTTATAAAAATGACACATGCAATTATCTGTAGTATAATTCCTATCATAACTGAGCGAATGCAGTTTTTGTATTATTTTGTAAAATTTAATTTTTTATATTTTGAAACTAAATTTTATTGTAGTATTGTATGTATGTTTAAAATTTATAGCACATTTAAACCTTGGCACTGTATTATATGTGATTCAATATAAGTGGCATGTTAGCTGCGTCGAAACGGTGCTGCGTTTTGACGCAGCTACATGTAATAGATTCGCAAGGTCGAAGCGATGACGGAGACATTTATTTTATAACATTTAAATTCACTACTGAAACTTCAATTATTTTTATTACTCATAAAAAAACAGTGTCATTTAAAACCTGCAAGGTCGAGACTTGTGGTGATCTTTGAATTACCAGACCAATTCGGTTCTAAAATTTTTATGTAAATCCAGACATAAAATTTTACGAAGGTAACATGTGATGCACTCACAATAAAATTCATCCCTAAACATCAACTTTATACCTGAAAATTTTCATACATAACCATATAGTGTTTTCTATTATTGTACGTGATGTAATAAAGAGATCTACTTACAAGATGATTAGTTTTTTGTGTCTTGGCGTGCTTGCTGTAGAGAAAAGGACGAGCAGGTTCACACTTTTGTTGCTACAGGAAAACATCTTTAACAATATCATTTTAAAAATGAAAAGTACGAGTTTATTATTTGTACATTGGCTTTGAATTATTGCAGACTATTTGTTCAGCATTTGTCGCAGATTACTGGGAATGTACAATTCCAAATTTCGATTTAAACTGTTCATTTATCAACGTCTTCCATTTCTTGCGAAACGTGTGTTCCAAACACGGTTTGTTAATTTAATTTAAGTAGCTAAGAGTTATGTCCGATTTTCCTATCTTAAGGAATATATTACTGACAGTGGCGTAGTAAAGAAACCTGTTTGGAACTCTAGCATTCAATTTAGGTTTTCGTTTTGTCCAAATACATATTTGATTATTAGGGTTTCGAAGAAATCCTATTAATTTCACTTTGTCGTCCGTCCGTCCTTTTCAGTCAAAGCAAAATATCTCGTAAACTATATAAGCTAGGAACTTAAATTTTTTTACTGAATATGTAAAATGATGTCTTCTAGTAAAATATGTAAAAAAAAAATTGAAAAAATAATTTTCAAAGGGGGCACGACGTAACTAAAGCAAGACATTTTTTTTATATCAAGGCATGTGGTACGTCAAAATATACAGCCGCGTGCAAAAGTATTAGGCACCCCTACAATTTGTCACTGTCTCAACAATTAGTGATCAGATAAGGGTTTTGTGGTTTTACTATTGCATCGGCGGTATTTTATGACAGAAATAAAACAAAAACAAATATTTATGACACCCAGATATGTTTTAATACAGTATTTCTTCGAATTTGCTATTTTACGTTTTAGAGTTTTAGTGTGTTGCCAGTGCTTGTAGTGAACATACACGTGTTGTACGCAATTGTTGCTACCATATTCCTAAAGACTAACATTTATCGCCTTAATCATGCCTAAAAAAACTGAACTTAGTGCAGAACAGCGCCAAAAAATTAAGATTTTACATGAACAAGGCATGTCTCAAGTGAAAATTGCCCAGGAAGTGAAGTACTCGCGTTGTGTAGTGCAATATGCACTAAATCGTTTTAAAGAGACCGGTTACCATGAAAATAGACCAAGAACAGGCAGAAGAAAAATAATTACAGAGCGTGAAGACCGATTTTTGCTTAGGAAGTCTCTACAGGATCGCAAAAAAACTGCTGTACTCCTCGCTGCAGTTTTATCTGAAGCAAAAAGGAAATCAGTGAGTGTCTATACTGTGAGAAGAAGGCTTCTTAAAGCTAGATTTAAAGGCTGCAAGGCAAGAAAATATTCGTGGCTGTCGGAGCACAATAAGAAAAATCGGTCGGAGTGGACCCTCAAATATAGAGATTGGACAGTGGAAGATTGGTCCAATGTACTGTGGTCAGACGAATCTAACTTTGAGGTATTGTTATTAACTTTATGTATTACATTAAAACAAGTCAACATCTTTGAAATTTCGTTCTGCAAGGAAAATAATTAAATCTTAAAATAAATATATTTTTTTCATTTTGCATAGGTATTTGTAACACCCGGTGTGACTTATGTCAGGCGAAGGGTGGGCGAAAAATTCAACCCAGAATGTGTGGTGCCCACTGTTAAATACGGTGGAGGCTCAATCATGATCTGGGATTGTATGGCTACCACTGGAATAGGCGAAATGGTGTTATGTTAGGGATGAATGAACAGTGCGAATTACACTAAAGTTCTTGAAACAGCTCTAGTGCCGTCGATAACGCAAATTTTCGGCGATACAAACACCGACGGAGTAAAATTCCATCAATACAATGCTCCTTGCCACAAATCAGCGCACACCATGACGTGGATGGCTCAAAACAGAATTGATCTTTTGGACTGGCCGCTACAATCACCAGACTTAATCCAATTGAAAAAAATTGGTCCATTTTGAAGAAGAACATCCGAAGACACTCTATAAGTAATAAGCAATCGCTACTAGCCGCGTTAAAGCATGAGTGGAAACAGATATCCCAAGAAGAATGTTTTAAGCTGGTAGGGTCAATGACGAAATGGGTGGCTGCTGTCATTAAATCGAAAGGTGGACCGACAAAATATGAATTATTTTATTAAAATAAATCATAATAATCATATATTCAGTTTTATTTACATTTCCTATTCGAAATCACTCTAAAACTGGCAATTCTGTAGGGTGCCTAATACTTTTGCACGTGGCTGTATGTATAACCAAACCAGTAGAATTTGACACTTTTTCTTATTTTTTGCTAAATCAAAAATGGCGCCTGCAGGGGGCTTTAAAACAAATAAAAAAATGTATACCAAACGAAATGTAAATCCCAATCAGTAGAATTTGACCCTATTTTTTGTAACTCAAAAATGGCGCCAGCATGGGGTTAAAAGCAGTATTTTATTCTCCCCCCTCTAATTATGGCTCAAAAAATCTGAAAAAATTGGTAAAAAATGAACTATAGTATATAAAAATGATCGATAATATCAAGATAAGGGGGTACATAGGTACATAATATAATATTTTTATGTGAGGTCCGCTACTGATTTTACCTATAATTCATGTTTCTTTGTCTTTTCTTGACCTAATCTACACATAAAAGTCTTACGTGTCAAAGAGATGCCGAATAAAACGAGTCGACAAGGAAAGGGAGGATGCATGAAATAAAAATTGATCATTTAATAAAAGTTGTCAGAATTGCGTGAGGCCATTACACGATTTTTATTCAATTTGTCGTAATAGCTTCATATTAAACCGAACTCGTGAATTGAAAAAATGATTGATTGAGACATAAATATTAGCTATATAGACGGTTATGGTATTTTTATAATATATTTATTACTGCGTGTAATTATTTTTTCAATATTTATTACATATTTTGTCATTTATACTCGAATAAAGAAAATGAAAAAAATATGACGAGATTACAAATTAAGTTCTTATAAAAATATTAATCGCTCACTTAATATATCTACATATTAATAAACAAAAGTTATACATATAGGTAAGTACTTTTAATTTTAACTTTATTAATTATAATAATTAACCTTTAAAAATTGAACAATATATCGTTTGATCTTGCGTAAGTTAACATAAAATACAATCAGAATTAATTACTATCGTATATAATATACATAGTTATTGCAGTAAATGCACATCAATATGCCTATTTATATAAATTATCGGCCAATAACTAACATGTTTATTAAAGGCAGTTTGGCGAATCCAGGCTGAACTAATATTGCTGTGGAGTGAAATCATTATGCAATATACCGGCACGAATAGTTTGCACACATTTCTCAACTAGCATAAAGTAGAGTAATAAAGAGAAAATAAAATTACTAATATATTTTAATAATAAGATGTAACACGTGTGTGGGTATTTATTAAAATTAATAAAAACTTATTTTATTGTGAATAAAAATACGCTAGTTATAACATAATAAAAGCGTTGTCTAAGATATGTAGGGTCGAGCGGGGTAAATATGAAACACCAAAAAAATGGGGTAAAAGTGAAACAAGCTTGCAACTAAAAAACTAATTTGTTTATAGGAGAATTTTAAAAACTGACATCATCATTAAAGGTTTGTTAAAGCGACCTGAAAATATGAATCGCCTAATAAGTGATGTGTCACCCCTCCCTTTGTCATCCCTATCAGTCGATGTCAAAACGTATGAATTAAATTTTAATTTTTTGCACATAACTTTCTGTATAGCTCAGATATTAATTAAAGTTACAATTTCACATTGATATGCCACAAAGAAGATAAATCAAAGTTACCTTTGTAGCTTTTCTTTTAATTTTTCGAGAAATATTTTCCATTAGAGGCCTGTTTCACTTTTTCCTTTATCCGTTTCACTTTTTTCCAAAATAGAGGTTAAAAATGAAACACATTTTTTTCATTTTTAAAGTCCGTATTGTATCGTTCAATTCAAATGACGTAAGTATTTAAAATGGTTATTCATAATTTTTTATTTCTTCCGTGTTATCCGAGGTACCTCCTCCCCACATTACCTCGGATAATCGAGGTCTTACTGTATTTATTACTAATACTTTAAAATACCGAGCAATTTATAACGATTTAACATCTCGTAGTTCATCATCGTTTTAAATGCAATAATCGAGTAAGTTAAGATTTAAATGATTTTTTAATTTCGAATAAGTATTTTTTTATGCACTTTATAATTATAAGGGCTGTAATGTTTTCAAATTTGAATATCTAAAATCGAAGTATCTTTGATTAATAGTTCCAAAGTACTATGTCAAACAGAAGATGTTTTTATTGATCCAGCGGTACTAATTATGTGTACCTACATATATTTATTTATTTAAGATTGTACCTATACCAAAATACTCATTATGCTTTATGGATTACCTCTATATATTTGTACATTACACACTATAATTAATAAGGTAAGGTAAATAATTTATTTATCTAATTTATATACGTGATACTCCTCTATATTCACATCCTTAAGGATTAGGGTAGATATATGGGATAAACTGTGCGACTGGATGGGCAATAAAGAGATAAATAGAATTATTTGTAATGCTGGTAGATATTACCTAAATTGGTCATTAAACATCAAATAATCCATTCCATTTTATAAATGAACTCTTTTGAAAGCAAAAAATTCTATAGCTCGCGCCATGCTTTTCAAAATACTATTGGAGTCAGTATAGTTTTGCCTCACCGTGAATTTAATTTAAGTAGGCAGTGTTTTATTGATACAATTTCGATTATTGACTAGGAATAGAATGTTTAAGTTAAGATTCTCCAAGTTTATTGTTAGAAAAACGATGGTTCGAGATTTTTATTTGAGGAAACGAAAAGGACAAATAACACATTATTTAGCGTTGTTACGATATCACTCCATGAAAAATCGCTCCACGAGTCATTGTCGTATCATTCAGATTTGAAATAATAAATAATAATAAAATAATAAATGTTTTATATTGTCTTGAAAAGTATTTCAGTGATAATTGATTAACAGAAAAATATTTATTTGGAACTAATTTTCAACTGACGCCTTTGGGGTAATATGCATGGAAATGACGAAAGTGACATTTAAGAAAATATGGTCGCGTCATATAAGGACTAGCATTGGTTGTTATGTATCCATAGCCTTTCCTAATCTAAGATAAAAACAGTTAGCGAAGATTTAAATTGCAATGAAACAATATTTTAAGAGAGCACCACTAAAATTGATACTTGGGGTAACCTTATGAAATCTGAAACCCTTGAAATCTAGTGTCAAGTGACAACACACTTTGAGGCAGTGTCCTGAAACACTAGGTTCGATGCGCGGTCACTTCACTATATCAAAGTGAAATGGACCTCACCTTTGAAAGGTTAAAAACTTTTTTTTATTAAACATTTTTCTATTTTGGAAAATTTGAAAATTTCACTTGTTTCACGAACTTTATTGTTAAATAACTTTATTATTATTTTTTTATTTTTACAAAAAAGAAAATTCATTTTTTCAGAGTTTCAATTCAATGAGTTTTAATGAACAACTTTGAAAATTCCAGGTCACATTAATAAAAATTGACAGAAGTGTTATTTCAAAAACGTTTTAACGTTAATTCAATCAAAAGTCTAGATGTGCCTCACTTCTCAAAAAGGTTGGTAACCCTAATTTTAAAGTATGTATGAATGAAAATCGGTTCGACATTTCATTGACCCTGATATATGTATACACACATTCACACATGCAAGATTAACTTTGACTTAATAGATGACAAAATGTCATTAGGTATAATAGCCTGTATGATTGATGATCATCTCATATGTTGAAACATAGCAAATTACTTGGACTTGGTTAATGGTTAATGACCTGAATTAAACACATATCCAACAATTTGTATTTACATACCTATATGCATATGCATGTATGGTATATACTAGTATATATATGTACAGTGGCGTCACCAGGGGTGTGATACCAGGGGCGGAAATCAAGAGTGTCACCCCCCTCCCCCCGCCAAAAAGTCAATAGGTTTTATTTTTTACACATTAGACGGATGTCACTCCTGTGATTTTTTAACGATGGAAAAATATCTTTTTTTTTTAAATAAATTGGATGGTTATCTCACCCCTGATTGTCTTTCAATGTCCAAAAAATATTTTTTTACACATTTTACTCTCTGGAAGCTTAATATAACCATTACATTAACTTCCCAACTGGAAGTTATTGTAATCGGTCCGAAAATCAAAATAAAAAATGTCAACATATTTGTATGTTTCAAGGTCATTAAAAATATGTTTGCATGCGTGTTTGTGTGTGTGTGTGTGTATGTACGTACATACGTATGTGCGTATCATTTTTTACGTGCATGAAATCTTGCAAATGAAAAATGTTATTGACTTCGTTGGAGTGCCAATCGAAGCGTCTAGACGTAAATATGATCTGAAAGAAAGTGTGTGTTATATTAATTATTGACATTAGGATATTAGAAAACTAATATTCTTAATACAACGGTGATAAATTCTGACAAATTCCATTAAAATTGGTTATATACATATTAAAAAAAAATTCACATAAACTATGTACATATATGGAAACAACAAATAATCAGTATTCAAGTATTTATATTCATAACATGTTGGGAAGTTGATTGTGTGGACCTAAAGGGTTTCACCCCAACCCAAGGTTTTTTTAAACATATTACACGGGTGTAATATGTTTAATATGGGTGTGTCACCCCTTTGAGCGGTCCACATCTTGACCCCTCTACTCAAGATCAAATAGAACTTTTAAAACCCTTCAACTTTGATTCGGGACATTTTTCTCAGAAACGTTTCATTTATGAGAAATTTGACTTTTCCAGACTTTTCTCACACCCTGTATATGTACATAATCACTTTTGTCTATCATACTGGATAAAAAAGTCTCATGTTTGGCGACATAAAGTAAAATGGGACGATGCGAACCATTCAAGTACTACGCTTGACTAAATTGTAAGAGATATATCAAAAACATTTCCTAATTATATATAGTCATTCGATTTTTCCTCTCATCAAGCAAGTGTATAAATCGATGTATATAAGCAGTGAAGGAAATTTTGATAAAAGCCAGAAAAAACTTTTGTTCAGATCACATATAATGAATAGGATATATGCTGACAAAAGAATAGGTATTTATCAAAATAAAAATGATACATATTACATATACAATATGTAGGCAGGGCCGGATTAACAACGTAGCAGGAGTAGCAAATGCTACGGGCCCCGCGTCTCTGGGGGCCCCGCGACTTCCGCGGAAAAATATCTCTTATTGGACTTACCACTTACCGTCCAATGGTTGACACGGGGTGTCCAAATCTACAATAATTAATAATTTAAATTTAGGGTTTCCGATCTCGATTCGATTTAATCGAAAAATCGATTTTTGAAGCTCCGATCTTTGATTTTTTTAATCGATTTTTCTAAATTTGCTCAAATCAAATCAAGAAAATTTTGTTTGTAAAAGTGGTGTTTTATAATACACACCTCAAAAAAATTAAAGGATAATTTAAAAAAAAGGCAAAACAAAAAATTCAAATTTTCAAACAGTTATATTTCCGCGAAAATTAATTTAATTTACGTGTTCCAAAGCACATTTAAAAGTTTGTGCTTTCTAATTTTTGAATAAAAATTTCAACAAATTTTATCATCCCTTTCCGTTCTTTGCCAAGGGTTAAAAGGGTTCAAAAAAATATCCCTTAATTTTTTATTAACTTATCAATTTTTTTAAGGATTGTATATTCTAAATCAAGTCAGTCTGCGGTGTGACGCCCGCTTAATGTGCAAAAAAAATCCTATTGACTTTTTTCGGGGGGAGTGGGTGAAGCTATCGATTTACTCCCCGAGTTTCACCCCCCCCCCCCGGCGCCACTACTAAGGGCCTCTTTATAACATTTGCTACGGGCCCCGTGCTTGCTTAATCCGGCCCTGTATGTAGGTTAGATGTGGCATTTCGACATCCACAGGAGCTACGCTCGGTATCATTACTAGATTACTAGTATATATAAGTACACATAAATATAATATACGCATATGCATGTACAATGTAATAAATATGGTAATTTATTGGTTATAAGAAGAAAAAATTGACATTTCAAATTAATGAAAGAAACTATGTCAAAAACAGAATATTTCTAGTGAGTTGTTTTTTGACGATATTTCAGTGATTCTGCTGAACGAAGCATATTGTATAATTTAACATTTCTTATAGAAAAAATAAATGTAAAATTAGTTTTGAAAAATGTTTTATATTTCAAAATATAATCACGGACTCATGTCCAACAAAAATGTAATCATGATTGTTTTTTGAGATTAACATGACCCGCGCCCAGCTTTACTGTATATGTGTTTAAATCTTATTCCAACGTAAAATACATTATAATCTAATTTTCTTGATATAACAAGAAAATTAAACCGTTAATTATTTTATACATAATTCGATTAAATCAGCAGACATTTTACCATATCTGCTGAAACATTATTGAGTTTTAAGTCTGTTCATACGTAAAACCTCTCACTATCTGTAATTAAATATATTAACGTCTTAGCTTTTTGGTTGTTGCGTCTACCCTCGAATTAATTACAGAAGGGATGTTTAATAATGGATTGCAACTCGAAAACAATGATATAGCTATCTCTAGCTATCCCCTCTTCGATCCTGTACTGGGTTATCTCGGAAATACACGGTGCACCTTGGCTGTAAATTTTGGTACATCAACATCTAGATGCAGTGTTGTCTTATAGAATACCTACTAAAAATAGGTGTACGCTGTACATATACATTCATTATTAATTAAAAAAACGTTTTTATGAAATCAATAATGCGAGAAATTTTCAAGTATTCGCGAAGATATCGCTTTCAATGAATGTAGCCAATCGCAAGTTAAAAATAAAATTGTAGCTATTTATAAATACACGCGAATATATATGAATTAGAATTATCAAAGCAGTGAATACATATAATATTGGGCATATGTATATCAATAAATATATATTTTAAATATCTCACAATCAGTATAATAAAAAAAACGTAGAATAAAAAGTAATATAGAAATTTTTAAACAAAAAAAGTCGAAAAAGGTCCAATTTGACACTTATTTTTGAAATGGCCACGTACACCTCTACAGTTTTTCATACTTATTAATAATCTTTTTGTTTTTTTTTATTTTAGACAATTTTTGGAGGAGTTTTTTTATTTCATTTGAATAAACGAAAAAAAATCAAAAATTTTCATACCCATCACAGTGGAATGGTCCCTTAAGACGGCCCTGTACTTTGAGTGTAAATTGTGTAATTCCAACTTGTACCTCGCATCAAACGATTTTGCCTGTTGCTTGAAAACTTCTTGTTAAACTATGTTAATAAAGTTTTTTTATCATACATACAGAACGGATGGTTTCGTATCGTGTTACTTTTTTGCGTTTTTCTTGTTATTTACTTAATATATTTACATAAATTTAACCGTGTCTTCGTTCGTTATGTGATCTCATTTAGTAACGTAAAGAAAAAAATTGATGATGCCATTACGCATGATATAAATATGGTTCTGACATTTAACATTTGGTGTATGTTATAAAAACGTGTACTTTTAGAAATGTTTGGTATAATAATAACGTTATGTGTATTACGTTGAAATATAAATTCGCCAATTTAATTAAGTAAGATGATACTTATTTTTGTGTTTTATATTTATGGACATGTAAGTTAATAAGCTATCTCTTCTTAAAATTAAGTTATGCATTTATAAATTAATAATGTTTGTCTGAAACATTTTAATCGGAGATTTTGTTTTACTTTCATAAATTTTTTAATCAGAATCTTTCAATTTTAGAGGAAATTTTTTTTTGTAGACGATACTTTGCAAAAAATACTTTTTAGCAGTAGAATAAAAAAAATATTTTCGAAAATGTGTGTTTTTATTAAATGATACAATCAAAACAATAGATTTGTATTTTAGATAACAATGTTGGCCTTCAATGGACCTTGAAAATCACATAAAAAAATTACGCCATTTTGATTCCTCGCAAAACCTAAAAATTTCTAAAATGGATAGCACTCGAAATAATTCGTTGTGTCGATTAGAAATTTATACCTTCAATAAAATATAATATGGTAGGAATAAAAATTTTATTGGCAATTAAAACTGCTGGAAAATATTATAAAGTTAATTTTATTAAGTACATTTTTTTATAAAACTAGTACATATTCACGAAGCTGAAGCTGGCAGCCGACTTAGCAGCGGCTGTCCAGAGTTGTATTAGCGCAAAGTACCCGCGCGCTACGGTAACTTTATTTTCGGTTTATATCAATTAAAACTAACAGAACTGAATGGAAACAACTAAATAAGATGTCTAATAGTTTGATGATATTAATAACTAACAATACACGAGATAAAATATGTTATTATTAATTATATTTTAAATATTATTATTATATAGTTTATACATATCTACAAATGTATATATTATAATGTAAATATTTGAGAATTTTAAAGGCTCATTTAAAAAGTACTACAAATCAGTAATTTTAGATAATTATTGAGTTTTGAAAGATCTCATTTTTAATGCTCTTTCATATGAAATAAGAATCAAGTGGTATCAATCAAGCTGAACATTTATATTATTACTTTTATTATAAAAAAACTGGCGCGCGCCGCTAATACTGTGAATTTATAATTAACAGCTAGATTTAAAACAAATTTTTACTAGTTGAAATATTTTTTTATATAATCAGTTTTTAATGCTCTTTCATACGAAATAAGAATCAAGTGGTATCAATCACGCTGAATATTTATATAAGCATTTTTATTTAATAAACGGGTGCGCGCCGCGAATAATGTGAAATTATAATTAGCAGCCAGCTTCAACGCAAAACGTTACAAGCTTGAAATATTTTTTTATATAATCAGTTTTTAATACTCTTTCATATGAAATAAGAATCAAGTGGTAGCAACCACGTTGAATATTGATAATAGCATTTTTATTAAAAAAACACGAGCGCGCGCCGCTAATAAACTGAATTTATAATTAGCAGCCAGCTTCAACGCAAGACGTTACAAGCTTGAAATATTTTCTTATAGAATCAGTTTTTAATGCTCTTTCATATGACATAAGAATCAATTGGTAGCAAACACGTTGAATATTGATAAAGGCATTTTTATTAAAAAAACCAGCGCGCACCGCTAATAAAGTGAATTTATAATTAGCAGCCAGCTTCAACGCAAGACGTTACAAGCTTGAAATATTTTTTTATAGAATCAGTTTTTAATGCTCTTTCATATGACATAAGAATCAATTGGTAGCAAAAACATTTGATATTGATATAAGCATTTTTATTAAAAAAAACGAGTGCGCGCCGCTAATAAAGTGAATTTATAATTAGCAGCTAGCTTCAACGCAAAACGTTACAAGCTTGAAATATTTTTTTATAGAATCAGTTTTTAATGTTCTTTCATATGACATAAGAATCAATTGGTAGCAAACACGTTGAATATTGATATTAGCATTTTTATTAAAAAAAACGAGCGCGCGCCGCTAATACTCGTAATGTGAATTTATAATTAGCAGCCAGCTTCATCGCAAAACGTTACAAGCTTGAAATATTTTTTTATAGAATCAGTTTTTAATGTTCTTTCATATGACATAAGAATCAATTGGTAGCAATCACGCTGAATATTGATAATAGCATTTTTATTAAAAAAACACGAGCGCGCGCCGCTAATAAACTGAATTTATAATTAGCAGCCAGCTTCAACGCAAGACGTTACAAGCTTGAAATATTTTTTTATAGAATCAGTTTTTAATGCTCTTTCATATGACATAAGAATCAATTGGTAGCAAACACGTTGAATATTGATAAAGGCATTTTTATTAAAAAAACGAGCGCGCACCGCTAATAAAGTGAATTTATAATTAGCAGCCAGCTTCAACGCAAGACGTTACAAGCTTGAAATATTTTTTTATAGAATCAGTTTTTAATGTTCTTTCATATGACATAAGAATCAATTGGTAGCAAACACGTTGAATATTGATATTAGCATTTTTATTAAAAAAAACGAGCGCGCGCCGCTAATACTCGTAATGTGAATTTATAATTAGCAGCCAGCTTCATCGCAAAACGTTACAAGCTTGAAATATTTTTTTATAGAATCAGTTTTTAATGTTCTTTCATATGACATAAGAATCAATTGGTAGCAAACACGTTGAATATTGAAATTAGCATTTTTATTAAAAAAAACGAGCGCGCGCCGCTAATACTCGTAATGTGAATTTATAATTAGCAGCCAGCTTCATCGCAAAACGTTACAAGCTTGAAATATTTTTTTATAGAATCAGTTTTTAATGCTCTTTCATATGACATAAGAATCAATTGGTAGCAAACCCGATTAATATTGATATAAGCATTTTTATTAAAAAAAACGAGCGCGCGCCACTAATAAAGTGAATTTATAATTAGCAGCCAGCTTCAACGCAAGACGTTACAAGCTTGAAATATTTTTTTATATAATCATTTTTTAATGCTCTTTCATATGACATAAGAATCAATTGGTAGCAAACACGTTGAATTATGATATTAGCATTTTTATTAAAAAAACACGAGCGCGCGCCACTAATAATGTGAATTTATAATTAGCAGCTAACTTCAACGCAAGACGTTACAAGCTTGAAATATTTTTTTATATATTCGGTTTTTAATGCTCTTTCATATGACATAAGAATCAATTGGTAGCAAACACGATTAATATTGGTATAAGCATTTTTATTAAAAAAAACGAGCGCGCGCCGCTAATAAACTGAATTTATAATTAGCAGCCAGCTTCAACGCAAGACGTTACAAGCTTGAAATATTTTTTTATGTAATCATTTTTTAATGCTCTTTCATATGACATAAGAATCAATTGGTAGCAAACACGTTGAATATTGATATTAGCATTTTTATTAAAAAAACACGAGCGCGCGCCGCTAATAATCTGAATTTATAATTAGCAGCTAGCTTCAACGCAAGACGTTACAAGCTTGAAATATTTTTTTATATATTCGGTTTTTAATGCTCTTTCATATGACATAAGAATCAATTGGTAGCAAACACGTTGAATATTGAGATTAGCATTTTTATTAAAAAAAACGAGCGCGCGCCGCTAATAAAATAATTAGCAGCCAGCTTCAACGCAAAACGTTACAAGCTTGAAATATTTTTTTATATAATCAGTTTTTAATGTTCTTTCATATGACATAAGAATCAATTGGTAGCAAACACGTTTAATATTGATATAAGCATTTTTATTAAAAAAAACGAGCGCGCGCCGCTAATACTCGTAATGTGAATTTATAATTAGCAGCCAGCTTCATCGCAAAACGTTACAAGCTTGAAATATTTTTTTATAGAATCAGTTTTTAATGCTCTTTCATATGACATAAGAATCAATTGGTAGCAAACACGTTGAATATTGATATTAGCATTTTTATTAAAAAAACACGAGCGCGCGCCGCTAATAATCTGAATTTATAATTAGCAGCTAGCTTCAACGCAAGACGTTACAAGCTTGAAATATTTTTTTATATATTCGGTTTTTAATGCTCTTTCATATGACATAAGAATCAATTGGTAGCAAACACGTTGAATATTGAGATTAGCATTTTTATTAAAAAAAACGAGCGCGCGCCGCTAATAAAATAATTAGCAGCCAGCTTCAACGCAAAACGTTACAAGCTTGAAATATTTTTTTATATAATCAGTTTTTAATGTTCTTTCATATGACATAAGAATCAATTGGTAGCAAACACGTTGAATATTGATATTAGCATTTTTATTAAAAAAAACGAGCGCGCGCCGCTAATACTCGTAATGTGAATTTATAATTAGCAGCCAGCTTCATCGCAAAACGTTACAAGCTTGAAATATTTTTTTATAGAATCAGTTTTTAATGCTCTTTCATATGACATAAGAATCAATTGGTAGCAAACACGTTGAATATTGATATTAGCATTTTTATTAAAAAAACACGAGCGCGCGCCGCTAATAATGTGAATTTATAATTAGCAGCCAGCTTCAACGCAAGACGTTACAAGCTTGAAATATTTTTTTATATATTCGGTTTTTAATGCTCTTTCATATGACATAAGAATTAATTGGTAGCAAACACGTTGAATATTGATATTAGCATTTTTTTTAAAAAAAACGAGCGCGCGCCGCTAATAAAATAATTAGCAGCCAGCTTCAACGCAAAACGTTACAAGCTTGAAATATTTTTTTATATAATCAGTTTTTAATGTTCTTTCATATGACATAAGAATCAATTGGTAGCAAACACGTTGAATATTGATATTAGCATTTTTATTAAAAAAAACGAGCGCGCGCCGCTAATACTCGTAATGTGAATTTATAATTAGCAGCCAGCTTCATCGCAAAACGTTACAAGCTTGAAATATTTTTTTATAGAATCAGTTTTTAATGCTCTTTCATATGACATAAGAATCAATTGGTAGCAAACACGTTTAATATTGATATAAGCATTTTAATTAAAAAAACCGAGCGCGCGCCGCTAATAAAGTGAATTTATAATTAGCAGCCAGCTTCAACGCAAGACGTTACAAGCTTGAAATATTTTTAAATATATTCGGTTTTTAATGCTCTTTCATATGACATAAGAATCAATTGGTAGCAAACACGTTGAATATTGATATTAGCATTTTTATTAAAAAAAACGAGCGCGCGCCGCTAATAAAATAATTAGCAGCCAGCTTCAACGCAAAACGTTACAAGCTTGAAATATTTTTTTATATAATCAGTTTTTAATGTTCTTTCATATGACATAAGAATCAATTGGTAGCAAACACGTTGAATATTGATATTAGCATTTTTATTAAAAAAAACGAGCGCGCGCCGCTAATACTCGTAATGTGAATTTATAATTAGCAGCCAGCTTCATCGCAAAACGTTACAAGCTTGAAATATTTTTTTATAGAATCAGTTTTTAATGTTCTTTCATATGACATAAAAATCAATTGGTAGCAAACACGTTTAATATTGATATAAGCATTTTAATTAAAAAAACCGAGCGCGCGCCGCTAATAAAGTGAATTTATAATTAGCAGCCAGCTTCAACGCAAGACGTTACAAGCTTGAAATATTTTTTTATATAATCAGATTTTAATGCTCTTTCATATGACATAAGAATCAATTGGTAGCAATCACGCTGAATATTGATAATAGCATTTTTATTAAAAAAACACGAGCGCGCGCCGCTAATAAACTGAATTTATAATTAGCAGCCAGCTTGAACGCAAAACGTTACAAGCTAGAAATATTTTTTTATATAATCAGTTTTTAATGTTCTTTCATATGACATAAGAATCAATTGGTAGCAAACACGTTGAATATTGATATTAGCATTTTTATTAAAAAAAACGAGCGCGCGCCGCTAATACTCGTAATGTGAATTTATAATTAGCAGCCAGCTTCATCGCAAAACGTTACAAGCTTGAAATATTTTTTTATAGAATCAGTTTTTAATGCTCTTTCATATGACATAAGAATCAATTGGTAGCAAACACGTTGAATATTGATATAAGCATTTTTATTAAAAAAACACGAGCGCGCGCCGCTAATAATGTGAATTTATAATTAGCAGCCAGCTTCAACACAAGACGTTACAAGCTTGAAATATTTTTTTATATATTCGGTTTTTAATGCTCTTTCATATGACATAAGAATCAATTGGTAGCAAACACGTTGAATATTGATATAAGCATTTTAATTAAAAAACCGAGCGCGCGCCGCTAATAAAGTGAATTTATAATTAGCAGCCAGCTTCAACGCAAGACGTTACAAGCTTGAAATATTTTTTTATATAATCAGATTTTAATGCTCTTTCATATGACATAAGAATCAATTGGTAGCAATCACGCTGAATATTGATAATAGCATTTTTATTAAAAAAACACGAGCGCGCGCCGCTAATAAACTGAATTTATAATTAGCAGCCAGCTTGAACGCAAAACGTTACAAGCTAGAAATATTTTTTTATATAATAAATTTTTTTATTATAAAAAAACAAGCGCGCGCCGCTAATAAAATAATTAGCAGCCAGCTTCAACGCGCGCTCGTTTTTTTTAATAAAAATGCTAATATCAAAATTCAGCGTGATTACTACCATTCTTATTTCATATGATAGAGCATTAAAAACTGATTATATAAAAAATATTTCAAGCTTGTAACGTTTTGCGTTGAAGCTGGCTGCTAATTATAAATTCACTTTATTAGCGGCGCGCGCTCGTGTTTTTTTAATAAAAATGCTAATATCAATATTTAACGTGTTTGCTACCAATTGATTCTTATGTCATATGAAAGAGCATTAAAAACCGAATATATAAAAAAATATTTCAAGCTTGTAACGTTTTGCGTTGAAGCTGGCTGCTAATTATTTTATTAGCGGCGCGCGCTCGTTTTTTTTAATAAAAATGCTAATATCAATATTCAACGTGGTTGCTACCAATTGATTCTTAAGTCAAATAAAAGAGAATTAAAAACTGATTCTATAAAAAAATATTTCAAGCTTGTAACGTTTTGCGATGAAGCTGGCTGCTAATTATAAATTCACATTACGAGTATTAGCGGCGCGCGCTCGTTTTTTTTAATAAAAATGCTAATATCAATATTCAACGTGTTTGCTACCAATTGATTCTTATGTCATATGAAAGAACATTAAAAACTGATTATATAAAAAAATACTTCAAGCTTGTAACGTTTTGCGTTGAAGCTGGCTGCTAATTATTTTATTAGCGGCACGCGCTCGTTTTTTTTAATAAAAATGCTAATATCAATATTCAACGTGGTTGCTACCAATTGATTCTTATGTCATATGAAAGAGCATTAAAAACCGAATATATAAAAAAATATTTCAAGCTTGTAACGTTTTGCGTTGAAGCTGGCTGCTAATTATAAATTCACAATATTAGCGGCGCGCGCTCGTGTTTTTTTAATAAAAATGCTAATATCAATATTTAACGTGTTTGCTACCAATTGATTCTTATGTCATATGAAAGAGCATTAAAAACTGATTCTATAAAAAAATAATTTCAAGCTTGTAATGTCTTGCGTTGAAGCTGGCTGCTAATTATAAATTCACTTTATTAGCGGCGCGCGCTCGTTTTTTTTAATAAAAATGCTTATATCAATATTAAACGTGTTTGCTACCAATTGATTCTTATGTCAAATGAAAGAGCATTAAATTTGATTATATAAAAAAATATTTCAAGCTTGTAACGTCTTGCGTTGAAGCTGGCTGCTAATTATAAATTCACAATATTAGCGGCGCGCGCTCGTGTTTTTTTAATAAAAATGCTAATATCAATAGTTAACGTGTTTGCTACCAATTGATTCTTATGTCATATGAAAGAGCATTAAAAACCGAATATATAAAAAAATATTTCAAGCTTGTATCGTCTTGCGTTGAGGCTGGCTGCTAATTATAAATTCACTTTATTAGCGAAGCGCGCTCGTTTTTTTTAAATAAAATGCTTATATCAATATTAAACGTGTTTGCTACCAATTGATTCTTATGTCAAATGAAAGAGCATTAAAAACTGATTATATAAAAAAATATTTCAAGCTTGTAACGTTTTGCGTTGAAGCTGGCTGCTAATTATTTTATTAGCGGTGCGCGCTCGTTTTTTTTAATAAAAATGCTAATATCAATATTCAACGTGGTTGCTACCAATTGATTCTCATGCCATATGAAAGAGCATTAAAAACCGAATATATAAAAAAATATTTCAAGCTTGTAACGTTTTGCGTTGAAGCTGGCTGCTAATTATAAATTCACAATATTAGCAAAAATGCTAATATCAATATTCAACGTGTTTGCTACCAATTGATTCTTATGTAATATGAAAGAGCATTAAAAACCGAATATATTAAAAAATATTTCAAGCTTGTAACGTCTTGCGTTGAAGCTGGCTGCTAATTATAAATTCACTTTATTAGCGGCGCGCGCTCGTTTTTTTTAATTAAAATGCTTATATCAATATTCAACGTGTTTGCTACCAATTGATTCTTATGTCATATGAAAGAGCATTAAAAACTGATTATATAAATAAATATTTCAAACTTATAACGTCTTGTGTTGAAGCTGGCTGCTAATTATAAATTCACATTATTAGCGGCGCGCGCTCGTGTTTTTTTAATAAAAATGCTTATATCAATATTCAACGTGTTTGCTACCAATTGTTTCTTATGTCATACGAAAGAGCATTAAAAACTGATTCTATAAAAAAATATTTCAAGCTTGTAACGTTTTGCGATGAAGCTGGCTGCTAATTATAAATTCACATTACGAGTATTAGCGGCGCGCGCTGGTTTTTTTTAATAAAAATGCTTATATCAATATTAAACGTGTTTGCTACCAATTGATTCTTATGTCAATTGAAAGAGCATTAAAAACTGATTATATAAAAAAATATTTCAAGCTTGTAACGTCTTGCGTTGAAGCTGGCTGCTAATTATAAATTCACAATATTAGCGGCGCGCGCTCGTGTTATTTTAATAAAAATGCTAATATCAATATTTAACGTGTTTGCTACCAATTGATTCTTATGTCATATGAAAGAGCATTAAAAACTGATTCTATAAAAAAATATTTCAAGCTTGTAACGTTTTGCGATGAAGCTGGCTGCTAATTATAAATTCACATTACGAGTATTAGCGGCGCGCTGTTTTTTTTAATAAAAATGCTTATATCAATATTAAACGTGTTTGCTACCAATTGATTCTTATGTCAATTGAAAGAGCATTAAAAACTGATTCTATAAAAAAATATTTCAAGCTTGTAACGTTTTGCGATGAAGCTGGCTGCTAATTATAAATTCACATTACGAGTATTAGCGGCGCGCGCTCGTTTTTTTTAATAAAAATGCTAATATCAATATTCAACGTGTTTGCTACCAATTGATTCTTATGTCATATGAAAGAACATTAAAAACTGATTATATAAAAAAATACTTCAAGCTTGTAACGTTTTGCGTTGAAGCTGGCTGCTAATTATTTTATTAGCGGCACGCGCTCGTTTTTTTTAATAAAAATGCTAATATCAATATTCAACGTGGTTGCTACCAATTGATTCTTATGTCATATGAAAGAGCATTAAAAACCGAATATATAAAAAAATATTTCAAGCTTGTAACGTTTTGCGTTGAAGCTGGCTGCTAATTATAAATTCACAATATTAGCGGCGCGCGCTCGTGTTTTTTTAATAAAAATGCTAATATCAATATTTAACGTGTTTGCTACCAATTGATTCTTATGTCATATGAAAGAGCATTAAAAACTGATTCTATAAAAAAATAATTTCAAGCTTGTAATGTCTTGCGTTGAAGCTGGCTGCTAATTATAAATTCACTTTATTAGCGGCGCGCGCTCGTTTTTTTTAATAAAAATGCTTATATCAATATTAAACGTGTTTGCTACCAATTGATTCTTATGTCAAATGAAAGAGCATTAAATTTGATTATATAAAAAAATATTTCAAGCTTGTAACGTCTTGCGTTGAAGCTGGCTGCTAATTATAAATTCACAATATTAGCGGCGCGCGCTCGTGTTTTTTTAATAAAAATGCTAATATCAATAGTTAACGTGTTTGCTACCAATTGATTCTTATGTCATATGAAAGAGCATTAAAAACCGAATATATAAAAAAATATTTCAAGCTTGTATCGTCTTGCGTTGAGGCTGGCTGCTAATTATAAATTCACTTTATTAGCGAAGCGCGCTCGTTTTTTTTAAATAAAATGCTTATATCAATATTAAACGTGTTTGCTACCAATTGATTCTTATGTCAAATGAAAGAGCATTAAAAACTGATTATATAAAAAAATATTTCAAGCTTGTAACGTTTTGCGTTGAAGCTGGCTGCTAATTATTTTATTAGCGGTGCGCGCTCGTTTTTTTTAATAAAAATGCTAATATCAATATTCAACGTGGTTGCTACCAATTGATTCTCATGCCATATGAAAGAGCATTAAAAACCGAATATATAAAAAAATATTTCAAGCTTGTAACGTTTTGCGTTGAAGCTGGCTGCTAATTATAAATTCACAATATTAGCAAAAATGCTAATATCAATATTCAACGTGTTTGCTACCAATTGATTCTTATGTAATATGAAAGAGCATTAAAAACCGAATATATTAAAAAATATTTCAAGCTTGTAACGTCTTGCGTTGAAGCTGGCTGCTAATTATAAATTCACTTTATTAGCGGCGCGCGCTCGTTTTTTTTAATTAAAATGCTTATATCAATATTCAACGTGTTTGCTACCAATTGATTCTTATGTCATATGAAAGAGCATTAAAAACTGATTATATAAATAAATATTTCAAACTTATAACGTCTTGTGTTGAAGCTGGCTGCTAATTATAAATTCACATTATTAGCGGCGCGCGCTCGTGTTTTTTTAATAAAAATGCTTATATCAATATTCAACGTGTTTGCTACCAATTGTTTCTTATGTCATACGAAAGAGCATTAAAAACTGATTCTATAAAAAAATATTTCAAGCTTGTAACGTTTTGCGATGAAGCTGGCTGCTAATTATAAATTCACATTACGAGTATTAGCGGCGCGCGCTGGTTTTTTTTAATAAAAATGCTTATATCAATATTAAACGTGTTTGCTACCAATTGATTCTTATGTCAATTGAAAGAGCATTAAAAACTGATTATATAAAAAAATATTTCAAGCTTGTAACGTCTTGCGTTGAAGCTGGCTGCTAATTATAAATTCACAATATTAGCGGCGCGCGCTCGTGTTATTTTAATAAAAATGCTAATATCAATATTTAACGTGTTTGCTACCAATTGATTCTTATGTCATATGAAAGAGCATTAAAAACTGATTCTATAAAAAAATATTTCAAGCTTGTAACGTTTTGCGATGAAGCTGGCTGCTAATTATAAATTCACATTACGAGTATTAGCGGCGCGCTGTTTTTTTTAATAAAAATGCTTATATCAATATTAAACGTGTTTGCTACCAATTGATTCTTATGTCAATTGAAAGAGCATTAAAAACTGATTATATAAAAAAATATTTCAAGCTTGTAACGTCTTGCGTTGAAGCTGGCTGCTAATTATAAATTCACAATATTAGCGGCGCGCGCTCGTGTTATTTTAATAAAAATGCTAATATCAATATTTAACGTGTTTGCTACCAATTGATTCTTATGTCATATGAAAGAGCATTAAAAACCGAATATATAAAAAAATATTTCAAGCTTGTAACGTCTTGCGTTGAAGCTGGCTGCTAATTATAAATTCACTTTATTAGCGAAGCGCGCTCGTTTTTTTTAAATAAAATGCTTATATCAATATTAAACGTGTTTGCTACCAATCGATTCTTATGTCAAATGAAAGAGCATTAAAAACTGATTATATAAAAAAATATTTCAAGCTTGTAACGTTTTGCGTTGAAGCTCGCTGCTAATTATTTTATTAGCGGTGCGCGCTCGTTTTTTTTAATAAAAATGCTAATATCAATATTCAACGTGGTTGCTACCAATTGATTCTTATGCCATATGAAAGAGCATTAAAAACCGAATATATAAAAAAATATTTCAAGCTTGTAACATTTTGCGTTGAAGCTAGCTGCTAATTATAAATTCACATTATTAGCGGCGCGCGCTCGTGTTTTTTTAATAAAAATGCTTATATCAATATTCAACGTGTTTGCTACCAATTGATTCTTATGTCATATGAAAGAGCATTAAAAACTGATTATATGAAAAAATATTTCAAGCTTGTAACGTTTTGCGTTGAAGCTAGCTGCTAATTATAAATTCATTTTATTAGTGGCGCGCGCTCGTTTTTTTTAATAAAAATGCTTATATCAATATTCAACGTGTTTGCTACCAATTGATTCTTATGTCATATGAAAGAGCATTAAAAACTGATTATATAAATAAATATTTCAAGCTTGTAACGTCTTGCGTTGAAGCTGGCTGCTAATTATAAATTCACTTATTAGCGGCGCGCGCTCGTTTTTTTTAATAAAAATGCTTATATCAATATTCAACGTGGTTGCTACCAATTGATTCTTATGTCATATGAAAGAGCATTAAAAACTGATTCTATAAAAAAATATTTCAAGCTTGTAACGTTTTGCGTTGAAGCTGGCTGCTAATTATAAATTCACATTATTAGCGGCGCGCACCCGTTTATTAAATAAAAATGCTTATATAAATATTCAGCGTGATTGATACCACTTGATTCTTATTTCGTATGAAAGAGCATTAAAAACTGATTATATAAAAAAATGTTTTAACTAGTAAAAATTTGTTTTAAAGCTAGCTGTTAATTATAAATTCACAGTATTAGCGGCGCGCGCCAGTTTTTTTATAATAAAAGTAATAATATAAATGTTCAGCTTGATTGATACCACTTGATTCTTATTTCATATGAAAGAGCATTAAAAATGAGATCTTTCAAAACTCAATAATTATCTAAAATTACTGATTTGTAGTACTTTTTAAATGAGCTTGTAAAATTCTCAAATATTTACATTATAATATATACATTTGTAGATATGTATAAACTATATAATAATAATATTTAAAATATAATTAATAATAACATATTTTATCTCGTGTATTGTTAGTTATTAATATCATCAAACTATTAGACATCTTATTTAGTTGTTTCCATTCAGTTCTGTTAGTTTTAATTGATATAAACCGAAAATAAAGTTACCGTAGCGCGCGGGTACTTTGCGCTAATACAACTCTGGACGGCCGCTGCTAAGTCGGCTGCCAGCTTCAGCTTCGTCAGCAATGTAATTAATTACTCTTGAAATATTTAATTTTAAATTTATGGTTTATAAATACACATAAATGACTACATAATAAATTAGATTTTTTGTGACATACATATCGGGAAAATAAGAAAAATAAAAAAAATTGGGAAACGGGGGCGGAGTTATTTAAACATTTTTATATAAACATAACACATTAAACAAGATGTTTCTGTTAACCGCGTGATATTAGTTTTCGACAATCATATACATTTCTGTGTATACAACAAAATACGCCAACTTACTTTGGCACGGTTCTTAACATTTTTTATTATACATATATTTATTACTGAATACAGTGATGGATTTATAATAAGGCACACTAGGCACCGGCCTAGGGCATAACCACAGAGGGGGCACCACAAAAAGAGATTACTTTTTTACCAGTTAGAACTATTTCGGTTGTTAGATTTCTGATTAAAAATTTTATGTTTGCACAGGACTTATAACATTTATGATCTCATAATTATGGTTTCAGCACTTTTTAATCATAAGAAATATAATAAAAACTTATTGCAATATTTGCAAATCGAGGTGAAATCAATATTTTCTATTAATTGAGGTTATTACCAATAATAATAATAATAAATAGTATATTATGTAAGTATGAAATTTTGCCTAAAGTCCAAAGCAAAGGAACAAAACGTAGGCAGAGATGTTATACATACTATCCATGTACAACATACTATTTTCTATTATATCTTCTATACAAAGTTCAAGTTTATGCTGTATTTTATGGGAAAAATAGCAAGTTGCTATACAGAGCCGGCCTTAGCAAGTCTGGCGCTCTGGGCGAGATTTAATTTTCCGCCTTCTCTCCCCCTTAAAAAAATGTTCAAAAATCACTGAAAATGTCAATTAAAATTGATAAATTAACAAATAAGTTGAATAGTTAATACCTCAACTTGGCACGATCCTACAGACTCCAACTTTTTTTTTAAATATAGCTTACATCATTAACTTTAAGACTATCAAATGCCCTAAGACCGTCGAGACCCCCTTCCCCTGTTATTAATAAATTAAAATTGATAAATTAACAAATAAGTTGAATAGTTAATATCTCAGCTTGGCGTGATCCTACAGACTCCAACTTTTTTTTAAATATAGCCTACATCATTAACTTTAAGACTATCAAATGCCCTAAGACCGTCGAGACCCCCTTCCCCTGTTATTAAGAAATTAAAATTGATAAATTAACAAATAAGTTGAATAGTTAATATCTCAGCTTGGCGTGATCCTACAGACTCCAACTTTTTTTTTAAATATAGCCTACATCATTAACTTTAAGACTATCAAATGCCCTAAGACCGTCGAGACCCCCTTCCCCTGTTATTAATAAATTAAAATTGATAAATTAACAAATAAGTTGAATAGTTAATATCTCAGCTTGGCGTGATTCTACAGACTCCAACTTTTTTTCCAATGCAATAATATTCTTTGAAAATTTTACGATCCGTAAATTTGTATATGATATCAACAATTGCAATGTTTTTTTCTTGTATTTCATATTTCATATAACAAAACATTAATCCTTATTGAGATAAAAGATAAAATATTCCATCTATCCTTTGGATATGAAAAAAATATCTAACAACAAAAGTAGAAAAATTAGGGCACCGTTCACTATATAAACCTAGGGCACCAAAAAGTCAAATCTGGTGCTGATTGAATATTTATAACACAGTATAAAAAATAATCAAATATATTATTGAAATACAAAGTTAATATATCCGTCGATAAGAACAAGAACATTAAACAACGTAGTTATTTTTATTATTTATTTTATTTAGCAAAAAAACAAACTGAAAACTATCTTTAACATTATAAATTAATAGCTTTATAGTAAGAATGTCCAACTTTGATAGTGGAGGTTAACATTATTATTTAATATCGTACATGTACATTTTGTATTCGTATTATGATTGTACTGTAATACCTTTCATATAAGCTACTTTGTTGTTATTAATGAACTTTGTGAATCGTTCCTTTGATTCTGCTTGTTGCATTCAGTGCTCGTTAATTAATTATTGATAATCATTATTTAGTGTTGAGGGGAATTTACTTATTATTACTTACAGGCTGTAAAGTACATATCTCAAAATAATTCGAAAGGACCGAGTTTTAGAAAAATTTAGTGTTTAAAAAACTCTATTAAATGGTAGTATTAACGTGACCTTGGGATGACATTAGAAGGCCTCGTCAAGGTCATGGAAATCTTTATTCTTTAGTACGGTATCTAAAACTATTAAGAAAAATAAGAAATTTTATCTGAAATAATTTTTTGTTTAACTTTAATTTTATAAGACATTTAACAAAATATCTCGAGATTTGACATGAAAAAATATAAAAGACTGAAAATGATTATTTTATTTTTTTATAATTTAAATTTAAATTCGCCTTAAAAAAAGATAACCGATGATGTTTGTCTTAATATTGTCGAATCTGTTGTAAACGATTCTGACCTTTACGGTGACAAAAGACTTCTGAAGCTCATAGTACATAATAAAATTGGTTTATTTCCAGTTATCGGATGCTATATGTAATAAAATTGTTTTATGAAGAAAATCCATTAGCTTTGAAGTAAATTCGAAATTACTGGAAGACTGATAAGTTGTCACAATACTTGAAACAAATAATAATAAGTGGATACTTAGTTATATTATTAGATGTTATTTTATAATTACGTATGTACACATAAATCTAAATTTAAATCTATGTGTGCATAACTAAAAATATTTTATAACTAACAACCATACATAAATTTTAAGGATTAGCACATTTATATGATTAAAGTGATGCTCTATTCACACTTCCTTATATTATAAGTAATTCCCATGCTAGTGAAATTTGGTGACAGTGTGGTAAAAGCTGTAACCACTTAGTTAGTCTATGTTGACACAAAGATGTAGTATATCAGGGGTAGACTTGGAAATTATTGTATCTAACAGATCCAAGACACCCTAAGATATTTATATTATACAGTAAAGCTTTGCGCAATTTCAAAATCAAAATAGTATTAATTAATAAATAAAAATTTGATTTGTATAAAATACATGTTCAATAAAAAACAAAGTGTTGGAAAAAGAACACGAGAAAATAAATAGTCACAATACATTTTTATTTTTGTAATTTAATTAAATTAATTATTTTCAAATACTATGTACATGAGTACGATATATATTTGTATATGAATAGCATAACTACATACATTCGTATTTTAATTGAAGATTAATGAATGAAATATAATTAAATTCATCAATATTCATAGCGTTCAACTCTTCTGGCTTTGACAACAAATAAATTTATGTAGACATAAAAACAATCACAAAATTAAATAAAGTCAAATATTTTTAATCCATACATAACAATGATTTATATTTCATATAAATAATAATTTAAAATGATATATTTTATTTAGAACACTACAAAAATATTTTTATCATTTTGTGAAATTTCACTATTAGGTACTCAAAAAAAATCTTTGAAGTTATTTAGCTTCTTAAAGTTAGTAGAGGTTATTACTGTTACTAAAAATTGTATTTAAGTATGTAAGTACAAGTAAAACTATTCTATGAAAATATACTTAAGTACATTGCCAAAAAGGTACTTTAGTATAAGTATTTTATATAATTTAAAAAATATAAGTACAAATACACTTGTATTTTTTAAATTATTTAAGAACATTAACACATGTACTATGGGCTTCAGAAGTCGTCTGACACAGATTCGAAAATATTAAGACAAACACCATCGGTTATCTTTTTCTAGGGCGGAGCTTATATAGTTACATCATTTTAAATAAAAACACAAATATACCAAATTGCTATTGAAACACGTGTAAGTCTAAACTCTTACAATTTTTATGGTTAGGGGATTTGTATTTGATAAGTCATAACCATAGTTTTTGTCTGTTGTTTGTTATACACAAATATACGTCATTGATTAATTTTATTTCAAGTTTAACATATTTAAATACTAAAATTCGGAATTTCAAATATTTATTACCACAAAATTTACTTCTATAATTTTCAAAAGATTACATAATAATTTAATCGAACAAATATATATGAGTACTATGAACGAAGGGTACTTCTTTATCTAGCAAATGAGTTTCAAAATATCTGTCTTTGTTTGGTAGATGGAGAAGTGATTTAAATATTATAATAATCAAATGGCAAGAGCCTACTAAGTTTGTAATAAGCGAATTTCAACGAAAACTGGTTAACCACTTCTGCATACGACTCTACAATGCAATATTGAAAACTCTTCAATTGTAATGAGCAAATGATATCTACGTTTATGATAAATATTGATTTTAGTTTATTAGTTTAATTAATAAATAATTTATTAAAAATTTAATAATACTTCTTGTAAAATACTTATCTGTACATTTGTACACAAACCTAAAACGTGTATATTTTTTAAATTGTTTTCTACAATCGTACCATCTGTTTTTGACGTCATCCGAACACAATATCCATTACATGAGTTAATAATGGATGTTATAAAAAAGAGTATTTACTGAGCATCATCAAAAACATTATTTTGCAATCGTTATTTTTATTGCTGACTTTAAATTAACAAGGGGAACCCTTGAACTTGTTCTTTCCGATTTTCTTCATATTGAAATATGTTGTAGAGGGGGGTTTCCTAATAACACCTATACCCGGTTTTGGGCGTAGACGGGTAATAGTTTAGAAGATATGATCCAAATAGTTTTTAATGCTGCATATATACTATGCTTATGTCTACAGTTTTAACAAACATTTTGAAAAATAAACATTGAAAATAATTTCATAAGATATTTTACAGAAGGTCTATATATTTAAATAATGTTACTGTGTGCAATTAAAACGCATAGGTCTATTATCATTACCGCTAGGCCAACAGACGCTTATGTCTACAGTTTTACCAAATAGGTATATATACAGCATTAAAAAATATTTTGGATCATATCTTCTAAACTATTACCCGTCTACGCCCAAAACTGGGTATAGGTGTTATCAGTGAACCCCTCTCTATAACATATTTCAATATGAAGAAAATCGGAAAGAACAAGTTCAAGGGTTCCCCTTGTAAGATTAATTTTATGTGTTTTTAAAATCATTCTAACTTTAGCTAGATGATTGACGGAATCTTACATACATATGTATCTTTATTTAGTTTCAGTATCACGTTAAATAATAAAACAGCTAAGTGCGTGTTGGGCACGCACATGATAGGGTTCCGTAGTCATTCACACTACGATTTATAAAAAATAGTTATTTCAAAATTTTTCATAAACTATTTTTGCTACAGTGTTCGTTATAATTTTCATTGAAAGATTTTTTGAATTGATAGTTTAGAAATTAGAAAGGGGGGGGGGGGCGCTCTGATAATGACATTTAAAAGCAAATATATCGTGACTGGAGGATTAAAATCAAAAGGTCATATAGCATTTTTGTTGCATTTTAGTGAATTAAAAAAAAAATACTTTTCAGTCTATGGAGAGGAGGTCCAAAAACATTTTTTTTAAAATCTCATTTCTGTTTTTGGGTTATCAATCGACGTCCGTATACTAAATTTCATCTTAATCGGTATAAAATTTATATAGACAGACAGACAGACAGACGAACAGACAAAAAATAGTTTCTAGTTTTTTTCGGAACCCTAAAAAGTTATGATTTATTTTGGAATGCACATCTATACTGGATAATAATATTTTATAACTTATTTGTACATATTATCGAAAAAATCAATGTAATATTTTTTTTTTTTTTTTAAATTACTTTCAGTAACTAATTACTCGTAGGTATAAATATTATAAAAAATAGATCTAGTACGAGAAGAGTTTTGCGCAATTAGTGTTCCGTATCGACCAATACAGTATATAATTACTTTTTATAGAAATAATCATACCGAATTGCGCAAATGTGCTATATCACAATATTTTACTCCTCTACTACTGCCCATGAATAACATATAGTTTTTTTTAAATTTATTTGATTACAGTTTACTAATTTAAGTGGTTCGGAAATTAGATATGTGTATAACTTTACAGATAATAATTGGACTATGTTGATTTCATAAGTTTAATGTATTTTCTAATTTCGGTACGGAACAATAAAAACGACAAAAATGGACTTAATAAGTCGTTTTTTAATTGAAATTTATTAACTAACATAATTATTATGAATTAATACACATGTCTTGACTTGTCAATTATTAGAAATACCATAAACCAAATTACTCTAGAAATCGACTGATCATTCAAATATATATTTTGAAAATAAATTAATCGAATCAGATTAAAGTTTACCAATTCGTCATACATTTTTTATAACATAGCTAATAAGCAATATTAATGGCGAATACTCAATTTAAAAATAATACAAATAAATATAATTTTCAATAACAAGTATCTATGTACTACCTATGAATATATATTTACTTTCTGTTGAAAATATTTATTCTGTGAATTTTAAAATTCTCTTCAATATCTGTAAAAAAATATCTCTTAAACTCCAAACAAACTTGTAAAAACGCAATCAAGGGAGAATAGTGAAACCACTTCATTCTGTAAATTTCAAGTGTTGAATTTATAAAATACGCTCATTTATTTGAAATGAAGATTCTTCTCAAATCTTTCTTTATCCCACACTTGACTTTTGTGCTACATATATTCAGAAATAAGTCAGAATTATACATAGTTTTATCATATTTTTATTGTTTGTTTATATACACAACGATATCATATTTCAAAGTTTTATTTGTTTTTTGTAATATTGTAATAATACATTTTCATAATAACGTATACAAATATTAGTTTTCGACTAAATTATTAAAAACTTAAGTATTGCAGTTATTACCTACAATATTTTTAACAAAATCTGACATTAGCCAGTCAACATTTTATTTTAATTTATTACAGTAGCGTAGATCAATGGGATCAATCCCCCCCCATGAGTCTACTTCATGAGAAAACTCAAAGACATTTTTTAAACGCAGACATTTTTTTAATCTCTTCTAGTATGAACAAAATCAACTTTTTTTAAAATGCAATAGTTAGTACGAAAAGAGTCTAATAGAATTTTAATTTCAACTTTTTAGTCGGTTTTAAAAAAGCAAATTAATTTTTTTAAATGTTTTTTTTATATTTTCAGTTATTGCTTAATTTTCAATTGAATAACCTTATCTTTTTTTTTAGTAATAAGGAGGTAGACTAACTACAATTTATTAATTAAAAAAGGTCATTCAATTCAAAATTATAATAATATTTTTTTTTTATTTTGCATATTTTGGGGGCCCCTCAGCCACCTCTTGCTCCGGGGCCCCCGAGCTTCTAGTTACAGCCCTGCATGAAAAAAAATCGAACTCCAGATTTTAATGGAATTACACGTATTGAGGGTCCCTGAACCAAAAATATGAGATTAAATACTAAGTCATATCCTCCCCCCCCCCATCGCAAAAAGCTATCTACACCACTGATTTATTATATAGATACTATACGTGATACTAGAGGCGTAGCTAGATAAATACCTCCCCCTCCCCCACCCACATTTAGTCTATCGTTTACGAAACAGGGTATTATTTTAAGTTTTAATTGTGTTTGAGATAAAATTTTTAAATTGTCTTCCTAACAAATTTAACAAAAAATTATATTTCTATTGTTACAGATTTCAGTGAACCATGAACAGCAACTGTGAACTGACTCACAGCCAGAGGGTATAAACAATAACTGACAGCACGATGTGGCTTGAAACTCGCGTCGGTTTACTACTAGTACTGATGTACGTGCCTATCGGGGGTTTTGAATCTTCCGATAATCGCGGTCCAGCGGTTCTACCGGGAGATTTCATATTCGGTGCATTGTTCTCCGTTCATCACCAGCCGAAACAAAAACGTACGGACAGCTCAAATATCAGGTAAAGTTAATCGAATTATATGCCGAGTAATTGAATCACATTGTTTGAACTTAATTGTTAAAGGACATTGTTTTTTGTAATGGGTTCAATTGGTTTATTGTGTGTGGAAAGATAATTTCGATTGTTTTTTGGTCTTTGACTGTATGTGAGCGTTTTTAGTTAATATTTTAAATGAAATTTAATTCTGTTTAAAATGGACGAAATATTGTATAAACTATATTATTATATATTATAAACTCTAAAACTGTGAGTTTTAATATATTTTATCTACTGGTATTCAAATATTAGGATATTAGATCTATATGTAAATTACAGAAATAGAATTTATTTTAAAAATAATTCGGGCAAGACATACACGGGTGTATGCCATAAGGGTTCCGAGGTACGTACTACGTGGAATGTTTGGAGCCACAAGTGTATTTTTGAGTTAGAAAATAATATAAAAATAGGGTCATATTCTACTAATTGAGATCTACATGTTGACACCCCACATGCCTAGATATGAAAAAAAAATAATCTTGCTTTGACTGAAAAGGACGGACGGACGGACGAACGGCAAAGTGAGATTTATAGGGTTTCTTCGGAACCATAACTTTTGGTAGCACGACTATCGCGCTGTTAAAAGTCGCTAGTGTGTAAGGGGTCTAATACGATATGGATAAAATCGAAATAATACTAAAGAAGATCATACACAGATAATATAAAATTATTATAAATATGATATTTCAGTTCAAAATCAATCACTCCAAACAAAAAAAATCAGCAATAAAGTATATACTACATAAATGTTTTATTGAGAAACACTTCTTCCATATATATTTTAGAGAGTACCTACACGAATATGTGTATATATACTCATAAATATGTTATTTTTATCACGCAATTTGTATCGGTAGGTGCGGGGAAGTGCGAGAGATGTACGGCATACAGCGCATCGAGGTGACGTTCCAGACAGTGGACGAGATCAACCGAAACCCCAACATCTTGCCCAATATCACGCTGGGTGTGGAGATACGAGATTCGTGTTGGTACGCGCCGGTAGCGCTACAGCAAAGCATCGAGCTCATTCGTGATTCTATATCCCCCAATGCTGGGGACGGTGAAAGCTGCCATACAGATCTACAGGTATTTAAATTCAATCTTGGTTTATATTATTTTAATTATTAACAATGAATAAATTAATGCTTTTAAAAAACATGAAAAATTCAACACAATAATTTATAAATGCCAAAATATTCACATATAATTTTTAATTACAAATGTGTACACAAAAAGTTATTCGACTTCCATATTGCTTAGCAAACATTTTTTGGAGATCCTAATGTAACATAGCCAGTAGTTACCGAGTTTAAAAGTGGGGGACTAAATTAATTATTGCTTGGAGCCCCTTACAGGTGCCATTTTTGAGTTAGGAAAAAATATAAAAAATAGGTTCATATTCTACTTGTTAAGATCTATATTTTGATATTCCACACGCCTTCCTATACATTTTTTTTTATTTAGAAAAAAATAAGAAAAACGGTTAAATTCCAATGGTTTGATTACACATTTTGACGTGGCCACATGCCTTGGTATAAAAAAAATTTTTTTTACCCAGATTTAGCTCCTTAGCGCTTTTTTCCAACTTTGTATATTTTTTACTAAAAGTATCTAGCTTACATTTATATACGAGATATTTTGCTTTGACTGAAAATGACGGACGGACGACAAAGTGAGATTCATAGGGTTTCTTCAGAACACTAAAAAGGAACACTTATAGAATCAACAATGTGTCTGTCTGTCTGTCATAGTCTTCCAGCTATTGACTCTGACCTGAAAAGTAGAGCTAGAAAGTTGAGATTTGGTATAATTTTACTGAATAATACAGCAAGAATAGACATGGCCTATAAAATTAAAATTTAAAGTTTTTAGTTAGTAAAAAGTTTTTATTCAATACCGGCGAGTGGGGTATCAAATTAAAGCTGATAATCCAAGAGAATTTAATTTATAAACGTTTTGTTATTGTTAAAATCTTAATTTAATAAATTAAAAAAAAAAAAAAAAAAAACGTAAAAGTATTTATCTTTAATATCTGAAAAAATGGGAAAATGTTTAATGATGCCCAGATCAGACCATTACAATAGTTTTTAACTTTACAGAATCCATATTTCAATGTGGGTATAGAAACGTGTGTAGGTTTTTTTGTATTAAGTTTGAAATTTAATCAAAATCCAACTTTGTCGCCTTTTGTTAATATGTTCCCAGGTATAAATGACCTCTCGTTTGTCGCCTTTTGTCAATAACCTCTCGATCAAAGAAATACATATTAGAAGTGACCATTTATGAAGACTTTTGAAATTCGACTACGTGAAAATTGTCATTATTAAATTTTATGCTTTCATTTTTAGTATATTTTTTTCAAATCAAATTTAAATTAAAAAATATGTCAACAGTAACACTCTTGAATATTATTTTAAGGTTTGGGGATAATGATCATCTTCTAAACGATTATATTTTATGAATGAAGTCATATTTTTTATAAATTTTACTATACATGCAAAGAGACTTTGTAAAAACACTAACTCATAGAACGTGCTTGTATGTACAATGTACATATAACTGAAAGTATTAACAATAAGGCCGTTTTTCCACACACCGGCATTCTCAGTGCCGGTGCAGTTGGGTAAAAACATGTGTGCAATGCTCAACAAGCGTTACCTTCTAGTAAGGCAGTATTGGGTACATTCTCTGTTGACTGTAAAGTACTTATCCGATTGTCGAGTTCAACGCCGGCAGCATTTGACGATGCCGGTGTCGTCACCGGCAAATTATCCGGGTCGGTTTATGTGGAAAAGCTCTGATTTGATTACATTGCAACCCGGTTTTGCCGGTGTGTGGAAAAACGCCCTAAGAATACCTAGTATTAGTATTAGTATTTAGTATCATTTGTGTCCCTCGTTAGACATTTTTTTATTCACTTCATTTTATTTAGGATAAATAATGAGACTTAATTTAAAACATATCTTCAATTATTTAATGGCCAATACAATCAAAACTATAAGTTCATAATACGGATACAGAGACATACAATATTTATTGTATTATCACTATAGTTTGTATCTTATAAAATTGATATAATTGTGAAATTATAAATATTTTCAGATAACGTATATTTTAACTTATATAAACATATTATTTTAGAATAATTTTGTTATTTGGATAATCCAGGTGTTTATATACACTGCTTGTCACAATTAGTGGGACACTTTTTCAATGTAACACAGTTTTGGTAAATATTGTCATATTAAGATGAAAATTTATAAAAATCATGAGTGTGGTGTTGTTTCAAAGCCCGAAGAGTAAAAACTTTGTGCGTGCATCGATAGCGGGTGTACAACCCTTGGAGGGGTGAAAAATGGAAAGTGACAATTTCAAGTATTGAAAAAAAAGTTTAAAAACTATTTATTCCAAGATAATGATAAAATTCACATTAATTTTTATACGTAGAACTTATTTGAACCCTAAAGGTATAAATTATTTTTTTTAAATCAATATTTAATTCTATTTACCACCTGTTATCATCCCCTAAATTTAGGTTATTAGAAATATAGGAAAATATGAAAGAAATTTTAAAAATCTTCAAGGGTTGTTAGAAATAATCACAATAAATATAAATTTACAATTTCAATAAAATCCAGTAATTTTCAACCACTTTTCTACCCTTTAATAATCAACCCCCTGTGTATTACAATTAATTCGAACAACGTAAGTAAAGATAAATTTTTGAAATTTACAAAATAGGTAGTACACTGTATATACAACGGTACTGTATGTTAAAAAACACAAATAAATTATAAGGGTAGGCTTCAACCCTTAAATACTAAACCGCCCCAAATAGTAGGGTAGAATGTTAAATTTAAGTGTGATTTTATAAGAAATCAATTAATGCTCTTATTTGAAGATTTTTGTAAAAATTTTGTGCACCACAATTCACCCCTACGGATGTAGCTACCCTAAATTTAAAAAATATACACTTTTTTTAAAACATCGTATCTAAAAATTCAGTGGAATTTTTTTGTCATCCTTTCGTAATATAAAAGATTGACATTTGATCTGTCTACATTGGTAAAATTAAAACAATACACTATCAGGAACTACCCTAAAATTCATATTTCTTAAAAATAAAATAAATTTTATTTCAATTAATATTGAAAATATAGGTATCTATGGAAATTAATAGACAATTTATGAGTTTTTCATAAGTTTGGCTCAAATTAATTCAATCATTCAGAGACGTTGAAATTTATTAAATGTGTAGTAAACTGTGTATACAACAGAATTGTATGTTAAGAAACACAAATAAGTTATAAGGTTAGTTATCAACCCTTAAAAACTAAATCACCCCCGATAACAGGGTTGTAAATTGAATTCAATTGCGATTTTATGAAAAATCAATGAAAGCTGTTATTTAACAATTGTTTTGAAAATTTTATGCACCACAATTCACCCCTACGGATATAGGTACCCTCAATTTAAAAAAATATACACATTTTTTTAAATATGGTATCTAGACAGTCCGTGGTATTTTTGTTACATCCTTTCGTAATATAAAAGGCCGACATTGGTTCTTTCATTACCGGTAAAATTAAAACAATACATTATCAGAAACGTCTCAAAACGATTGAATTAATTTGAACCAAACTTACAAAAAACTCGTAAATTGTCTATTAATTTCCATAGATACCTATATTTTCAATATTAATTGAAATAAAATTTATTTTATTTTTAAGAAATATGAATTTAAGGGTAGTTCCTGATAGTGTATTGTTTTAATTTTACCAATGTAGACAGATCAAATGTCAATCTTTTATATTACGAAAGGATGACAAAAAAATTCCACTGAATTTTTAGATACGATGTTTTAAAAAAAGTGTATATTTTTTAAATTTAGGGTAGCTACATCCGTAGGGGTGAATTGTGGTGCACAAAATTTTTACAAAAATCTTCAAATAAGAGCATTAATTGATTTCTTATAAAATCACACTTAAATTTAACATTCTACCCTACTATTTGGGGCGGTTTAGTATTTAAGGGTTGAAGCCTACCCTTATAATTTATTTGTGTTTTTTAACATACAGTACCGTTGTATATACAGTGTACTACCTATTTTGTAAATTTCAAAAATTTATCTTTACTTACGTTGTTCGAATTAATTGTAATACACAGGGGGTTGATTATTAAAGGGTAGAAAAGTGGTTGAAAATTACTGGATTTTATTGAAATTGTAAATTTATATTTATTGTGATTATTTCTACCAACCCTTGAAGATTTTTAAAATTTCTTTCATATTTTCCTATATTTCTAATAACCTAAATTTAGGGGATGATAACAGGTGGTAAATAGAATTAAATATTGATTTAAAAAAAATAATTTATACCTTTAGGGTTCAAATAAGTTCTACGTATAAAAATTAATGTGAATTTTATCATTATCTTGGAATAAATAGTTTTTAAACTTTTTTTTCAATACTTGAAAAATTGTCACTTTCCATTTTTCACCCCTCCAAGGGTTGTACACCCGCTATCGATGCACGCACAAAGTTTTTACTCTTCGGGCTTTGAAACAACACCACACTCATGATTTTTATAAATTTTCATCTTAATATGACAATATTTACCAAAACTGTGTTACATTGAAAAAGTGTCCCACTAATTGTGACAAGCAGTGTATTCGATTAAACGGTTTTCAATTGTATATATTAATAACACAATCTAGTAAATCCAACTAAATAGTAATAAAATAATTACATATGATTAAAAAGGGTACCGATATCTTAAAAGATAATGGCATAATGTTTAAATTAGCACATACATTAAGTAAATTTAACTATACAAACATTTTAATACTCTTTAAACAAAACAAAATTAATGTACGTGAAATTCAACAAAGGGAAACCCGAACATTAAACTGCGATTGCTTTTTTTTACTATGGCCTGACGATTTATTGAAAAACAATAATATTACTTCGGTACTCAATAAATAAAACAGACTTATCGCATTAAATTATTAGATGTACTATAGTACTACAAACGCTATCAAATAACTATAAATAAACTATCGAAGATTATATCTACTTAGAATATTAAAGGATATAATTTTATTTAAAGTGTATGATAAAAACTGTATAAAATAGAACCTCGATTATCCCATATAAAAAGCACTGTGAGAAATTCTCGGATAATCAAAATGTCGTATAATATATCATTTATTTTTGTTTTTAAAATCTAATATAATTTTTGCTGTTAGTAACAATTATTTACCCATATTAGAGCTAATCTTTGAAATATTGCAATACACATACATGTTAACATTTTGCCTGAAGTTTTATAGTATATTCTTAAAAAATATATGTAACACTCTTTTCCCCATCTTAAAAGGGTTGAATTAAAAAAATCCCTTCTTATTGTTAGTGAGTGCTTACGCCATAAAAGAAAGTAACATAAAATTCATGTTTCTGAGTTCAGGGGTTTGGACTGTACGTTGATGAGTCGGTCAGTGAGTACTAGGATCTAGGACAAATTCTTTTTTATGCATTTAGATTACAACTTTTCCATTTTTTTAAAATTTTATAAACAATTTTTTATTATTATTTAAAAATATATTTATTTGAATCATTTAAGTATAATTCGTGATAAACCTAGATAGAAAATGTAAAAAAGTTAATTAATAGTTTTTTTCAATGTTTATAGTAATTGTAATATATAATAACAAGAAACCGCATTTTGCCATAAAAATTTAAAGAAAGTAATCGAATTAGAAAATAAACTATTTTATAAATTATATCTAAAATAAAGTTTGACACAAATTATCAAATTAAAAGTTACACTTGTACGCTTTTATAATTTAATATTAACAAAAACACACTGCTTTAAAAAACCTAAAATTGTTTGTGTTTACAACTTTTTTACGTAAAGTAGTATAATTAAGTTATGAGTTATCGTCTGTTAATGAACATAACTTTTCAATGTATACAAATAAAGAAATAGTTTCGCTGTGCTTTAAATGTTTATGCAAGAATAACTGTCAATATATACGTATTACTTGTATTTTTAGAAAATGTATATCACGTGCATATTTCTCAATAGTTTTATCCATTTATAATCAGTAAGATCAATTTTTCATTATTAATAAATTTGATACTAGTATCGCCCATGGTCGAAATTCAACCAATATTTTACCTGCCTTAACGGCAACATACACACATGATTTTTTTTGTGTACATCTATTGCACAGTATCTAATCTAACCTAACCAAATTTCAAATAAAAAACTTGCAATTGACAGAAACCCAAAACTATTTATTTTTGCCGCTTGGTGGTGCTAGGAGTATTGCTATGCTGTTGAACGATGCGAGGGGGAATAAACAAACAGCGAGAGGGAAAGTTATGTATTATTATTATTAACGGCAACATACACACATGATTTTTTTGTGCACATCTATGGCACAGTACCTTTCGAATGATATAAGTTTCATTTACCTATAATATAATAAATACTAAAAAACATACGTCAATTTTCGATGTTCACGTATTAATATATAGATTCTATAGTAGAAGAACTATAAATAAACAAGTATCGATAATTTTGAAATAATAACACAGCTCCACAAAAAAACGTCGTACTATATATTCTTAACCGGACTATGAACTATGACAATAATAAAGCTGAAATGATAATTTTTTTGATCAAATTTAATAAATGAATTTTGTAGATCAAATATTTCTTTACAATTTGTTTTATATGGTTGTACGACCATTTTTAACCGAGTTATGAAGAAAAAACTCAGCTTTCCAAATCTGCTTTTGGAATTTTTTTACGATAATTTATTCCATTTAAATACACATTCAATGTTAAATCTGACGTTTTTACTTTGATCTCAAAAAACTCAGTTTAAAATGGTAGTACAGTAATAAAAAAAAGCAAATTTAAGAGAAAATCTATAAACATTATTAATTAGATTTGGTAAAATGTATTTATCACAGCCCGTGGAGGCTCTCAAAACGAATATAATTTTTTCAAATTTTTGTGTTCAAAAATACGTTAAAAAAACATAGTTCAGTTAAGAGTATTTTTTTGTATTCCTATGTAATTAAAAAGACTAAAATTGTATTTGAATATCATAAACATGTATATTGATACAATTGTAAACACAAGATAAAATGAAAGAAAATAGAGTGTCTTATAAGAAATCGTGAAAGAGGTAATGGTTTTCAAGATTTATTTTAAGTTCACGTCAACGACGAAAGATTTATTTTAAAAATACAACGCAAGTAATTGTCTATAAGAAGATGAAAAATATTTACAAACCATTTGGTTGAATCTTACAAGGATCTACTCATTGTCAGTTACATAATGCTTTTTAATGCGGAATATTAAATTTTTAGTACAGAAGTAAAAATCTTCTGCTATTTAAATTGTCATTTTTTAGGGTTTCGTAGAAAATTAGGAACTCTTATAGTTTCGCTCTGTGCGTCTATATAAATTTTATATAGATTGATAACCGAAAAATAGAAATGATGAGATTAAAAAAAATCTTTTTTGACCCCCTTCCCATAGACTGGAAAGTATATTAAAAAAATGTTTTTTTTCACTTTATCCATTGACTTGAGGTCTCTTAAAATGTAACAATATATGTTTTAGAAACTTTTGATTTTAACGCCCCCCTCCTCCATCTATTTTTTATACTATAGATATGAAAAATCTGAAAAAAATCGAGAATGTAGTTTTTAATTAGTACTTTCAATGAAAAATATTAATTTTTTAAACCCCCCTCCCATACTCAAAAGTGTACTCAGATTTTTTTCCACTTACCCCATTGAGTGGGATGTCTTTAGATAGGTCTCTTAAAATGCAACAAATATGTTATATGACTTTGATTTTAACCCTTCAGTCACGATATATTTACTTTTAAATGTTGTTGTCAGAGCATCCCCCCTTCTAATTTCTAAATTATTAATTCAAAAATCTAAAAAAAATTCAGAATGCAGCTTTTAATTAGTACTTTCAATGAAAATTATAACGAACACTGTAGCAAAAATAGTTTATGAAAATTTTTGAATTAACTCTTTTTTATAAAATAAATCGAAGTGAGAATGACTATACGGAACCCTATTAAGTGCGTGCCCAAAACGCACTTGGCTGTTTTATTCCTATCATTACATCAATAATATTAATTTTTAAAACACAAATGTTTATTTATTTATTCCATGTATTATAAATAGATATAATTTAAAATTTTTAGTTGCATAAGAACGTTGAGAAGCTTGTCTACATAACAATTTAAAATAAATAAATACTGCCGTCATCAATTTCCCTGTAAATATGTCTAGGTTTTGAAAACTCTATATAAAACTAGTATATCAAACAATTTGAAATGTTCCAAGAAGTTTAACAGGTTTGATTCTATCAATTACATAAGAGCGTTTAGTTATAGCTGTAATAACCAATCTTAACAAATAGCAGGGTGTTGAGTAACTCGTCATTCTAAGCCAGTGCTGTCAAACATGTGATCTGCAAGGCCCCAGAATGCAGACTGTGACCCAAAACTTGCATTTAATTACACTGCAAAATTAATATACTGTAATATTAATTATTTAAATTTATTAAAAAAATATTAAAAAAATGAGTTATTTTTTAAAATACCAGTATGAAATATATTTTTTTACTCGTCGAAAATGTTTCCTTTTTTTGCCTAATATTTTTTTCGGGAAATCATTTTTTTTTTGGGAGGGGGTGAGATGGATTGTGTCTGCGACTAAACTGAATTTGGTGATATCAATAGTGTTCATATTATATGAGTTTGATACTACTGTTCTAATTATAAGCAATTTATGTACGAAAGTTCGTGATGTATCTCAATTCACATACAATATACATACATTATACACCATGTTGCTTCATTAAGTTGTCACACACGGTCAAATTCATACATGCAAAGATTAAATAGTACGTAATAAAGTGTTAACTGTTGAATCACTTATCAGGGAGGCAAAATTATATAGTTTCTTCTATCCGCGGATTCATACGCGTGTATATCTTAATACCGTGGAAGCACCGTTATCTATCGCACCATCCATCTATTACGTCAACCAATTCCCAGATTTGACACTGAAAATGAAAATCCCACTAAAATCGGTTCACTAATTTATAAGTTTTCTGCACAGTTTTAATATTACTGCTCAGCAAATTGATAGAATAGCGTAATGATATACATATGTATGTATATCATAATTCATTAACCTGAACTAATTCTAACAAGCTAGAAAACTTTGATTTCTATAATTAATTAATTAAAATCAAAATAACATGAATAATCTTGAAATGTCATAATATAATGCTTATTTATTGTTTATTTTTAAGCAATTTTCAATGTATGATGTAAAATTTTAGGGAAAATGTCCAAATAAATTGATTAAAAAATATGTTTTTTGTTTTCTGGCGTTTATATTAAATATATACGGTAAATTATATCTGTATTTGAATTCAACCAGTATGGACGTCACATTCTATCACCAGGCATGGATTACCGGTAGGACAGTGATGTGACTCGGGATGATCGAGGCCTGATACAAAAAATATGTTAATACGCAATGTTTATAATTTAATATTCGTGTAAGGCGGCTATTACACTATCAAATAAATATGTCAAAAATCTTTGACAAAAATTTGATCATATTTCTTTGATAAAATACGAGATTTTGTTTTATTACACTACATAAAATATTTGATAATATTTCCTCAATATTATCTAGGGATATTTTCTTCTTTTTTGGTGACTTTTGAATATCAGTGCGCGGATGTTCGTCAATTGACGCGATCGAGGTTTGAATTTACAACCGTGTATTGTGGTTTTTATAATCAATAAGAAGATTATCATATAATACTGGATTTTGTTGATATTCATATATTAATAATTATGTAACTGTAACTGTCAGTGATAACTTGGTAGTCGCCATTTTGTTTTTGACGTCAAAAAACTTTGATCAAATATAAGAGACTGTCATTATCTATGATCATAGAAATATTATGAAGGTAAATATTATAAAAGTTGACTTATTACACTGTCATATTTCTTTGATCAAAGAAATTTTATCATATTTATTTGATAGTGTAATAGCCGCCTAAGTAACATACCGTAATGAAATTCAAACCAATTAAGTTTCATAAGGGGTAAAACTTAAAGCAACCGTCTACATAAAAACCTCCAAACTTACATCACAGCATAAAAAAGGGCAACCATACACTCAAGTACACGAGATAAATCAAATCGGTGAAATCGATAGGAGGCTACCAAGCCACCAACTCCGTGGCGATAAAAAATATCAAACAAAAACGTATCGCACTGTCTTTCTCTCTCTTCTTCTCAGTGCCTTTGATTGCTGTAATAATTTAGAATCTTTTTTAACTGGAATAAATAAGGAACAGGATTCGTATTGTTTTATTGTATCTAAGATTTTCATTGCGATTTTAAAAGAGGAAATGAATGTTCTTACTGGTTTTCTGGCAACAGCAGTTTACGTTTGAATGAGTTTTGAGATAATGCAAGACGAATTGTGAATAGGAAGTTACAAAAATTTGACCCGGCAAATGTGGTTGTTTTGTTTCTTTTGTGTTTTTTAATTTTTTGGAATATTTGTTTTTATTATATGTGTTATTTATTATGCACTGTTAAAAATGTTTGTAAATTTACTACATTTTTACTAAGCAGTTGCTTTGTAAAATTACAAACTCTCGTATTGTATTGGAATTTTCAAACGCATTCGTAGTAATATTGCAATTTGTAATAACAAGAGTACTAAGCAGGTTGCAATTTTACAAATTTTTTGTATTCGTCAGAAACTTGTTGTAATTTTACCATTCAAAGTTGTAGAATTAAATCTAAAGTTTTGTAAAATTTCCATACATATTCGGAATTTAATTTTACCACAATTATCTGTAAAATTACTAACCAAAATTTGCAATTACAATCTCAAGAAGTGATTGGAAATTTACAAATCATTATTTATTTTTTCAAATTCTGTTTGCATTTTTACAAAAATTCATTCAAGTCATGAGCGCTATGTATTTTTACAAGTCTTGTTTGTAATTTTAAGTCTAAAACTTTGTAAAATTTCTACACATATTCGGAATTTAATTTTACCACATTTATCTGTAAAATTACTAACCAAAATTTGCAATTACAATCTCAAGAAGTGATTGGAAATTTACAAATTATTATTTATTTTTTCAAATTCTGTTTGCATTTTTACAAAAATTCATTCAAGTCATGAGCGCTATGTATTTTTACAATTCTTATTTGTAATTTCAAGTCTAAAACTTTGTAAAATTTCTACACATATTCGGATTTTGATTTTACCAAGATTAATAGTAAAATTACTAACCGAAACTTGCAGTTACAATTACAGGAAATTTACAAATCATTACTTTTTTTTTGAAAATTCTGTTTGCATTTTTACAAAATTTCTTTCAAGTCATGAGCGCTATGTATTTTTACAATTCTTGTTTGTAATTTCAAGTCTAAAATTTTGTAAAATTTCTATACCTATTTGTAGTCTAATCTTACTACAGTTATCAAAAAAATGACTAACTGAAATACGTAATCCAAATTGCAAAAAGTGATTGAAAAATTGTAAAACTTTAATTACTTTAGATTTGTTTATATTTTTACTAGTGTCTCTTACAATCATATAGTTTTATGTAATCTTCTAATTCTGCTGTGTAGTTTCAAGTATAAAACTTGGTATATTTATTTTGCATTTTTATAAAATTGTGACTTATGCAGATTTAAAATTTAATTTGAATGCAGTTCTAAGTAAAATTAGTAGCAAACATTTATACTTGAATTGCAAGTATGAAGTATAGATTATAAAAAAATATTTTTTTTTTATTAAAATGTTTTAATATACATGTTGTTTCTGAATATGAAATATGTTAGTTTTATAAAAAAAACCTCATAGAATCGATCAAGTGTATAAAAAAAATTGTGAAAGAACCGAATTATTCACTGTGGTAAAAAATAGTGATAAAATTTAATTGTAAGTGTAATAGGGTATGTTCAAATCTGCATATCAACATTTTTTATATTTGAAAGTAAGTAAATCTTTGCTAATTATTATTTATGAATTATATATAAACTGGTCAAAATGCCTAAAACAACCTTTATAAATGCTCCATATGCCGGTGTAAAACACCTTTAATTTTATTCGAATTTGCAAGTCCCGACCAGCATAGAAAAAATCATTGTTGCGTTTCTTTTGACATGCCGACACAAGTATAGAACAGTGATTCTCAAAGTGTGGGTCGCGACTCCTAGGAAGGTCGCAGAAAAATTGATGACATAAACCGAGTTTAGTAAGCAAACAATTATTTTTTACTTGGTGTGAAAACAGTGTCCACTATTCGCTGAATTAACAATGACAGTTCTCTTGCCATTTGCAACCAACTTATTTATAGGCGAGCGGATTATCGAGTCTAGCTCGCTTAGAAATGACAATAACCGACCAATCGACGTTCTAGTGGCTAAAAATGATTTTATTAAATTCTTTATATTTTTCTGAGAAAAAACATCTATATACATGATATTTTTTTATGCGGTCCTTCAATAGGTACACACATTTTTTTGTTTAATAAATCTAAATCTGCATTAAAAAATCTGAAAAAATTATGTAAGCTTCATTGGATTAAAATGAACATTTTTTGTCTCATAAACTTTTTTTTAAAATCAATTGTTTTGAAGATAAAAAATATTTATACTTTAAAAATAGCGAAAAATTCGTATATTTGTGATTTTTTTTCTCGGAAACTAATTGTTCAATCAAAATAAATCAAAAACAAAAAGAATCAGCCAACTTTGAACTATAACTATATTTTTTTTCATTTTGATCATTACTGTAATTAAATGTAAAAACTTCATTAGAGCCGAACTCACTCTTTGCGCCGTAAATCGATACCATGGCTGGCTACAACATTCATTTAATAATAATTGAAATATTTAAATACTGGGATGAATGCATCAATAAAAACACTTTAGAATATTTTTATTGCACATTTATTTGTCACGATTATTTTCTTTATTATAATATTATACTTATCAGAACATCTACAAAAAATATTTCTGTTCTTGTTGCGGAAAATTTCCTTGTACAGCTAAAACATGCTCTTGTTTGGATTTAGATTTAAAATGTTGTTCAGTTTGTAGATGTTTTGATAAGTGTAACAATAAAGAAAATAATTGTAACAAATAAATGTGCAATAAAAATATTCTAAAGTGTTTTTATTGAAACTTTCATCCCAGTATTTAAATATTTCAATTATTAAACGAAAATTGTAGCCAGCCATGGTATCGATTTACGGCGCAAGGAGTGAGTTCGGCTCTAATGAAGTTTTTACATTTAATTACAGTAATAATCAAAATGAAAAAAAATCTAATTATAGTTTAAAGTTGGCTGATTCTTTTTGTTTATGTTTTATTCTGATTGAACAATTAGTTACCGAGAAAAAAATTCACAAATATACGAATTTTTCGCTATTTTTAAAGTTAAAATATTTTTTATCTTCAAAACTATAGCTTTAAAAAAAAAGTTTATGAGACAAAAAATGTTTATTTTAATCCAATGAAGCTTACATAATTTTTTCAGATTTTTTAATGCAGATTTAGATTTATTAAACAAAAAAATGTGTGTACCTATTGAAGGACCGCATAAAAAAATATCATGTATATAGATGTTTTTTCTCAGAAAAATATAAAGAATTTAATAAAATCATTTTTAGCCACTAGAACGTCGATTGGTTGGTTAGTGTACTCGAAATAGCTGTAATCCGCTCGCCCTATTATACGAAATGGTATTTTCAGTACTGACAAACATCAAAACAAAGCCGCGCTCACTCATCACATTAAATTTAATTTAAAATATTTTAAGTAAACTCAATTAGTTAGTTAAGTTAATGTCGAAAAATATACAAATAATATTTTGTTCAAAGATGTACTCGAGATAAGTTATTAACTTGTTATTAATTATTATTGATATTAAATTTCGCTATTAATCACAATTATGAGTGATTCAATTCAAAAAGTTTGAGAAATACTGGTATAGAACATAGTTTCATGTGAACGCGCTGGCGGAAGGGGTAAATTTTGTTACATTTTATTTTCTCACGATGCTAAGCTACTGCGTATGAGCAATAATACGATTTTTGAACAGTCGTTATTAAAAATTTGTTGTGTAAAGATTGATGCTGCTACAAGTGATTTTTTATAATTCTGTTGTTTAATCCAATAATTGTTTTTAACGTTTATTGAATATATATCTGTTATAATTCAGGTAACTTTTTCACCTACTTACATCTTTAAGCTGTAGCCATTTGTCTAAACAAATGATTTTTATTTTTGGAGTTAAAATTTTAAGGCAAAAGAAATATTTTCTTGTTTCCAATAATTTTTTTCCAAAACTAAGATTTTAATATTTGAAATGTGTAATCAAATTTTGATAAGTGTTTTAAAATTTCACGACAAATAAGTATAACTTCTAACGCGTGTACATAAGTACACATACCCACTTTTTGTTTTGTTTTTTATAGACATGGATCATAAATATCGTCTTATATTATATTATATTATATATACATGGCTTCATTTTGAAGAAGATTCTGATAAGGTATATTGCAAATATATGCCAGGCCTGCTTGATGATCCAAATGTATGCGAAGAACTGCAAGAAATGGTGAAAAATTTAGAACCACCCAAATCTACATAGCCAACATTTCTAGTGGATATTCGCGGAAGTGCTCGTAAGTAATGATATGTTATTTTAAAATAAATTCTTTACCACAATATTAATTTTTTTACATTTTATTAATTTTTTATGAGCAAAAAAAATATTTTGACATATTATTAATCAATTTTTTAGATACTTATAAAGAAGCTGAAAATAAAATCGTTGAGTTAGAAACAAAACCATATGTATACTCGACAGCAAATGAAGAATCTGCAAAAAAAAAGCAGATACTGATAAGAAGGCTCTGAAGCGCAAATTTGTTGCAAAGAATAAAGAGCTCATTAACAAACAATTTAGTCAAGCAGCATTGAAATGGACAGACGATCTTGGTATAAAAATTCGTAAGTAGTTTTAATTTTTTTTGGTAAAATTTTTTGTTATAAATATGCAACAAATATATTTTTTTTAATGTTAGATTCATCTAATCCTAAAAGTCAACACACAAAAAGAAAAAAATTGAATTCTAAATCGATTTCAATCCCAAGTTGTCACCCATCTGATGACACTGACATTAAGTCAACTTCAACGGAATTTTCCAGTGATGAAGACAACACTAACGGATTAGATCCAAACAATATATTAAATCCAAAAAGGATTGTAAAAAAAAAAAGCTGAAGAAAAACTCGAGACCAGTGCAAATCAACCAATGACAATAGGTAAAAACATACATCGTTTTTTTTTTCTTTAATGTGTATTGGAAACGTGATTTTTTTTGTTACAGAAGATCTGCATCAATTCATATCGAGCTGTTTTGTAAGCATCGGCAAACGTTTGTCAAATTTAGGAAGTCAATTAACCAATTATTCAACCAGATTACAAAGCCTTGAAAATGTCATTGAAAAACTTCATAATTCAACAAGCATTTTGAGTGACGAAATCAGTAACTCTGAGAGTGAATTTGACATGATTCTTCCACTACAAAATGAAGAAAGTTTTATTAAATTTAATGATAAAATTAAAAATGATGTTGATTTTAAAAAAAAATTGGTAAGTAATCACAAATAAAATTATTATTTTTTTATATAAGCCCTATTTTATATAATTCGTTTATAAGACATGAATAATAATTTTCTTTTTTTAGATTTACAAATTGTTATGCTAAATAAACAAGACAGTAGATATAACCAAGAATATTGGAAAGATACTCCGTGCCTACATTACTCGTGATTTGGCAATTAATTATGTGGCAATCAAAACGTCAGAATAATCTTCAAAAAAAATTTAAAATTTGTGTTAGCATTAAATTATGTTATTATTTTCATAATATAAATTATTGATAACACTGTTATAATTAATGACATATGTTTAATTGTTAATTAAATAATTAATAAATTAATATTTAATAAATATTTTATATTTAACACTAAAATACGCTGTTGTAGCATTCATTGATTTAACAATTTTTTTCAGTAAAATTACAGTCTGATATTGAAATAAAGCTATGCAAGTTATATCCCGATGCATAGTAATATTGCAACGAGCGGTTTGTATTTTTTTCAAATTGACTTGATGTAAGTTGGGTAGTAAAAATTCAATACTGCAACAAATAGTTTGTAATTTTTCGAAACTAAATTGGTATTAGTTGGGTTGAAAAATTACGATATATGGTTGTAAAATTACTAAATGTATTTAATCTAATTTGTTTAGTAAAATTCCGACTATTGTATTGTAATATTACTAAACAATTTTTTAATAAAGGTTAGTAATATTGCAACAAATAGTTTGTAATTTTTCTAAACTAAATTGGTATAAATTGTCTAGTATAATTACAATAAATTTTTGTAAAATTACTAAAATTATTAGAAACATTTGGCTTAGTAAAATTACGAATAATGTACAGTAATATTACTAAACATAAGTCTAGTAAATGATTAGTAATTTTGCGACAGATGATTTGTAATAGTTTAAAATTGAGTTGTGATAAATTGTATAGTAAATTTACAAAACTGTGTTCCATAATTCCGAAAATTGTGGTGCGTAAAAACTTCCTACACATTTTTGTAAAATTACTAAAATTATTAGAAACATTTGGCTTAGTAAAATTACGAATAATGTACAGTAATATTAGTAAACATAAGTCTAGTAAATGATTAGTAATTTTGCGACAGATGATTTGTAATAGTTTAAAATTCAGTTGTGATAAATTGTATAGTAAATTTACAAAACTGTGTTCCATAATTCCGAAAATTGTGGTGCGTAAAAACTTCCTACACATTTTTGTAAAATTACTAAAGAAATTTTTGACAGTGTGTAGGAATGAAAAATAATTATAATACTACATACCTATATGTAAATAATAGGTAATGTATAATGAGTGTAGACCATAAAAAATGAAAAGAAAAAATGGTTTATCGTATATTGTGTCATCTATGAATATTGATTTCATGTTAGGTTTTTTCAAACTAGTATGAAATTGGATTTAATCAGTATTATGAAACCATTCTAATAAGAATTCATGTATATATTATTATGAATAAAGACAGGAAAATGTGAAAAATCGTTTCTGGTTAATTAGAGAGAAAATATGGAACTAATAAAAAACTACAAAAATTCAGAAGTCCATTAGTATGTCATTTTATCTTTCTTTAGATATTATAGGATATAAAGTTCAGAATTTTCTTTTATTCTACCGTTCTTTGGTAGAAAATATGACAGAAATATTTGATTCAAGTTATTTGATTCATTTTTACGAAGTTTTTTTTCGTATTAAGTATTATTTATCTAGCTTAGATGACTTTATTGTGATATTTATGAACACTGATAAAAGTAATTTGTAATTTATGTGTCCTCTATATTTACCATGGAGCTATATTAAATTATATACCTTCTAGGATTCTAGAGTAAATTGTAATGTAAGTGAATATAAAAAAATATTAAGTAATATTGGAAAAACGAAACAAATACAGAGTGTATAAATGAAATGTATACTGACAAGGGGAAGCAACAGCACGGTCCATGAGAATTTCAATGAGCTTGTGGTATGTCAAACTAGAGCAAAAATAAAAAGACACGTGTCCAACAATTTGATCTCATAGGCCTTAATTACAAAGATAATTAACTTTGAAAATTTGTGTATTCAATATAACCGTGTATTATGTTCGCTCGAAATATAAGTGTGTTGGCCCTAATATATTAATACCGATTATACTAACAATTTGTTGTAAAATAAATAATGCTGTCGTAAAATCTTGTTTCAATTATTTACACACAAATTAAACCAAATAAAAATATTTTCATTAACTAGTAAATTACAGAATTTACTTTTTCAGAATTAAAACCCGAAAATAAAAAAATAAAATTATTTCACATGAAAATATTGATATATACGCCAGTACATAATTATTAATTTGTTTTAAAGTAAATTTAATTTATTATTGACACAACTCATTAGTTTTTAATTAATAAATTGAAAAGTTTTAATAAAAAACAAACTTGAAAGAAACCACAAACATCTATTGTCAATAATAATATGTTTTATTTACGTCTAATTTATCGATTTTTATGCAAGTGGGAGAGGTAATGTGTACAAAAAAATAAAAAAATAATTGTAAATAAAAATTAAAATCAAAATCTTAAAACCGAGATTCGAACCATCGTTTTCCAGGCGAGACGCCAGCGCGTTGACCGCAGGGCGAACATAATACACGGTTATATTGAATACACAAATTTTCAAAGTTAATTATCTTTGTAATTAAGGCCTATGAGATCAAATTGTTGGACACGTGTCTTTTTATTTTTGCTCTAGTTTGACATACCACAAGCTCATTGAAATTCTCATGGACTGTGCTGTTGCTTCCCCTTGTGAGTTCAGAAAATTTTAATACGATCCGTTGACAAATTAACTGTTCTTCTTCATGAAATGAAAATTCGTTATTTGACATAGGTATTAACTGCAGCAAATAGATTTCGAATCCAATTGTAATTTTCTGTATATATGTCATCATTTATTGTTCTGTGAAACGACTGAAATAAGATTAAACGCAGCTCCTAAAATGTATTTTAAGTGGAAGGGATGAAAATCGGGATCGGTAGCGCTGCTTGAGAATTGTTTTTTATTATTTCGCGGGGCACTTGTAACATTTTTGTGGAACACAGGTTAATAACCACTGGTATAATCAGTGGCGAAACTGGCCCCCAACGGTGGTTGTAAGTCCTGGGGGGGAAGGGGGATGGATCAGAATAGAATTTGAAAGAGGGCGCAAAAGTAAGTTTAAGTGATGGCAAAAATAACAGGGTAGAGAATTTGAGGTGATAACGAAAATTGCACTAGGGGGCCGCTATTTTCAGTGTTTTCTGGGGGCGGAAAATCTCTCGATACGCTACTGAGTATAATTAACAACAAAATATAATACATCATTTGAAAATACCTAACTCTATCTTTGATTTAGCAATATTTGTTTGAAGAGGAATATATCAAAATAGTTGAATGCGTTTTTATCTATCCGACACGAGCAAAATTGATAAAGGCCGCTGTGTGCATTATAAAATGTACATATGTACATATATACATGAGTACCTTTGTGTACTAATGTATAGAGATATGTATTTGAATTTATGCTAGTCGATATTGTATGTAATCTATGTATGTTGAAAATTTATAACAAATTATTTCAGAGTTCATGTTTGTGTACAGTAAACTTCATATCTGTATTTTTATTAGATATATTAATTTTTGAAACAGGTTATGATTTATACGATAATAAAATAAAATATTTTGTTTACTGGATAAATATAAAACAAAAAATATTTATATTTTATATTAAATATATATATTGTGTTTTGACATAACACGTAGCTTAATAACCAATCATAATTAAATTAGTTTAAAATAACATGTGATGGCAATTAAATCTAATTCCATTAAGTAAAAAATATAATATTATAAATTTTTTACTCAATACTAATTCTGATTGGTTACTAAGTGGATCACATACTAACGTAAATACCAGGTGGTCTTTTTAAATTGAGACAAGTGAATATTTCGGAAAACATAGGTTTTTATGGGAAATTATTTGGTACAAAAGTTTTAGGGTTAAAAAAGTGAAAACTAAAGGAGGTAAAAATTTTGACCTTGAATGGAGGTCATTTTAAGGTTAACTTTTTTAAATAAATATCTATTTTTTTTACATATTCGTATTTTACAGAAAAAATAAACAACTTTTGTCAAAAAAATTAAAATTTAAAAAATGCACTATCTTTTAATTGAATTATTTCTTGGACATGTATAGTTTAAGAATTTTTTAATAAAAAAAAAAATTTTGAAAATTTCATTAAAAAAAAATTTCTCTTTAAATTGAGGTTACTGAAAAAACTTTCCAGACAAAAGTTCTTTCTTTTTTTCTGTAAATTACGAATATATTGTTCTCAAAAAGACCTTTGAACCTCCACTCAAAGTCACATACTTTACATCTATTGGTTTTCTCCCACCTAACCCTGAAAATTTTGTACCAAACATTTTCCCTGAAAAACCTTAGTATTCGAGGTGTTTGCTTGTCTTAATTTAAATAGACCATCGGTATATAAAAGTCTAATTGATGACTCATTATTAACAATCATTATAAGTGTTACTTTCATCGATTTTTTATCCGATTAGTTGTTTTATATCCATACATTAGTAAATTACAAATCGTAAGTTTTATGTAATATGAGTTTTCTCTTTCAACTGAGCCAGCATTTTTTAGTTTTCATTCGATTTCACAAAATGTAGAATATCAGTGACAATTGAAGTTGTCAGCAATAGCAATAATAGTAGAAGAAGACGCTTATTTTGAGAAAATCGAATCGAGAAAGAAATAATTTAATTCTTAATTTACTTGAGAGGGTTGTGAAAATGTGATTTAATAAAATACAATCGTGAACGGAATCGATGCTATACTCACTCTTTTGTAGTTCTACTACCACTATTTCTGATGGTATTATTATGATGTCTGTGACAAGTCGAAAGTTAAACTTTTTACTATCGTTATAAAATAAAACTATTATTATCTTGAATAAGAAAAGTCTAAGAATCGGAACTTACAGATTTCGAATAAAAGTTAAATTAACTGTTCAGAAGCTAAAGTGATCAAATTTATAGTTTCAAGAATGAATAAGTTTAGCATAATTTATATAGAATTCTATAAGTATCTATTTTTTCATTCATTTAACAGTGATAGGCTATTAAATGTTGTTATCGCATTATCTACACTATATTTTTCCAAATAAAGTTGAGTAAACAATCGATCATTTCAGTATTTCTTCATTATTTTAATTAATTTGTATTTTCCCTTGAAACGAAAACTTTTAACAACTTAGAGCAAAAAAATAAAAAAATAAGTTTTAGTTTTTTCGATGAACCGCTTACCAAAACCACGTGGTTTAAAAAAAATTGTGTAATATTCAACTCTTCCTTACAAAATTAATTAATCTCATTTAACCAAATCTGTATCTCATTTAGTAACTGTGATCACAATACTTGAAAAGTTATCTGGGATACTCGCTTAATTGGTTATACTTGTGTACTGTTTTCTACTCCAAAATAAATCTATTTTTTGTTTCTATATAAATCCATCGTTGATTTATTGACAAAAAGAAGTCAATCGATTTTTAAGTTTTAACTAAAATAAAACTTTTGTTAGAAAATAACTTATCTTAAGATCACTGCAGTAGATTTAATCGAAACAAGTTATTTTATAAATTATATTAAACAACATTAACTAAAAATTTATTAACTTACTCCAGGAACTATTTCGCAATACAATTACGCTAATGATACGATAGTTTAATTTGCTTGTACATTTGATAACGGATATTATGGAAAATATACGAATTAGCGTTAAGAGAAGAAAATCAAGAGAGTATTCTATATCTTCGATTTTAAGCTTACGACGCGACGCTGTTGTCTTGAGATGGTATTCTTAATATTCATTCAAGGTTCGAAATGATAATCATAAAAGAAAGTCACGATAATTATCTTAAATGTATTATTCAAAAATATAATCATGAAAAATATTGAACTTGAACTGTTTTCTGCTAAGGCAACTTCAATTTAATTTAAATTAATCTCTTTCTTATCTCCGGTATTATAAAAAAATTCCTCTCGAGTAAATGCTTAGCCATTGTTATTTATATTAATAAAATTGCTTTGGAAATCATAAAAAAAACCGAAATTACTTTGTTGCGAATCCAATATAATACCCCACTAAATAGACAGCCTGTACGTAATATATGTAGAAATTTGGTACTGCACACTAAAACACATGCACAAATTAAAAAATAATTTATTTATGTATTTATTTGTTAGGTACGTAGTGTTAAAAACTTCATTACAGTTTCGATATTTTTTTAAGATTAATGTAGTAGGTAGTTGTCGTACAGGACCAATTTATATTTAAATTTTTTGCAGCAAATGATACCCATAAAATTTACAACTGGAAGTAATTTTTTGTGCACATTTCACAGCTTAAATTAAAACACACAAAATACTTCGATACTTTTGTATTAACATTTAAATTATTTCGAAACAATAAAGAAAGTAATTGAATTGGAAATACCAATTTTATTTATTAGGTTTGTTTGATCAAACATAAAAAACTTTATGTACATTGTGCATATTTTTATATCATTTATATATCAAAGCGAATAAATTAACAAAAGAAAAATGCAAGATAATAACAGTTAAGGAATAATTTAAAAACGTTAAACATCGATAAAACGTAGTGTTAGTTCGTTATCAGAATATATAACATATAGGAAATATGTAATCGATATAGAGTAGGTATTAATATATAGAAAAATAAAGATGTAAAGATTGTATCGTTGTTTCTTCACGATGTTATCAAAAATCACTGCGTCGATTTTATTCAATCTTTAAATAAAGTATTTGTAATCCTGCGAGTAGCATAGGTTATATAGGTATGTACAATCAAGTTATATCATCGGGAAGATGAACAGTGAAAAAAGTTTGAGTAAAGGGATCATATGAGTCGTTCATCTGATTAAATTATAAAAGATATATAAAAATCATGTATATGGAATTTATGCAAGGGTCAATTAGTTAGACATAAAAGTCCATGAAGCATATATCTTTCTTTAATAAGGCCTCATAAAAGATCAAAGCCTTTTGAATGGATGTGTATTTTTTAAAGGTATACTTACCAAGTTGTCTATATATGTACATACTTGTCTTTACTCTTTACAAGAACATTTAGGTACCTATATACAATAATATACTGATAAATACATTTTAGATATTTTAAATATATGTATATAAGGTACTGGCATACGTTTTGACCACTTTAAGAGCAAGGTATTTTGTTTTTTGGGATTGATGAGCTTCATTTTTGTAATTATCATGAATTCATGTTACTAATAAAACAAGTACCTCTTGAATCAATTTAATTACCAAAGTCCGCAAATATAGTTTGTTTTTAAATTAGCTTTTTATTTTGTTTATGTTTTCTACCGTAATGTACAAAGTAAAATTAGTAATGGGCACCTACTTGCTAATGATTACAAAATGATAAGTTTCACGACAGAAAAAATATAAAATAAAGAATCGTAAAATTTAAAACAATGTAAACCAGATGCTATGTATGATAATATATTAATTAATAAATAGATTGCACTTATAATTATTTTAAATGTCCACCATTTTGACACCCATTAACCGATTGTCGTCAAATTAAGCTGTTTTACAGTTAAGTGTTTATAGATTATAATTCAGTAATGGTAGTATGTAATCAAATATCAACAAATATTTCTAATTTAATACATTTAAATACACAAGTGTTCAACACTGGGGTATTATCCGAGACTGGTGCCAGTACCTTAATTAATGACATTTAATACACAACAAACTTATTAATAACTCAATATAAAATGCTTCATTACTTTGAATTCTAAGTTGAAAATATTATTCTAAGGTATTAAATTACTTACTGAACTTTTGAAGCAAACTTATTTATATGTAATTACTCATTTGAAGTATGGTAATTTATGTATTTTATGATTTATGGTACAACTTCCATATAAGTTAAACTTTTTATTATATTTTTATAAATTAATAATAACAACAAATACATAACGCATGGTTATTAAGTAACTTACTGATATTAATGATGATGAGATACATTTCTTGTCGGCTGGATTACTCCTTTTCCAATAGCTCAGTAGTGTTTTTGTCATTTCTGTGTAATTAGTTTTATTTTATGAATACTATTGTTCTGACAAAGTAGGAGTTTGCTGATGGGCCTATCATGCAAGATCATAGGTATAGGGGGGGGAGGCTGGTACTTGGAATTTGAGGGTTAGGGTCACTTTGGTATATGGATGTAAAGGTTTTTTTTTATTGCTTTTGTAGTTTTAAATTGCAGTTTTTTGTGTATTCTATAATGTGCGAGTAGGTCGTTTTATTTCTTATTAGTTCGCTGTACTCTTTTTGCCAGGTGATGTTTTTTCCTGTAGTTTTTGTTTTAGTTTTTCTCTCATGGACATTCAATTATCAGGTGAAACTTGCTGATATTAAAATTGAATTAAATCAATTTACATATTGTTGAAACTAAATAACAATATAAAGTTATCAGTAACCAGTTATTTAAATTATAACCATTCTATACGTTGTAAATGGACATTTTATTGTAAAAACCTATTGTTCTTACGAGATTTGAGGAGCAAATATAATTAAATTTTAAATTTTCTTGCATGCATTACAAGAAAGATATTAAAACAAATTCAATTAATTATAAGTTTACGAAATTACATTCGTATACAGAGCCAAGTTTAAAACAAAAATGAAGACATTTATATAAACTTTTATCTTTGATTTGAAAAGTTTAAAAGACACACATACAATAATCTGTTTATTGTTTCAGACTCCGGATGATCCCGGAGACGTTGGATATAAAAACAAAGATTTCGGTGTTAGCTCGAAGCCACTTCCGACGCCTGGGGTTGAATCTCCGCGCCGAAAACGACCTCTGATTGGTGTCATTGGACCGGGCTCGTCATCAGTGTCACTGCAAGTTCAGAACTTGTTACAACTCTTCCATATACCTCAGGTATGATTAATCGCTTTATATGTATACAGTGATACCTGGTTTTCCTTTAAGGTTATTACTTGAGTATGTATAGGTATTATACTATATTATAAGAAGTTAGTGATGCTGAAACGTTCAAATATAAGAAGGGTCTAGTATCAACGATGGAAATCTTCGCCTTTGAATAAAATAATATACAGGGTGGCGCAACGAAAACGAAACGGTCGCGTTTTTGGTCAGTTAAAATAGGATTTTGAAAAAACGCTCGGACACGTCGATTTTGCTTTCAAGGGGAACATCTTTTTCAATAAAATTTTTGCAATAATCTTTTCAACCCTCTGCGCTATGAGCACAACCCTTAAAATTTTAAATAGCATGATAGGGTAAGTGATACCTCATTTGAAAGGTTTTTTCATTCTTAACAAGGTGCTTTTTGTTTTTTTCAAATCTATTTAATTTTAGTCAAGTTATTTACATTTTTAATTCTATGAATGCATTTATTTTCTGACCAACAAAACAAACATTCAAAACTAAAATTCAAAACAAAGTAAGCTTATTATCGAGGAATGTCGCCAACTAACTCCCCAAACGTTTCAACAAGTCAAAAATAATTTTGAGCATAACTTGTATTTTTGTATGAAAGCTAGCGAAGCTCAATTTGAACATTTATTGAATTAATTAAAGTTTTGGATGTTAGTAAATTTTTGTGAATTATCTGATAAGAAAATAAGCCTACTTTATTTTGAATTTTAGTTCTGAATGTTTTTTGTTAATCAGAAAATAAATGCATTCATGGAATTAAAAATGTAAAGAACATGACTAAAATTAAACAGATTTGAAAAAAACAAAAAGCACCTTGTTTAGAATGAAAAAACCTTTCAAATGAGGTATCACTTACCCTATCATACTATTTAAAATTTTAAGGGTTGTGCTCATAGCGCAGAGGGTTGAAAAGATTCTTGCAAAAATTTTATTGAAAAAGATGTCCCTCTTGAAAGCAAAATCGACGTGTCCGAGCGTTTTTTCAAAATCCTATTTTAACTGACCAAAAACGCGACCGTTTCGTTTTCGTTGCGCCACTCTGTATACATACATTATACATAATATAGTAGGTATATCTGTAAATAAATTGTTCATCTTGCTTTTACCAAGAGTTGTCATGTGAGTTCTAAATAGCATAGTTATTTTGAGATATAACAATAGATATCTATAGTTAAAAATTCTAAAATAAATAGTATTTAATTTTATTTGCCAATTTTTCTCTATTTTTACTCATCTTGCTTTTAAGATATTTCATAGTATCGTACTTAAAAATATAACGATTTCGACTTAAATATTGTATTCAACATAATATTAGATTTCCAACGATGTGTAAATAATAATAGAACGCAATATGAAAAAAGTTGAGTTGATATTTCTGTCGGTAACTTTACACACCATAAAAAATATTCATTGACGACATGAAAAATATGTCAAAAACATGAAAAAAAGTCTTTGTTTCTGCTCATAGTTAAGCTCTTTTTGAAAAAAATGTTTGGCTCTTCGATGCGAGTGTATTATAATTTATTTTGAAAATTGTATGTTATAAAATCCCGGGGAAAAATAGATTAGATCTACGTAGATCTAAATTTTGGAATAGATCTAAGTAAGTCTAAGGTGATCTTCTTAAACTTAATTAGATCTACTCTGAAAAAAAAGATAGATATTATTATATATTACATTATAGGTCTGCAGTTTTGGACATATCTAGACAGATCTACATAGATCTAAAAACCTAAGATGGCCGAGTGAAATTTTTGATCTACGTATATCCACATAGATTTAAGTAAATCTATTCTAATCGACAAAGATTAAAATATCTAAAATTTTGATCTAATTTGATATACGTAGATCAGATCCTTTTTTGCCCGGAATATCATATTTTAATTAAAAACAATGAATTATTTAATAATATTGCAACGGGTATTTAAATCTCAAATAAAAACAAATAATTATGATACTACACCTTTTTTTCTTTTTTGTTCATGACCTCTCACCTATTTACGCATACAAGCTTTGTGATACATAGTTTTTCTCCACGCAGGTGGGCTACAGTGCTACGTCGCGAGACTTGAGCGACAAGTCCCGGTTCAACTACTTCATGCGGGTCGTCCCCGGCGACTTCTTCCAGGCGCAGGTCATGGTGGACGTGGTCAGGAGATTTAACTGGACCTATGTCTCGGTGGTCAACACTGATGGTATGTACACTACAGTATGAAATTTTTATATAAGGTAAGGTGCTCCATACTCGGACAAATTTTGGGTTAATGTTTATATTACCATCAATATAAAATTAACCGATGTATTTTGAAGTTTTTTCTTTAATGGCAATTGAAATTTTATATTTTTTGAAGCAAGTTGCAAAAAAATATTTTAATAACCCCTTTTACGTACAAATTATATTTTGAAAAATATGAATAGTAAAGTGGGACACATTCACATGAGTTAAAACGTATACTCGGACATGGAATATTGCTTTGTCCGAATATACAGCACCTTACCTTAACTTGTTTTTATATCCTTTTGATATAAAACTGTTTTTAGTGTTCCGTGAAATACTTACGGAATCACTTCGGTGTTCGTTCGTCTGTCACATGCGTTTTTCTCTGAAACTATTCGATGTAAAATTTTTTTAAATTTAGCATAAAGATAGAGTGTAGTGACCTAATTATAGACGTTAAATATTTAAATTTTAATTTTGATTCTGGAGATTAATTTAAGGGGGTAGGAATGTGACATTTTTTCAAGGTCATCGTGTAGAGTCTAGAGTGTCAAATAAAAGCTTATTGAAGCACGAATCTAACAATGTATATAATTAATTTTTTTAATGCATTTTTTCGGGAAAAATACTTAAAAATTCTTGTCCCCTACCCAGCTCGCCCAGAAAAATCAGAAAAAATCATGAACATTGAAAAATAGTAGCAGTGTAAATTGATTCAAAATTATCAGGATTGAAAAATTCTAGTGCGATCAATTAAATTGTTTATTTCCATAAAACTACTGAACTATTGGTTTTTGAGAAAAAGTTTTTCAATAAAAAATAATTATCACGATGTAAGGAATATTTTTTGTTATTATACATTTTTCAAAATTTTCAATACTTTAAAAAGGGGGCTGATGGCACGGAACACTAATTGTTCAAATGTAGCTTGCATTTTACCGATTTTTTAAAGATGTTATCATGTTCTATTAATAAAAAACTTTATAAAAGTTGATTGAATAAAATGATTATTTTTTACTAAGGGCCCTAAAAATCAGTGTGTTTATGTCTAAACACGCCATTTCACTGAGAATGTAACTATTTTTGCATTCAATGTTATTTATAAATAATTTTTGGGTGTTAGATGTTCTTAAAAAGTTCCATTGAAACACGTAATAAATGTGTGATGCTGTAAACAATCAAGAAGATATGTTTCAAGTCAAAAGCAACATTTTAAAGTTTTTCTCAAGACTCGAACTATGTTTATAAGGCGATAAAATAGCTTTACGGTTATTAATTAAACTTTTCAGTATTATTTGATTATTTTGTCCTTTTTCCCCTTTGTTTAATTGATAAACCTCTTAATCAATTGCGAATACTGTTGATTATACAATAGTAATGTCACTATACTGAATTAAATATTTCAAAAAAATGTCTTAATAAAAGTTCAATGGGAAATTCATTGGGTTTTCTTCATGACTTCATAGCCATGATATCATGAAACCTTTTTTTCTATTTGCAATAAAGGTCATATTTAGTATCAATGGAAATACATTATTTTCTCTTTACTGTGACATTTTTCTTCAATGTCACTATCGTTATTTCCATGCATACTATCCCAGAGGCGTCAGTTGAAAATTATTTAGTCTGTTAATCAATTGTCACTTTTAAAGACAATATAAAACATTTATTATTAATTAATTTTATAATTCAAAACAATTGACTAGTGGAGCGATATCGTAACAACGCTTGGTAATGTGTTATTTGTCATTTATCTTTCCTTGTTTAAGACTGTGACATAAAAATAATACAGTCTTGTATTTAAAAGAAAATGATAGTTATATAAATAAATATTTTGGTCATTATTTTTGACTAAATCTGTATATATGTATTTATGTATGAATAGAACAGTCCGTTTCCTCCCAGTAGATGTAACGTCAATTATTTACATTAATCAATTAACTCCTTGAACACATATTATATGTATGTTAATTGTGTTAGTATAGAATTTACTGGTCCAATAATGGAATATTGTATTTGTTTCTACAACGTTGTATGAGCATAATGTATCAGTCTGTGGCTGTCTATACTCCTTCGGTAGCACAAAATAATCATGTTGTTAGGGTCGAGTAGAATAGTTTGCAATGTTTAGATTAGATTTATATTAATGCATGTTAATATTTATAGCGATAAATTTCAAGGTAATATTGATTCAAGACCATTTTCAAATACTGACATATCCGGTGGTGAATTCTGATAAAATGGGCATTGGGGAACATGCTACCTCCTATTTTAGTTTTGTATATCAACGGACTAATATTAATAGGTTTTACAGGAAACAAAATAAACCAAAATTTTCCACAGGATAATAATAATAAAATTTGAATAATCTAAATTAATATGATTTTATTTTCTGTGAATTCAAATTAGTATAGTCAGGTATATATTATATTAAACAAAATATATTAATATCATAATATCTTTTTGCAGCAATTTAAATTACTCGAAAAAACATTAGATTATGTTGCTTCTGTAATTGTTAGTCTGAATATTCAATAAGTAGGTTATATTGGAAATATCTTAACTTATTGTATAATTGTTTTTGTTTAAAACTCCCACACAAGTACAGGTTCCCGATTGTTTTTATACGTGAATGTACACAGACTGGGCGTGCTGCCATCTGGCGGAGATAACGTGTAATTATCCAATGGTTTGGCGCTTACACTTTGATTATTATAACAGCAAAAGCACAATGTATGACATATATACATATTGTAAAATTATAATCTGCATTCAGAACATGATTTATTATATTTATGTTGTATTAATTATTTAATAAAAAACAAAAAACAAAACTATCTATGATAAGTTATCAGTATGTATGTATATAAAATTTAGTAATTTAAAATTACAATTTTAAAGCACAGTAAAATTAAGTATATATTTTATTTATTTCTATTTATTTTCAAATATTATTCTTCTACCCCCAAGTGGTGCCAGGTCTTACACACTACACGGATTTTCTTTATTAAATAAATAATTCAGAGCTAGGGGGTGCTACATATATGTTCTTCTCAGTAGCTGGTTATTTTTATGGTTACTTTAATTGATTTTTTTGTTTCCTGTGTTATATTTAGTATTTATGAAAATATTGCTGAAATACATTTTTTTGCAAAACAAAAAAACTATACATTTTTTCAGATAAAACTTGTATCTTTTATATTATCTGTTTCATAATTATATTGTTGTTTAAATTGTTCATGTTCTACCGGTATATTATTTTTATTTTTTCATAATATTTTCATCTTAAACCTTAAATATATTTTTTTCGATTGTATTAATGATTGATAATAATTAATTTATACAGTGTATATTTTTGTTTTAACTTTGTACTTTTTAACGCCCCAAATGCCACAGAAACCACATAGTTGATTCACCACCACTATAAACTATGTGTCCGGTTGCGGAGGAATATTGGAACGTGCTTTTATAATTAATATATACTGTCGAATAGCAGTCAAGAATATCCGTTAAACTATTTGTTCAGATTTCAAAAACAAAAATATACTCTTACTAAAGTTTAATTAACTAAATTTATTTTTATAGCAGTAAATTATCTGTTAAGTAGGTATTTATGTATCTTTCTGTTACGGATACTAGATGAAATGCGGTATTATGCATTCTAGTCGCAAATATACAAAATAACCAAGGCAGCCGGATAATGTAGCATAAAAAACATATTTTGAGAACTATCCGCATATTATAATATCCGCTCTAATAATATACAATTTAACTGTCCTTGTTTAGGTTGGTTAGTTTTTGTTAGGTTAAGGTTAGGTTAGCGAAGTCTAATGCCGTGTTCAGACCGAAAAAACAAAACAGCAACATCGTGTCTTTTTGACAAAAGTGCAATAAAGCCTATGCATTTTTAAATACGACGTGTTTTCAAACACCGTGTTGCTGTTTTGTTTTCTTTGGTGTGAACACCGCATAATATGCGAAACTTGAATGTGTTCATGTATTATCCAAGACGTCTGTATAATTTGTATTTAAGCCGGATTTTTTGCAAACTATCCCATCCGTGCGTATTAGCCGTAACATATCTATTAAATTAATTTATCTATTGAATCAATTGATTCATACAGACAGCTTTATACAATATCGCTTTTATAATTTTGATATAGTTTTATCAATATTAATATAAAACTTGTATATTTATAATATATTGTAATATTAACTGCATTCACTATGTTATTAATTTTAATTATTTTGTAAATGATAATAATAAACATAAGTAGTAAAAGTTAAAATAATCGTTTGAAAAAATAATAATAAATAAATTATAAATATAAAATAAAAATTAAGTGCACGCCTATCTAAAATATTTAAATAATACCCTTTCGGGTACTTAATTTTTATTTTCTCGTTATTTTTTATGAGCGAAGAGCAATTACATCGTGAACATTTTTCCACAGTTAATAAATTATTTTGTTTAGTATATCATTATTTTAATATAAAACATTTACCGTTAAACTTTATAAAAATTGTTGGATTTAATATTAATAATAATCTAAAAGAATACGCAATAGGTGTAAAATTTGGTTATTTTTGTTTTTAAAGTTTAAAAAGGTTGAAAATTTTTAATTTTTTTTTGCAGTATAACATTTATAATTAAAATAGAACATTGAACTAATTTCGTCATAAACTTTAAATAAATTAAAAAAACTATATTTAAACATCATAAATAAATTAGTATAAAATTCATATAGAATGTTATTCTAAATTAACAAGCATAAAATTTGCAATCGTGTGAATAAAACCTATAGTTAAATTGCATTGTTTTAATTATTTGTTCATAAACAACGTGCAATATACTTTAGCTAAACGGTTGTGAATCGTTTGTAATTGGTGGATCTACGATACCTTTTGTAGATATTGCGGACAATAACGTACAGAGGATATGCCAACAATCATCTGTCGAATTATTGTTGTAACAGGGCTGTACTGCAACAAACCGTTATTGTTATTATTATTAAATATTTTACATGCATTATTTTCTTATAGTGGTTTAGTATTTATACAAGTAGGGGATCTACCCTTGGATGCTTTGCCCTGATATTATTACTTTATAAATATAGAATCCAACATTTTTTGACAGATATATGAAAATTTGATTTGTTTATTATGTTTAGTTATGCTGCTAACTTCATGCGTTACGTGACAGACAATAACTTTTATATATAGTAATATTTTTCTGATTTATTTCTTTATTTTTTCCATTTTGAAGCATATATGTATGTAAAGTGTGTATGTACTGTTTTTATTAAATATTTTTCTTATTCTTTTTTGTACGGAGTATTTTACGGTATAAACATCTTCTATGTTTGATAAATATTCTTCTTTTAAGATTTTAAACACTTCTTATTTACTTTCAACTTAATATCAGACTAATAACTATCCCGATTTACGCATCTACTTTTTTTTAAACTATATAACATCATTTAATTAAATTAATTTATTTTTCAAAACCATTTAAAATCTGCACCTGTTAAAATAGTGAAAAAAAATCCTGTATAAATAAACATTAAATGTATACATACAACATTTAAAAAATGTTTACAATACTACGTTTAATTGTGGGCACGTATCTACGTGGAGCAAGTAACATAAGTGAGTTATATATGTACCTGCACAAACAGAAATGCTTCAACAAATAAAACTGTCACGTGATATATCCATGTAAGTTTCTACTATCCGCGATATACATACACATGTCTGGGAGAAACTTAAATAACTCTGTGGAGTACAGTACAGTAAATTGTTTACAAAGACACAACTACTCTACTCTTCAAACTATCATAGGTATAACTCTTCAATATGTTTCTCTCTCTCACACATCAACAATTACACAAATACGATTTTATTTAGATATGCATAGTTATGATGGTTTAATATTTTATGTTAAATGTACCTATATATTGCAATATTAATATCACATTTAAATAGTTCAGGGTTGCAATAAAAATGTTCGGATTTTTTATTTATTTATTTGAATAATTTATGGGATTTTAAGAAAATGTGGTTTTTGATATTTTGGAAAGAATATTATAATAAAATAAAAAATAATTAGTGCATTTTGGTATTTTCTATATAAATGAGTAATAGGTGGAACAAACTCGAAAAAAATTCATATAAATATATGTCCGGAAATTCTTCATGAGGGAGCTTCAGATCCCCAAAGATTAAGCCGAAAATAAATTTTTATTTAATATTTTGAGAATCCATTCTGATACAGTTATAAAATTTTCTCTTTAAAAAACGATCGAAAAGCTTCTCGTATCTTCGATAATAAAACAACTCATAACAAAGATACAACGCATTTTATTTATTATTGAATAAAAATCACAATTGCCATGAAAAACTAAAATATGTTTGTTAGTCGTGGCGTCGGCCAAAATGACAACAATCACACGATTGCAATATTAAATTCAAGTCAAGTAAACTTTGGAAAAAAGAAAGGTTGATGTTTAAAATTTTTATATTTATTAAAATGTATTGTTTATTATGTTAATGTACTCGTATAACAGCAATGCCGGCTTTAGGGAGGGAGACTGGGCGAACTCCCGGGGTGCCAGTTCAGAAGGGGCGGCGAACGGCCACATGGAGAAAAACTTAAATTCTAGTAATTTTTTTATATCTTTAAAAAACGATCATAAAGCTTCTCGTATTTTCGATATAACGAGAAAGCAAAATTTATAATTTCGAATCAGTAAATGGAGAATATATCGCAGCAATTTGGGAACAATAAATATCAAAAATATGAGAAGCTTTATGATCGATTAAAAAAAATTGTTCTCCGATTTCAAAATTTAAAAAAACAAACTATATTTGCGGACTTTGGTAGTTAAATTGATTAAATAAAGAGTTGCTTGCTTTATTAGTAATATTAGTTCATGAGAATTACAAAAAAAAAGTTCGTCAATCACAAAAATAGTAAACCTTGCTCTTATAGCGGCCATAACTAGTGCCATTACCTTATTTTGAACTATCATTTCCCCCAAGATATAATTATTTTAGTATTTTTTACATTGAGAACAAATTGCTTAGCAGTTCTTTTATGTGATCTAGATGCATTTATCATATACACAAGAAAAATAGAATCAGACGTCTGAAGTTCTACTGTACATATAACCATAACAACAAACCCAACTAATCTATCTTATATCAAAATAATATAACACATACCGTCAGCTTGACACCCGGGAGTTAAATAATTCAAAGAGAAAAAAGTTAGCAGCAAGTTGAGGTCAGAAAGAAACCCGATACCAGCAACGTTAAATAATTCAAGTATCATTGCAGATACGGCCCTGCAACTGTTTACAGTCTACAGAATTATGTATGGCCACTGATCAAAGAGTTGTACATTTGGTGGTACCACTATGCATCATGTATCGATGGTAAATGGAAAAATAATAGGTTAGGGAAAAATAAAGTGATAAATCAATTAGTTTTGTAACAGGCAGTGTTTTAAACGGTTGCATAGATTATCTGGAATGTAATGTGTTCACTTGAACCATTTTAATGTTGTCGAAATACCCGTTTGGGATTGGGGTTTTGTTCAAATGGGATTTAATTAGAATGTTTCAATATCTGCGTGAAAATGTTTTAAATGATACAGGATTGTTTAAAAGGACAAAACATTTTAAACTGTATGCGTTTGGGTATCAGTTGATTAAACATTAAACATAGTTAATACTTTTACGGTTTTTATTATTTGTATAAGGTACTGTCACCAGTTTTGAACGCTTAAGGAGCACTGGTTTTTTGGTATTGATAGGCTACTTTTTAGGATTCCAAAAAAACCCTATTAATCTCACTTTGTTGTCAAACCATCCGACCTTTTCAGTCAAAGCAAAATATCTCGTAAACTATATAAGCTAGAAACATGAAATTTTTAGTGAACATGTAAAATGATACCTCCTAATAAAAGATACACAAATTTGTTGAAAAAAATGTATAACAAAATCAGTGGAATTTGACCCTTTTTCTTATTTTTTTTTAAATCAAAAATGGCGCTTGCAGGGTACTTTAAAGCAAATCCATCCTCTAGTTCGGTAATTATAGGTTCAAAAAATCTGAAAAAAAATTGGTAACGAGACTTTGGTGGGACTACCAACGATAAATACTAAAGTCAACAATATCATTTTAAATTTTGGAATAATAGAGAGGGGTGTCATAGAATTTTTTATTTTTATACTCATATCTAGGCATATGGAGTGTCAAAATGTAGATCTCAATTAGTAGTATATAACAATATTTTTATATTATTTTCTAGTCTGTGGCTCCACAGTCCTCGGAACCCTTATGACATACACTCGAATTTTTGTAATTCTTATGAACTTATGTTACTAATAAAACAACTACCTCTCTATTAAATCAATTTAAATACCAAAGTATGCAAATATAGTTTATTCTTTAAATTATAGCCTTTGATTTTGTTTATATTTTTTCCCTCCAGTAATGAACAACGTAAAACCAGTAATGAACACTTGAGAAGATTAAAAAATGATAAGTATCTGCTACTACACAAATGTTATACAATAAAGAATCGTTAAATGTACCCACTTGACTAATTATTTACATAAGAAAATACACAAATCAATTAAATGTATAATGGCAGTAATCAAATATCAACAAATATTTATAATTTAGTATATTTAATTTAAAATATTCAACACTGGAGTATTGTTCAAGTACCTTAGTGTGTTTTTGTTTTATAATTTGTAACAAAACGTTTCGAACAAGTTTCATTTGTGTATATTTTTTAGAAGTATGTATTTTAATTCAAAGTATTTGTAAAAGTTAATACTATACACATTACCTATATAATAATAACAGTAATGTACTGTATTCAGTTTTACAAAGAAGTATTGAATACTTAAGTAAATAAAAGAAAATATACATGCGTAGGCGCCGACTTTTCATTTGACTCATGGGGGCGAGATATTCATAACCAGAGTTGAATCTATGGTGGTATAGTGTGGGAGAAGAGTTTTTACCAAAGTTACAGTTATTTGAGTATTACAAATTTTTTAAAGAAAATAATAAAATAATTTTTACGAATATTTTTTACGTTTTGTTTAATTTAATATAAATTAGAGAGTGTAGATCACACGAAGGCAAATCTTAGGTAGGGGATTATCCCAAAAGTTTTTCTCACCCCCAGAAGCGGTGCCTTGCAAAAATGTATGTATGTACCAATGCACCATAGTATATCACAAAATAATAAACAAAAATAAAATAAGCCAAGGAAGAATATTTATTGAAAATAAAAGATGAAACATACATAAATATATTAAATTAAATTAAGGATTTTACTTACTTAATTACTTGATTGTATCTTCGTTTACAGCAGATTTTTTTACATAATATTGTTTTTGAATACTTATAGTTTCAATCAAAATTATTGTAGATATTAGATTCGCAATAGAAAATTATTGACTGAAAATGCGATATAAATATTGAAAAGCTCTCATTGCGAGAGTTTCATATCTTGTACGATACCAAAGCGTTTTTAATAAACATTTCTGTCGCTAGGAATTCTTTCATTAATGTCACAGTTTTTCTTCGTACAAAACACCCAAAATATGTCAAGCAAATTACAAACCGTCCTTAGTTACACACTCCATGCAAATTCTACAAAAGAGCAATGGAAAGAAGAACACTTGACCCACGGATTGACAAATGGTAGTTGTCAAAAGTCTCTGCTATTGAGTTCATATATGCGGATAAAATAGAACGGTGACATCCGAAATTGATGAAAATATTTATCAAATATTATAATACTGACATTCGATATACTTCAGTGAAAAATATTTTTGTTACATTGAATTATACATGAATGTTTATCATCCGACCTAGTGAAGAAGGACGACGTAACTATGCAAACTTTTGATTGACAAGAAGTCATTTTTAAAATTGATTATCTACTATCTTTGAAAGATTTGGTATTTCCACAGAGATTTCTGGAAATATTGTTAAAAATTTCTAGATGTATCTATCACCTATGGTCGAAATTCGATCAATATTTTACCTGCCTTAATGCCAACATACACACATGATATTTTTTGTGCACATCTATGGCACATTACCTAACCTTACCTGTTTTTACAACAAAAATTTCCAAATAAAAACACTGCAATTGAACGCGAATTGGTTTGACATTCTCTACGTTTGACAGAAACTCAAAACTATTTATTTTTGCTGCTTGGTGGCGCTAGGAGTATCATCTATTAACTTTATATTACCTGCCTTAACGGCAACACACATTTTTGTGCACATCTATGGCACAGTACCTTTTTTCATTCACCCCCTTTTATAATAAATACTAAAAAAACGTACGACAATTTTCGATGTTCACGTATTAATATTTTGCTTCCTCGCAAGGATAGAGGAAGCTATGTGATCATTTCTGAAAGCTGAATATATAGAATTTGTTCTCCGATTACAAAATGTCCAAATGATCTTTCCGTTTCAGATCAAACCAAACACTTTTCGTTCGCGTCTGTTTGTCTGCCTCTTCTCTGAATCTTTGTCTGACGCACAACTCATGAACAACTAAATCGATTTTAATGAAACTCGGTTTTTTGGTTAAGTCTGGTTAGTAAATAGCCCCATATTAAAATAATAAAAATCGTGTGTAAGGGGAGGAGTGGTATTCAAAAATTGTTATTTTTCAAAATATCTCAAGAATAACGCAGTTAAATGAAAATTTTATAGAATCTTTTTTTGAAGTGCATTACATTTTATATAAAAAGGTCACTATCATCAGATATGTATTTTAAAAAAATTGCATAAAAATTAAATATTTAATCAATGGTACTCATCTAAATACTTAATCAGTATTTATTAAAATTCTTTGATAATTAATTACCTTTGATGAATTTAGCAAGGAAGCGCGGTGCAATCGCAGTAGATCTATGTATTTGAAAGTTATTTCAGATCAATTTTAGAGATTTAATGCCAGTTTTAGATACTATGAAATTAATTAAAGTCAACACATTTTCCTATTTATTTGCTAATAGTAATTTTACTGTTCAATATGAATAACATAAACACAAAACTTTGAATATTTCAAAACTCTACCATTTTCAAAAATAATAACTCACTTCATGAAACCTGATTTAAAAAAATGTAAATAACTGTCGTGATTACTTTAAGAAAAATTATGTTTTTAAATGGACTTTTTGTAAAAGGAAATTATATTTAAGATACGAAAAAAGTTTTATATTTTGTTTGGAAATATATACTTAAATGAAATATTGGTTTTTGACATTTATCATAACTTTTAATGGTAACTTCATGGAATTTATAAGACAAAATAAATACCTTTTTAAATACATTTTTTCGATTTCATTTTTATTGATTGTAATTTGTAACGAAACATTTTTGTGCATAAAAACAAAATGTTGGTACAAAAAACATTTTCCTATCCATTTTTAAAATTACATAATAAATGATTTCAATGTGAAAGATCATATCTGATAAATGGTCAGTAAATAAAAAAAAACTATCAAGTAAATATAGTGGTCTCAAAGTTTGAATGAAGTGATGGACATAATTCTTTGTGATAAAGAACGTAGGAAGCAAAAAAGGAAGAAAAACAAACATGTACGAAAGCCGAATTATTTATAGCACATTATAAAAAGTGTCTGCATCCAATGATTTGTGATTCATTTTTTTAATATTAATAACTCTTTTTCTTTGTATGAGTTTTCTCTTGATGAAACATTAAATACTGCTTACTTTTGTTTTTATTTTTGTACATGAAAAAGCAGCGCTACGATTGATAATATTTGTCCGAAAAGACTGCTCCAGTAAACATTACACTTAAATAATTATCCAGTATGGGTCTGATTTATGACACTAAATAATTAAGGTAGTTGCACCAATCTTGGCAGTAATGGCAAATGCACTGAATTATAAATATTTGTTGATATTTGATTACTACCATTTCTGAATATTATTCTATATACATTTAACTGTCTTACAGCGTGATTTGATGACAATCGGCCAATAGGTGTCAAAATGGTGAACATGTAAACTAATTATTAGTATAATTTATTTATTAATTATTATATTATTATAGCAACTGCTTTAGATTGTTTCAAATTTGACGATTATTTCTTTTATATCTTTTGTGTCGTAGTACTTATCATTATTGGTTTTATCTTTGTCATTACTGCGAAAAAACATGAACAAAATAAAAGGCTTTAATTAAAAAAAAAAAACTATATTTGCGAACTTTGCTAATTAATTTGATTAAACAAAGAGTTACTTGTTTTATTAGTAACATGAGTTCATGAGAATTACAAAAAACAAGTCCAACCGAAAACTTGCTCTTATAGCGGCCATAACTGGTGCCTTTACCTTATCTACATATATTTTTCTTCTTTAAAGTATGTATATAAATGAAATATATTTATATCCTTACTTTTTTATTATTTAATAACAAAAACAATACCTACCAAACAATTTCTCATAATAAAGCAAGAGTCAAAATCAAAACTGAAAAAAAAGTAATTCCCCGTAGATGGTCGGGGAAACCCTGTAATAGCGGAATAAGTTAATTTACTTTTCATGTAAGAAATTTTCGTGTTAGAAATTCCTTATTTTTTCACTATATATTATTCAAATAAAGTACCTATTATAATATCTAAATTAATTTTTTACTATCAATGAATATTTATCAAGATAATTCTCGCGATAGTTATCATTTTATGTCTTGGTAAGTATTGAAACTTCCACGATAATTTTGAAATCTGTTTAATGATCGAAAAACTAGGTAAAAATAAAAATAAAAATAAATATTATTATATAAAAATTATTTTATCGAGATAAAATATTGTTTTTTCCATACATAAATTTATATTTTTATGATATTTTCAATGCTAAGAGCTAGTAGATATTACCACCAAAATAACAAATTGTATTTTTAATATGAATAATGAAATAGGACAATCGTAATTTCATATTTTTGGGAATCTTTAAGCTTGAATGACTTCAAATAAATATAATTTTGAAAGAGTAATGATTTTAAAATATATTCCGTGCTTCGTTCGTTTCTATATTTATAGAAAAAAATCACCACAAACTTTGACTTTCTCAGATAGCTTTGTCGGTATTTATGCTGTCGTAAGAAAAAATAAGGGTATGAAGTTTGCTATTGAATATGTAAATTTGTAGATATTTTTCGGATTTTATATCGCGTCTGTTCTACTATTTCGGTTATTTTTCAAACATGAAAATATGATACAGAATAAAGTGATATTCAACTTTTTTTTATCTTGATTTGATCTATAAGTAGACTATAAGCTGTCTAACTTTTTCTATTATTTTATTTTCCTAGTGTTCTTGATATTTAAAATAATATAATTTGAATTATTTCTATATTTTATGTGACAGTAACCAAATTGAAAGTATTAAAAGTTAGAGCGACAAAATTAGAAACTCAACAAATAGATATATTTACAAAAGTACTTGAGAGTTATAATTTATGCATTAAATTTTGAAAATTAATCGATAGAGATACAGTTTTACTGCTTAGATGAAAACTTTGTAATTTATGACAGGAAATAATTATAAATATTGTGAAATTAGAAGTTCCCAAACGCTCGTTCAAACTTTGGTAAATAAATACAATTGTGTTTAACTAGAAAGGCTGGTACAAACGATTTAACAAAATTTTATTTGGTATATTTTTATTATTTGAAATAAAAATTGCATTTTATTTCATATATAAATAACAACCTAAGAAGTAGGGCAAAATAACATCTATTTAAATCCTTATATAATTAAAAGTGCGTCATCTTTGAAGTAAATTACAATTCTGGCTTATTTTCTTATGAATCGGACTTAATTCAATAAAAATAATTGTCTCTAATTTTTAAATATATGGAAGTAAATATCATAATTTAAAAGTGTTAGTTGAATATTTTTTCAGTTATATGAAGAAAACATTTAATAAAGCAGATATGTACAGAAAACAAATATTTTTTTGCTGGAATTTTCTCAGTTCATTAATGTATTATTTATTCTTTTCAACCTGAGTTTCTTTAAAAAGAAATCTTAAGAAAAATCCCTTAGCATTTAAAGGATTTCATTCCCAACAATGAGAAACGAAGTAATTTTCAACAATAATTTATATATTTTTTATAGGTTCTGAGTTTATATAAATTACCATTTTTTTATAAATTGTATTATATAATTTTATTTTTTTAAATTTTTTTTTAATTAAAACGTTTCAACATTTATCTGTCTTTATCAGTTTTCGCCATAAACATATTTGTGAAATTTTCTTTTTTACAAGTTAAAAGAAATATTTTCCTTGTTTCTACTTTAGTCTTCATTAATTCCTTAAACATGTATATTTCATTTTGTTCATTCAGGTTTTCCTTTATTTCTTGCCTTCTTATTTATCCTCTGAAGAGTTTAAATATTTTAAGTTAATATTGACCATTTATTTATAAATTGATAAAAAAATTAAAAAATCTGACACCTATGTTTATGGCAAAAACTGATGAAGACAAATAAATGTCGAAACATCGTAATGTTTTAATTAAAAAAATGTTTTTTAAATTAAATATATACAATTTATCTATAGGTAGGTATATAATATATTAAATAGTAAAATCATAACGTTCCTTTTTTATTTGAAAAGTAATAATTATGGATTATTTTAGTATTTAAACAATATTATGATTTCAAAAATAAATTTCAAATGAATTCCAATTTCTAGTTTGTTGAATGATACTTGTATTTTTTACAAGTAACGCACTAATTAAAATTCTTTACTACTCATCTAAATAGAGATGAAGAAATCTTCTTGTTTATGTTCGTTCAATTTCCAAAAAAAAATAACTGGAATAATCAAGAGTTTCGTTAAAAATATCATGACTACAGTAAATATATCATCAGAAAACATAATATTTTAGATGAATAATTTTATTTATATAATCTAAATTTATTAATAGTGTATGTCTAAATATTTGTTTATTGTGTCTATTTTTATTTTATTACATAACAATTATTATAAAAATAGTTTTCTGTTAGTATTTATCACGATTTTTTACAATAGGTACACACCTATATCTATGTATATACAAATTGATCTATAGGGAGTAATATTTCAAAAATGTATATGAATTTATTTAAAGGATGTAAATGTATGTTTGTTTTATTGCGATATTTCGCCTTTGGTAAACATAAAATAATGTTTTATTTTGTAACAAATGTTTATATAACAGATAAAATAATAAAGGCTTGAGGTTAAGTTTTGATTGTAATAATTTTCAAATTTTATTGCATGCCAAATTACTATACTAAATAGTAGAATGTATATAAGTTATATAACTAACTAAATATTTTACTACTTTTCGAAGGATAGAGGAAGTTAGGTAATCATTTTTCTAAGGGTTTAAAACCTTATTAAGCTTAAAGTTTTATTTTAAAGCCATGTATATATTTTGAAGTGTTGGTTTTTAAATTATAATGTACTTGACAAATATAAAATGTCAGGTGTCTGTCTTAATTTGCTACCTTTCTTGTATAATAAGTAATAAGTAATTTCTAAAAGCCTTTATACACCACCCAATTTGACACTGAATCTGCAGGGTCTCTGAAGATTGGTTCGTGAATAGGAAAATTAAATAATACATATAGGTATGTATATAAAACACTATCTACTAGAACAGTACCAAAGTAGCTCGCACTACCTCCCTACAAATCGGCCCTGCAGATTGGGTGGTCTACAAAGCTATACTATGGTTTAAACAATCAATTCTAGGATTAATTGAATTCTTTGTAAAGTGACATTTCGTTAATATGTACATCTATAAATCCAATTGATAAAAGAAGTTCAGATTTTTTTTGTATTAAATTAGTCCTGTAAGATTTCAACAAAAGAATTTAAATGAGACTACCTCAATTGCATCTGTTCTGCCGTGTTCTACATAGTTACGTGAACAGTGGCGGCTAGTACTTTTAAATATTAGTTGAGCGGGGTGTGTAAATTCACCAAATGTGGTTAATTATAATTATTCGACAATTTTAATAAACACCGATAATGGTTAACCATTTAATTTTGTATACAATATTATTTAAAAATATTAATTCGAAATTTTTCTTAATATGCGCACGATTATTTCATCGTAAATTTTTGATTTTTTTACAATTTCAATCTAACTTTAAATTTTCTGCTATGCAAACGTCAAAATGACATTTAATTTGTCGAAGTAATAGCGATTAAAAAAAAGACGATTTTTAAATGAAATTGAAATTGAAATCTTTGTAAGAGAATATTTTACAATTAATATTGTATTGCGGTGACCTATATTATAGGTAATTGAATGCTCTATAAAAAAGATTCTATGAAATTTTCACGTAATATGTGTGGTTTTTGAGATATCTTAAAAAATAAGGATGTCAGCCCTCCCTCTTACACACGATTTTGATGATTTTGAACTGGGACCGTCCTCAAGCTTGACCCAACCAACCAAGTTTCATTAACATCGGTTCAGTGGTTCATGAGTTATGCGTGTGACTAGGATTCAGGGCGACAGACAGACAAATACGGAACGAAAAGTGTTTGTCGGAAAGTAAAATTTTTTCTCATTTTAAAACGATCAAAAAACTTCTCGTATCTTCGATATGGCGAGGAAGCAAAATAATCCCTCAAAATTATGTTAGTAGCGCCACAGTCAAGTCTTTATCTTTAACAATGTTGTTATACAAGTGTCTAGTATGTGTGTTTGTATGTCGACACGACAATGTGAATTATAAAACATGATCGTAAACATGTAGCTTAATTGTGCGTGAGACATTGTGAAAATGCAGGGTGCACGAAAAAAGCACAGGCATTTCATAAATCATGGAAACTACCATCAAAGACAATCGCTTATTGCTTTCTTTGTTTTTACAGTGTGTTTAGTGTTATGATATGCAATTAAAATTTCATTGTTTATGCTGCTTTTTGTCGATACTCTTTTGTATTTTATTATGTAGCCAGTTAAGCATATTGCATGAAATAAAAAAGAGAGTATATCATTATTGTATAATAAACGTGTCTACTGTCGGATATTATTATGATAGCTAGCGCTATCTTCGAGGTATCAAATCGTTATACTCGTGATTTTAGAGTAGAGGTTATAAAAATGAATATATGCTATGCGTTTTATGATGTACTCTAAAGACTTCCACAGAACGAAGCGAAACATTCTGAGCGGCTGCGCCGTGAAATAAACGCGTTTGTTGCGGCAGCTGAATTTGCAATTTTTTGGAAAATAATCTACCGTAATTTTTAATATAATTTCGTTATTTTTTCATTTTAATCAATATACTCAAATATCTCAGAACTTGAATCTGCAATAAAAATAGAATATGGCCTCCTTTTGACATCCTGACCTCCACCAAAAATAATTTTGATAGCACCGTTTGACATCTGCCATTAAACCCTTCAATTTTTGTACAAAATATTTTTGCCTATGACTTTAAAGTTTTAAGATATTTAGGTGATTTAATTAAAATGGCTCAATCTGTATATTTACAAAATAAATAAATTCAAAAAAATATATTTTTTTATAAATATATAATATCAATTCACAATCAAATTCAAAAAACATTTATTATAAGTTTGTAACATTTCTCAAAAAAATATATATTCACAATATAAATATTTGTACATTCATATCTACATAGCAAGTACAAAATAACATTATAGTCACCTACTTACAAGTTTTAAAAATCTTTCAAGCTTCTTTGTCAATCTTGATTCAATTTTATACTTGAGCAAATAAAACGTGATATAAAATTCAATGATTTCGTTCTAGTGATTTTATTAGTTTAATTTTTATCGACAGTTTTAAAACATATACAAAAGGAAAGAAGTACATTTCCGTTATTCGATTTTTTATTAGATATAATATTACTCTCTTAAAGATATACTTTTAGATTTGATAAAATTTTGTAATTTCACATAGGAATCAAAATACATCAGAAATTATTATTTTAATGGTTTGGTAATTTTGTAAGATAGTATAGAACTATAGGTACCTAGTTAGGTACTTACATAAACATGTTATCGATAAAAAAAACGTCCTTTGTTTGGCAAACTAACGTACTTTTTCTGAACCTATAAAACTTAAACTTTTAGAATAGTCTTAAAATATACTCGTATCATTTAGTTTTATGTATTATTTTAAAGACATTTAGAAAAATCGTTCAATAGTTTCAGCCCTTTAAGGAATACACACCCAAATCACTGGTATCGCAAGTGCAAATGGAATTTTAGGTTATTAAATACGATATTATTCGATTATTGTTTTTACAATGAGTTAAAAACGACTACAGACCCAAAGAAATTTATACATTTTTAAATCTGAAAACTAAAGTGAACTGTATTGTACTCTGTATTTAAGAAATAATAATAAATTTAGTTTTAATTATTGTGATTTTGTTGTACCTACCAATTCTTGTTTTATTTGGAAAGTAAATGTATTTAATTTAATATATTTTTGATGGTATGTATGTAGGTAAATGGTAAATTATATAACTTCAAGTAAAAACTAGGTTTTTTTAAAATTTAGAGTGGTAAAAATCTCAGCCTACAAGCAGCAAAATCATTATTGCGCCACTGTATATATTATTATTATTATTAAATGACACAATAACTATATAAAATAATTTTAAATAATCTAATAATTTTTTTTTATATTTTACAGAGAACTACGGCCAGTCTGGTATCCAAGCGTTTCGTGAACTTGCTGAAAAGTTCGACGTGTGTATTGCTCGTGAAGATTCCGTGTTAAGTAACGCGGATGATGCAGACTTCAACAGCGTTATCCTGAACCTCGCCAAGGACGACAGAGCTAACGTAGTCGTATGTTTCTGTGAAGGAATGACCGTCAGAGGTTTGCTGGCTGCTACAAAAAGAATGAACATGATCGGAAGGTTACTTTTTATTGGAAGGTCAGTTATACACTTATTAAAAATAATCTATTGTGATCATTGAAATGAACAGAAGACGTTCCGAAATTATAACATATCGTAGGTATAGTCCGAGCGGCTTTATTTTTGTAAAAATGTTGCAACTACTTTATAAAATCTGAAAATATATTTGTAAGCAGTATACTAAATAAGAACCCCTTTTATCATAATCATTATCACAAATATATTTTCAGATTTTATAAAGTAGTTGCAACATTTTTTCAAAAATAAAGCCGCCCCTACGCCAAACGCTAACGAAACTAGCTGACTGACGGCAGGCTGTATCTCTACACAACAAATGTGACGTAATATCAAAAAATCAGCCTTTATAAAGTAGTTGCAATTTTTATCGGTCACCTCTCGGACTAGTAATGATGTTATGATGGAAACAAAAACATATATATATTTTTTTTCAAAAAGACTTTGATATTTAATCCATTCAACTCGTATTATAACATAAAACATTTTACAAAATTATCGTTGTACAAACACAACTGTCAAACAAAAAATTACAGTTAAAGAGATTTACTACATTTAGTCTCTATGTTTTCACTAAAACATAATTTCAAGAGAAGAACAGAAAATAAAGACGGCGCTTTTCATAAGTATAAACATTACATTTCATAGACGGGCAGAGTTGTAGTAAGAATATTTTAATATCTTGCTTTTATTTATCCTCATAAGGCAGGCAATGCAATATTAATAACTTCTTTGTAAGTAATAAATATTACAGTATTTATAATATAAAGATCAGAGCTGTACCTAAACATTTTGAGACCCAAGGCGCAATAATTAAATATATATATTTTATTGATAAATTATATCGTTCAGTTGTAATAATATTTAACATTCAACTATATCAATAAATTAATCTTAACTAATCAATGTGAGTTTCGATCTTGCATGATATCCTCATCAAGTGTTAACCAGAGTTACACTTTTTTTTGTAAACCATCTCAAGAGTACATTGTACATTTTCGTACTTCTTGTAAGGTATAATTTTAGTTCAAGTTACTCATAGAAATTATAATCTAACGTGCTTTTCCTAAAATAGGTTTCGATTGTTAGAGAATCCCGCATAATATTATAATACACACGTTAATATATATTTCATAGAATATATTCGTAGTTTATAATAGCTGCGTTAACTTAACGATTATCGTAGGTTGTAGGTACATATACAAATGTGTGTATACCTATAGATTAACAGTAAACTGTGAAGATGTAGGTACCTACTGTACATATGTAAGACTAGCGGATTACCCGCTGCTTCGCTCGCGTTGTATAATTTTTTTATGTTGGCAGCACAAATAATATTTTAAAATATATTTTAATTTTTTATTTGTTTTTTACTTTTTATTTATTTTATAAACATAATCGTAAATATCTCGGCTCCTATTCGAGATAGGGGGTTGTTCCCCCCCCCCCTAAAACCCACTCCCTAACATTTTAAATAAAAACAATTAATATACGTCCATTTCAAATAATGATTTATTATTACAAATTTTGTTTTTGCTATCTAATTTCTTATACTTATTATGGTTATTTATTATGATTATGTATAATAATTTAATTGCACAAATATGTATATATGAATACTATAAACGAAGAGTAGTTCTTTATCTAGCAAATGAATTTCAAAATATCTGTCTTTGTTTGGTACATGGAGAAATGATTTAATTATTATAATAATCAAATGGGAGGAGACTACTAAGTTTGTGAAAAGCGAAAATGAATACAAACTGGAAGACTAATTCTGCATTTGGTGTACTTACATAAGGTAGTGGCATCAGTCTTGGCAAGGACCTCAGTAATGGCAAATTTTTAAATAAATGTACTGAATTAGAAATATGTGTTGATATTTGATTACTACCATTTCTGAATATTAATCTATATATATAGGTACATTTAACTGTCTTACAGCGTGATTTGATGACAATCAGCCAATAGGTGTCAAAATGATGGACATTTAAACTAATTATTAGTATAATTTATTTATTAATTATTATATTATCATAGAAACTGATTTACATTGTTTGAAATTCTTTTATATCTTTAGCTGTAGCACTTATCATCTTGTAATCATTAGCAAGTGTCCATCACTGCGTGCTCACTACTGGTTTCACCTTTGCCATTACTGGAGAAAAAACATGAACAAAGTAAAAGGCTATAATTTAAAAAAACAAACTATATTTGCAGACTTTGGTAATTAAATTGATTAAATAAAGAGTTACTTGTTTTATTAGTAACATGAGTTGATGAGAATTACAAAAAACAAATCCATTAATCCAAAAAACCGAAAACTTACTCTTATAGCGGCCACAACTGGTGCCTTTACGTTATAAACATTTAAATATTTCGATTGGTATTACGTGCCTGTTTATAAATATTTTACATATACACATATGTAGTACTTACTTTTTAATCCGTAGCTTACTTATACATATTATGTATCAAATACCACTCACCCCATTTGAACAACATAGGTACATATCTTCATGCACATTTTATCTTTCTCTCTCACACACACTTCCGTGTTGCAAACGACCGCGCATTTCCGTTAAAACCACTGCCCGCACAACATGCCCGTCCGCCCGTAACTACTTTCGGCATGTCGAGTATTTTCATCATGGGCAACACTCCCCTATTTATTTTCTGCACCGTATGTTTTTTATTTTAATGATTATCAATCATTTCGTACTTTTCGCGTTTTCACTGGAAATATCTCATGCATGAAAACAGCAAGCGCTGATGATTTTCTATTTCAGTTTCCGTGTCTTATTACAAATGAAACATTTTTTTATTATACGTATGTATGTATGTTATATTCTTAATGTTTTATAACTGCTACACAGATGTGATTTATGTTTTGTAATATTTGGATTAAATGTTTACATTTTATATGCAAGTATATTTGTAATGTACGTGCGCGTTGTTACATTTATGGGTCATGTTTCTAAAATATTATGGTCATTATTGTTTTATATTCAATAACATTTGATATTTATTTATACTACTATAGTTGCCTCTTCTTACATTGTTTTATTTTAAAATTGATATAATGTTCTCAAGTACCAATTTATAAATGAAATTAGGAAAATTTATAACGTGTAAGTATACAGGTTGTCCACAATTAGCGTGAAATGCATGGGGATTTCTTAAACAGTGAGAGATACAGATTTGGTTGAATGAGATGAATTGTTTGTAAGAAAGGTGTGAGTATTACTAACATACATCAAAAATATTAATAATCTTATGTTGGTTAGGCGGTATGCCTAAAAATCTGAAAATTTGGATTTTTTTTTAAATGGTTATAACTTTTTTGTCAAAGTAGGTAGGTACATTTTGTTTACGGTTTCTAAAAGCACTTTTTATGTAAAATTGACTGATTAGTTTCCTAGTTACAGGCTCTAACTTTAGTTTTTCTTATGGGCCACTAAGTTGGCTATAGAATATTTGAACGTGTTTTTTACTCTATTTTACAACGATAATAAGCATGGGCGTAGCCAGGGTGGGGCAGGGGGGGGGGCACTTGCCCCCCCCTTAGCTTGTGGACAAAAAGTAATAAGTAAATCAGTATTATTGTTCAAACAGGGATATTTCTAGACTTCTATGATGTCCATTGGATTTTTGAACGTAAATTTATATTTTCGATCCAGAAAATCAAATATCAAAGTTTTTTTAATCACAATCTTTTATTTTTACATGTAAACTAAAATACCAAGGAAAATTAAAAATAAAATAAAAACACCTAAAGGCAAAGGTCGCAGTTTTCGCAACAGTGAAAACTGTGTTTTGTGTTAAAATAACTACCCACAAAGCATGGGCAAGGGGTAACGCTTGCCCGTCCCTCTAGCTCGTGAACTAAGAGTAACAAATGAATCAGTTCATTGGCTAAATATTGACATTTTTAGATTCGAAAATTTAAATATCATTGTTTTTTTTATTGCAATCTCTTGTTATAGCGGGTAAACTATTCATGTCATTGCCTTTTTATCCTTTTTATAAAAAAAAAGTTTTTTTGATATTTCAACAATACATGTGTATTATCAATTCAAATTAGATCGATTTTTTACATTAAATAAAAAAATTATAAATAAAAATAAAAACACCAAAATAGCAACGTAGAGTACATTTTTGTAGAGGATTTTGTCTTCAAAAAGATACGCACATACATATAAATTTAATTGATTGAAAAAAAGGGCGAAAATAAAAGAAGAAATGAAAAAATGAATGACTTTTCATTGTTACTTTTTGCGCACCTATGTATCTAGATATATAATAAATAATGAAAATGTTAATTTTTTCATAGCTCTTTTATAATTCCTCGATAATAATCAAGAACACACAAAAAAATTGATTTATTAAGTTAATGAAAATCACGGATTTTCACGAGCCAAAGTTCCAAGTTGCAACGAAACGATAGAATTTAATTTAAGAAAAAAAGGTTTGTTTACATTAATGGCCGTTTATCAGAGTCGTTCTTATACATTTCGAGGTCCCAGACGCCAAAAATTTGAGGCCCATTGAAAATATTTTTATTAAAAAATTTGTTTTTGCTCACCCCTCTCTTATTACCTCGGGGTACTAGGCAAAACACGCCGACCAATCGGTTTCAAAAAAAATAATTTAGCCCCCCCCCCTGAACAAAATCCTGGCTACGCCCATGATAATAAGTACTAAATACTAGTGATATTTATAAAGTATTGTATTATAAATATTTAGGTAGGCCATGAAAAACAAAGATTGCAAAACAAAAATTAAAATAACAACAATCAAAATAACAAATGAATATTTGAAAACAATAAACTATTATAAAAAAATGTTCTTAATTTTTTTCGATAGTAAATATCACAAGTGACATATCGTTGTAAAGTAGAGTAAAAAACACTTTCAAATATGCTATAGCCAACTTAGTGGCTCATAAGAAAAACTAAAGTTAGAGCTTGTAACTCGGAAACTAAAAGTGATATAAAAATTCTAAATACACCAATCAATTTTATATAAAAAGTGCTTTTAGACACCGTAAACAAAAAATACTTATCAACTTTGATAAAAAAGTTATAGCTATTTAATTAAAGAAATTCCGAATTTTCAGATTTTTGGGCATACTGCCTAAACCACATAGAATTATTAATATTTTCTGATGTAGTAACTAGTAATACTCACACCTTCCTTACAAACAATTCATCTCATTTAACCAAATCTGTATCTCTTACGTTTATCTTGAACACTCTGTATATATAATTTTCAGAAAACTGTATTAATGTAAAATGGCAGTAATATAAGTACTTAACTATGGCAAATTAATCTTATTATCTTTTATTTTACTCTGAAATACTTTCATTATTATTCAACAACAAAAAGAAAAGTTAGATATTACATGAAATGTCTTGATTCAGGGTAACATTGCAGCTGTAATTGAGTGAAGTGGAAATATAAATCTTGACTTACCTCCTTCTTAATTATCATTCTGTGAATTTTACGATGGATGAAATTTCTCATGTATTAATATTAAAGTTTAAATAGCCACATAAATTTCTGAAGCGTTTCCAGTATTTATATTTTTCAATAACAGAATTTACATTTAAATTACAACTCATTCGTATTTATATGTATATAGGGTTTTACATTTAGAGGGTTTTTAGAAATCAACCTTTCCTCAACTCTAATTAATGATCAATGTTTTGTGCTTTTGATAAAAAAGTTTATTGCTATATGTATATACAATAATATAAATATAAGCATTATATATATATATTATATAGGCTGTCCCATTTTAAAACCTCTACATGAATATCTCCTCAGATAAAGACACTAGCAGAAGATTTTTCAGATAAAAAATTTCACATTTCATGGGGGAATTAAAAGTATCTTATTAATTTCTTAAAGGGTTAACGGTTTCAAAATTACCTTTTTTTAATTGAAACCAATATTTTTTCATAAAATCTATTTTTTTAAATAACCCTCAATGGAGTGATACCTTTGTAATATGTTAAAAAATAAAGCCTATTTATTTATCTTATTTATTAGTTATTTTAAGCTTCAGAGGGTAAAATGTGAAAAAAAATTTTTTTTTGGTCATTGAAAGTCTTTAAGAGGTGTGATAATAATCAAATTTATTTAAAAAAAGAAAAAAAACCTATTGAATTTTTTGGCGGGGGGTGGGGGACACTCTCGATTTTCGTCACCTCCTCTTATCGTCACATGTATGCAATCTACAGTTACCACTGCGAATAAAAAGAGGTATTTAATATATTTTCACATATCTTCTCATTAATAGGCATGATGCCAGTAACAAAGTATCACTGAAATTATGATTTTAAATAATGAAATAGGTTAAAAAGATTCTAAAAAAGATATTTATTTTTATATTAAAAGCGAGATTAATATGATTTTTGTTAAAATAAAAACACAAAATACAGCAATCCGCCATGTTAGATAAAACACCAGTCAGAGTGGATGACGTCACGGCTAAGTAAACATCATTTTTATTTCATTAATATCTGCACTGTTTATAAATTATTTTGTGGTTTTAAATTATCAATTTGCTAAGTTTTGTGTTACCAAAACTAAAACCTAGAAACGTTAGCGATGGAACATGGATTTATTAATGTTGACAAGAAGTCTTTACATAGGCGTGACGTCAAAAATGCGCTATGACACCTGCGAGGGTTTGGCGTCAAATTCAAAATTAGTTTTAAAAGAGTCAATTTTTGTGATTAAACCTTAATTTTCTGCAGAAATAAGTATTTGTTTGGAAATAGGAGACAAGTAAGATTATCATAAAATAATAAATATTTTATAATAATAATTATTTTTAGACTGAGTGAACGGATCAATGTGTACGTTGATTCGGAACCTATATAGCAAATATTCTTTAAAAATGTTCTACTAAAGCGTTGTTGATTCTAAAGGACTTTTGCTCACGTTTCCATTTATCTCCGATGAAATGGTCGGATAACCAGTTAACATTTTCTCTGTTGAACCTGTGTAGTGATTTCAGGTCTCTTTTATCAAAGTTATTGCCATTACACATGTGCACACTGAGTCTTCTATTGACCAGACTTCCAATTTTTGAACTATAAATTCGCTGTTTTTAGTACGCTTTTTTTTTCAGAAAATATTTAAATAAACTCTCTACTTGAGTCAAATCAGGTGGGAACAACTAGACGTGGTTCCTAAACTTATTATGCCCACGGACTCCTTCTCATAGCAAAAACATAACCATGAACCCCCAAGTGAAATAACTCTACACACAACTGCAAATGCCGACAATGAAAGTGCAAACGTATGAAATCCAGAACACAGAATAATATCCATATGTTTATACTAGTATATTATTACCGTCGTATATTTTCATAGAAAAATGTATTATACATATAGTGACAATAACATATAATATAATACAATGAAAAATTTAAATGTACATTTTTTGGGTAAATGAAAAATAAACATAATATATGTCTGATATGAATAAATGTGCTCCATATTTTTAGTGCAAACTTACGGACTCAAATTTTTTTTAAGCTTACATCATTAACTTTAAGACTATCAAATGCCACAAGACCGTCGAGACCCCTTTCCCCTGTTATTAATAAATTAACAAATAACTTGAATAGTAATATCTCAACTTGGCGCGATCTTACAGACTCAAACTTTCTTTTAAATATAGCTTACATCATTAACTTTAAGACTATCAAATGCCCTAAGACCATCGAGACTCCCTTCTGCTATTATTAACAAATTAAAATTGATAAATTAACAAATAACTGGAATAGTTAATATCTCAGCTTGGCGCGATCCTACTTTTTCCAGTTTTTTATTATTATTATAATCAATATCAGCTGTAGCTATTCATAATATTGAAAATGGGTGACAATTATTTTACTTTATATTAAAACTGTCGTGGACGCCCTGACGTTGTCCATGCACACCCAAATTAATTTTAATTTACTACAAACCTCCTCTGGGGGTCCGTAGGAATCACTTTGTGAACCACTAAATTAGATGAAGTAGAGATAAAAAAGAAAACTCATGATTTGTTTCTATTTTTTTAATTTTATTTTCCTAGGAATTTTTAATAATTACCCGAATAATATGAATTGAAATTTAATATGTTAAGTTATTTAAAGTGAATGATCAATGTACATTTATAAACATAGCTGTTGTTTATGTTGACTAAAAAATTTAAAAGGCTATATAAATCCAAAAACATTGTTTTAAAAAATAATTTTATTGTGACATATTACGTTCAATCGAAACATATGTATACATTCTATATACATACTACATACATTACTACAGTAAAATAAAATTGTGTTTCTAAAATAGTTGTAGCATATTGAACTATCATACAGACTGTAGTTCCGATAGGAGACACTATTTTACTTTTTTATTTTCTACAACTTTTATTAAAGAACTTTTATATTAACTGGAGTCTAGCTTCATAAATACGAAGAGTATGAGAGAAATTGTATGGTCATCTTTGCAGAAATTTGTTAAATTACTTTTCTGTACTTTTAAATTATGTCTTTATTAATTATAACATATATTCTCGAAATATTAATTTTGTATAGTATATATACCAGTGTTTATGTAGTTAAATTAACTATTTTTTGTTAAAATATGATAAATTATTGCTTATCTGTTTACTTTAATGAATTTTGTTGTTTACATAATTAATTTTGATAAATTAATTTATTGCGAATAATTTTTATTGAAAAAAGATATTTGGAGTACCTTATCAAAAAATTTATAATTTCATCCCATGTATATACATACATATTTAATCTGTGCTAATTCAAATATGTTTATAATTTCGTTTGTATATGCTGATAAAAATACAATCAAAATTAGGAACATAATGACTTCATATCAATTTTAACAAACGAGTTCTGGTTGATTATGTTTTACGTATGTAAATTTAAATAAAATATATGCAAATAAAAAAAACATACAATATGTTATGTAATATAACCAAATAAATATGGTAAAATTGAAGATAATATTACGGAAGTATGAAGTAAATAAAAATTGATAGTGATTAATCGATATTTTTAAAAAATAATCCATATTAAAATATTTTTGTAAATTAAAATTTATATTTTTTTTCTAGTGATGGCTGGGCAGATAGAAGTGACGTCATAAAAGACTACGAAGCCGTCGCCCACGGGAGCTTCTCTATTCGTATTCATTCGCCTTATATCCACGCTTTTGACTCGTACTACCATAATTTAAAACCAGGCAACAATACTAGAAACCCATGGTTCAAAGAATTTTGGCAAGTTAAGTTCGATTGCAAATTCCGTACAGATGATGACCTCGGAGAACATTCTTTACAAAATGGTGTTAGAATTAAAAGAAATTTAGATTGCATAGACAGTTTTATAAATGGAAAAAATGTATCTATTTGTGATCAAAAAAATGACGATTTTAGTGTCGATAAACGTGATAGTAAATTATTTTTTAATGATAAAAATAAAAACTACGGTAGTAATTATAACGGTAAAAGTTTTTACAAACAATCTAACGGTTTAGTTCGAAACATGTTAGGTGCTAATAACTTTTCAAGTGCGGGTGAAAAATTGAACATTGATGAAGAGATGGCTGTGACAGGATTGATGGATGAATTTACCACCGAGAGGTTGATAACGACCACCACAGCAGTTAAAGAACCAAAATACTGCACAGGTAAATTCTTATTTGGTGTTTCTATTAGAGAGTGCGGATAAATTTTTATATTTTGTTTCGTAATTGATGTTGATGATTTTCCGGTACGATTACCATTTTTGATTTTGCATCTCCCTTTAAAATATATTATAATCTATTCATAAACACATATTAAAGTACAAATAATTTGATTTTTCTCCACTCAACTTTGATTCAATGTTCCCGCTAATTTTTACAGAATTATCGGTTCACTCAAGGTATATAAAGACAAGGTAGTCTCAACAATTCCTTGACCAATCAGCGTTGGCGCGGGAATTGACGTCACCTGGGGGATCTATTCAAATGTCATAAATTTTTAATAGAATATTAATTACAAAAAATTCCTTTATTTATTCTTGTTTTCGTATTTTTGATATTTTAACAACACATACAATCAAATAAGTACAAATTCGACATTTTAAAATCATAAAAAAGCTGTCAAAGACAATTTGGTCAATTCGGGAAGCATCATTTTTACTATTCTTAAGTTGGCAATACGTTATATGATTCTGACAGCACTTTATGATTTTGCTATGTCGAATTTGTACTTATTTGATTGTATGTGTTGTTAAAATATCAAAAAATACGAAAACAAGAATAAATAAAGAATTTTTTTGTAATTAATATTCTATTAAAAATTTATGACATTTGGGGGATCTACCCAGGTGATGTCAATTCCCCGCCAACGCTGATTGGTCAAGGAATTGTTGAGACTACCTTGTCTTTATATACCTTGCGTTTCACTGACATAACAAAGTTTAAAACTTAACATTAAACTAATATTTTTCCAAGTATATTTTTTATGTCATAAAATTCTAGGAATTTTTTTAATATCTTACGTATGAGTTATAAGGTACTGGCACTAGTCTTGGATATGACTCCAGTAATGGATATTTTTTAATTAAATGTACTGAATTAGAAATATGTGTTGATATTTGATTACTACCATTTCTGAATATTATTCTATATACATTTAACTGTCTTACAGCGCGATTTGATGACAATCGGCCAATTGGTGTCAAAATGGTGGACATTTAAATTAATGATTAGTATAATTTATTAATTAATTATTATGTAATCATAGCAACTGCTTCACACTGTTTCAAATTTGACGATTATTTCTTTCTTTTATATCTTTTGTGTCATAGTACTTATTATTTTGTAATCATTAGCAAGTGTCCATCACTGCGTGCTCATTACTGGTTTTATATTATCCATTACTGGAAAAAAACATAAACAAAATAAAAGGCTATAATTTAAAAAACAAACTATGTTTGCAGAATTTGGTAATTAAATTGAATAAATAAAGAGTTACTTATTTTATTAGTAACATGAGTTCATGAGAATTATAAAAAGACGCCCGTGAATCTCAAAAACAGTAAACCTTGCTCTTATAGCGGCTATAACATGCCAATTCCTTATTAAATTTTTTTAAATAAAAATATCTATATAACAGATCATACAATATCTCAATCTATGGTTCGTTTAATATACATACATAAATATATCATATACGAAACAGGACATAGATTAATGTATAAATGATTAATATGCCATTCATTTATAAGCACTTTTTAATAAAAAAGAGACACATATAAAAAAGTCTTTTATGTCTTATTATCATCAAACATTCTTTAATATCATTTTTAACAGCAGGTCGTATTAAATTTTAATTACTTATTATTAAAAACAACTTCACTATTAATCAAAACAGTTAACAGCTTCTCTTTAATTACCGTTAAATTAAATATACGAGTATAATAACAGTTTAACCCAAAAATATGTAATAATATCTTTATTTATTTACTAAATTCATTTATATTTTATTTTCGACAAATCAAATTAAATTTTTAAATAGAAAAAAAATATACCAAAATTGAAAGCTAAGGTGGTCCATCACTACAGAAAATAGAGCTCAGATTATATCTAATTGATTTAATTTTTTTCTTAAATATCTTGAAAATTACATGAGTTAAAAAAATCTAATTTGACTAGTTTATATCCTATAACTAAAGTTTGGGTTTGTAACTCGGAAACTAAAAGTGATATAAAAATTCTAAACACACCAATCATTAATTCTACATAAAAAGTACTTTAAGAATCCGCAAAGAAAAAGTACATATCAACTTTGACAAAAAAGTTATAGCTATTTAAAAATTTCCGAATTTTCAGATTTTAGGGTATACCGCCTAAACCACATACAATTGTTATTATATATATTTTTTATTAATATTTTCGATGTAGTAATACTCACTCCTTCCTTACAAATAATTCATCTCATTTAATTGAATCTGTATCTCTTCTCGTTTAGGAAATCCCCATACATTTCACGCTTATCTTGGACACCTTGTATTAAATAATTGTCAAATCAAACTTCTGGGTAAAGATATAATTTTAATACATTCAATAATTGATTATATATTGGTTAGGTATACCTATACTGTCTTACAATTAGTGTAGATAATTATATACTGAAAGCCATCGAATTTGAAACAATTAATATTAACTATAACAAATATCCTGCACCCAAATCGAGAAATTAGTTTAATTTAAATTTATCACCTTTCATTGAAATCGCCTGAATTGTTATTCAAAATCAAGACAAACAACCGAAACACAGAAACCGCATGTTTTACGCCAATTTGTCGGAATCCCTTTGAGACAGAAGTGAACTACGATAGATTTGTCTAGGAGTTTAAATTGGTTTAATACTCAAAACACACAACTATAAACATTCACCTTTAAATCTTTTCTGTAAATTGTTAAATCTAATACCGATCAACTTTCAAGTAAACAGTTCAAGATTAATGTTCTCATATAGTATGAGTACATTATTGCACATGTAAATCTTTTCACACAGTTTAAATTATCAGTGGGATTTGTATATCTCTTTATCTATTCGGTATGTTACTATAAACTATTCTATGTATGTAGGTACAGTGTTTTACCTGTACATTATGAACGTTTTTCGAGTTAAAAGATTATTTGTTATAAAATTATGACATATATTTATAATTGAAGTATTTTAATTTAATCTCGATAAAAATCATAAGATATCAGTGGATAATTACCTCGAAAAATCTCACTTATATTGATATTATATAGTATATAGTATGTATAATACACGAAAAAAGAAAATAATTTGAAGATATCTTAATAATTCAAACAAGAAATTTTAATTCTTATATTTCAATTTCATTTTCTTATTTGCATGAATACAAGATGAATCAAATTTTAAATTAAAATTATTTTACAAGATACAATATAGACTACTAACGAAATATATATATATATATATATGTACATACTGTACACAGTATACAGGGTTAGTCAAAAATAAGGACTTGACGATTTATTTTCGTTACTATCACTTATACACATATGTATATGTATATGAAAAATGTCTTATACCCGGTATTATAATGAATTTTCTTGAGTGCAAAAGATAATTAGCTTCCAGCTAATGCTATCTGCTAGGCACTAAATATAAATAACAACACACTCATAGATGTAGCGAATGAAATCGTACATATGATAACCTTGACGCTTGCGAATAAATAGAAATAAGCTACTTAAAATAAGTGCTGCAAAGTGTACGTTATAAAATCATTTATATTATTATAGATTTATTACCACTGCTTTAAAATATCGAGCAATTTCATAATAATTTGACACCTAGCAGATAGCGTTAACTGGAAGCTAATTTGCTTTTGCACCCAAGCAAATTCTTTTTTTATTTAAAAGTATACTTTTTAGGCAACTTTTTTTCTATATCTTCACAGATTCGTATAAAGGTTATATTTTGTATCATTTGAAATACCTACTTGCAATTTGGAAAAGAATGAAAAAAATAAATTTTCAAAAATTAAAATAAGTATCAAAGAAGGCGCTGAATTGAAAAAAGTATAAGAAGGAAAGCTAAAAAACATTTATGGCGTCATAGTAATAAAAAAAAAGACTGTCTACAATATGAGTTTTTTTGACATACTTAATTGACAGTTAAAAAATAAATCTACCAGTCCTTACATTTGACTAACCCTGTATAAGGTACAACTGAATCCTTTGTCTGAAATTTGTAATTTCAGTGTCATCCACACGTTTTTGAATATTTATTGTATCAATTAAATTAAATTAACACTATGAAATACAGTGCTAATTCATGAATTATTTTTGTAGTAGAGCAATATAATTCATACTGTTTTTCATTATTTCTATAAATGCGTTGCTATGATTCATACTCGCACATAATTGCTTTTGTATCAAATTTGTAGTTTAAATTTGTTTTATGTTATTTAATAATTCGCTGTGATATAAATGATGCAGGTATTTTCCAGACCGAGAGAAAATGTGACAAATAATTAAACATTTTCTACACCGGTGGTTGCGGCCTACGGGCGGATATTCGATCACATATAAGAGCTAAATTAATCTGTCAATACAAGTATATTTTAATTTATTGCTTCTCCGAATTCGTGTTGTGGCAGATAAATAAAGTAGTATAAACAACATTATTTTGCCTGAAAAAATACACCTGTATAGGATTTTGGTTTCTTTTTTTACAAAAACTCTCTTCTTGCTGCACTACTTAATTCTTCGAAGTGTCGATTCTTTATATAACGCCCGAAAAATGTTTTAAATTTAACTGAAATTTGTACTTACTTTTGATTGTTATATCATGGATTATTATATAAAAATCGACACAGTAACTATCAAAAAGAGTTTGTAAGCATATATGGTTACTACAAAAAAAAAACTTTTAGGTGTATTTGGAGTTTAAAGTTTATTGGTGTGATTACTTTTCATCATGTCCTCGAAAATATACATTTCTAGACTGTTACTATTTGCTCATACTTACATATTTTTTGTTATTTTTTCTTGAGAATATTAGAAAACCTATAAGATTAAGAAAAAAAGGTAATCCGCCATCTTGGGGTATCCACCATATTAAATTTAGTACGATATTAGATATATCTTGGGTTGCATAAAGCAAAATTAATCACAATTAGTTAATCAGTTGTTTTAAAACCATTATTACGTCAAATCTAAAAAACAATCACGATTATGATATATTTTATAAGGTAAATAATTATCATATTTAGTGAATTATTCATTTACAAATTCAGATTAAGTTTAGAATTAACATTAATCATGGTTTGAAAACAACTGATTAACTAATTGTGGTTAATTTTGCTTTATGCAACCCGAAGATATACTATTTATTATCACGTGTACAAAATTGCAAATCGATATGATAATTATAAGTTGGGTGAAAAGTGAATTGTAAAATTTGCTTACAAATATACAGGTGAAACTAAACAACTTTAAAAAAATGATAATACAAGTCCATAGAAAAGGTGTATAAATTCTACAATATAAAATTCCAACCAACAATAGTAGTGTTGTAAGACTGTAGTTAGTCTAATTGTTTTAATTTTGTTTTAAAATACATTAAATATAATATATAAAGGAAAAGTAGGTATATAAAAATAATAATGTCTCTACATATTTTTTTTATATATTTCATTATCCAGATGTTTATATACTATTTCAGATATAGAAAACAAAAATAAAATGAAGAGACCGTTCTGACAGGACCCATGTCTACGCAAAGTTTTATGTTATCCTTGTTCAGAATTTGAAAACAACTCATGTCAAAATTCTTTAAATGTGTATGTAAAATAATTATTGAACATATGGTGTGATTGTTTATAATTATTTTCGACTTTTTGTTATAAAACAAAATCCTTAATTTACATCATGAAGAAATTATTTAATTATAATAACCTATTAATAATATATTTATTATTAATAACAACGATACTTTTAAATATATAAAATTTTTCGTCAGAAATTTCTATTTTTGAATTTTATTTGCAACGATGTCTATTAAAAGAAAAACTCAAAGACTTTCATGAGACTAGTTATTACAAACATGACGGATTGTATCCACTGGAATTGATACTTAAGTATTTATGAATAGACAGAAAAGATATGAAATAACCTGGAAGTTTCTTGTGAAAGAATATTTCTCTTTTCATAGTTTTAAATAGGTCATTAAAATTAATATTTGTATTAAATAGTTACACAATAAAATACAGTTTATTTTTTTAATATAATACATATTTTAGGTACCTATTACCTATCCTATACACTACTCTGCAAAAGTTTAAAACCACCTGAAAAAAAATCGATTTTTGGATTTATTCAATTCGTCTCACAAGAGGAAGCAACAGCACGGTCCATGAGAATTTCAATGAGCTTGTGGTATGTCAAACTAGAGCAAAAATAAAAGGACGCGTGTCCAACAATTTGATCTCATAGGCCTTAATTACAAAGATAATTAACATTGAAAATTTGTGTATTCAATATAACCGTGTATTATGTTCGCTCGAAATATAAGTGTGTTGGCCCTACGGTCAACGCGCTGGCGTCTCGCCTGGTTTTAAGATTTTAATTTTTATTTTTATTTACAATTATTTTTTATTTTTTTGTACACATTACCTCTACACTTGCGTAAAATTCGATAAATTAGACATAAATAAAATATATATTATTATTGACGATAGATGTTTGTGGTTTCTTTCAAGTTTGTTTTTTATTAAAACTTTTCAATTTATTAATTAAAAACTAATGAATTGTGTCAATAATAAATTAAATTTACTTTAAAACAAATTAATAATTATGTACTGGCGTATATATCAATATTTTCATTGTTAATAATAATATATGTTTTATTTATGTCTAATTTATCGATTTTTACTCAAGTGGGAGAGGTAATGTGTACAAAAAAATAAAAAATAATTGTAAATAAAAATCAAAATCAAAATCTTAAAACCAGGCGAGACGCTAGCGCGTTGACCGTAGGGCCAACACACTTATATTTCGAGCGAACACAATACACGGTTATATTGAATACACAAATTTTCAAAGTTAATTATCTTTGTAATTAAGGCCTATGAGATCAAATTGTTGGACACGTGTCTTTTTATTTTTGCTCTAGTTTGACATACCACAAGCTCATTGAAATTCTCATGGACCGTGCTGTTGCTTCCCCTTGTCAGTAATTTTTCGCTGTGAATGGTCCAATTTATTCAAAATAACTATTTGAGCTCGTTGTTCTTTCGAAATTTGCTGTGCTTTCCCCATTTTCGTGTTTTCTGTAAAAAAAATTTGTTTTGGGGATCACACAATATTGAGGTTAGGTCATTTGAAACGTGAAAACAATGCAATTGTCGATGCAGAAAATCGAAATACAAGGTACAATAATGATAATAGGTATTGTAAATATAGAATATACACACCTAATTTTAGGGAAAAAGAAATGTCACTATGGCAAAGCTGAGACAATTTGAATTAACACTTCAAAATACTTGTGAGCGCCTGGTAACCGACGCGACCGTCCAGTTATCGGGTGAGGAACATATTCTGTTACCGGTAAATACAAACACGTTGAATATAGGGGTCAGAGAAGAAGAAATATTAGCAAAAGTCTAAAAAAATTTATTATTATTTATTTATTTTTATATTATTGAATTTTTAACTACATTTTGATAAAACAAATTCTAAAACAGACAAATGTTTATGTTTAATATTTATCTGTCTCTTTTAATAATGGATTTTATTATTCATTTCCCCTATCGTTGCAATAACATTGACGCCTATGATACTTTGAAACTTTTGACGTAAATTTATTCATAACAAATCATGATATATAACATTTTAACTAAGAACTTTTATGTTACGTACATATTAGGTTCTAAGATCTTCAAGTTTCCTTGACCATTTTAATCTCTTTAATGGTAGACGAGATTTATGTATTTTGGGCTTGGGAAAAGTTTTCTGTTTATAAACTTCATGTGCGTACATATGTATATAAGATAATTAATATTGATCTTTCACTTTTCTTAATACAAATATTACATGTTACACTTAACGAAGAAGGCGTAGGTTCTAACTCTTTTAATAATAAACAACAATGAAAGTTATTTTGTATTTTTTATACATCAGATTTTCTTTTTATTTTAACATAAAGGTATATTTGACCACGTATATATGGCCTATATAAATTTAAAGAAATTGAAAAACGTTATGTATAAGACACTATCGCACATAGCAAATGTGATTTGGATAATATATTCGAATTGGATCAAGAAAGGTCTGATAGATAACGCGTGTAATTTAATTCTGTCTACATGAATTGATTTTGAAATGTTTCATGAAAAAAAAGATTTGAAAACATATTGCATGCTATTATATTTCAATACATTTTTGAACTTTCCTTTTGTTGATACCGATAAAATGGTGGTACATATTTTTTACAGATTGAGATAGCTATTTGAAACTTGCACGGTAAATATGATTTAAAGTATCGACATCTTTACAAAATCTAGGGTTTATGAATTATATTAGTAGGTTTTTGTTTTCAACAATATCTATAATGTATGTATATACTTAACTGAAATGGATATACAGTGTATTCTAAATTGATTAAGACATAGGAAATTTAACATGGGGGCTATTAGAAATGTTGTAGTAACCTTCGGTCAAATTTAACAATGTGTCATTGGTGCATTTTGAAATGCCGCCTCGAAACTAACTGATAAATTTTAAATTAATCAACAGTATTTTGTTTTCAACAATAAAATAAGCATCCTAGATAAAATTATAATTATATTTTTTGGCAGATATAAATTTGAAAACAAAATACTAATTACTATTTTATTAAATTTTGTGGCGGCATTTCAAAATGCACCAATGACACATTGTTAAATTTGATCAAAGGTTACTACAACACTTCTAATTGTCCCCATGTTAAATTTCCTATGTCTTAATCAACTTGGAATACACTGTATAACTACACACATTCATAAATATCCAATACAATAATGTACTTTTAGGGTTAAAACAACAAAAACGAATATCTTATGCTTTATCATTTTGTTGTCCGTCTGTCTGTCCCTCAAGACCTTTCTTTCAAATACGGCTAGAGATATCAAGTTGATATTAATATCAAATACTAAGAGTTCCAGTAAAGGAAAAAATCCGAAAGTCATTAATTTCTAATTCTATGTGGAATTATTACGTGACAAACTTATTTTGCGGTTTCTTTCATACAGCGTTTACGTATAGACGCCTACACACAAAGACGCTTTGAGAATCGGGTCCATTGTCTACGGAACTAACTATTGTCAATATTATATTTTGTATAATAATACGGAACCTTCGCGCAAGTCCTACTCACAAATTATCTATGTATCTATGTATGGATCTTGGCTTACACCCAGAGGCCAAGAGCCATATTAAGATCTCAACAGAAGCCTCAAGACTTGTATGTATCTATATATTTCTGGATTTTTAATCATGTGTTATTAACCCTGTACGGGGTTTTTGATTAAACCATTTGAAAGGTACACTGTATTTAAATTTTGACTACAGTACTGAATTTAGATTTAAAATAACTTTAAAATGACATATCAATAATACCTAGATTTCTATTTAAAAATTCCATGTATGTAGACTCCTTGTTCGCCTTAATATATAAAGTATAAAAACATTTAAATGATATAAATAACACGATTTTATATCAAATGTCTAACCAAATAAGTATTTACACCTTCCACACAAGTTTGTGGATTTTTTTGTTTGTTTTAATCAAATAAATGAATAAGTATTTATTTTTACAGGAGAAGAAAATTTGAATTATAAATATAAACAAGATTCAAAGCTGAGTTTCGTGATCAAAGCTATCTACACTTTGGCTTACGGGCTGCATTCCATGCAACAGGATATCTGTGGGAGGGAGTCGACTGGAATCTGCCCCCAGATGTACCCTTTTAACGGATCCTTATTTAAGGTACACGTGTTCTTCTATTTAAGCATTTGTATTATTTGTACAATTTTAATTAAATTAGAAAGCACATACTATAATTATTTAATAATGAATGAATATACTAGAATAATTTCTAAATAAAAATGTATTCTTCAGAAGTGGCACTTATTTTGAACTGATACAATAATTATATTTTTAATCGCGATAGTACACTGACGGCCAAAAGTTTGGATACACTTACCTATATTCATCTTTGATATATATACAGGATTCTCCTGCTTTCCCAGATGTTTTTTTTACTATTAATTAATTAGTTAAGTCTTAATTTATATTATTTTTAGAGATAATTTTTTTTTTATTATAATAATTTTTTGTTTATGTATAAATGAGTTACTCTAAACATTTGTAATGGCTATTTCTGATCATTTGCAATTGTAAGCTCAGTTTTTCTAAGTTGCTTATTTTTTTTCGTAAATTACGATTCTGCAATAAAAAATATGATACCAATTGAAAAAAAAATTTACCCCATAAAATTCCATAAATTATAAAAACTCATAGCAATAATAAATGTCCCCCTCGAAAGGTTACAACTTTGATTCAAAATATTGTTTAGCATCTTGCTTAGTTTCCGAAATATTGACCTGGGAAAATTAAAATGGAGCACCCGGTATATTTAATACTTCACAGATAACGTTAGCTGAGCTTTTGTTCTAGAACAAATTCTTTACATATTTGATAGATTTGTTTTATTTTAATTTCATTATTAAAAGTAGTAATTTCGATAACATTTAATCGATTAATGGTGTATCCAAAATTTTCGCCAGTAGTGTATAACGAAACATGAAATAACTCCAGGAGACCTGAAAAAATTGAATTATTCAAAAACCAAAGCACAGTGAAATTTCGTTTATCCGTCGTCACTCTTTTAACCGTCAACAGTATACATATTTTTTATGTTTTATACGTCGTTGCATACGTTATCCAGCCCCCATGCTGTGATGCGTTTGTTATTGACACGATGTGTCACACAGTCTTTGTTACATACATGTAATATGCAGATATACATGTATAGATTTTTTATAACACGTTCTTTTGTAAAATATTTTGAACAAGGTATACTGATATCCGTCTATATAAGAATGTATATCCGTGCCTGATGGATAATTAAAATTGTACTATGATTAATTAAACAGAGCCAATAGCCGATAATATTGTATTTTTCATATATACATACTACATGGGCTGAAAAGTCTTTGACCTAACAATGAAAAAACGATTTTTTTAATAAAAAAAACTTTTTTATTCTTTGACATAATCTCCATCTAGAGTAATGCACTTGTTCCAACGGTCCTCTAACATTTCAATACCGGTCTTATAGTGGTTCGCATCCAGTCTCTCAAAATAGGCGTTTGTTTTCAACTCGACATCTTCATTCAAGTAAAATCTTTTGCCAGAGAGCCACATTTTCAATTTCAGTTGAGTGCCAGGTCAGGAGAATACGGTAGGTGTGGAACCAATTCATAACGCAATTTTTTCATATGTTAACATTCATGAAGGATATGACCAATACGTTCTTTTGAGATGCCTATGGTGTTAGCTAGCTCACTCGCAATGTTTTCAGAAGTAACTGCCTTATTTGGCCTTCCTGAACATGGTAGATTATTTGTGCTCGTACGGTGACGACGAAACTCAGCAAACCAATATTTTACGGTTGAATTAGTTGGGGAAGATGTGCCGTAACACTTATCAAGATATTCCTTTGTTTGGACAATATTTTTTCCAGTCAAAAAACAATGTTAAATCAAAACACGATATTCACTTTTTTCCATCAAAAGTAGCGTCACTTCGAAAACTGTAACTTGAACAATTCTAGTTAAGGTTGGTACCCTATGAAAATCATAAGAATTTTTGTTTATGTCACCATCTGTATGCCAGGCCAAAGACTTTTCAGCCCACATATTTATATAGACACATATTTGTAGGAGGTTAAATGTGTGATACGAAAACTTCTAACATATAACTTATTGATTAATATTAAAAATAATTATCTGAAAAGGTATGTTAATAATTGAATTACTTGGTATTGAAAACTGAACGTACAATTATAAATCAAAATAAAAAATATGCGATATGAAAACTAATATTTCGCTAATTGGAACTGGAAAAATTAAATAAAAGTACATAGGTACTTGATTTTAAAAAGAACACTCCACTGAATTCATAAATCTATACACAAATATAGAAAAATGTTAACATCGTTATTAGTTAAATATTTAAAAATCACGTAGTTCACAAAATAATTACTAGTGAACTTTTAATTGCAAAAACGGAAAGACGATATAATTCAATGATTTTCATAATGCATTGATTCCATTGTTATTATGAACATTTATTGTTTGTAAAAAACCGTCATTCATTATCGGTGATTAACTTTTAATAGTGCAAATGTGTATGCATTTGTACAGTTCAGTTCATTAAACAAAATTAACTTTGTTTTCAAACGTTATAACAGCATATATAATTACACTCTGCTGCATATTAATTAAGGGGTCACTTAAAAAATAGCTTGTTTTCAAATGCTTGTAACTTGGTCAAAAATGGACATTTTTCAAAACTTTTTTCTTCTTCTATTATACCTACTTTAATATGTTGCAATTTGTTCCTAAACATCTTTTCATTTTTCAACTTTTTTAAGTTAATTTTTTTGAAAAAATTGCATACTTTGAAACATCATGCATTAATCTAGAAAATGGAATTTTAAAATAACCATTTTGTATACAATTTCAATATCTTGAAATCAGTAGTTAGGGAAAAAATGCGGCAAAAATTCACGAAGCTAACACAGTTTCAGTGAAAATCAAGAAAATATAATTCAAATGAACATAGTCTGAATAATTTTGGTGATACAAAAAAAAATGAAGCTTAAATATTACAAAAAATATTCAAACTTTAAACAGAATAAGAAAGTTAACTAATTAAACAGTAAAACTAAACCAAACACGTAAAAAACAGAAGTAAAAATGATAAATTACACAGCCTCGTAAGAAAGGATTTGTACTCTTAACTGGACTATATTTTTCTTACGTATTTTTGGGTGCTGAAAACATTTTCACAATAAGAAAGCTCATTATAACCTTCAATCAAAATAACAAAAAATAGATTTTTATATCAATTTTGAGAGCATTCTTTTAAATGCAGTTAGATTTAATTAAAAATATATTTAAACAATTAAATAAATGCCAATTTGAATTCTACAGTAAAATTTAAATATTGGAACATAATTTAAAACAATGGTTTTTGGTAGAAATGATAAAAACAATTACAATTCAAAGCCCTCCTTAATTGACAATATTTTACTGAGCTATGTATAGATGATTTGTTAAACCTTTCAACAAAAATTAAATTGTTTATATTTTTTCAAAATAAAGCCACTTAATTAAGGTTGACTATCCATGCATATACCTGGAAATAAAAATAGACTATATATGAAACTGGTCACTTCAAAAACTTTATTATATTTGTGTTTGTTCAATAGTACAAGCTAATAACCCCATCCTACATGTATAATATTAATTATATAGATGATAGATGCAGTATGCAAAATGTACTGTATGCAGTCCACTTCAATAACATCATTATTTTGTAAAAGTAATGAGTAGCAAAAGCATAATATGTATATGAGTACATATCTACTGTATCTGTATTTACTTAATTTACTGATACCATTTATAAAATAATCAGTGGTCATTTAATATAGTATCTATTTGTTTGATCAATCTTATCAATTAATGGATATTATATTAATTACGATAGAATACTTGGATAATCAAAGGTCACATAGAATCTACATATAACGCTGTTTGATGTTATTAATAATAAATTAAGAAATAAGAAAAGAAACAATAGTGTAAGTGTATCTACTTATAGAATTTTTTACTCAGAAATTATCAACTTTATAGAAAAAGTACAAGATACAAAAAAATGTTTATTTTGGTCTAATAAAACTTAAAGAATAATTTATTATAATTTTTAAAAACTTTTTCTATTTATTTTATTCTAAGCAAAAACAAAAATATACGAAATGTTAAAAAAAAAATCTAAAATAATTCTTCAAGTTTTATTAGACCAAAATAAACATTTTTTATATCTTGTACTTTTTTTTAAAGTTGATGATTTCTGAGTAAAAAATTTTTGAATGTACTAAATCTCAAAAATATTTTATTAGATATTTTGTAAAGTTTAGGTTGTTCAAAAAAAAATGTATTATTTATTATTAATACAGCCGGCTTTAGTCAACTTTCGTGTCCAAAGGGTTAAGATATTATTTCATCATAATAAAATATAAAATATTTTCTCATAATTTTTTTCCATTGATGGTAATTACAAAAGATATTCTTCAAAAACGAAAATAAATAAATAATTTTATTTTGTTAATAAATTCCAAGCAAATCATTGACATATTTCGTTTACTATAAAATTTTCGTATTACATTTGTTTCATTTTACTCTAACGTGAAATGGAAGAGTAATTTGTTATTCAAGCTTCCAGCTTATATGCAAGCTTCTGAGTGGATGTAAATGAAACATTATGGTAGAGGGTAAAGAGACAGAATTTAAAATATAAATAAAATAAGGAAATACTCGAAAGATAAGTTTTAACGTGAAAAATCAGCCATTCTAAGTACATGCTTCTGCTTCAACATTGACCTATTTTCTTTTTTATGCCTCTTATCTTCTAATAGTCACAAATATTTCTGTTGTTATAACATCTTGAAATTGTATTCTTTTTAATAAGCAACAAAAATTACAAAACTTGATAAAAAATAATAATACATTTTTTAATAATAAGTACCCGCATTAAAAATACGTAAAATTTATATGAAAATTACGAGTAGTTTAAGTAGAAATCCGAATGTTTATATCAGCATTTCTCAAACTTTTTCAAACGGTGTTTCAATTTTTTAACCCAATAATTACATTCAGGAAATATTTCGTTTATTTATTTGCATAAAAAACACGTTTTTTATATTGTTTTGGGAAATACAAAAAAAATATAATCAAATTTTACTGATTGAAATTTACATTTTGACTCCCCACATGCCTAGGTATGAAAATTAAATAAATTATCTCTAAGATGCCCCCCTCTGTCTATTTTTCCTAAATTTGAAATGAAATTCTACTTGTTTGGACATAAATGTTGACATGCCGCATGCCTGGAATAAAAAAAAACACATTTTTAGCTCTATAGCGCCCCCACTCCCTTAAAATATTAAAAAAAAATTTTTACATGTTCAGTAAAAATTTCAAGTTTCTAGCTTATATAGTTTACGAGATATTTTGCTTTGACTTGAAAGGACGGACGGACAACAAAGTGAGATTAATAGGGTTTTTTGGAACTCTAATAAAATAGAACTATGATAGATTTATAAATAAATAATAATTTTCCTGAAAAGTACAATGGTTTAATTAATTTTCAATAATAAAAATATGCCAATTCAACAAGTTTTCCACATCTTCTGATTATTCCCATATTGAACCAAATCAATGTTCACAGAACACATGCATTGATTTGTAACGAAGTTAGTGTTTTATTTTTCCGTCACTAATAACATAGTGTGTCTGTTGCAGAGCTACCTAATGAACGTCTCGTTCTCCCTAGAGGGAGGCGACGCAGTGGAGTTCGACAGTCACGGAGACCCTCCAGGCAGGTAGCTGCGGTTTTACATCTCATATTCACTCCTCTCACTCTTTCACTTGTTTTTTTATACATTATTTTATAGTTTTTTTATTTTATTAATTGTTTTGTGTTGGTAGTAGGTAAATATATTTAAGATTGTTTTTTATATTTTATGTACATTTGATTATCTTCGTTCCACTAGTATAAATAAATTGCTCGTAAACAAAAGAAAAGATTAGTGTTTTACACGAATCTGAAACAAGACTGGCTTTTTTTATAAAACGAAATTGATAAAAGACGACACTAGTTAAGTATTTTTTAACTTAAGACAGGTTAAACGGTTATAATATCTGTGGCGAGACCGAAAGTGACGGATAATAATTAAGGGCACCTTCTACTTTTTCGGGTCAAAATTTTTTTTTTTAAATTTCTTCTTTCGACAGAATTTATCTACAGAAATCATATCCAGTTAATTTATGAAAATATACTTGTATTGAGAGAACAATTTGGCTCTTATGTGGGATCGTACATCCCCCCCTAGACAGCAGCCACATAGTTTAATTATTTGTCACATTTTCTTATACAAAATTAAATTACTTAATTTTATAAAATATGAAGCTACTGTCGGTTAAAAACTTTTTTGTGTTGTGTTATCTATGAATAACACAGCTATCAATTGCACTGGAAATACCTCGTAGAAAGATTTTGTTTGCGAGCAAGTTTTTTACAGACCACTGTTGTTTTTCCTTCACTTTTGATTTTATAAATATTTCTTGAAATTAATTATATAAACATTCATTTTATAGTAAATGAGTCATTCCGAAGTAAATACCTATAAAACAATCGATAAAATTGAAAATATTTATACATTTTATTGGCGAAGATGAGAAATATTATATCAGTTTCTTTGTACTTTTGGAAATTAATTAACTACTCTGGTACCCAAAATGAAATGAATGACGTACATATTATTTAAAATTTATTTAATACAAAATGACTCAATTGCTTTCTTGCAAATAATTTAAAATTTATACATTACTTTAAAAGTTTCAGAGATATTCATTTTTTTAAATATATGCAAAATAAAATATTTAAAGTATTATGTGTCTTGTAATTTAATGTGTATTTTTTTTTTATTTCAAACTTTATAATGTATGTATGCTCTTATCATAATAGATACTAATATATTTTTTAAATAATGTCTGATAATTATCTTATATTTAATTAGGACATTCATTTACTATAAGAAAATTGTAATCGTTTTACTTTTTTCGTTATTTCGTTGTAAGTCAGCTGTGGCCACCACATAACATTTTTATTCAATTATGATACAGAACTTTATATATTAAAAACGTAAGTTATACATGGTTATACCTATAAAATTAATAGAGCAATAATTATATTATTACTACCTGTTACCCGCGACTTCATTTGCGTGGAATTTACGTTAGTAAAAACAACACCATGAAGTTAAATTAGGTTAATAATACAGATAGATAATACAGTTTTCTATTATGATAGTCGATAAAACAGGTTTTTAGTGTCGCATTTGCACGATAGATGTCTACAAAAAAAATAAAATTATTTTATTATTTATTGATTCTAGTACCGAAAATTTCAATTAATTCTATACATATTTAACAAAGTTATTAAACAATTAAAAAACAAAAAATACTTCGGTGCCCAGACCTTTATAATAACATTTTTTAATACTTCATATAATATTTTCATGTTTCATTGTTTAAAAACACTTCAAGTACAAACAAAAGAAATAAAATACACCGTATATAACTCTTATGTATGTTGTCACATTAGATCGAGTTAGCCATGAAGTAGAAAAAGCCACCTAATTTGCGATCCGAGTTCTGACGGTAGTGGTGTAGCCCACCCCCGGGCGGGCGGGTCACTTAATATGCCGTACTGTTTACAACACATTTCTTACACACGCCGACAGATGGAGTCACTGGTGAAATATATTCACGTCGATTTACCCCCACTTCTGGATGACAGAGCACCACGGCGCGCGTAGCGAATTGAAAATATTATCTCTGTTGTTATTGGAAAACTATTTGGCTGGATTAACACAGTGATTGCCAGATTTGTTGGGTTGTTTTGAATTATGATGCTGTTTTACGTAACGATATGTTATAAAAGGTTAATTTTGAATTATAGATATATTTTATATATTTTATGAAAAATATATCAATTATTGTAATGATTGGTGACATTATTTTTAGCCATTAATTAAATTATAAATAGCGGTATATATTTTATATATCACTTAATAATTAATGTTAGATATGTTAATTTCAAAAAATACATTTATAAATATAGATGGAATTAAAATAAAACGGCCAAGTGCGTGTTGGGCACGCACATGATAGGGTTTCGTAGTCATTACGATTTGTAAAAAAGAGTTATTTCAAAATTTTTCATTAACAATTTTTACTACAGTGTTCGATATAATTTTCATTGAAAATACTAATTAAAAATCTACATTATAAATTATTTCAGATTTTTTTAATTGATAGTTTAGAAATTAGAGGGCGGGACGCTCTGATAACGACATTTAAGTGCAAATATATTGTGACTGAAGGGTTAAAATCAAAAGATCATATAACATTTTTTGTTACATTTTAGGATACCTATCAAAAGACACTCCAGGATTAAGTGAAATTTTTTTTAATATACTTTTCAGTCCATGGAATAGGGGTCCAAAAAGTTTTTTTTTTTCAAAAATCTTATCATTTCTGTTTTTGGGTTATCAGTCTTCGTCCGCATACCAAATTTCGTCTTAATCGGTATAAAATTTATATAGACAGACAGACGGACCGACAGTTTTCTAGTTTTCTACACTAAAAAAAAACATTTTCACATCTACATACAAATATCAGCTACTTATTCAAGTCTGAAAAGTAAGCCAGTATAATAACTAACGAAGCAAAAAACCGTATTTTCCTTTATTTAAATTTAATAATACGAATATAATATTTTTTATAAAAGTATCTAAAAACTTATTCGTGCTAGCATATCTGAATGACAAGTTTTCAGTTATACCTACCTCCTTCTCATTAGGGGAGTCAACACGGTAGCATATAAATTAGCATATAAATGCAATATTTGAATAGTAGAAATCCTCTATATTAATCTATTGTTATAATTTAAATAATACATTTACATAGTTTACTTGTACGTATTATAATAGAATCATTTTTGTATTGTTGTATGTATAAAATAATAGTTGAAATGGTTTCATATTTGCGATAGTATATTTTTTAGTTGTTTTGTAGGTATTATCATTTTACGAATGATTTTTATTCTGTTTGGAGTTGAATGCATTTTGATGATTAATGTCTCTACTTTTATATGATTTTTGCAAAATAAACTTTTATTCATTTTCTGAAAACTTGTGGGGTTATAAAGTTAACAAAATATAATTCCAAATTTTGTAAAGTAAATTTTATGTATTAAATTGAAGTTAGGGTGACCTGGTCTCAGGTTTTCACCCGGAATCTCAGGGTTTGTAAACTGTTTCTCCGGGCTTAGGGTTTGTAATAATGATGACAACTAAAAAAAAAATTATCAAAAATAGAGCAGGGACCGCAAATGTGCAGATTAGGATAGTAAATTTTAAATAAATTTTTAATAAATTTTATTAAAATAAGGATAAAAAGGGGTCTTCATTTACATGTCAGGGTTTACAAAAACTAAAATCTGGTCACCCTAATTGAAGTACATTAATAAGAAAGTCAAAATTGTTCTCAAAAAGCAAGCTATGTAATAACGGTAAAAATATATAATCGTACATATTGAGATAAATATAAATATTAAGTTTAAAAATTCCGCTTTTCAATGCTTTTAACCGATTTTTTTCATACCTCTTTTTAAATAAGATTGGATTATAAGGCAAGCATAAAAATGTATCAGTTTTTGTCTTCCCTTTTCTATATTTTGATCGCTTAGTAGTTTTTTCGAATGTATATTAAAAATAAATGATATATTTTAAATTAACATAGGTATACTTTAATGAAAAATTATAAATATTTATTTTTAATACCGGAATATAAAAATAATTTTTAAAAAATGATTGAAATTTAAAAATTATCATGACATACATACATCAAATGCATTTTTGAATCATAAATAAAAGAAGACAATAGTCAACGAAGGTTATTGATTACCAAATACAAAACATAAATTAAATTGTCTGAACAATATAAATTTTACTCCATTCAAAAAAAATCTTTTGTGTATTATGATTTGGAAAAATGTATGGGTTTTGTACACTAATTGTATCTAATGAATGACATTTGTTTTAAAATGTTCGCTGATATACATATATTGAATATAACGAAAAGAAAGTATTTCTTAAAAAATAATATATTTTAACTATTTTAAGTTTTCACTGTGAGAATCTCCTTAACTGTTTATAGATACTATGGGTTTCAGAAATCGCCTGCCACCCTAAAGGTCAGAATCGCTTATAACAAAAAAATATTAAAACAATACTATAGTACTATGGACAGATATTTTAAAACTCATTTGGTAGATATAGAAGTACTCTTCGTTTATAGTACTCATAGGTATATATTAGTGTGATTAAATTATTATGTAATATATTGAAAAATTGTATAAGTAAATTTTGTGACAATAAATATTTGATATTCCGAATTTTAGTAATTAAAAATGTTAAACTTGATATAAAATTAATTAATGGAATGGACGTATATTTGTGTTTTTATTTAAAATGATGTAACTATGTGAGCTTCGCTCTAGAAAAAGATAACCGATGATGTATATTTTAATATTTTTGAATCTGTTATGAGCGATTCTAACCTTTAGGGTGGTAGACGATTTCTGAATCCCATAGTACAATGTACATAATTTTAACAATTATCAGACATTGATTTAATTAATAACAATAATTTATAATGTAAATACCAATAAGTATCTACAGATTAATATTATTAAACTGGTTATTTTTTTCAGATATGACATCATTAACTACCAAAAGCGACAAGATGGAAGTTACGACTATGTTAAGGTTAATATATAAATATTATCTACATACTTACATCAAAAATTAAGATAATACAATAAATAAATAAAAAATTCCAAACAGAATATAAATCATATTTCCTTGTAATTTAATTTAAATATAAAATTTATTGAACACTGTTGCAGTTCAATCACCTGACACAATATTTATTGATATTTTTGATTGATAGGTGGGTGATTGGTACAATGGAACGTTGAATCTTAGCGATAATTTACAATTTGGTCCTGGAAGGACTACATCTCCTAATTCAGTTTGTTCTAAACCGTGTGAACCTGGATATTATAAAGTAAGTTTACTTCATATTAAATATATATTTATGTAAAGTAACGTCATATGCAATTTGTTAGCTTGTAAACACTTTGAACGAGGTTTAAAACTTATATGAGAGTTATATTACATTTACTAACGTTTTAACTGTAACTCATATGCGTTAAATAAAAAACAACGGTAATAAAACAGTGATGGTGTTAATAAATTAAGTACCACTATTTTAAATTTCAAAACAAATCTATAGAGAATTAATTTCCCGTTGAAAGCTTACACATTTGATTCAATTTCTATATAAAATCAGGCATAAATGTACTTTGCTGTTAATAGTTCCCTGGTTCTTGAAATTCCATTACCTTTTACCTCACTTGAAACTTCTTTATACTTATTTTATTTTTGTCGCGACTTCTAGGATTAAAGAATTTTAGTATTTACTTTTATAAGAACTAAAGTAAATAATAGTGTATTTATATTTATTTCCCGATACATATAGATTTAAAATAAATAAATTACTTTTGAGTTTTTGTTAAAGAATACCATATACTTATACTATCTTTTACCTCATTCTCATTTAAAATATAAATTATATTCAATAAACATGTAAATAAAGTCTCATTCTTTCATAACATGTTTTCTTAACGATTATTTAATCGTAATAAGATCAAAAAATACTACAACAAATTAAAAACTTTGTAAGTAAAGATACAAACAATTTAAGACCAAATAAAAAGTACAATTCACATCCAAGTCTATGTCAAATGCACTTGTTCTGTTTTACTGATTGAATAAAGTTTTTTTAGTAATTTGTTTTGCTAAAGCAGCTCTCTAACTTGTAAGGTGTGTTTAATGAAGTTACATGTTCAGTTGAAGTTTCAAAACAATTAGTTAGATTGTGTTTGTTTACATAGAACCATAGTTTTCAAAAGATTTGTATAATTATGTATTCATTATCATATAATTTTGATAAACTGTCTAGTACATATTTATAAATTTTGTTTATAATTAAATAATTACGCTTTGAGCACCTGTTGTAGTTTTGAAATTTTATAAATTACCATTAATAATAAAATTATGTAATTAAAAACAAAATATTTGTATGACTGTTTCATTTAAAAGGGTAGATAGCAAAAAAGTCACTTTGGGAATTAATTTAGATAAACTAACTTAATAAGAAAAACTGTAAGACCAGATCCAAAAAAAGTATACCTATGTATATGTATACAATGTATTCCAAGTTGATTAAGACATAGGAAATTTAACATGGAGACAATTAGAAATGTTGTAGTAAACTTTGGCCAAATTTAACAATGTGTGATTAGTGCATTTTGAAATGCCGCCTCGAAGCTAACTGATAAATTTTAAATTAATTAACAGTACATATTTTGTTTTCAACTTTAATTAAACATCCTAGATAAAATTACGATAATATTTTTTGACAGATATAAATTTGAAAACAAAATACTAATGACTATTTTATTAAATTTTGTGGCGGCATTTCAAAATCCACCAATCACACATCGTTACTACAACACTTCTAATTGCTCCCATGTTAAATTTCCTATGTTTTAATCAACTTGGAATACACTGTTTGTATTTATATAAATACTTTTTTTTGTAATATACTTGTAAATGTATGTACTTAAGTATATTTTTTTGTACTTGTAAACAGATTTGATAAGTACCCATACTAATATAACAAACAACAGACAAAAACTATGGTTATGACTTATCAAATACAAATCCCCTAACCATAAAAATTGTAAGAGTTTAGACTTACACGTGTTTCAATAGCAATGCTATCATCATCAGAGTCTGAGTGTCTTTAAGACTCTGATGATGATAGCATTGCTATTGAAACACGTGTAAGTCTAAACTCTTACAATTTTTATGGTTAGGGGATTTGTATTTGATTACCCATACTAAACTTTAGAAAAGTACTTAAAACTGCAGATTTAATAAACTATAAAGTTAATTTAAAGCCATTCTGTTGATTAGAGCAAGTACAAAGCAACCTTCGTTCTAATACATCATCCTAACTCATTAAAAAACTGTGTCCGTAGACTAATAAAAGCGTTGTGTTCTAGAACTTCCAGGAGGGCGGGCAGGACAAGAGGTGCTGCTGGATGTGCGTCGCGTGCAAAACCAACGAAGTGCTAGTCAACGAGACCACGTGCGATGCCTGCGCGCTCGGAACCTGGCCCGACACAAACAAAACCCGTGAGTTTTAGTCTAGTACCTATGTATATTACCGTTTCAGCGGTTTCAGACCGTATGCGATTTTCAGATATCTATGTATTAAGGCAGTATTGCGGTGTGATGAATTAAAATTTTCTATTTTGTAAATACATATTTTTAGAAAAGAACGGACCGTGTTAGTGTAATATCTGTTACTAAATCTTTAAACGCGTTTTTCTCAAAACCCCCCTTCTTGTCAACCGATCGAGCTATAATTTTAACACGTTGTTGTACAGATTGTACACACTGATAATTATCGTATTATCTAAAATTATTTATTTTTATTAATAATTTCTTATTTTTCTCTCGATTTTCATCAACATTTTGCAAACTTTTTTTTACAAGTACGCCATTTTGTTTTTTTATTAATATAAATGTCTGATTTTAGATAATACGATAGAGATAAGTCTATATAAAATGAAAATATATTTGATTTTTTTGTTTCAAATCACTCCAAGTGGAGATGTGCTTCCCACCACCCACTCCACTCACCTTTTTTTCGACGAGTCCGCTTTGACTCCAAAAAAACACAAAGTATGATAAAATTTACTAAAAAAAATATTTTTTATATAATTAAAGATGCAAATAAAAACATATAAAAAGACTAAAAAGCTTATATTATATTTTGTTACGAAAAAATCCTCAAATAGGCTTAAAATTTTAAAACAAATATAAATTTTCTTTTAAAAACACCATTTTATGTTTTGTCAGTTTGGTGTAAAACAAGCATGACATCACTTCTTATATTCAGATAGCATATCTATGAAACTTTTTATATCCAATTGAATCACTGACGTTAGTAAATACACCTAGTGTATTTGTATAGAAATTTTAAAACAAATATCAGATCACGATCTACAGTTCAATTTTTTATCTCGCCGAAAAACAGATTTCTACACTTTCAATATTCAATGTGTATACTTGTTTATTTATTTATGCATACTTTTTATGTACATACACGCGTAACTAGGGTTGGTTTCAGATAGGGTCATCTTCTTTGGCACTCTCACTGAAAATATTCATAATGCTATAAAATATACTAGTTTTATAATTATTTACACGCTTAAGTTATATACAGGATGACTCTTTTTAAATGTACACCTCTGATAACTTTATATGGTGAAATGTTATCAAAAAACTTTTCAGATAAAAGTTGCACGGTTTGGAGGGGGACATAGACTTACTCGGATGAATTTTTATTAGGTGGCGTTTTCAAGATCACATGAAGGTCAATAACATTTTTTTTAAATAAGAACCTGTATTTTTTATTTAGTAATTTTATTCTGCGTGCATAAACACGAAACTTTCATTGAAAACTTTGTTTTGAACAATTTAAACTTTCCAAGATATCTAACAAAATAATTCGAGATTTTGAACTTTCAATAATTTTTTACTTAGAAACCATCAACTTTAGAGAAAAAATATAAAATACAAAAAATGTTTATTTTAATTTTAATAAGACTTGGAGAAGTATTAAAATTCTTTTTTAATTTTTGCAATTTATTTAATTTAAAGCCAGATATTAAAAAAAAATCTAGAATAATTCTCCAAGTTTTATTCGACCAAAATACACATTTTTTTGTATCTAGTATTTTTTCTCTAATGTTGATGGTTTCTGAGTAAAAAAAGATTGAAAGTTCAAAATCTCGAATTACTTTGTTAGATATCTCGGAAAGATCAAATTGTTCAAAAAAAAGTTTTCAATGAAAGATTCGTGTTTTATCACGTAAAATAAAATTACTAAATAAAAAATACAGGTTCTTCTTTAAAAAAATGATATTGACCTTCATGTGACCTTGAAAACTCCACCTAACAAAAATTCATCCAAGTACGTCTATGCCCCCCTCCAAACCGTGCAAATCTTATCTGACAAGTTTTTTGATAACATTTCACCATAAAAAGAGGTGTGCATTTAAAATGGGTCACCTGTATAAGTATTAAATTACTTCCAGCACCTCCACCATTTTATAATTTACATATATATTCCATATCTTATATTATATTACAACGCTACAATATTCATGCTATGTTTTTCAATCGTACATATATATATTTAAGAAATATAGTACAAAACTTGCTCAAAATTGAAAGTTGTGATTTATTAAAATGGTAACAAATTAAACGCGCACTATTTTAAATGAAATGAGAAATAAATGGAAAAATTTTTGTATACTTTTATGTAAATTTAATGTTCTGTGATTATATATATTATACATAATTTGTATACAATTTCAATTTATAAATAGGTAAAAATAAATTGAATTGTGTGCAAACGTGAATTATACTCGTTTCAAATATGAATTTGATATAATTTGATATTCAATGAAAATAGATCTATATAAGAACATAATTGCCAAAAATTAAAAATACCGTTCACAAATGTTTTGTATAAGTTTAAAGAATATATATTATTTTATTTATAAGTATTAATTATAGTTTTCTGAGAGTAAAAAAAAATTAAAATCGATTTTATGTATATGTAGGAATCACACAAAACAGAAAATACGCATATTTCCTGTAAAGGAAGCCTTTTGACTAAAGCATAGAGCAAATGTGTAAACAGAAACCTATTGATAATAATCAGCTTTAGTTTGTTATAATCTTACTTGTCAATCGAGCAGTACTGTCATCTCTCTTTTGTCTCGTGTAGTTAAATCGTAACGCAAGCGGATATTATTGTCATCTTCATAGTTCTTGAAATACTCCTTTTCACGAATTCTGAACTTGGGACGTTATCTACATTTCACTAACTAAATTTTCAAAGCATTAGTTTATCACACATTGTCTGCAAGCATAAAAATTTACGATCAAATAATTGTAATATAAGTTTTGCTTCCTCGTTTTAGAATGAGACAAAAAAAAATGTTCTCCGATTTCAAAATTTTTAATTTATCTTTCTGTTTCACGTCAAGACAAACACTTTTCGTTCCGTGTCTGTCTGCCCGTTCGTGTGTCCGTCTGTCCCCTGAATCCTTGTCACACGCATAACTCATGAACCACTGAACCAATATTATTGAAACTTGGTCAGATGGTTGGGTCTGGCTTGAGGACGGTCCCATTTTAAAATCATCAAAATCGTGTGTAAGGGGAAAGGATGACACCCCAAAATATTTATTTTTTCAAGATATTTCTAGAACGACACATGTTACGTGAAAATTTTATAGAATATTTTTTGTAGAGCATTAAATTTCCTATAATATGGGTCTACAACGTAAAATATTCTCTTACAAAGATTTATCTCAATTTATTTTAAAATTCGTGTTTTGTTTTTCTAAATTGATATTTGCTTGGATATATATATATGTCATTTTGACGTTTTAAATGTCATTTTGGCGTTTTAAATGTCATTTTGACATTTGCATAAATTTAGATTTAGATTGAAATTGTCAAAAAATTAAAAATATATGAAAAAATATTCAGGCGCGTTTTAAGAAAAATTTCGAACTAATATTTTTTAATGAAATTGTATAAAAATTAAAAGGTTAACCAATTCCAGGCAATTTATATAAACACTATCGGTTTTTATTTAAATTGTTGAATAATTAACTACCTTTGGTGAATTTAGCACGAGGAAGCACTGCTACATTTACTTGGAAGATGTTTTTTTTTCAAATCACTTACATTTTTTTCGGTAGTTAATTATACAATACATATTTATCACAAGCTGTTTAGATGCCTGAAGAACTATTTCTACTTTTTTACACCAATTCAATAAACTATTAATTTTTTTGTGTATCAATAATGTAACGAATGTATGATTTTAAACATTCGCGAATGCGAATATTAGCGGCCGACATTCGCGGATGCGAATGCGAATGCGAATATTGACTGCATTATTTATTTAGTTTTAATTTTATAACTTTTACTTTTTTTAGGGGTTGGAGCATGATCCATACAATCCCCCTTCCCAAATGTATTGTATTATTTAAATTGCTTTGATTTCTTAAAAAAAACTTTTTTTTAATTTTTTCCCCCAAAAATAATTCAAATCGGTGCATTTTTACAGTAGTATCGTGAACGAAAGAAAATTTTACATTCAGACACACACACGCAAAGCCGTCATGAATAAATCAACTTTCCTTTACGTTTTGAAGTTAGTACAATCAGAATTTGCTCTTATCTCGTACACGATTTTTGACGGTATTACAATACTTCCATTTTTTCAGAACATGGAAGTAAAAATAAACGTTGACTGTTCCTAAGTTCTTAAAAATAATTATTTAATATAATAATAGATAAAAAAATATTTTTTTTACTATTACAAAAAAAAGTAATATTCGCAAAAATATCCGCACTTTTTCTTGCGAATGCGAATGTTAAAAAATGTGCGAATATTCGCGAATACGAATGTGAATGCGAATATTCGTTACATCACTAGTACCTATATTATAAAAAAGCTTTTTTTTCAATATAAGTTTTGTTAAATATTTTTGTTTATCTAAAAAAGCTAACTTACTGAATGTTTAATATTTGTCAAAATAATTCATGCGATCCTCGACCGTTCTTCAACAAAGACAAAAATTATAATTTTAGATTTTCTGAATGACCTTTTCTACTCGCCCGCAAACCGCAGAACTCTGCACTTCTGTAGACACGGATGAGAGACCCTTTTGTCACACATGTCAACTACGATAAAAATTAACTATAAATAGATTGTGCAGCTACTCTATCTTCTCTGATATGTATCTACCTATTCGTTACATTATGCGTAGGAAAGTGTAATCATTTCTTCTAATTTATGCACTAAAAAATATTAAATAATTTTTGAAGAAATTACCTCATTTACTTATCGTGAGTTACCAAGGCGTGATATACAGTGTGATCTCGAAAAAAGATTATGTATGAATGACCTATTTATATCTTCTTTATTTAAATCCTGTTAAGGAAGTCTAAACAGTAATACAAGATTGAGGAGATAAAAAAATATAAAAACATTTTTTATAACATTTTGGGCTTCATTTTGAAGATTTATTCTAACGTTTTGATGTGGCAATATTTTAAACTATATACTACCTTTCCACGTAGAATTTAATTAATGTTATAGGGTGTCGGTTGAAAACATGTAGACTTACAAAAATGTAAACATACAAAACTCATTTTTTTTTCAAAGTATATGTAATATTTCCTACAACTTTTTTTTTATTATTTGTCCTATAATTATTAAATTATTGTATTTATCATTTTTTATACTTACTCAATTTTTTTTTTGGACCATACTGTATATTGCAATATAATTTAATAATGTGCATTTTCACTTTTTTAACGTACTTAACATGCAGTTAATTGGGGGATATAATACAGATATGATTTTCATCATAATTTATTGGTAAATATATGGGATATTAAACGATATTCTAGAAAGTAATTTACTAATTTAATAGGTTGCTATTAGCAAATATAATCGATAAAAGCTGAATTTAGTTTCGTTAGCAACTGGAAGAGAAGAGAGTCATATTATGTGAATATAATTGATAAGAATGAATCGTGAAGTGTTTTAGCATCAAAGTACCGAGAGTAATATACATCGATCAAATGAGAAGCTCGGCCTTAACACTTTGACAGCGGTTACGACCGGTGTCTAGATTGTAACGCGCTGTGTTTATTACTATTTGAAATGTGTTTTGTACGTAGTCAAGTATGAAATGAATAAGTGATGATGTTACCCTGTACAGATTCAATAGAAACATTCTTGTATTGTTGTCACTGTCCAGGGACGTATTACATAATATTTTTTCTGAAAAGATTTTTTGAAGAAAACTTCACTAAAAGTACACATTTGTTTTTTTACTTTATTTACATAGCTGTGTTCGCGACTTCGTTAACGCGATGTTTTTTTTTCAAAAAAGATTAAAAATAAAATGTATATTTGAGCTTGAGTTATATGACTCGACTCTTTTCTCCACAGAGATAGTTTTATTCGCTGACCTATTTATATTTTCTTCTGTAGGCTTTCGTGGTCGATGTCCATAGAGCTAACTTTTCGGACTGTTGTTCACGTTGTATTGCAACACTTCAGAAGAAGACTATTCTACATTTATTATATCAAGAAAAAATATTAATTGTTGTTGTATTTTCATCCATTTGTATTATAATAACTAGAAAAGTGCAGTATTTGTTTAAAATCTTGAAATTATTATTCATAATGATATTAATATTTATACTATTACGAGTACTCAGAAGTCAAAATGATTAAATATTCCCAACGTGGAACGTTTTTCTTTGTTTTACAAAAAAATTAATTAATAAAGTGCTATAATACCAAAATTAGTTAATCGACAAAAACTGGAAGAGATAGCTTTAATTTTCAATTGAGTTGATAAAATTATAAATGGAAATAAAACTTGAATTTGTAGAAAATAAAAAAAACCACCAGTAGATAAGTTTAAATTGATGACTTTTCTGACCACATAATACTTGATAAATTACTCCACTATTTGGTACTTCTGCCCTCTACTTTATTTTATCGTTTCTACCATACATTTACTTTTTTATTGGTAGGGCAGTAAATATAAAAAACTGTACCATATCTTTTTAAATAATAAATATACAAGAAAATAAAGAAGACATTTTATTGGTAAGAATTGTTTTCTAAAGCAAAATATTTATTTGTTTACGTAAGTTTGGTATATGACGAAATATTGTATTAAAATGCTACAAAAAAAACACTTACACCAATTATAGAAATCTATTAAAATCATAAAGTATTAAAATAATGTTTTGTAATTATTATTGCTTCCTCGCAATATCGAAAATACGAGAAGCTTTGTGATCGTTTTAGAATGAGACAAGAAAAATGTTCTCCGAATTCAAAAATTTAAATTGATCTTTCCGTTTCAGGTCAAGACAAACAATTTTCGTTCCGTGTCTGTGTGTCTGTGTGTGTGTCTGTCCCCTGAATCCTTGTCACACGCATAACTCATGAACTACCGAACCGATGTTAATGAAACTTGGTTAGATGGTTGGGTCTGGCTTGAGGACGGTCCCATTTCAAAAGCATCAAAAGTGTTTGTATATGGGAGGGGTGACATCCCAAAATATTTATTTTTTCAAGATACCTCAAGAATAGAATCTTTTTTTGTAGAACATTCAATTTCCTATAATATATGTAGGTCTACAACGTTTGTTGTAAAATATTCCTTTACAAAGATTTATCTCAATTTTCTTTAAAAAATCGTGTTTTGCTTTTTTAAATTGATATTTACTTTAACATATTAAATGTCATTTTGTTGTTTGCATTTTAGATTTAGATTGAAATTATCAAAAAATTAAAAATTTATGAATAAATAATCAGGTGCGTCTTAAGAAATTTTTTAGTAAAATTGTGTAAAAATTAAATGGTTTAGCAATTTATCTGGTTTTATTTAAATTGTTTAATTATTAACTACCTTTGGTGAATTTAGCACGAGGAAGCACTGTGCATTCACTTGACAGATGTTTTATATTCATATTAACAGTAGGTACCTTAAGCTAGAGTAATTCTAATTTACACAAAGGTAGCGTTAAACAAGATATTTTAGTCAAGTATAGATGTAATAATTTAAACATTAATTTATGACCAACCATGTAAGATTTAATTGTCAGCTTGAATCCAAGATTACAAATGTTTAACTACTTTACTGCTAGCACCATTAAACAGTTCATGATCCAAAACGAATTCTAATTTCAAACAAACTACAGTTTGCACATCAGGTGAACTCGTCAAGATATTTTCAGTCACCATATCGTTATTACATCTATTGTTTGCGTATCTCTCTCTGATTACAGTAAAAGTGTGCGTTCTCTACTCTTATCTCTCAGTGGCGGCTCACCAAAAAAATAATCTAATGCAAAAAAATGTTTCACATTTATAAAATTATAAAAAGTTCATGCATTACCTTTTTTATCAGTGTTGTAGACTTAAATAATTTTAAAAACCTTTTTGAAGTTTGTTTTGTTTAGAATTTTTTAAATAATTTAAGAATTAGTGAATAAGATCAGGATGTTCTAAATAACAAAAAAAATCAATCGTTTCATATGAAGAACACATTTAACATACGAGACATAGAGCTTCCATTTAATTATCTAGCTCAGGGGTCCCCAACTCTAAGCCCGCGGCTACCATGAAAATTATTTCAGTTTTCAATAAAATGTTTAATGTATAAATATTTTTTAAATATTAAGTAACTAATTAGAAAAATATAAAAATTATTTGTTTATAAATATATGTACCTATATATTTTCTTCTCGGCGCATTGAAGACGTAAAAACCAGTGAAATTATAAAAAAACGAATTCTAAAGGTAAAATAGACATATTCTATTATTTGTACATATAACAAATATTGCATAAATTATTTTAACAATATATAAAATAAATAATGATCAAAGTTTCAAGTTAGCATTTTTACCTGTCACGGTATACGTAGAAAAAAATAAACAATAAACGAAAAAATGTATTTTTTTGTACATCACAAAATTTCCTATCAAAACGTTCGCGTTGGTGAGAACATACATTACATATATCTAAGTTTTTTAGTTTAGGCGTGAGAGACGCTCAAGTGCCCGTACCAAATCGCGATTTTTATGCGGGCACCTTGAAAAAATAAATGGTACCCGCCGCCCGCTCGGTATGTGCTGTACAAAAAGTTTGGGGACCCCTGATCTAGCTGGATAACAGAAATTTAAATGGCTAAAAAAATATATCGATTCAACGGCTAAATGAGTATAGATATCGGACATAAAATTTTGGTATTTTACAAATAGACTAATTTTAACGTACATTAAAGAATAAAAATATAGTAGTATTGCTTGAGATGCGAAAATTCATATAAAAAATAAAATAGAATTCGATCATCAAAATGTGTTTATTCTTTCTCTCGTAGAACATTAAGTGTAAATAAAATTTCACAAACAGCCACTGCTCTCAACTATCGTACAAATTATCACAAGAACCGAAATCTAGCAGCCGCGGGGCAAAACGAAAACTCATCATTTTTATCGATAAGTTTCCAGCATTGAAAATACTTCTTGTTGATTGTAAGAACCGAACACATGCAGAAGTGGTCGACCTGTTTTCATTCAAATTCGCTTATCACAAACATAGTAGGCTCCTCCCATTTGATTATTATAATATTTAAAGCATTTCTCCGTGTACCAAACAAAGACAGATATTTTAAAACTCATTTGCTAGATAAAGAAGTACTCTTCGTTTATAGTACATACTCATATATATTTGTACGATTAAATTATTATGTAATCTATTGAAAATTGTATAAGTAAATTTTGTGGCAATAAATATTTGACATTCCGAATTTTATATTTAAATATGTTAAACTTGATATAAAATTAATTAATGAAATTAATTGTATTTTTTATTTCAAATGATGCAACTATATAAGCTCCGCCCTAGAAAAAGATAACCGACGATGTTTTACAAGTCTTGAGGCTTCTGCGGTGATCTTGATATGGATCTTGGCTTCTGGGTGTAAGCCGCGTCGGTTTAGTCGTGTTATCGTAACCGACGATGTTTGTTTTAATGTTTTTGAATCTGTTGTAAGAAATTCTGACCTTTAGGGTGGCAGACGACTTCTGAAGCCCATAGTACAGCTTTATTGATATTACACATATAAAAAAACGCAATACAAAACTACAAAGCTCTATATTTGATGGGACTGCAAACGACATGGTATTATTAAAGAACGTAAATGCATTCAAAGTCGTCAATATTTTTATATTTTTACTATCAAACACCTACAGAACGTTTGTGTGTTGCATTTCCGATTCAGTGCAACATCACTAGAGAGCACTGAAGAGGATGTCGGTCTATGAAGTATTGACTCTAAGTTACTTCAAAAGAGCATAAAGTTTAAATGAAATTCAAATCTGTGTAATATAGGTATACGGGACGTGATGTATTAGTGCTCACCGTAGCGTCCTGTAGAATCCTCGCTAAATGAGGCACGTTCTTGTATCTAACGTTTCTGATTTGTTCTCTGTGACGTGTTAAATTTGAAAGACGATGTATGCGAGTGCATATGCAAATATGAAGAATGAAGATGTACGTTTTTAAATGGTTTTGTTTGACTTTAAAACAGGTAGAAAGTTTGATAAATTTTAACAATGTACTCTCTAAACATGAAATAGTGGTTTTTCACTTATTAGCAGTGCATATTCACTATTTGTTAAAGCTAAAACCGAGCCACGCAGAATAAGTGAATATTCACTTTATGAATTAGTGAATACAAGAATATCATTAATTCGGTATGTGACTTTGAAATTTCTCTATTTCAATTAATGAAAATAAAATTCACTTTTACAATAGTGAAATTATATCACTAATTAGATAAGTTAAATTTACTAAAAATATGAATTTAACAATCTCACTCAATAATTAGTGAAAATCCCTGTTGCGTTTACTAAAAATATTACTAAATGAATTTGTGGAATTTTACAAAATTATAAGTGCATTTCAACAATTTGTAAGTTGAATTCACTGGAAATACTAGTAAAATTAAAAAAATGTTAACAATGTATTGTTTCATTTCAAATTCAATTACGTTTTATCAATCTTAAATTTATAAATAGCCATACGCTGTAAATTATTAAAAAAATTTACAACAATATGAACTTTGAAAAATAAATGCTAACTGTTGTGAATAAAAACTAACCTCTAATAAAATTTTAACTTAAATAATACTTACGCAATCAGGTAAAGAAATGAAATTATTTCACACTCAAGTCTGCAATATTTTTTAGTAGCAGAATGCCTTAAATCTGTTAATCAGTGCTATTATTAAAGCTTGTAGTCTTTTATGTTTATTAATTTCCAACCACATATGTTCTGTATACATCGTCGTAGCTTTTCTGCATTTGCTTTGTGCGACTGCGCAATGGTCTATCTTGCCTTCACTTATTTAGAAGTGAACCGGATACAAAACTAATAATTGAATTAGTGAAAATGTTAATTCTTTAACTTAAGGTAAAATAAATTATTTACTGCATTTTATTGATTTATTTCCTTATACAGTGAAAAAATATTAAAACATTTAAATTATTATTAAACAATTATTCGGTAGACTATAACTAAAAGTATCATGACGTAATTATAGTTAAAAAAAAATAATTTACTTACGATTTGAGCCACTTAAGTAATAAGTAAAATTTTACTAATTAATTGTTAGAAACACTAATTACGAAGTAAATAACAGCTTTATTTCAACAGTTAGTGAAAATTACACTAATTTACTTGTGAATCATAGCTTCACTGAATCAATTGATGAAAATTTCACTATTTTAATCGGTAAATTAACTAAATATTTAGTGAAAATTAAATCACTTAAATAACTTGCGAAATATCACTTATTTGAAGTTAAAAATATTGATTGTTAAGTGAATACAGCTTCACGTCCGCAATTAGTGAAATTTTCACTAATTCATGTTTAGAGAGTATGTACATTGTATATATGTAAGTAATTTTATAGTGGCGTCGCTAGGGCGGGGGGGGGGGGGGTCCGCCCCAGGTGGCACTCTCAATGGGGTGACACCTGTGTACTATGTTAAAAAATAAAACCTATTTACCTTATGGTTTTGGTTATTTTAAGCTTCCAAGGAATAAAATGTGTTTTTTTTTTTTTTTTTTATTATTAAAAGTCTATAAGGGGTGTGATAACCATCCAATTGATATTTTTCTATCGTTAAAAAATCACAAGGGTGACATCCGCCTAATGTGTAAAAAATAAAACCTATTGACTTTTATGATTATATACATATGTACCGATGTAAAAGAATATCTACCATGTTATTGCACAGTGTTTCGTCGTGCTAAAAGGTAGTTAATTATCGAAGAAATTTAATTAATACAGATAAAGTCATAGACAAGGAAATTATAAAGAGTTCAGATGAACTGCCATTGGTTAACCATTTTTATTTTTTTGCGATAGGAAAAAAGTTTGTTTAAGCAAATTGAGATAAGGGAATATTTTACTACAAAAGTTTTGGTGACTTTTTTTATAAAAAATATAATGTTCCAGAAAAAAGAATCAATAATGTTTGCACGTATCGTGTTGTTCTTGAGATGTCTTGAAAAAATATCTATTTTGGGATCTCACCCCTCCCCTTTACACACGATTTTAATAATTTTTAAATGGAACCGTCTCAGACCTAACCAATAAACTAAGTTTCATTATTTGTAACTTCAGTGGTTCGTGAGTTAAGGATTCAGGAAACACACACAGGCAGACAGTATTTATCTTAATTTGAAACAGAAAGATAAAGTGAAAATTTTGAAATTGGAGAGCACATTGTTTTATTTGAAAAATGATCACATATAGCTTCGCGTACCTTTCAGATATTAGCGAGGGAACAAAACTCAACTAGGTATTATTTTTTACAAGCAAAATATTTCTTTTTGGCCTCTCATGTATAATGAGGATATTAAAAAATAGAAAACAAAATAAAATAACTACATACCCAATTTGTATAGTATGTAATTTAAAATGTGTGTTCATATAAAATCTAAAATGGTAAAAAAACGTTAAAATATGTAATGGCAATTATATTAGTTACAAAAAATATTTTCCTAAAAATTTTGGTTATTTTATTTTCTATTTGTAGAAATATATTGTTATAGATATCTAAACAAAAAAAAAAAGTTATAGATATACATATGTACAATTACTTAAATATATATACAAAATGGGGAATCACTAAATTATATTAAAAATGAGATTTTTTTTACATTTTCGTAAGTTCTTTATATTATGTAAATATATTTATTATATTTGAAACCATTCAAATGTTTTTTTTTACGTGATTTGTTTATACCTACGCCCATTAGAAAAAGGATACGGGTATGTACATATAATATATGTCGTTTGTTTGATCAACGGTGTCCTGCTAATTTTCCGTTACCCTCATATATAAAATGTACAAAACAATTACCATTGTTTTCGTAAAAAAAACTTTCTATGAACGTATCGACGGTTGAAATTACAATTGACGTAAGTAAGAGACAAAACTCGACAATATAAACAAAAATAATTAAAAAAAAAAAAACAATAATTGTAACTTTTATGTTAAGAATATTAAATTTATTAAAGATCAATGATATTTTTTATAAAAAAATCATGTTTAAATCTTCAAAAAAATTGAGTGTAAACACGATCGATAGAGAAAGAAAAACTGATTAAAACTGCACCAAAAACTAATTTTTGTGTTTTTATCTCTTACGTCAATAACTTCAATTGATATGTGCATAAGACATAGGTAATGTGCGTCCACCACAGAGCTTTTTTATACTTGTATTAAATATTAAGTTTCGTTTTTATCTTAGAGGCCATAAAGTCAAAATATATACAGATTTACGTTTAATGTATAAGAAACTGTAAATTTCTATATTTTTGGGTGATGGACATACATATTAAATACTAAGTTAATACTATAACTACTCAGTAATAAAAGTAAAATTATGTATTGCTTCATAGCAATATCGAAGATACGAGAAGCTTGGTGATTTTTTTAAAATAAGATAAAAAAATTGTTCTCCGATTTCAAAATTTTAAATTGATGTTTCCGATTCAAATAAAGATAAACACTTTTCGTTTCGTGTCTGTCTGTCTGTGTATCTGTCTCCTGGATCCTTATCACACGCATAACTCATGAACTACCCAACCGATATTAATGAACCTTGGCTGGTTGGTTTGGTCCAGCCAGAGGACGGCCTCATTTCAAAATCATCAAAATCGTGTGTAAGGGGGAGAGGTGACATCCAAAAATATTTATTTTTTCAAGATATCTCAAAAACGACACGTTACGTGAAAATTGTATAGAATCTTTTTGTAGAGCATTCAATTTTCTATAATATAGGTCTACAACGTTTGTTGTAAAATATTCCCTTACAAATATTTATCTCAATTTGCTTTAAAAAATCGTCATTTGTTTTTTTTTATTAAATGCCATTTTAACGCATAAAAGATTTAGATTGAAATTGTCAAAAAATTAAAAATATTTATTTAGAACATTTTATCGGTTTTATTTAAATTGTCTAATAATTAACTACCTTTGGTGAATTTAACACGAGGAAGCACTGTGCATTTACTTGGCAGATTTTTTTTCTAATTGGCGCGCTTTAACTTATCTTTAATTTAATTTGTATGCTTATATACCGGGTGGTCTATTTAAATTGAGACAAGTAAATATTTCAAAAACTAAAGAATTTCAGAGAAAATATTTGGTACAAAAATTGCAGAGTTAGGAGGGGGAAAACTAATGAATGTAAAAAAATTGAACTTGAGTTTATGTTTTAAGGTCATTTTGAGGTCAACTTCATTTTTTTAAATGGAAATATATATATATTTTTGCATATTCGTATTCTACAATAAAAAGGAAATAACTTTTGTCTAAAAAGTTTTTTCGAAAACCTTCCTGTTGAAACCACATTCTTCTTTTTTCTTCATCAGTTAGCTTATGTAGTTCATATAGCACTTGATCCAAAAAGTTTCGATATTTTACACCATTCAAGTTTCCATAACAACAATTTATTTGGAAAGGCTTTCAGTTTTCCAGTTTGGCTAGGCTTTCGAATTATTTTGAAATATCTAATTATTATCATGTTGAAAAATGTATTGTAGTTGATGGTTATCACTTCGAATATTTATTATTTACATTAATAAAACATTTTAAATTTCCATTATTTTTAGTTTCATTTTTTCTAGACGATTAATTTCAGATATTTTTAACAAAAAATAATAATTTAAAAAAAATTAAAATTGGGATTTAAAAAAAACTTTTTAGATAAAAGTTATTTCCTTTTTGTTGTAGAATACGAATATGTAAAAAAATATATATATTTCGATTTAAAAAAATTAAGTTGACCTCAAAATGACCTTAAAACATACACTCAAGTTCAAATTTTTTACATTCATTAGTTTTCCCCTTCCTAACCCTGGAACTTTTGTACCAAACATTTTCTCTAAAAATTCTTGGTTTTTAAAATATTTACTTGTCTCAATTTAAATAGACCACCCGGTATATTAGTAGTGTTAAAAGAATTCCGTATTCACTATTTTTTTACAGATACAACGAAAGCGATGTTGTAATATCAATAATAATACATTTTATATTCGATTTATTTCTAGAATGCAACCAGATTCCGGTGGAGTTCGTGACGTGGTCTGATACGCAGGCGATCATCGCGATGGTGTTCTCGTGTGCTGGCTTCCTGTCCACGGGGTTCGGGTTCTTCGTGTTTGTGCGTTACAACAACACGCCCGTCGTGAAATCGTCCACTAGGGAGCTGTCGTACCTAATACTTGCGGGCATGACGTTCTCGTATGCCGCCACGTTTGCAATCCTTGCTAAACCATCGGAAGTGTCGTGCTCGCTTAGCCGGACAATGCCCGGTGAGAGTGTGTGATTTGATTTGCTTTTATTTAGCTATACATACATAGGTATATATTACATATTATACATGGTGGGGCATTTAAAGTGTTACAGATTATTATCTCAGAACAATCGCTTATTTGAAAAAAATACTTAAATAGAAAAATGTTTGGTTGTAAGGGGGTAATAAATATAAGGTACCTACTGACACCAGTTATGGGCGGTATAAGAGCAAGGTTTACTGTTTTGTGATTGATGGGCTTCTTTTTTGTAATTCTCATGATCTCATGTTACTAATAAAAAAGTAACTTTTTATTTAATCAATTAAATTACCAAAGTCCGTAAATATAGTTTTTTTTTTTTAAATTATAGCTTTTTATTTAGTTTGTTTTCTCTCCAGTAATGGATAAAGTAAAATCAGTAATGAGCACGCAGTGATGGACACTTGCTAATGACTACTAAATGATAAATACCACGACACAAAAGATATAAAAGAAAGAATCGTCAAATTTGAAATAATGTAAAGCAGTTACTATGATAATATAATATAATAATTAATTAATAAATTGTACTAATAATTAGTTTAAATGTCCACCATTTTGACACCTATTGACCAATTGTCAACAAATCACGCTGTAAGACAGTTAAATATATATAGATTAATATTCAGAAATGATAGTAATCAAATATCAACTAATATTTCTAATTTAGTACATTTAATTAAAGAATAGTCATTACTGGGGTCATATTCAAGACTGGTGCCAGTACATTATAACCTAATACCTACATGTATATAAACAAAAATTTCAACTACTATTGTAGTAAAATCTGCAGAAGTTATAGAGCACAGCATATGTATAAATACGTAGATTGCAAAAATCAGAAAACATAATTATACTATTATAATCAACAACTGACAATTTTCATGTAATTGACACCTTTTCATTTTTCTTTCGTTCTGAAAATTCGATTAAAATAGGTCATATAATTACTTTCACTAGTGGAGTCCCATAAGTTATTAATATTCAGGTCACCTAAAATATTTACCCGAGCCTAATAATTTAATATAAAACATTTTATAGCTCCAAATTATAATTTTATTTATATAGTAGATATTCCATACTATGAACTCCCATTCTCGAAAGTCTTACCTATATATTTCTACAGCTGTCACGTGTAATAGTACAGTATGGACATTTACAATAAGGAATATCTACTGTAGTTGTCTTTGAATGTATACAGAATTATTAACTGATAACAGCTTAATTGCGTAAACGTCAATATATTGTCTCAATTTAATTTCTTTTCTAAAAGCCAGAGGATAAATCTGTGATTCGAAAGACTGCTTTTATTTTCCTTTAATAAATTTTTGACGTTTACGCATTTAAGCTGTTATCATTTATATTTTTAATGTCGCTACTATTATATTATCATAATTATTACCACACACTGTTGCAAAACACTATAACAATTTCTAATTGTTTCGTAGGAATAAGTTTTGCTATGATTTACGCATCCCTCTTAACAAAAACTAACCGAATCGCTCGAATTCTCGCCGGCTCAAAGAAACGATTCCCAACAAGAAAACCCCGGTTCATGTCAGCAACGTCACAAATCCTCATCACATGTTTCCTGATCGGTCTGGAGGTGGGATTCGCAATTACAATGCTGATCTACGAACCGGCAGCTCCAGCGTTCCAATACCCGGCAATGGACAGAGTGATGCTGGTCTGTAATACGACACCGACCGGAGTTCTTTCACCGTTAGCGTTTAGCTTCTTTCTGATTATCATGTGCACCGTATACGCGCTCAAGACCAGGAATGTGCCAGAGAATTTCAACGAGGCGAAATTTATCGGCTTCGCAATGTATACCACGTGTGTAATATGGGTTGCATTTGTGCCTATATATTTTGGAAGTGAAACAAAGGTGAGCAGTTTTTGATATATATTTATCATACTAGAGCTAGGTGCGTGAGTATTTAATATTTGTTTTGTAATCATAAGCGACCACTAAGAGTTGTTCGCGTGTCGATTTCGCCGACAGCAGAACCACACAATAACAATAAAATATTCACAAAACTGTTCACATTGGAGTATTTATACCAAAAAGTTGGCCAAAACTATTTTTTAATTATATTACGCATTTAATTAAGGTATTTTATCCTAATTCTGACAATTAGTTGTGATGTGACAGAAATTATTCGATAATGCAAATAATTTACAGATTTCATTCAAGAAACGTACAGAAAACATTTCTCTGGGCAGTTATTGTCAGTTAGTTCAGGAATCGTAGAAATATTTAGAAAAGTCTTCTGCGATATCTCGGTTAACTTATAGAAAAATTTGCAAAGAAAAAAAAGTTTCGAATCAGAATCGAATATAAATAAATTTTTTTTAGAATGTTTGGTGATGTTTTTTAATTTTTTTAGTTGGGCAGTCTTTTATAAAAATAATAAATGTTAGAAAAAATTCTAAAAATAATTCTTTTTTTTACTGGCTAATGCTAAGATCTTTTCTCTTTTTGCAAAATTTTATAAAAGTTGATCCTTTAAGAGATAAACATAAAAATAAACAGAAACATAGAATTTTTGGGGACCCTTTGGAGCGGAAATATTGGATTTTCGTAGGTTGCACCTTTTACAACTTTTGATCAGCATATTTTGAACTATTATTTCCCAAGTTACAAAAAATTTCAACCAAAAAGTAAAATTTATTGCTTTTGTGCAGGGTCCTTTATTTTGCTCTTCTGCTGAAATGGCTCGTTTGCGGACAAAAAGCGTTTGTTTTAATGTCTTCGACAACCCCTGAAAGTTTGTCGGTATATTTACGGGACAACCTGTATATATTACCTGCTCTATAAAACAATCCATATTGCAACAATTTACTATTTCGTAAAAATATACAACAAAAAACTTCCAAAATGTTGACGTTTAAATAACGAGATATACCGACTAGCGTGATGTGCGAGGGGGGTGGAGGGGTGCAACCTGAGTTGTCTTCCGTCTATCCAGTTACCTTATAAGCACTTACTTTCTGGACTAGATTCGACAAAATCAACTTTTCGTCAATTTCTTGTTACAAATACTCATTTGTGTTGTGGTTCGTCTGAGTTAAATAAAATCAGCTATTGCTCATTCCACAGATTATAACAATGTGCATGTGCGTGACGCTGTCGGCGTTAGTAACATTCGCGTTCCTGTTCATCCCGAAACTGTACATCATCCTGCTCCGACCGGAAAGAAACAACAGAGCGCTGTTCACCACGTCTAAGAGTATCAGATGTCACATCGGATCGCGGGTGGCGTCGGAAATCGCTGAGAAGAGTTCGTTCTCTAGCTCTTGCGGTTACCAAGACTGGAAAAGCAACGAGACGGATACACCAACGATCAGTGTGTCTGGAGGAAAGGGGCACGTCAATTGGAAAGATCAGCCGGCTAAAAAAAGTGAGTAAGCGAAAATTATTAAATTTTTGCCAAACGATGCAGGAAACTCGTCGTTCATTACTTTGTCTTAATATTTAATTATACATTTTTATCATGAATGATCATGATAAAAATGTATAAGATGGATATTAATGAATGTATCCATCTTATACCATTTTTTTTAATTCTGAAACGCGAGAAACATTTCAGAAAACAATCATATATTTTATTTATTTACTAATAATAAAAAAAAGTGGGAGTTAGTAACCCGTATCATATATTCCTCCCTCGCAATATCGAAGATACGAGAAGCTTTGCGATCGTTTTAGAATGAAACAAAAAAATTGTTCTTCAATTTCAAAATTTTAAATTGAACTTTCCGTTTCAGGTCAAGACAAACACTTTTCGTTCTGTCTGTCTGTCTGTATACGTGTGTATCTGTGTGTGTGTGTGTCTCTACTCTGAATCCTTGACACACGCATAATTCATGAATCACTGAACCGATATTAATGAAACTTGTTAAACAAAGATTTTAATAATAACAAAACGTTTACATATTTAAATTTCATCAATTGACAATCTCAAACATCATTTGAAACTTTACTTTTACATATATTTATGAATTTTTATTTATATTTAAAAAATTTCCACTATAGTTTTGCCCAGTGACCTTTGGTTATCTTAATGTGACTCTTCAACACCCTTATACATACTTTTGTATAAGGGTTTAAATAATAAAAACAATTTTATATCAATATCTTCTACAATTCAATATGAAAATTATTAAAATCACATTTCTGTATATCAACTTAATAAACAAAACCATTTTTTAAACTTATGCCATTATAATTGTAGAAGCATCTTAAAATTACTTTACGATCGAAAAGGTACGTCGCGTCAAGTTTAATATAAAGAAATTACAGTTTGCCAATTTGTGCATGCCCAGGAAATAACTACAACGTACTGTACACAAACGTACACTTGGGTATAAAAGGTTTAGACCAATTCAGCCCAAACGTGCCGTTGCATTTTATAGATGCAGCATACATATTGTAACATTGTATTGTGAACACTATAAAGGAAAATCCAATTCTCGCGAAGCTGTTGTGGACAGGAAACATGTAAAATTTAAACGGAACAAAACTTTGAAAATATAATGTAATATATGTGTGATGTAAATGAAAATTTCAAAATGAAATTATTGTTACAGATGTATATATATAATATATTTTATACTGATTTTATAGTTAGTTTATAATAATAAAAAATAAGGTTGCCAGAAGAGAGAGAAAAGTTTTTAAAAGTTTGTTTTATAAGTTTCTAACCGTCATCTTGTATTCACTAAATATTTTCTTTTTGTATTGAAAAAGAAAGAGAACATTTAGCAACTATACTCTATTTCATTTAAGAATACAGTGGTTGCCGGGGTTTTGGCGGTACGAATCGTGCATTTTAATTGGTGTGGCCACCATTAGAATTGATATTTTAAAAATGGTTCGTTTTTTCTAAATTATTACGAATCATTCGGAAAATAATTAAAACATTGTTTTCTGGAAAAATTAAAAGATAATATTATACATTATTATAGCAAATACATATTATCTATAATATTTCTTCAAAAAATTTTCAATTTTGCCATTATTTAATATTAGTCTGTGAAATAGAAACTCTAAATTAGCTTTCAGCTAACGCTATCTACTAGGTGTCAAATTGTTATGAAATTGCTCGATATTTTAAAGCAGTGGTAATAAATGTAAAATAGTTATCACATGTACGATTTCATTCGCTACATCTGTGAGTGTGTTGTCATTTATATTCAGTGCCTAGCAGATAGCGTTAGCTGGAAGTTAATTTGCTTATGCACTCAAACAAATTCTTTATAATACCGCACATAATTATTGGTTTCTAATAACTATTGCCACACTCCTTTTGTGCTAATTCCTGATAAAACTAACAATCGTGCTGTACAAAGTCGTTAATTCCCGGTGGTGTATTTAGAATGTTTTTTTACAATTATAAGATCGAGGAACCACCTCACAAAAGTTTATATTGGATTTGTAAACGTAAGAGTATTCTTTAATGAACACCGATAAAATGGAATCGATTATTTATTCAAATCAAATTTGTGTTTTCTTTCTAATGTTTTAAAACGAAGTACAACAGAAGAATTTAGAAAAACTCAACTACTGAATTTTGTAAGAAAAAAATTATTGACATGAATATAGTGTTTTTATTCTTATTACATAAAATATGCATAGAGCAATTCAATATGGAAGACAATATGTATTACAAGAAATGGAAAAAAATAAAAATAAAAACATGTAGGTACTTATACAGTAGCACCTCGCAAAAACGATTACTCGTTGAACAGCGTTTCGCAATAATGGCGCTCTTAAATTTTATATTTCTATTCTTTTTCAGTTGTAAATCATATACTTAATAATGTATTAAATATATATTTAAAGGTAAACATTGTGTAAATTTCCCTTTCTATCATTGTTTTATAGTTAATATGCACACTTAATTTATTAATACATAGTACCAGTGGCGGGGGGAGGAGATCGGGTTAAAAAAATAAAGTCTATTTACCTTTTTGGGGCTATTTTAAGCTTCCAGGGGGTAAAATGTATACACAAAATTGAGCCAATTAACTTTTTATGTCACTGAAAGTCTATAAGGGTTGATAACCATTCAATTTATTAAAAAATAATAATATTTTTTCTGTCGTTGAAAATTCACATGTAAAAAACAAAACATATTGACATTTTTTAAGGAAAGGGGGGGGTGACATTCGATTCCCGCAACGGATGTCACCCCCCTCTCTAGCGACGCCACTGCATAGTACGCAGTTTTGTTTGCACACTCGCGAGGCACAAACTCATTTACCGGCGCTTTACACTTAACGGCGAAGCTTCAGTCCCAATAACGCCGTTTTCGCGAGGTACTACTGTATAATATGTATATATAAAAAAAGCTGCCATGAATGCTAAGGGACTTTCTTATACGTAATATTTAAAACACACAGAATACGTATACCTAAACGATTATTTCTGACTGAACTGAGAAATGATAAAAAAATGAATGAGATATAAATTATAGATAATAACATTTTCTACAACTTTCATCCAAAATAATTATGCATAAAAAATATACAGTTAATTCATTAACTATAGTAAAAATCTTTACAACAAATATCTATATACCGGCTGTAAAATAAATAAAATAAATTAACCCATTAACGCCGGGGAACGCAAAATCCGCGTAATTCAATTTTGTTCGCGTTTTATATATAGATATATAGACCCATTTTTGTGAGAGATAGCTGTTTTAAAGTTATGTTTAATTTAAGAATATTATTAGATCTAATTAATTGTAAATCGGCCTCGCCTCAGGGTATATTTACAATGCGTTACCCTTGTCTGATGTGTTAATATTGTTTTGTAGTACTCATACCTGTTATGTAATTTCCTAAACACAACACTGTCTGTTACGTCATCAGCTGATGCACAATTGTTAACCCTGCATGGTGAATGTTTAGACATACAGGTTACAGTTTCCAGTAGACATATTCTCGTTTAATTACGTTATATTGTTCTCGTGTCTGTGTTGATGCAGCAGACATATGTAGTTTATTATCTTGGTCTAGGTCCGTGCACAATCAGTGTTGGGTTTGTTGTATGGGGAAGCCTTCCAGTTATGAGAAAGTTTGTAAAGGTAAGTTCGGATATTAAGTGCGAGAACGTTGTAAGGGAAATTTTCATAATTAAATTAAAAACTTGTTGTTGTTGAATTGTAATTCGATGATAATTATAATTTCATATCTGTTCTTTTTTACTTTCTTATACCATGTATATGAAATATACATTAGTATAAGTAAGTATAGTGAAGCCGATTTTTTTCGAACTCCGGATTTTGACGGAATTATCTATTTTGACCTTCCCTGAATCCATTCTGACTATTTTCGCCATGATGTCTGTGTGTCCGTCTGTCCGTCTGGCTGTCTGTCTGTAAGCGCTGTAACTCAAATACGACAAATCGTAGAAGGGTGATATTTTATATTTAAGATTAATTTTTGGTTGGGAAGAAAACGTCCTATTTTTGAAAACGATCTTTCAACCGGATACGGATGTTTACCTACGTCGATTTTTTAATTTTTCGAATTACTCTGAAACAGTGCGAAATAGAGAAAAATGGTCAATTTAAAAAATGTAGGTAATATATATATCTATAATTTATGTTCTATTCATTTTTTTGTAAAAACGAATTTTTGAAGAAAAAAAATTTATTATAATTCAAATGGTTCATAACAGAGAAAAAAATGTATGGGGAATAAATTATAGATAATAACATACTCGACCTTTTTTATCTAAAACATTTTTTTCTTATTTTAAAAATAATTCAAAAATCCAAAAATTTACAAGAGTAAACATCCGTTATCAGTTATCACTTGTTATATAAATATAAAATTATTCATTTTGTTCTTTCTTGTTAGTTTGTTAGAAATGTTTTAATAAACAAAGAATCACGTATACAATTCACTGTTAGGTTAGGTTAGGTTAGGTATAAGAAAGTCCCGTGGTTCCCAAGGCAGATATTTTTTATTTAATAAAATAAGTGTTTGTTATTTCACTACTAATTGTTACAAATTTTTGATTTATAAACACTCAAACAGCGGTTTAAAATAATATGATTAAAGTCGAAAAAAATATACGGGTGTATACGACTATGTCGTGTTTTCACCAAAAAGACAAAACAGGAACGCGGTGGTTTTTTGACAATATGGCAACAAAACTTATACATTTTTAAATACGAAATATTTGAAAAACAAATTGATAGTTTTTAATAGTTTTTAATCGTTGACTTATCTCGTACCTATACAATAATATACATATAATAACATGTTCTGACTGACTGACGACTGATTAACTATTCATCATCGCCGAGCTGAAACCCCTGGACCTAAAAACGTGAAAGGGGTGTCTTCCTTTTATGATATAAGCACCCACTATGAAAGGATTTTTCGAAAGGAGGTGGACAAGTTTGTGTGAGAAAATGTTTTTTGTTTGTATTCACTCGAATGAAATATGGCACAAATACTCCAAGTACAAGACAAATAGCATTTTTGAAAATTCAACCCGTAATAGATAGGAGGGGCGAGTGTTATTTTTTTTAAATATTGATATATTTATCTACATAACTATTTATGATATTAAGGTAAATTCGGACAAAATAATATTCAATAAAAATAAAAATTCACATTGAACCCCTAATGGCGGTGGTAGACAGGGGGTGTGTTTTTGTAATTTTTAACTCATTTAAATTAAAAATATGTCTTAAAATATTATTTGTGCTGCCAACATAAAAAATTATAGGCCGCGGGCAGGTCTGCAAGTACTGTATAAGTACCAAATAAAAAAAATCAAATAATGTATAATAATATATTTAATATTTAAAATTAAAATTTGGCACTTGCAGTTAAGTCATAGACTAACTAAACGCTGAGATTTTATACATTCCTATACGCATTCCAATGTTAACCCAGTTTTAAATTTCGTTATATAGATTTTTTCTTAAGCTTATAAAAAACAATCAAATCAAATATGAATTCAATTTAAATTTTAGAGAACTATTTATTAATTTCAATACAAATCATATACAGCGGTTTAGAATTTACTGCTTTGCTAGAATCAAGATTAATTGTTGGAATTACCTATGAATACCTCTGCATTATAAATCTAAACTTGGCTCTGATTACAGAGAATACCCACCTGTTTGCATTCAATTCATGTGACGTTTTCTATAAGACGTTCATTTCAAATGTGTTCTAATAAATATATCGCAACTGACGACATAACCATCAGTAGTTTTATTGCTTTGTGTGAATTTACAGCATCCACTATTATTCTTGAAATAAGGAAGTCGTGACTGACAATAGTAATTAAATAGAATCTATTATTATTATCTAAATATATAACACATCTATCTACTATATATACCATACCTTCCTTTTTAATTATATCTATGAATTTAAAATATGAGCAATAATGAGCATATTTTTTGATTTTAATGCAACTTTCTTTTTCTTCATTTTGGTTTCCTTTTGTAAATAAATTGACCACTTTTTATTTTTTATTTATCACTTCTGATTTTATATTTTCTTATTACACTTTCTTTATAACTTTTAATACTTGTCCACTCTACTTTTATTTTATTCTTTTTAGTTGATATTTTCGTTTTAATGTAACTTTAGAATCAGAAATTTACTTTATTATACATATATTATTAATTATAATAAGTATGAAATTACTTTTGAAACTCCTTCACAGGACGGAATGTTGCCCCCCCCCCCCTCATTATTATGTACATTTTTTTTAGTAAAAGCAGAAAAATAATGAAATATATAATATATGAAAATAATTGTCACGTAATACTTGCAGACCTTTTTTTGTTTTTTTACTCCACATGACTTTTTTAATTTTTTGTGGTCTCTCAAATTTTTTCTTTGCTTTTAGGGCCCGAGGTAAACTGCCCCCTCCCCCCTAGTCAATGTATGTTTCTTCATAGTTAGTTATGTATAATTTTTATATCTTTCGAAAATAGATTTAATTAAAAACATTGTACTGTTGTAACTAAATTTGGATATATGTGTGTAGATAGTATTAAGGCTTCCGCGGTGACAGTAACTTGAGTTTTAACTGCATAGTAATGCAAAATAATTAAAAAACCAAAACACTGATAAACAATAAAACCATTCAAAATAACTTTTAAGTGTTTGGAGTCAAGTATTAAATCCATGACCACTAGATCCCACTCACATGCAAACTATTTACATTTAGACATATGTATTCACTTGTGGAAACCCTCTAGCTCTAGCATCTCTAGATTTCATAGAATGCATTTATGAATTATTACCTATTATTGTAAAATAATAATTATATTGTGTATATACACACATTTATCTCAATTAACTTAAATGTCATTTTGACGTTTGCATAAAAGATTTATATTGAAATTAAAAAAAAATTAAAAATATACGAAAAAATAATCAGGTGCGTCTTAAGAAAAATTTCGAACTAATAGTTAAATTAGTAAAATTGAATAAATTATATGGTTAACCAATGCAAGGCAATTTATCTGAACATTTTATCGGTTTTTATTTAAATTGTTTAATTAACTACCTTTATAGTACGTCTGGTTCGTGGCAAATAAAGCCAAAACGCTGCACTTTTTGATTGGGGTATGCCACTTTCGGTGGTCATATATAAGGTCAAAAGAAACATTTTCAGATAGGGAGCCACTTTAAAATCCATGTAGAACACCATTATATCGGCTATTAAAGATGGCCCTCACGGTTTTTATTAAATTGGCTGTATCTCAGCTCCTAATCATCTGATTTCAATTTTCTTTTGTTTATTTTAAAGTTCTTTAAAAAAAAAATAGTTTTTATCATTATTCATTTTTCTCTAAATCTTAAGGGTTCCCCACAATTTTCGATAATCTGAAAATTTCACTTTTCTTACAAGCATAATTGTTATATAACTTTTTTATTGTGCCCAATATCATTTTTTTACCTCATATAAAAAAGAAAGACATTTTTGTCTGCGTTCCATTGATAACAAGATAATACTGTTTTAATTAACAACTTCTTTGGAAATAGCGTGTTAAACTAAGAAAAATAGATTATTTTTGGATCATTCCATGTCAAGTTTACCTGTATTGTTTCTCGGATTCGAGATTTTGATGGAAATGTCCATTTATACCTTCCCTGAATCAATTCTGACTATTTTTATCACCATGTCTGTCTGTCTGTCTGTGTGTGTATCTGTTTGTCTGTAAACGTTGTAACTCAAAAATGACAGTACATAGAGGGGTAAAATTTTATATTTAAGATTAATTTGTTTTAAGAAAGAAAACCTGATTTTTTTTAAACCGGAAACGGATGTTTACTGTAATTTTTATAATTATTCGAATTATTTCTGAAACGGTACGTGTTGGAAGAAAATGTTTAAAGAAAAATTTGTTTAGAATATTATTATTTATAATTTATGTTATGTTCAATTTCTCCCAAAAAAGTTTTTGAGGTTATAATCGTTTTTTTCAATTATATTTGAAATGGTTTAAAGCAGAAATAAATCATTGAAATAAAAGTTGTAGAGTATGTTATTTTCTATAGTTTATGTTCCATTAATTTTTTTGTATCTCTGACCAATTAAAAAAAAAATCTTTTTAATTATATTTTTAATTTTTTTCCATTTTATTTGAACAAGTTCATGACAGAATGAAATGTTCATAACAAAAAATGTAGAGAACGTTATTATCTATAGTTTATGTTCTATTAATTTTTTTATATCTGTCATCAGTAAGCCAAAATTATTTGTTTTATATTAGTAGATACACGTACATTTTTTTATTGTATAAGAAAGTTCAGTGACATCCATGACAGATTTTTCAATTTTTTAACTATGCCATATTAGAAAATTGATCCCAACATAAAATATCATATGATAAAAAGGTAAACTTGACATGGAATGATCAAAAAATAGTCTATCTTTCTTAGTTTAACACGCTTTTTCCAAAGAAGTTGTTAATTAAAACAGTATTATCTTGTTATCAATGGAAAGCAGAATAAAATGTCTTTCTTTTTTATATGAAGTAAAAAAATGATATTGGGCACAATAAAAAAGTTATATATAAATTAAGTTTCGTAAGAAAAGTAAAATTTTCAGATTTTCAAAAATTGTGGGGAACCCTTAAGATTTAGAGAAAAATGTATAATGACAAAAAATAATCTTCTCAATAAGAACTTTAAAACAAACAAAAGAAAATTGAAATCAGATGACTAGGAGCTGAGATACAGCCAATTTAATAAAAACGGTGGGGGCCATCTTTAATAGCCGATATAATGGTGTTCTACACGGATTTTAAAGTGGCTCCCTATCTGAAAATTATTCTTTTAACCTTATCTATGGGCACAGAAAGTGTCATACCCCAATCAAAAAGTGCAGGGTTTTTTTACGTACCAGACGTACTATTAGTGAATTTTGCACGAGAAAGCACTTGTGAATTTACTTTAGCAAATGTTTTTTTTAATATAAAATCAAGGAGATGAAAATGTTTTCTGCAATATCCTTTTAATATTGTATTTTTATTTATTCTTTACGTAATAAATGGTAAAATATTTTTGTCGCAAATAAATTACTAATAATTGAATAACATTTCTTGATGAATAATTTAATAACCATAGTACACTTTAGATAATAAAAAACATCCTGTAAAACGTTTTTACTTTAGGATTTTGATATCCGTTTCCGGCAAAAAGCAGTTTCCGTTCGCGCCTGGAACAGCTCAATTCGATTAAACATTCGATAAAACATATAGACGCTTTAAAGGAACTAAAAGAAAATCCGATTTTCTATACCTGCATACCTCCCTTTTAGCGCTTCCTCTATCGCTATATCTCAAACCGCAAAGTTCAGGTCTGATCGAGATAAAGGACGTTTCTTTAAGTTTACCGAGAAGTAGAATTTAAATATTATTTTAATATTTAGTAGATTATATTAAAGTATCCTGATGTCACTGTTTTGGTTTTAAATTGAATAATATTGTATCTATGTATTTGAATAAACAAATAAAACGGCCAAGTGCGTGTTGGGCATGCACATGATAGGGTTCTGTAGTCATTATGATTTGTAAAAAAAATAGTATTCGATATAATTTTCATTTAAATTTTTAATTTTCTTTAAGACATTCTGAAATTTTTCAGATTTTTGAATTAATAGTTAAGAAATTATAGGGGGGGGAGCTCTAATAACAACATTTAAAAAACTATTAACTGGAGGGTTAAAAACAAAAAGTCATATGACATTTTTTGTTGCATTATAGGAGACCTGTATAAAGACAATGGGGTAAGTGGTAAAAAAGAGAGTACCTACACTTTTCAGTCTATGGGAGTGGGGTCCAAAATTTCGTTGTAAATTTCATTGAAAGTAATAATTAAAAGCTACATTCTCGAATTTTTTCAGATTTTTTAGAAAATAAATGGGGCGGACGCTCTGATAACGACATTGAACGCAAATATATCGTGACTGAAGGGTTAAAATCAAAAGTTTAAAAGATCTATCTAATGAATTAAGTGGTTTTTTTTTAAATTTTATGAAGTATTTAATTTTTTATTAGTACATTTAAAAGTAAATTATTATTGTTATGATAGTTATTGATAATTTTATTGACAGAAAATTAAAATTCAATTATATAAAAAAAAAATACTTTTTCAATTACATACCATCACTAGTCTTCATCACTGTCCTCATTGATAATTTTTTAGAAGCATCTATAAGCCTATGAAACATACATTTTTTATCAAAATTGGCTCATCCAATCCGATGAATTTTTTTTTCTTGAAAATTTCGATCCAATATCTTTTGGGGGCAATTTTCATATGCTTTGCTTATCCCCTTAGCCCTTTATGTGTTGAGATTGAAAACGTTTATTTTCCCTTCTTGTGCAGTTTAAAAATTTAACAAAGTAATATTGACTTTTAATCATTGTTCCAGCACATTCTTTGGAAGGTCGGAAACCGGCAAAGCGGACACTGTCATGTCAGACCGGAAATGAACTATTACAGTTACTTCTTCAAGCTCAATTGATGTCTTTGAAAGATCTACAAGTAGCTTCCAACACGGGTGTAACAAATAAAAACAGTTTAGAAAAGATCAACTGGAGCGAATTAGATGCTTCCGCCTTGTTAAAAAATATGAATAACTTTTCTTCACCTGTGTTAAACAGAAAAAATAAAAAGAACTTAACATTTTCTCCCAATTTAGAGCAGGATATACCAAGATATTATGATACTTCATCGAATGAAATAAACTGTAGATACCCTGAAGAAAATATACCAAATCAAAGATATATTTTAGAGAAGGATGATAGTGAAGAGGTAAATAATAAATATAACTTCTCTCCTCCTTTAGAATTCAGAGATGGGAGTATGTCAACAGAAAATGAACCTCAAAATGATTATTCGAAACAAAATGGTGTAAATACAATTGGTTATTTTTCACCAATTTTAAAACATTCGGATTCATCTTTAGAAAGAATTGCTATTAAAGCAAGAATCCGAGAAGAAAGTGTATCGGAATCTTCTCTCGCCGATATTGAAGGATGTCAAATGAAAAATATCACAATTAGTTTAGGATCTATTACGTCAATTAATAGTCAAAACTGTGCAAACGAGCTCCTTAATTGTGTTGATTTGAAAACACCACAAAACAAGTGGTCAAATTCTAGTCTTAACACTTGTCCTCAAAGCTATGTATGACAATGTGAACTTGAAGAATATATTTGATATGTTACAAACTGACGTATAATTTCTTAAAGTATGTATTTATTTAAAATCGGATACGTATATTGTACATATACCATTGACAAATTGGGTACATTTTTGCGAGTAAATGGTGAATTTTTTTTTGTTATTAGCGAGAATAATATTAGTTCACTCGTAAGCGTTCGCCAAGAAATGTTTTGTAATTAATAATATGCTGTTCTCATTGAAATATCTTGTACATGTATTTCTTGTTCTGCGAATTTCCGATGTCATGAGTCTCCGCGCATGCATCAGTGAATACGTTTACACAGCATTGTTATTCCGGTTTTACTATAACTGATGTAATAAAACCGGGTGTAAAAGGTCGTGTAGATGGCACTTTACATCCGACATAACTAATCAGGTTTAGTTATACTATTCCTCTTGGTCTACAGGAATAGCATAAGTAAACCGGAATAGAGCAGGAATCAAAATGCATGTAAACTGCATGGACATAGTTAAATCTATTTAGCCAACCGCAAAAAATTATAATTATATCTACGGAGTGTAGGGATTTCACCGTAATGTACGTCGCATTAATATTTAAAAAAGCGTCATTAGTCAAATTATGGTTAAAACACCTGAGACGAAGATATGGAAAACAAAAGAAAACGTGATTCGTGTGACGTAAAGGAGACGAAGTATTTTTGAAATTTCTTGTTCTCCATCGAACTTATAACGTATTTCAAATTGGAATTATAATTCTAGCTGACGTTACTTACTCTCGTATGTGTAAACAGCACCACTTAAAACGGTTTAACTACATCGGTTATAGTAAAACTGGAACAACAGCGCTGTGTAAACGTACTCAATGTATAGTGGTCATGGAAAATTTAAATTTAAGTTTTAACATTTGAATTTTAACAACTTAAATTTTAGGTTGAACACTTAAATTTTAGTATAAATGCGTTATTTAGGGATTATTTGAATTAGGAGTATCCGAAAATTTTTAAATAATCTCTTAAAATTTTCAGCTGATGTAGAAAATGGTTTAGGATATACTTGCCCTTATTTAAACAGGAGTGTCTATTTCATTCTTATTAGAAAAAGAGATAGATATATCCCAAACTCCACCGAATCTTTCTCACTGTTTTAAAGAAATGTTACACCATTATGTTATAATAGAGAATGCGCGGTCCATGCTCTATGTCTATGGATCAACCACTGATATCAATACGCAGATGTGTTACAATCAAATATATTGGATTCTGGGTAAAAGTTGTAAAAAAAATTACAACATTGTAAAAATTTTATATTGTATTTTTAAAGAATTCTCGTTATTGCATTAGAGCAGTGATTTCTCCGCTCATATTTTTTATTGTTATTGAGGGTAATAAATTATTAAGTGATTATATAATAATAAATATAAGATAACACACTTATTAATGTTCTAATAAAAATTATAATATAATGAACATATATAATTTTAATAAACCTAACTTTTAGCTTCAGTGTGATAAAATTAATTCTAGTCATCTAAAGATTTATTAAAATTAAATGTATATTATAAAAAGGCCAATTAAACGCAGTCTCAAAAATTATATAATTATATAACTGTGATAAGCATATCAAGCATTTATAAAACTATGTATATATATGTATAAGTTAAAAAGGGTATAATTTTGACTATTTGATTCCTTCATATATTTCTAATGTCTTCCAATCTTTCATGTACCTACCCGTTTTCTTTTTTAAATTGAAACTAAAAATTATATTTATAAGTAAAATATTGATTTCATAAACCAAGATCACATTCAGAGGGGGGTAATGCTCAACAGTTTTGTATATGATTTAATATGTAAAATAATACTCAATTATAAATATATATATTATGTAAATGTAATTATATTACATACGTCATTTCTCAACACCAAAGTAATTATAATATTTATTATTATTTTTAATATTAGACATTGCAATTCAGTGGTTCTAAACCTTTTTGGAGTCGCGTAACGCTTGTACATTTTCATAAAACTATCAAAATATGCATATATGTAGTGCTCCAGTTAAAACTATATTTTACTGTTGTCAGTAATGATTTTGAAACATGAAATATTATGTATATATGAAAAGGATAATAAAGTTTATAATATCATTGATAGATGTAGCTCTATTTCTATTTTCAAATTTAATAAAGCTTTATAATCACGTATAGTACAGGCAATGAGGGGATAAATTATATATATAACTTTATAAAATGATTTAAAATGCGTTAACAAAAAACAGAAAATTGTTTTTTACTTCTGACAGAACTATCATAATTTTAACAAATTCGCGGAATATTGGTTAAGAACTACTGCATTAAAATATTATATAATAGATGTTGTATAATAAATAGAGGTATAAAAATACGCACTTGTATATCTGCATGTTTTAATAACAGATCCAAGTTATTTTCAATAAAATTGTATAGGTGTTATATAATATTAAATATTATGAATTATTATTGATTTTTAAAAATATAGCCAAGGAATTGTTATTTAATAAAAAAAATAGCAAGGTAACGTACCTGCTATAATATAATATGTTATAGAAGACAAACTACATAGGTACTAAATGTTAGCTTCGTATTTAATCAAGGTTAGTAATTACCTTGGTATTTAATTAATAAAAAGTGTAAATATTTAAAATGAAAAGAATATGTAAATATATTTTTTATTTAATTGTTGGTACTTAGTACAGATATAAAAACCGATTTTATTGTGCTCTCTTCTATTCGAATATGTATGTAATATATAATAGAATATTTTTTGTATATTATTTTTAACATTGTTACTTCCCAGGGAAAATTAATTCAATCTACGTAGATTAAATTAGATCTTATTTTCCCAATGAAACTTCAATTTACTCATTTGAGACAATTTATGTACTTTATTAAAAATACATATATTATTTAGGTAGGTAACATTGATGTAAATAATATAAAATACTCATAAATGTTTCGTATCGAAATATAAAAAGCTATATAATATACATTGTAATGTAAGTTGTAAGTCATAGTACTGGGGATAAAGCTTTTGGAACATGGTGGAGTAATTTTAATTTTATAAAATTTAGAAAGTAAAATTAAAAATTATTGCGATTAGTAAAAAAAAATGTTAGGTCTTACGATTACATATAATCTAAAATGTCTATTAACAATTAAAAGTAATCTACTTGGATTTCTTCTAGCTAAGTCCCTCATGATTAGATTCGATGTTGTAAATGATCATAAGTATGTATCGATGTATTTTGTAGACAATCATTATTAGCAATAGGTAAGTATATGTATTTCATATTTTTAATCATATAGTGGAGTAGGTAACATTAAATAATATGTAATGAAAATTGTAATATACGTATTGAGAAAGGGACCAGACAAGATTGAAAGTAACGTATCATAAAGAGTAAGAAAAGATGAAACAAATATAATTTTAAAAACTTTGTCATACATACCTATCATTTTAATTACATATAACTTTTTATTTATTTATCAATTAATTTGTAGCTATATTTTATCATAAAAATTATGTGACATCACTGTATTATATAATTGTTAATAGCAAAATTTTATTATAAATTTCCAAATAAATAAAAAATTTAAATATTTCAAAGATGCATTTATCATTTATCCATACCAACCTACCTTTCTTATAAATAGTAACGTTACTTACCTACTTTCAAGCCTTGGCACTTTACAGAAACGGTGTCCGTCAGCGCTTCGACTTTACAAATCTATTATATGTGATTCAGTAAAAAAACACCGCTGCGTTTCGACGCAGCTAAAATGCCACTTGTATTGAATCACATATAATAGATTTGCAAGGTCCAAGCGCTGACGGATACCGTTTCTGTAAAATTGCCAAGGCTTTATTCCAGTTTCATCTGTCTATATTTATAATTAATAGATCGTGAAAATATTAATATTAAAAATTGTACAAAAATATATTAAACAATTTGATATTTTTATTTCAACATCAGTATTTACATTCATATCATATTCTTTATATACATTCGCATATTATATTCGAAATAATGAAAAAATATAATACATTAAAAAAATATTCACCAAATAACAAAATGAAAACATATTAAAATAAATATGACACAAAAAGTATACAGCATTTTAAATAGAACATAAATATCAAATTTTAAAATGATAAATGTAGTTATTTGATGATTGCAATAAAATTTAAGAGGGACACAAAAAGATCAAATTTAAACATATCCAATTATCCATCCTTTATTGTCACTGTTTTATCTTACTAATAGGGTATTAGATTAAATTTTAAAATATATTGTAAATTGTGCGCATGTATACCTATAATAGATTCATTTATTTTTCCAAAATAATGCTGAAAATAATGGTTACGTTCACGACTGACTAAAAACAGTGAAGCCAGGGCCGTAACTACAGGCTCGGGGGCCCTGGGGCATGAAGAGACCGAGGGGCCCCCAAAATATTAAAAATTGAAGACCTTTGTAACATTTGTTTAACATTTTCAAGAACCAAATAAAAATTAAAGTTTTACGTTGCCGCGGGGGCCCGGGGCACTGCCCCGGTGGTAGTTACGGCCCTGTAACGAGCTTTGATTGGTTGATTCATGGAATTTCTGGTGGAATGTACCAGAAATTTAAAGAATGTCATTTTTAAGCGTGTAAGGAAGTGAGAAAGAAGTAACCAGAAAGAGATAGAACTAGTGTTCTGGCAGAAACGCTCAACATGAAGTGAACATAAAAGTTCTTTGATTAGTCTGGTCACTAATTTCTATCTCTTTCTAGTTACTTCTTTCTCACTTCCTTACACGCTTAATAATGACATTCTTTTAATTTCTGGTACATTCCACCAGAAATTCCATGAATCAACCAATGAAAGCTCGTTGTTCCGTTTTTTGGTCAGACGTGAACGCTCCCAATCTTTTTCTATTCAAATGAAACATTTCCCACCAAAACGCTCAGTCAGATGCTACTCAACAAACTAAAACAAACTAATTATAATCATGATAGGTGGCCCAGTGTGAGCTCCAGGTTTGGGATATCCAATACATACGACTCCGATGCAGTATACCTAAATAGATACGCGAGATCTATTTCAAAATTTATATCTATTGAATTAGATCCAAATCAATAAGTATCATATTGTTAATTGATATTCATGTTCTAAATTTCTTAAATAAAATAGGTAACAATCATTTTTTTTTGTAAAACAATACAAAAAGCTTTTATTAATTTAATGTTAACATATCATTAAATATATACATTAGCATATATATATATAATAAATAAAATAATTACTCATTTAAAATAATAAGATAAATAAATAAAAAAAAACAGGCAATCAATAAAATAATAATAATTTGGTTAAAGAAATTATTAGTTTTAGTACAAATAATAATCACTATAATTATGAAAACAGGTAAGTAAAATAATACACGCTTTTTCAGAACTGTTTGGCAAGAAAATTTCAAAGCAATATGTATAATATTTTTATTTAATAAATTAAATATTTATTTCATATGTACACCACTAGTTGGATTTATAATTATTTTATTTATTATAAAATATAAAATAAATCTGATTAGTGAACTATTGACCAGCAAAATATAATTATTTACATTTCTTGTTACCATTTAAAGCAACAATATTATAACTCACTTAAATTTAAACATCACTAATGTCTTTATCATCCTGCGTACTATTCAATTTAAAATTATCGCTGTGTTCTACGAACCGCCTTTTTCATTCTCCTTTGTGGTCCAGCAGTACTAGTTGTAGGTTGACCACTAAAATATTAATTTAAAGTTCAATTAAATACTAATAATTTCACCCTGAATGTGCCTAAAGAAGTACAACTTCAGAAATCATCGTTACATTTATTTTAATCTACTACTAATCAGATGTTTATCAAAATTTACATACACAATGTAGATTACACTGTAAAACTGTCATATTTAAAATTTAAGAGATCATTCTGGTCAAATATCGCTTTTTTGTGAATTTTTGATATAATAAACAAATATTTCGATGGATAAATTCCAAATATTTTGTCTTTTATAACATGTATAATTGTATATCTATTGTACTACAAGCTGAGAAGCTCGAGTTGTGACAAGACAGATCATGCATAGTTCACGATTACTCTGATAATTATTTTGAAATTTTAACACATTATTCTGTAATCATTGGCTCTCGCAGGAACTAGAATTATGTTGATAGTTGAAAAATTTCTAAACGTTTTATTCTAGTTACAGATTAAGAATCTTTTTTTTTTAGATATGACAACCTTATTTTTCAACTGTTTTACTTGAATGACCCCTTAATGATGTAATAATAATGTGAAGCAAATTGGAATATATTAAATTTACACTTTAATAAATATTGAATAAATCTTGTATTATTCTATTTTGGTTAACGTAATTTCGGTTTACGGTATCCAAAATGATGTCAATTAATTCAGATATATAAATGAACTTAAAATAACAAATAATTACTAACATACCTGAATGTAGGTAAACCCGAGCCTGCTGTAAAATTGAATACAGGTTTGGCATCAAAAGCTGCAGCTGGCTGTTGTGTGGATCCAAACGAAAAACTTCCAGAAGCAGATGGTTCCGGCTAAGCACAACACAGCATTTAGTTAGTAAAGAAACACGACATATACAAAGCATGCAAAAAATAACATAGACGCATTAATAATAAAATTAATTTGAATTCACAAACCTGAGAAGTAGCTCCAAATGAAAATGGTTTAACTGTACTTTGAGTTGAATTGGCGCTGAAATTAAAAACTGGAGGCTTTGTTGTTGCAGTACTTGAAGGATTTTGATTCGCGTTTTCTTCAGGTTTAGAAGGTCCAAAACTAAATACATTCGGTGGTTTTGTAGTTCCAAATTGAAAACCTGAACTCTGTTGCGCTGGGGTTCCAAAAGCAAAAACAGGAGGTTTTGTAGTTTCTTGAGACCCAAAAGGATACGCTGGTGGTTGTTTAGTTTCACCAAAATTAAAACTGGTAGGTTTGGATTCGGCAGTAAATGAAAAACCATTAGGAATATTTGTCCGTAATTCAAATGGTTTTGTTTCAAATGTTGTCTTTAATGGTTCAGTTGGTTTTTGGTTAATGTTTGGTATAGTACTGAATGTCGTGCTAGAGATAGGATTTGTAATACTATTTGTAGATGTTGTAGCTGCTCCAAATGTAAATGATAATGCAGGTTTTTTTGATAAAGGTTCTGACTTTGCATCTTCATATTTTGGTAAATTCTTATCTGAAAGTAAAAAAATAAAATATTAACATTATGATTATAAATTTATAAAATACCAGGGACTCTGCCTTTGGGTGTTTTTGGCTCTAATCCTACTATTTTGATTTTGAATTTTTTTCAATATTAATTTATGTACACAGCAATATAAAAGTTGTCATAAATATTCTCATTAAAAAGAAGCATGTTTTATTAAGGTACAAATATTTTGAAGTAATTTTAAAGTAACTTCCTCTTTCCTTCAAATATGGTGAGGAAGCAAAAATTTATGTAGTGTTTCGGAAAAGAAATGAATTTTAAAACTATTCTTGATGAAGATATGGAACAATAGGAACTGAGCCTATAAAAAAGAACTCCCGGAAACATACAAACAAACTTGCAAATTTGTATTATATATACATTATTTAATTTACTAACCTGTTTTTATATCAAATGATGGTTTTGTCTGCGACAAACTTGAAAAACTAGGTAAGGCTATAGGTACTGTTGTTGTTACTAGTGAAGCTACAGTGGCTTTAGAAGTAAATGTTAATGGATTAGTAGCAGGCGTTGAAACTGCTAATGAACTGATCGGTGCAGCTGTAGCACTTGTAGTGTTTGTAAACAAACTAGGAACCGATGTAGTTTTGTTATTTGAAAATAATGTTGATGACAAAGTAGTAAATGTCGTTGGTGGTTTTATATTTACCACTTCTAAAATTGTTGGTTTCTTTTGAGAGTCCGTATTCTCTTTTTCAACTGTGTCTATTGTTCTTTTATTAGATTTTTCTAGTGTTATTGGTTGAGGTTTCATATTATCTTGATTCAAATTTGTATTCTTAAACAGAAGAGGGACTTTTTGTGTGCTCAATTTGTTTTGAGGTTCAAATATAATCGGTCCATTCAATAATTTTGCATGACTTGGTAACTCACTTTTAGTATCAATAACAGGCTCGACTTTTTTATCGATCACTTTATTAGTTTCATCTCTTACAATATTTTTAAAAGAAGGAATCGGATACTTTATTTTAGGTTTGAAATAATCTTTTGCGCACGGTTTAGATGCTTCACAACAAGTACATATCGATTTTGTCGGTGGATTCCAAGACATACAACTGGAGCATTCCCACCTCTTCATTTCCTGTTTTTTAATTTGCTGACCGGGTTTTGCTCCATTACAAGCTACGCACTTATTTAATTCACTTTTATTACGTAACATACACACAGAACATTCCCAAGTACCATATTCTGGTTTAAATTTATCTCCGAATCCAGCACTTGTATTGTTTTTATACATTTTTGAATCAACTCCTGGTTTTAATGAAGAACATGCAGCACATTTTACAACATTGTTACTGTTTCTAAGCATGCAGGATTCACATTCCCATTTATCTGCTGTTGATTTGAATTGATTACAAAAACCATATTCGATTTTCTGCTTGATTTTTGGGTCAGTGCGTGTAGCATTACAAGCCACACATTTCACATTATCTTGTTGGTTACGAATTAAACACACATCACACTCCCATGTTGGCAAGTCGAATTTAAACATTTCTATGAGGTTATTATTTAAATTGACAATATCACATAAATTTAACATTACAGGTGTTTCTTTGTATATGAATTGACTACAAGAAGTTTTATTTGAGACAGACCCACTTAATTGTTTTTCATTTAAGTACAAAGGTTTACTGAATACAAAATTGTTAATAGGAGTAATTTTGTCTTGTCTTTTTTCTAGAACGATCGGTGTTGAAAATGTAAAATTTGATACTTTTGTTTTCGATTCTCTAGAATATCTTCCTTTAGTTTCAGTACTAGTAAATGGATTAGCAAATTCTGGTAAAGTTGTAATAGGCAAAGGAATATTCGGTAAATCAATTTGTTCAGGCACTTCTGTATCTCTTTCTTGTCTAGTTTTTGTAATTTTTGTTTTCATTTTACATTTTGGATTGATATCAGTATGTGTCTGATCAGTCATGATTTTATAAGCAGTATGCCTTGCATTTTCTGTACTTTGACGTAATTGATCGACATGTTTCATTTGCAAGACATTTGATCGTGAAGGCATACATAAAGGACGAGAATACGGCGTGCGTAATGTTGGCCTTGGTATTTTACGTGCATCTGATAACGGAGTAGAAAAATGTTCTAATGTGCTTAATATACGCCTTGCTGTCTGACTCAGTGAACTCTTCGCTGTCTCTTTCTTTACTGTATTACTACTATGAACCTGTAAATAAATGGTATAATATTATAACGTAGGTACTGTCATTTTGCTAATATGTATTCTTATAAAACATCCAAAATATATACCTGCACAGGACTTATTGAGGTTGAACTTCTTTTATAAGAAGGTATTCCGCCAAAAGACGTTCGTCCGATAAAAAACGGAGATTTGTTAACTTTTTCACTTGTAAAAGTTCGGTCTATTAAAGCAGGAGAACCAAAAGAAGAAGAGCTACACGTTGGTTGTTTTATTTGAGATAATATTATATAGTTTGTATTATCTACCATACCTGTACAAATAAAGTTCAGATTAATTCAAAACTTTTTAATTTAAATATTCCATATACATACGATTAGTACGTTTCACGTTACTTTCAACTACATCAGTGCGTTTCCGTTTGACACTCTTTTCAACTTGCACATTAGATTGTTCAATCGTTCTATTTGCCATTGATGAACAACCGCTTGTTGACGGAGTATTTATTATATCTATATTTTTGTCAATTCTATAAGGCTCGCCATTTATATGTGAGGAATTAAATCTGAAATTCAATATTTTTTATCAAATAATACTCTTGCAATTTTTTACAACAAAATTTATACCTATTCAATGCATGTATTGTAGCAGGTCTATTGTTACTATATATTAGTGTATCTGTTCTAATATCTTCACGTAGTCTTTTTGCAGGTGGTGCTTCACTTTTATCACTGTCTGAATGATATTCATGATGTTGAATTACGTGCTGTACAGGTGACCACCATTTACTTAAAGACGCAGGTAAAAATTCTGATACACGTGATGTTATCTTCCTTACAAGCGACTTAAAATGAAAAATAAATATTATTTCTCCAAGTACTACATTTTTCAAGACATAATGAATATTCATAAGAAACAATATTAATTACATTTGTGCATAGCTATATATAACAATACATTAATAACATGATAAACATAAATATTGATGTTTGACAAATACAGACTTATTAGTTTTGAAAGATATACAAATTGCAGAATATTTAAGCGCGCCAAATAAATTTGTTTTACATACATTATTAGGATCATTATTTGGAACTCTGTTACTGTCCTCATTACCATCTCTAGAATTTTCCATTATTATTGTTCACATTTAGTATTTCAATCACTACACAATTTTGAAAATAAGTTATAAAACATTTCTTGACAACTTTCACAAGGATAGAATTAAAAATGGCTGAACTGCGTGTTCTAAAATATTGTACACATCGTACATGTGACATAAATATAACGCTACCAATTTTACTCACGCTACCATTTATGTTGTCAGTTGGTAATACTGACGGAGGGAATAATTTTTAAAATTTGAAATATAATTAGTCTCTAATAATTGATGATCTATTAATTTAACGTTGACCCATCATTTATGACTGTGGTGCGTTATACAGAAGGTAAATTAGACAACTGCATAAGACATTTTATATATGTTGATTTCTGAATAATAGTCTTAACAATCCCGATGTAACCTACCTATATGCTTATACGCTATACCTACCTCTTTCCCAAAGTATATTCTGTCTAGAGCTTTTAACGATTATAGCGCATTACTGGATTTGGGTAGTAACTCTAGATTAGGGAACGTTAGGTTTAATTTAAAATAAAGATACACAAAATTAAGTAACATATTATAGTGCAGTGTATTTAGTATTTAAATACATTTATATTATACAGAGTGCATATAATCAATACAACAAGTAATTAAAATCGTTCAGTTAAAATGACTAGAATTATAAACTTAATATAAACAATTGCTTTTTCATACGGTTGTTTAATTAATTGATTCAATGCCCTACTAATTACAATTTTAAATAATTAACAACAATAAAATAATGTGTCATATTTTTAATTAAAATAATAATTATTAAGAATATATTAGTAAGGCATTGGAAAACTAGTTAGTAGGGTACATACTGCACATAATGAGAATTACATATTGTAGTATATACAATTACTAGTTACAGGTTGATTATAAGTTTCAATGCATGATGAGTTTTGCGATATATATAATTTTTTTTACGTTTTCATCAAATTTATATTTTCACATTTTGCTATCACAAATAAATCTCATTTAAATTATAAAATTATAATGTTAATGCTAAATATTTTTACTGTTTCACATTGTCTAAGTTTTGTAGGTTGTAGGTAAAGTCAAATTATACTGAACGAGTAGGTAGAGTATATCATATAAATATATATATTTGTCTATTGTAGTATATATATTATATGAATATAGATAATATATTTACTTTTAAATAATACCATCAGTTTTTTGTGCTTCGATATGTTTTTCTAAGGAATTCACTTTTTCTCATCATCACAATGCATTTAAACACACATTATAAATTTATCTACATCTAAATTTACTAAACATCATTTACATTTTGATATTTTATACAATATACAGTAAACAGTAAGATGCTCTATTTGTCTTGACATCTTTAGAAGTACAAATTTGAATGATGTTTAGTGAATTTCAGCCTTAATAGTTTACACAAAATCAACAATTTGTATAAATAGTTAAGAATTACATGACTGGTAATTTAAACAGCAATATCAGTAAATACCTGAACGATTTTTTTGTTCAGATTATACCTACAAGAGAAAAATAAATGCACATACATATTTGTAAATTTTATTTTGAATGGAATTTACAATTAATTAATGTTTATTTACCTGTCGAATTAATATAGATTTTAATAAAGTGAGTATTTGACCAGTTTCATCCATTTTCTATATCAGAATATATCTATGAGTTTGTTTCAACAGAGTTTAGTTAAACGTAATATACTAGATATGTATTACTAAACATAATGTTAGCAATTCCATTTTAAACTTACTAATTTTACTATTTTAAAATTAGTATTAAAACAACTATTTGCACTATTTGTAATAAAAATAATAACAAAAACAAACGTGTTTAATAAAAATAGAGGTTTAAATATAAAAAATATAATTTTATTTTAAACATAATAATAAGCTATTATATGTATATGGACAAAAATACTATATATATAAATATTTCTTATGGGGATGTTTCAACAGCTATTATTTAAAATTTAAATAATTTGTTATAATATAGGTATACTGTAATTATTCTATTTAATAAATTAGTACATTATTTGTTATTAAGTACATTATACATCTTCAATTAAAGTATTATATTAAAAATCACGTCTATTTAGTTAACATCTATGAATTTAGGTACTAGTCATATTTTCGTTATGAACATTATCACGTTTGAAAATATTTAAGCAGTGAACATATAATTAAAAAATTATAAAATATAATAGCGATGAGTTTTCTTTGATATCCGATTTTAGAATAAAAATAATAAAACAGTTTTAGATAAAATGATTAGTATATTTTTTTTTTACTATTGCATGTATAGTTTTTTTTAAATTAGGTTTTCAATCTATCGAACAATCAATAAAGCCTTGGCACGCTTGGCACTTTACAGAAACGATGTCCGCCAGCGCTTCAACCTTGCAAATCTAGTATATGTGATTCAATACGAGTGGTATTTTAGCTGCGTCGAAATGCAGCGGCGTTTTTTTATTGAATCACATATAATAGATTTGCAAGATCGAAGCGCTGACGGACACCGTGCCAAAGCTGAAATTAACCGTTTATTTTGTAAGTCCATTTTTTATTATTGAGCGATATTTTAATGGTTAGCGTTTCGTATCAAGTTCTAGATATCTATTGTTATCATTAACTTTTCAAAAATGGACGTACCTCACCTTAAAAATAAAAGGTTCTAATCTAAAATCGGATATTAATATAATATCATGTTTTACATTACATATTTATGAAAATATTTTAATAATGTGTAAACAGTAGTAGATCTATAGGGGGTCGGGGGGTTTATTTTTTTTTTGATGTACATATGTTTTAATTAGTTAATGTGATGCTTTTTTGGCAAATAATAATTATACAAAATCCTATAGATCCGCCACTGTATGTGAAACCCTGTATGTTAAAACTAATTTTAATTACAAGGACTCATTTTAATTGAATTACTAAAATATATTGAAATACAGGCATGTTTTTTTTATATATATATATGTATACTCCTATTAATATTAACTGGACATGAAAAACTGTACATATACATTTATATGTATATACAAAAATGTGTAAAATATTTCAGAGTGAAGCATAATCTAAAATTTTGTACCATGGAATGTTTATTTATGCTTTCGATTAAAAGGGGTACCCCGATTATTGTGGTTTAGATTATTGCGGTTTTCGAGTTATTGCAGTCTACATTGATTCTCAAAATTCGATTATTTATTTATTATTTCAGTCGTGGGCAAACAAATATTTTAAAAAATTGTCAATACGAGTTGATAACAATAACGTATTTTTTAGAAGTTATGATTCCCCATATATTGCGTTATTTCACATGGCGGCGTGGACACCGCAATAACCGGAGTATTCCTATACTCAGTGGCGTGGGGGGGGGGGGAGGTAAAAGAAAAAAGAAAATTATACTAATGGTTTTCAAAATAACCTTTTTTGTCTCTTTCACTTGGAAAAAAATTCTCTCGTCCAATTGAATGCCATTTTTTTACTCTTCACTTCTAAAAAAATTCAACAACTTCAATTTTCGTAAAACAGCTGGGGGATATAGGGAGTGCACTTATTTACCAAATATTTTTCATGGCCCCCTATACTTATCTTACCACTCCAGGAGGCCAGACCCCATCCCCTCTCTGCTGGTTACGCCACTGTCTAAATATTTAGTACCTACTTCTGATGTACATATATTTTAAGTATCATCAGGGAAATTAAAATATATGTATCTAATGAACAAAACAAATTAAAATTTAAAACATTTACATAGCAACATGGTACATTAAAATAATGATGGTTTTGAATTTGATTTTAAATGATTTAAGATGATCTTAACATTAATTTGACAACAACTTTTGTTAGTGGTAATTTCAGTTTTGCATTATGTAAATATTTTTAAGCTAAATAAGTTTATATTAGGAAAATATCGTAGGTATTACAAAATTAAATGTATCGTTGTTTTCCTTAAGTGGATGGATTTAATATTTTAAATAATTAATATAACTTTTTTTTGGGTTAGATATTCATAATAGTCAATAATCACTTTTGCTTTTGTTTGTAATATTTAATTTTAATAATAAATTAATTCATCTAATATTTAAATTTTAATAAAAACAAGGTCACTTTATTTGTTTAACTATATTCATTTCTAAAACATGCCTATTCCGAAAATGTTATATTTAGATTGTAGATATCTAATCGTAATTATTTTTAGGTAAATATTTGACAAACAAATAAAGTAACTTATTTTATTAAAATTCATTTAGTTTTCAATGATTATATATCCATATAGTTTTATAAAGAACAACTAAAAAGGAAAAAGCAATGGAACGGTCAAGATATCACCATCAATACTTTCAATACAACTTTTACAATAAAATAAAACTGAAGAATAGTTACGTACACAGTAATTTTCTAACAAACATATAATTTGAAAATATATTGTTTTGATTTAAATTTACATAGAGTTATTCATAGTGTATATAGCTTATACAACAATCGCATTATTGAAACTTTATTTGTTTAACATGTTACCAATCGTAGCTGTAGTAATCAGGTCCCGCGAGTATCGGCTGCGGGGCCTCGAGCCGTGTGGACGCGGTAAACGCGGCCATTGCGCATTGTCTTGCAGCTGTGCTCATCTCACTGTACGTCTAAAAATAAAACAAACGGTTATTTTATATACAGGACGTATCCCGCAAAGATAATATATAATAATAATTTTCAAGGCCGGATCCAGCATTCAAGCTTAGAGGGAATAAATACAAAATTCTTGACTAGGACTGCACTAGAGTCACTCCAGTAAGAGTTTCGACAGTGTTGCCATTTTTAGTCAAACCGGCAGTGATTTAGTCCAGTCGTCAGAAAATTTCGTATAGGAGTGGCGCTAGTAAAAATGACAGAGTACATTTTTTTCAAGAAATTGGTAAATTCTGATGTAAAGAACATGGCGATAGGAGAATGCATAAAAAATGGGGTAGACGAGCTTTAAGAGGCGTTAAAATTGACATTAAGATGAAAAAAGGTCATCACCAGGGGGGCACTTTTTTCGGTTTTCGATGAGGGAGCAGTTTGACACAGCAACCTCTAGCTACGCCTCTGGACCCTGATAAGATCATTTGAATTTTAACGAGATGATATCGAAACAAGACTTTCAGTTGTAAAATTTGAAATCGAGACTTCAGTTAAATTAGTAAAATGTTTTATGTTTTTGTTGTACAATTATACCTATTGTAGAAGCATCTAGTATGCACTATGTATGAACGCTTATGTATATATAATATATTTAATTGTTTAATACATACATATATGCATACCTACATTTGAGTGAATACAAATTTTTGTAAAGCATTACATATTTGCTAAAATAAATTATATCTACGGCTAACGAGAACTTTTAGGCGAGGCCGGTACATAAATATTAATTATTTTTTCCCAATGACAACAGCTGAAACTAAACCAAAAAATTCTCGATTACAGCTAGTAAATTAAATTAAAAATAAAAGCATTTCAAAGTCTCTAGCACACAACGCATACAAAAAATGTGAGTACATTGAATTGTGATTACTATTAAATCAGGTGAAAAAAGTGAACCATTATTATTTTACACTTTGCATCAAATAAATTAGACGTTTCTTTGTTAATAGATTATCACTTAAATACTTTTAAAGGTAATATACATAACATATAACATTAGTTTTATTATTTCAAACAATTTATATTTATTACAAGATTCAAATGATATGTCGCTGACTTTATGGAGCACATTATTTGTTGAGTACACTGGCATCAATGTTAGATAGCGTGTTATAAGTCTTATATCTAAGATTAGAATAGTTTTAAATTACATATCAACAAAGTAATTTAAATGTGAAATAATTTTTTTTTATAAAGTGTATAAATTATATGATGTAAAGTGTTTCTAATATTGATCAAAGGAAGACTAGGCAACACGGACAGCTAATAAAAATATCAACAGTCAGACTATTATGATTCATACTCACTTCTTACCTGGAAGCCCCCGCTACTTTGGTAAACTGGTTCGGGGGCCCGATACGCTCCACCTCCACCACTGTTACCACCACCTCCTGTGAAGGGGTTAACCGGCTTACCACCTCCATTGCCACCACCACCACCAGGTATGTCTAGATTACCCCCTGCGCTAGTCTGATATGTTGCACCATAGCTATCCTGGCTAGCTAGATCGTGCAGACGAGTGCTGGAAAGAGCTCTCGGTATTGGGTTACTAGGAACACCGTGAGGAGCTAAATGTGCTGTTTCTTCAGCGACCTGAAAACCACAAAATTATGTAAACCTTTCGTGGATATTTTATTTAAATTAGTTTTATTTACCTGATGGGGATCTTCTGTTGTTGGGATTTCAGAAACAAAGCCTTGTTCTTTTCGATAGAAATTAATAAATATGAATACCAACAAAACCAGTAAACAAATAAATCCATATGCCCTGAATGTTATTGTGGAGCCAAAATAATTAACACAGATTCCTCCAAACACAGCTCCACAACCTCGTCCCAAGCCGTGATGAATTCCCTATTAAACAATAAATAATGCAACACTAATGTCCGGTATCATAAAGGAGCTAACAAAATTTGCTAGCAAGTAAGCACTCTGAAATGGGGTATTAAACTTATATAACAGTTTTCTTGCAGTTTTTAACAAATAATTTCATGCATAGGAAGATTAGGAAGTAAAAATAAAGGTATGTAAAATATATTTACTAAAGTGTATTTACTAACCTTGAGTAAAAACGGTATGCGAAATGCATGCAAATATCTGTTAAAAATTCAAAGAGCTGTCATATAAGTTTGATACTTCATTTGAGAGTGCTTGCAAGTTAATAAATTTGCTAGCTCCTTTATGATATCGGACATAAATGAAATTTAGTTCGATTTTGATTGACAGCTTACCTGCAGTACCCCTTGGGCAGAAGACCTTAACTGTACTGGCGTGTTGTGAGCGATATAAGAACAGCAGGCTGCCCATACGGCCGCATGAGTTATACCTTGCATAAATTCAAATGGCAAAACCCACCATGGATTTTGTAACCAAGAGATGTACAAGAACCGTATAACATTTCCCGCAAGACCCAAGCACAATACCTATACAGAATGGTACAATCAATACGTATATCTATGTTTTATTATATATACATATAACTGACGTACCTTAACATGTCCTATTTGCTGAATCAACTGAAAACTGAAAAAGTAAGCGAATATTTCGGAAATGTGGTTGATTACTGAAGCAACGCCGAATAGTGTTGGTGAACCTCCAAAGTCTTGAAGATGCCAAAAGAGAAACGTAAAGATGAGACCGATTCCAAAACCCATGAACCAAGCAACAAACAAGAACGCAGCGCATTTTATATCTTTGAATTGTTTGAGTATTGTCACCCATTCAGGGAGTTCGCGCATTGTTTGCGCAAACATTTTTGTCTGTAAAAATAATAATGTTCCAATTAATTCTTACCCGTTAATATTCGAAAACAATAAGTTTAATGATATAATTATTTATCACTTAATAATAATTTATAAAACAAATTGCCAGTTCCCATTATTAGATGTTTTTTTCAGCACATGAGTATTAACTAGATACATATGCGTGTAAAATTTTATTAAGAAACATTAAATTAATTTCATTCGCAATCCAAGGGAGCTATTTTTCTGTTATCTTAAACTTATTTATAAAATCTTACTTTGGTGTTTCTGTTCAAACCCGACGACAAAATTTCATACGATTTGTATCAATCTTCAAATTAAAAAAAATATTTATGCATCTGAAATAGCATTGGTTTATCTATGTTCCATAATTAAATTATACACCCTTGTACGCTCGTATCAAATTAAAAATTTATTTTTGAAACACACCTTTTCTTCTGGAAGTTCTTGTCTGGGCATACTAGCTGTATCTGCTAATGAAGGTAAATTCAATTGTGTCGCTAACTGCGCCTGCATTTGATCTTCCAGTGACGGTTCTGGGATAATTTTTTCTTGTGGTATCTCGGGTGGAATGTCATATTTAAATTTAATCTAAAAATAATATTTCATGTTTTATTAACATTCTTCTTAGATACGACAATAAAATCTCGACTATAATTTTATACCTGCGTGGCTGTTATTAATGCTGCACCCATAAGCACAGAAAATGTTGCAAAGCATATTGTGTAGTTCTTTTCCCCTGGTCCAGGACCACAAGGATGATTAGGGAATGCAGTGGAATGATCTAAAGCTATACCAACGAAAAACATGGCTAGACCCCAACCTAGAGATCCGAACATTCGCTGATGACCATATCTAAAATAAAATATTTTTATATATTAAAGATATATAGTTGAAATTAACTAAACTATTAAAAAAATTAAATGTAATAAATTAAAAAGTTGATTTACCTGTCAGCATCTTCACCAAGCAAAGTAATAACAGCAGAATCTGCAAGTGTAATAGCGGGGGCGCTGAAGAATTCACCAATTATAACAAGAAGAAGCAGCAAGAAGAATGATTTCTGAATATCAGACGTCTGGTAAACAATGGAAGAGAATATAGGCCGTACCAATTGTTTGTTTTCATGGTCTTTATTGGTAATAATATTGGTTGGGATTGGAATCGGTGATATGCCGGCTGTGAAATATTCTCGAATTGAACGAGTTCTTCTTTTTAAGCTAAAATATAAATGATGTGTGTTTATAAATGGGATATTTTTAGTAGATCATTTAATTTCAATAAAATTTGGAAAGGATTTAGGGCTGCTTTTCGAGTTTTTGAGAATTTTGAGTACTAAAAATTATTTTTTAACAGCTATTTTGGATTATAACAATATCGTTATTATTAATTAATTAAATTAAAATAAGCACAGCCCAAGCTTCATCACTACGTTAAGATCGAGTTCATTTGTAAATGAATATTTGTTTGCTGTCTTTTATTTCAGCAATGTTAAAGAAACGTAATTTTTTTTATGGTTTTAACTTTTTTTGTTTCATAACACAGCTACATACAAAAAAAGTGCAGAGCAAAATAAGCGACCTATGTAACATTGTAGTATTGATCGAGCATAGTCGAAATCCAAATTTTTGAAATAATCTGTTTACCAGTTTTTTTTTATTTGAGCTTGAATTTTTCCAAAAAAGTGTACGATACCAAAAAAGCGACCTATGTAGCATTGTAGTATTGGTTGAGCATAATCTAAATCCAAATTTTTGGAATTTTCTGCTTATTAGTTTTTTTTAATTTGAGTTTGAATTTTGGTTTTAGGTTGAATTTTTCCATGTTGGCTAAACCCAAAATTCAAACGTAAATACAAAAATACTGGTAAGCAGAAAATTCCAAAAATTTGAAATTCGACTATGTTCGATCAACACTACAATACTATATATATTTTTGGCTCTGCACTTTTCTTTGTGTAGCTGTATAATTAAATCAAATATAATACAGATATTCCTAACATGTGAAAAAATCATTTTGAAAGATTCCCTAAAATTATCCTACTTATATGTAGCAAGTAATTCGCGGACAGTGAAAATAAGGATCAGGATGGTAACTTTTACCTTGGTAAAGAATGACCATCAATTAGAAACAAAGCAGCATGCGGAACTTCCCGATCAACTTGGGACGGTTGCATGTAGTATTCATTATTATCCACAGATCGGCGAATGATGCGCACCGATTCGGGACTTCTTAAGTAGGGCATTGTGTTGTTTCTATCGAAACAGCTCGTCGGCGCTGGTTGGATGAAACCAATTGGAAGTGTGAATATAATCCAAGCAGAAAGAGCTGCGAGTAGAAGCGTTTTGCCTTTCTGCCATCTGAAAGCAATTCAAAGGTGTTTAAATTTAGAACATACATGGGGTAAATTAATTCACTTTGATATGTTTGTTTAATTATTTTGTGCTTTGAAGAGTAGTTAGGCTTTTGTTCATATTGCTACAGACAACATTTTTAAAAATAATTACGTAATACAAATTTTAACTAAAAATCATAAAATTAGTATCCTCTTCAAACTTTATGTTTGAATAAGGTACTGGCACCAGTTATGGTCACTATAAGAGCAAGATTTACTGTTTTTTAGATTGACGGGTTTCTTTTTTGTAATTCTCATGAACTCATGTTACTAATAAAACAAGTAGTAACTCTTTATTTAATCAATTTAATTACCAAAGTCCGCAAATATAGTTTGTTTTTTAAATTATAGCCTTTTATTTTGTTTATGTTTTTTCTCCAGTAATGGATAAAGTAAAACCAGTAATGAGCACGCAGTGATGGATATTTGCTAATGATTACAAAATATAAAATATACTCAAGTTCGTTTACCACAAACTTAGTAGGCTCCTCCTAACTGATTATTATAATATTTAAATCATTTCTTCATTTACCAAAGACAGATATTTTGAAACTAATTTTTTAGATAAAGAAGTACTCTTCGTGTATAGTACTCATATATATTTGTGCGATTAAATTATAATGAATTCTATTGAAAATTGTATAAGTAAATTTTGTGGCAATAAATATTTGATATTCCGAATTTAAGTATTTAAATATATATGTTAAAGTTGATATAAAATTAATTAATGAAATGGACGTATATCAAAAATATAACCGATGATGTTTGTTTTAATATTTTTGAATCTGTTGTAAGCGATTTTGACTTTTACGGTGATAGACGACTTCTGAAACCCGTAGTACATGCTGGTCAATTATAACGTTATCACTTCTTTTCAACTTTTTCAAGTAATTAACAGCATTTGTTTTAAAAAAGCTGTTTTATAGAAAAAACATAATTGAGTAAAATTAAAAAGACATTTGAAAATTTGAATAATAAATTATCGTTTGTTTTTGGTTCATATACCTGTAAACTGGCGGTTAAAGTAAAAAAGGTAATTTTATTTTAAAATTATGTAAATGTATGTAAATGGTACAAACGAAAAGCTAGAATATATATAAAAGAGCTTTGTTAAATATTGTATATAAAAAAGTCAAAGGTAGTTTTTGATTATTTTAAACAAAGTATTTTGAGAGGATTGAAATTCACTCGAACGAAAGAATTTTCCGAATCTTCTCTTTTATGTTACATTTTATAAATTAATAACGTATTCTATATTCATACATATGTATAAACCAAGGATTTCTTTTATCAAACAATACATTGACATAATACATCTACACACACTGCTACTAAAAATTGTTGTAATTTTTCTGAAAATAAATAACCAGTGGCGAAGCGTCTATGGAAGCAGAGGAAGCAGTGCTTCCCTTACTTTATTGGTAAAATAATAGAAAAATGTTTTTTCAATTAGTAAATAATGTTAAAAATATTATTATAACATTAATTATTATGCGCAAATCAAACATAACCCAAAAATTCAAAATCGAGAGAGAGAGACACCTTACCTTCTGTTATCATGTTTATTTTTTGTTTAAAATATACCTACTGAAATACTTGCTTGTCTGTTGAATTAATAATAATAATTGGTGCCCTTTATTAGGCAATTTGCTTATTTATATTAGTAAATGCTAATTTAATTTATCTTTTAATTATTTAATTAACTTGTTAAAATACTGGCTGGTACTTATAATAAATAATAACATTGTACGAGTATATAGGAAATCTATTGTACAGTACATAAAATATATTATAGGTTTTAGTTCGATTATCATGTGATTTATTATGCTATATGACATATTTAGTTGGACATTTTTATAATTTAATAGGTTGTTTAGTACAAACGCATTGATTGAATTTGAATATTTACCTATCAGCAAGACTACCCCAAAATGGGGCAGATAAAAATTCAACGAACGGTCTTGATCCAATAAGAAATCCACATTGGGTTGGATTTAGCCCCATTTGCTTAAAGTAAACACCCATGAGCGGGAAGAGCGAGCCAAAAGCTGAATAGAAGAAGAAATAGAAAGTTTTCACTGTGAGTAATTCTTGGTCAACGGAACCGAACAGCAACTCAATGAAGTCGGATTTTCCTCGTATTTTGTGTGTAGCCTCCTTAGGTTGCGGATATCTGAAACAAGTGATACAAAAATTGTTGATTTGGTTCAATTAAATCAGGGGATATTTTTATGTGCAGTTCTAAAAGATATTTTGTACAATGCCTAAGGAAAAATATATACCTTGTCGTGTGTGGAACATATGGAATGTTTCATATGTGGAGAGAAAAAACAGAAAAAAACTTTTAATTTTTTTTTCAAAACAATTGCTACCTCGCATTATTGAAGATACAAGAAGCTTTGTGATCGTTTTAAAATAAAACAAAATTTTAAATTGATCAACATTTCGTTCCGTGTCGGTCTGTTTGTCCCCTGAATCTTTGTCACACGCATAACTCATGAATCACTGAACCGATATTAATGAAACGGTTCCATTTCAAAATCATCAAAATCGTGTGTAAGGGGGAGGGGTGATATCCCAAAATATTTATTTTTTCAAGATATCTCAGTTCTAAAATTTCCTTAAAATAATCTCTGATTTCAATGATAGAATAAGGTACTGGCACCAGTTATGGTCATTATAAGAGCAAGGTTTACTGTTTTTGTGATTGACGGATTTCTTTTTTTTTAATTCTCATGAACTCATGTTACTAATAAAACAAGTAACTTTTTATTTAATCAATTTAATTACCAAAGTCCGCAAATATAGTTTGTTTTTTAAATTATAGCCTTTTTTATGTTTATGTTTTTTCTCCAGTCATGGATAAAGTAAAACCAGCAAAGAGCACGTAGTGATGGACATTTGCTAATGATAAGTACTACGACACAAAAGATATAAAAGAAAGACTCGTCAAATTTGAAACAATGTAAATCAGTTACTATGATAATATAAAAATTAATAAATAAATTATACTTATAATTAGTTTAAAAGTCCACAATTTTGACACTTATTGGCCGATTGTCATCAAATCACGCTGTAAGACGGTTAAATGTATATACATAGATTAATATTCAGAAATGGTAGTAACTAAATATCAACAAATATTTATAATTCAGTACATTTACCTAATTTAAAAATAGCTATTACTGGGGTCATATCCAAGACTGGTGCTAGTACCTTATTATAACAAAGACCATGCGTTGTTGGTGAAATATGGAGCAGATGAACAGGTTAGTGAGTTCCGATTTCGTTTTAAAATGTAAATAAAACCTTCATTCTACTTAGAGACTGCAATATAAATACATAGATAAAAAACTGTTATATACATAGTTCTATCATTCTTGACAAGGGTATAATTTTAATTGCCTAAACATCAGTTTACTTATATTTGTTTAGTTAATTACATTTTAAATTAAAATAGCTATCTACTCTTTTGCTGTTTTCAAGTATAAAAATTAAAATTAAAATTACCCAATTTTGTCAACTTTTAGATACTTTGTTTTCATTTTATATTTTATTACTTATTTGATATATCTATTTATTTTTTGGGGTGGATATTAATAAATATCCGATTATCAATAAATATCCCCGTTCACCACATTGGTATAATATGTATAACATGACAAGATGTTTAATTAATATAGAAACCAATAGAAACAATTTCACTAAAAACAGCAACCGCGATAAAAGTCATTTAAAAAATATTCATTGTGTTTATTTGTGTAAGTACCAATTATATATGGTTGACAGGATATAACGATAGAAATTTTATATTCGAAGTTTTTCCTATAAAAGGAGGTAATACTTTACAGTTTTTATAGTTACATTATTTTGTTTTGACATTTCAGTATGAATAAATGTATATGTATTTATAGAATTATTGATTATATTTTACTTATTTCACCACAAACGTCCATATTTAAATACAATCTTATTGCTTCATATAAATTTTAAATATTATAAGTTGATAATAAAAAATTTTTTTTGAATATTTTTAGATCTAAGAATAATTAATCTCTTATTAAACTGCTGATAATGTATTTGACAGCTTGATCCCAATAAAAGTACACCTATATAGTAAGTGTGATATTATCCTTGAAAACGCAGAAACCATGACCCTTTTTTGCATTCATAATGCTTCTTTGATGTTAATAGTTTATTTAGTTATTGAAGATTGCCTTTCCCCATGTTTTTTTATGTATATAGGTTATTTTTTATTAAATCATTTAATTTCAAATAAAATAGATATTGTTTTTATATTTTTAAATAATACTTGCATATCCCCCACATCTCATCGTGCCCCCTAGGCTAGAGTTTTCGGCGGGCCCTTTCCCACTAATAAATCCAAGAAAAAAGCTTGTTGACTCGCTGCACCAGGTCCCCAGGTTAGATTGAAGATACTCCAGTAAGAGTCTGGACAGCGCGGATCGATTTTTGGTTGATTGTAGTGGCCAAGTCTCGCTCACAGCCGTATTTTCTACTATTATCAGTAAATATCATTAAATATACTTTATATTATTATGTACATTATGTTCAATTTAAATGATAATTTTTTTATACTTGCTAAAAATAACATACAAATGATCTTATTAAAACGCTGATTTGGTTAAAAATGGCGACGCTGTCGAGCCTCTTTCTGGAGTGACTAGGCTAGATTCCTGGCAGCTCTCCTTTCTGGGAGCCATAAGTACATGACTTTTGAGTAACAATAAGCTACAATTTATTATGTAATACAAATAAATGACATCATGAAGTTTCATTCAAGTAAGTTAATTGTTCGTTTAGTATCCGTAATTAAGTTTAGGATTAACTTTACTCTTGATTAGAAAACTAGCCACTAAAAATGTTGTTAACATCTTTAAAATGTATTGTTTAAATGGGTTTAAATGTATTAATTAACACAAATATTCTAATTTAATTTGGAGTGAAATTACTTCATTGCTTTTTTCTAGCAGCTATATACATATGTATTTTCAATTACTGCAATGTAATACGAATCGATGGTTGAATACCAACCAGAACAATATCACCGCAGAAGCCATAAAATTAGTGCACACATACGTTGAAAAATTGAACTTAAATACCACTTTATATTTTATGCTTGCATTAAAAATTTTAGCAAACACATAATTGTTTTTAAGTTGACAAATAAAATCTGCATTGCTATAAAACGCACAAAATACCAGCGTTTTATTAGTTTTTCATGCTGTCGTTCCAGTTGGCTGCTTTAATGTAATCCTACGCAATTTAACTAATCAAAGCAATTAAATGCGCATATATGCGTGAGACAGATTAATTATGAATTTATTTATTGTACTGTTAGTAATGGTATAGATGGGTTGATGACCCTCTATTATTGTTAAAATACCGAAACAAGAGAAGTTGTTCAATTTTATTATGTCTATTTTATAGTAGGTACCTAATACTTATGTCTTAGGTAATATTAAATGTAACAGACGCACATTAATTATTTTCATAAGGTAATACAAATTTGCAAAGAATGCTTTTACCATTCTTCTCGGCTTTAAGTTCCAGTAAATATTGTCTTATAAACACTAAGGTTTATTAAATTTAATAGGATTTTCAACGAGAAGAGGAAAAATTCCGAGAACCTCATGAAAATTAGTTATTTACGACAATAAATGTTTGACTTGGAACGTTTTGAATTTCTTCCAGTGTTTTGTTGTTCGTCGGTTTATTTTAAAAATAAATAACACAGGTTCTTAAAAGGGTTTTACTCTTAACCGGACTATTTTTAGGCACTAAAGTCAAATTTGACAATAAATAAGCTCACTGACATCTAAAATGAGTCGAATTTTTTTTTTTTGGATCAAATCTAATTATGACTTTTATAGATCAGACTTTTCGTTTTAATTTATAATTATTATAGTGTTATTTGCGATGAAAACAAAAACTAGGGGAAAATGATCGTCAAAAAATTTAAAGAGCTCATTTATAAATCTTACACTATTTTCGCCTTAAATTTATGCTACCGTTAAAATGACATAATATGTCAAAGAAAAATATCAATTAAAAAAAACACGATTTTTAAAAGTAAATTGAGACAAATCTTTGTAAGATAATATTTTACAAAAAACGTTGTAGGCCTATATTATAGGGAATTGAATAATTTTCACGTAAAATGTGTCGTTCTTGAGATATCTTGAAAAAATAAATATTTAGGAATGTCACCCTTTCCACACGATTTTGATGATTTTGAAATGGAACCGTCCTTGAGCTAGACCCAACCAACCAACCAAGTTCATTAATATCGGTTCAGTGGTTCATGAGTTATGTGTGTGACAAGGATTCAGGGGCAGACAAACAGACACGGAACGAAAAGTGTTTGTCTTGATCTGAAACGGAAAGATCAATTTAAAGTTTTGAAATCGGAGAAAAATTTTTTTGTCTCATTCTAAAACGATTACAAAGCTTGTCGTGTCTTCGATATTGCATTGATCAATAAAAGTAATTTGTTAAATTAGGTCGAAAAAATTTATTACGACCCGTGGATACCAAAAAAAATTTTGGGGTTAGGGAATTTTTTTAATGTCAAATTCGTTTTCAATGCCTAAAAATACGTAAGACAAAGATAGTACATGTTTATTATTTAAATATGGTAACTATAATATATATCAATCCAATTCTTACTGTAATTTATCAGTCGTTATAGTTCGGATATAAAGTCAACTAAATATATTTAAAAAAAAACATATTACTCAAATTTTAATACATAAATACAAAAGAAACAAACTCTATATATTATACAATTTAGCAGTTAATAATTCAGTCGAGGAAAGTAAGGTTATTTTTACTCTCCATCAAATATTAAAAGTCTGCAGACTTTTCCACACCACACAGTTTTGTCGCAACTTTTTATTAGACAGAAGTTACTTCATCCCATACAAAACAACATTAGTTATCTTACTCGAATTACATGTTTCCGTATTGTGTTAGTTTTTATTGATACGGGCGTTGAATTTTTTTTTATTCGCACATTTGGACTTATCTACATCGTTATCTTTATGCAAACTTCTTGTACATGCGAGGAAATAAAGTTCGTGAAAAGAACTTCAGTGGTTGAGATCATTCTACAAAAAGTAGACAACATTTTTTTAATTGACTCTTATTAAAAGTTTGAAGTACAATTTCAAACTTAAAAAAAATATTATAAAAGAAAATTGTATACATATTATGTATGCGAGTTTTTCAATTTGTTTTTTATTTTATTTCATCTTTACAATATACATCAATTATTATTGTTTCTGGATCTCTAAATGCTGTATCTTTTATATCCTCAAAAACATTTGGAGTTAAAGAAAAGTATACAAAAATAAGACAATTAAAAAAAAAATTCTTATTTTACAGGATGATTTACGATGAATGTAAAAAAAATGGTCGAAGATGCTATTTTAAGCAAAATTCCTTATAAGAATATGTGTCCGGAAATTCTCCATCAAGGAGCTACCCCCCCCCCCCCTCTGAACCCCTAAATATGATTATTTAATATATGGAGAATCCATTGCGATAAAGTTATAAAATTTGATAATCGGTTTTATATTAATGAGTGTTTTCGATTTTCATTATCGACCATTAATTATGGGGTAAATAAATAACAAAATAAATGCAAAATAAAATTTTTAATGTTACCCCATTTACCCCTGTGCTAAATTGCTATTGGTTGATACGGAAAATAGACCACTTATTAATATAAAACCAATTATTAAATTTTAAAATTGTATCATAATGGTTTCTCTGTAGCTTCCTCAAGAAGAATATTTAAGACACATGTTTATATAAAGTTTTTTGCTTAAAATAACATCTTCGATCCATTGTTAAAGTTGTTTTTACATTCGTTTATTTTATTTTTAGTTTATTTTATCATAATAAAAATTGATTTGACAGCAATACTAAAACAACATGTTTTTCTAAAATCTGTTAAATAAACAAGTAGAGTAAACAATTACCTTGATGTATCCACCTCCCCCTGAGCTTCCGGATCCACCAAGGGTCGAATACCGGGGGCTTGAACTGGCTGAGCATTATAACTATCGTAATCATCGTTTATTCTTTCCATTATGAATTAGTTTATATCTAATGATATCTACTTAACGAATCAAAATTACTCTTATCAAATTACACAAAATCACGATAACATATTCAATGCTTTAATCGTTATTACATTAAATTATTGTAGCAATAACTTGACTATGTTAATAATTGCTATTAATTATTTTTTTTTAAATAGACAACATTATAGTTAAAACAAAATTTTATAACAATAATAACACTAGTATTTTATCACGTCAACAAATTAAAAGTATTAATTATTAAAATTTATTATTAATTAAAACAATATCAACTCATGGAACATATTGTTTCTTTTAAGTGAACTCTCTACGTTTTATCACTGGTTATAATAGCTTTAGTTATTAACTATTTACTTCATTATTATATTGTGTTCTTGAAACAGAACGAAAATTGACGGATATCCTTCTAAGTGAAGAATATTTCGCACGGATCGATGGGAAACCTTTAATGAAGGTGTACTCCGAATGGCGACAAGCAGCCACCGTGTTTGTCCGTTGATCAATATAATAAAGCGTCGTTGTGCACAGGCGTAGGTCGACGCGCAGTGGCGTCGGTTTAGGGGTAGATTTATTATATGCATCTTATTTTCCAATCAAATCAAATGAATTAGCTCAGTGGTTTTTAAACCAGGATCCGCGGACTCCCGGAGATCCAATGAACTTTTGTGGGGGGTCCGTGAAACATGTTTGGCATAAATTAAAATACTTTTACATTTCTATTTACCAGAGATTAATCAGTATCTGACGACCTTCTTTGTTTTGTTTTTTTAATCTGGCGAAGAGTTTCCCTGAAAAATAATTGTTCAAAAGGGAGTCCCTAGACCATATAAGTTTAAGAACCGCTGAATTATTGATTATTATTGAATGAAAGTGTTTTAATAATTTGATGGTTCTTACAAAATATGGTACTGGTCTGAACTATGAATGATAAATAATATTTTATGAAAACTTTAAACAAAAATTAACATACAAATGTATGTAACGACTAAGTACATAAATATTCTATAGTGTATCTTCATAGTGGATGATGTATTATAATAAATCAGTACCCAAAATATAATAGAATTCTCATTTTAATTTGTTCTTACATTTTATTCTTTTGTTTGGGTATTATAAGGAATTAATTTAATAAATAAATAATATTAAATTAGATAAATCATATAAAAAATTATTTAAACATTTTTTACATCCAAATCAGTGGCTCGTTGAAAATATTAATTGTACTAATAAATAGAGAAATATTTGTTTAAATACTCATCGTATGTATGTATAATATGTATAATGCCGTGTTTAGACTAAAAAGACAAAACAGCAACACGGTGTTTTTAAAAATGTATAGGGTTTTCTGCTATTTTATCAAAAAACACGATGTCGCTCTTTTATCTTTCTGGTCTAAACACGGCATAAGACAGGATGAATAAATAATAAGGAAGATCGATTGTTTTGTTTAACGTAACATTGTTCAATTTTCAACATCATTTTTCTCTAAATTTTACATGGACATAAAAAGAATAAAATACAGTAATTGATTGTAAATATGTAAGATATTATATTCTGAAGTATGATAAATAATTCGTTAAAAAATATTGATTTTATTTTATGTTTTAATATGCAGGTATTGTAGGTATATCTACAAAGTTCTTGAAAACAGATTTTTATTTATTTATAAGAATATTAATCTTTAATTTGAGCATTTTACAACGAACAAACTGAATGGCTTTTTTTTGTTCACCCTATACATATAACGGCTATTGTAAAAAATTATTTATTTTAATTTTAATAATTGTTAGATATATTAATTTAACCTACCAGTCATCTATAAACATTTGTTGATGAGTAATTTATGTAAATTAATTTGTATATGTTTAAATCTACTGTGCTTAATAGAGAGCTTATGTTGTACGGCGGGAGTAATTTTTTTTCTATTAACTCTTTTCAAAGTTGGCATCGTTCTTTTTTATATCACTGTTTTGAAATTTGAAATAGTACATAGTATCTATTTCGCATTACATACTGACATCTCATTTCCATCGCACGATTAAATCATAAATAAATCTTTATGTTTGAAATATAAATGAAGCATAATTAGCAATGGCAGTATCGCAAATTGATGCGCCACTGTTATTTGAAACCGAAACAAATAAGCCCACACATTTGTCATTTTCCATTGACTTGTAGCTCTCGATGTGAGTGATAGCTCACTCTGTTTATTTTCGTATTCAATTGCTCTCCATTTAACACCATGAGATCTCATCTTTAATCGACATCTGAGTTTTATTGTACTCACTACACTCAATAATGCGAATATTCCTTTATGGAATAATATTTATATTTCAAAAATAATTTATAATACTTGGTTTCACTTGAAATTCAATATTTTTTTATGAATAGCTTAAGGGCCTTACACCTTATTTAATTATCGTAACATATTTCGTGAATATAATTTTTCAGGCGGTTGAAATACATAAATACATAAATCGGAAAAAGGAATAGTTATGGAATCAACACTGTGTCTGCCTGTCTGCCTGTCTGCCTGTCATAGCATTTTAACCCCTGAAGCGTTTGACCTAGAAAGCTGAAATTTGGTATGTTTATAGTGGATCAATAATAACAGACCTGTGTTATAAAAATTAAATTTTTTATTCAATGCCGGCATTTTCATATTATTAAAATCTTTGTTTGATAAATTTTCACAAAAATCGAAAAAATATTTCTATATTTCTCCGAATATTGAAAAAAATCTAAAAAATTGAGAATGTGTATAATGATGAAATTATCAACACTTACGTCTGCAAAAGTTTAAAATCTGTAAAGTTTGTCTCATCTAGTGATTAGTTTCATTGCTAATGTTCACGAGTACAATTCAAAATAAAATAATCAAATAAATTGAAAAACTACGGTACGGGATACTAATACGCAAAAAATCGATTAAACATAAAAATTTGTTAAATTAACAAAAAATCGATTTTCTGCGGAGATGGAAGTTAAAAAACTATAGTTTTCTTTAAAAATTGGCCAGAAAAACGTGAAAATTGTCATTTAAAATACACGTTAAATTTAAAGTGCATTGAGTATAGCCTAAATATTAATTGTCAGCGTTGTGTTTGCAGCTATCTTATTTTCTTGTTACAAAGAACAGATTTAAGGGGTGTCCCATTAATATTTCAATTTGTACGGATACTCTAATGTACATATTTTATTCATTTGAATACATAAAAAACATTAAGTATATTAAATGTACTTCTATTTTGACATTAAATCAAAAAGCACATTTGCGATATGTAAAAAATAATCGATTATATCGAGCTACCAATTTCTAATAAATTTCCTAAAATATTTGAGCTGTATGCTATGTACTTCATTAGCATCTGTAGGGTCGACCGGGGTAAATATGAAACACCAAAAAAATGGGGTAAAAATGAAACAAGCTTGCAACTAAAAAACTAATTTGTTTATAGCAGAATTATAAAAACTAACATCATCATTAAAAGTTTGTTAAAGCGACCTGAAAATATGAATCGCCTAATAATTGATGTGTTACCCCTACAAATTTCCCTGTTATACGATGTAAAAACGTGTGAATTAAATTTTAATTCTTTGCACATAACTTTCTGTATAGCTCAGATATTAATTAAAGTTACAATTTCACATTGATATGCCACAAAGAAGATAAATCAAAGTTGCCTTTGTGCTTTTCTTTTAATTTTTCGAGAAATATTTTCCATTAGAGGTCTGTTTCACTTTTTCCTAAATTAGAGGTTAAAAATTAAACACACTTTTTTCATTTTTAAAATCCGCGTTGTATCGTACAGTTCAAAATTAAATGACGTAAGTATTTAAAATGGTTATTCATAATTCATAAGCGCATCTAGTAAAATAAATTAAAGTATGAATTTGTATCGTTAACTGTCAAAAAACATGAAAGATTTATATTTTGTTTCACTTTTACTCCAGTTGACCCTATATATGTAAATATAAAACGTCTGATTTTTATTATATATCAGAATTCATATCGCTCTCAAAATAATAAAAATAATACGTGACCCGCATGTTCATTTATAATTTATTAAAATCAAAATTCAGAGCACACTTATAATGAAAATATTTTATTCACCATTTTTCATATACGTATACATATTCTAGTACAATTAAAAACATTTGTTTATCTTAAATAATAACTATCATAACCTACCACCATTTATTACTCGACCCTGTTAAGTATATTGAAGGGTATTCAGAAATATTTGATTCTTGCGACTGATTTGAATCTATCATTTCTTGACGATTTTTCTCCCACTGCGCAAGAGGTACCACAAACATCAAGAAAACCGATGCAACTATTAATATTATTCCACATACTATAAATGTTACTTTGAAATCGCCTGTTCGCTCTATTAAATGGCCTATGGAAAAATTGATATCATTTTAGTTTGAATCAAACATATTGGGTAAAATCAATATTGTTTTTACATATATATATGTACAAAACATTTACAGGAAGTCCCGTAAACATAGCAACAAACTTTCAGAAATACTCGAGAACATTGAAACAATGGTTTTTTGTTAATAAACCCATGTCCGCAAACGATCCGTTTTAACAGTTTAGTAAAACAAAGGACCTCGCACAAATACAATGGATTTTGCATTTTGGTTGACATTTTTTGTAACTTGAGGAAATGATAGTTCAAAGTGTGTTAATCAAAAGTTTTAATAGATACAACCTGTTCCAGGAAGCATCCAAACAAAATATGAAAAATTCTTAGAATTAGTCAAACAAATAAAAAAGTATATATTTTTTTAGTTTTTTATAATATTTATTAATTTTGTAAAAAAAATCCCCAACTAAAAAATGTCACCAAATGTTCGAAAAAAAGATATTTATATTTATTCATTGACCAATTCGAAGCACTTTTTATTCTTCACAAATTTTTCTGAAAGTAGACCCTTCAGGAGATAAAAATAAAAATTAATATATTAAACATAAAAATGTTTCGATGCCTCAGGGAACAGAAATAATGTATCTTCGTTGGGCCTATTATAACTTTTGATCAGCACACTTTGAACTATCATTCAATCAAAAAATAAAATTCATTGCATTTTTGCAAGGTCATTTCTTTTGCTGTACTGTTAAAACGGCTCGTTTGCGGACATGGGTTTATTGACAAAAAACGATCGTTTTAATATCCTCGACAACTCCTGAATGTTTGTTGGTATATTTACGGAACATTCTGTATATAAACTATCTTGATATTATTGTAGGTTGTCAGGTTGTATATAAGCGAATAATTCATTTAGTTTTTGTTATTTTGTTATCCTTTATTTTACTGTACATTTTTCACCCTCCATTATCTCAAACTGACTGTTTTTATATTCATTTCAAAATAAGTATCGTATTAAAAAAAACTCTTAAGTTTGGATAATAAAATTTTTAATTCTATGAATAAATATAAAAACTAATTTAAAAACACCGAATACAGTGTTTAAATCTCTTCCAAAATTTAAAGTGAACCTTTGAGGATATCTTTGTAGTGCAAATAATTAAATGAAAACGGCAGTGACGACATCACCAGAAGTTGAAATATGTTAGCCTTAATAACGTGTGGATTGTTGGAAAATTCTTGTTATGTATATAAATACTGTACATAACAATGTTTAATTAAAATATCTTCACTCAATTTATGAAGGCATATACAGTTTTATACAGATCTAAGGTCATAATATAGTAACTGACATTTTGGCCATTTTTGACGTTCCAGGCCAGATACTGGGTGGACATTTCAGAAACTTGAAGTAACGCGCAAAGATCAGTTTTGCGCGTCAGCGTAAATTTAAAATCAGTATATCTCTATATTCAGAACAGCTACCACGCGGGTTTTGATCTCAAATTATAGATCTCGATTAGATCTACGGGGAACAAGTAAATATCAAAACATTTAACCAGTTTTAATAAGTGATAAGTTAAATATTATAAAAAAAACTACAACAAAAAATAAAATTTTGTATTTCCACGATTGCTATTGTAAATGTTAATTAATTGAATAGAAAAGAAATAACTATTCTAATAAGAATATACTCTCTATGACCTAATGTTTTTAATTTCTTGATTGCAGTTTTTCAAATTGAATAAAAAAATAAAAAGTAAATTTCGTATTTCCACGAATTTTCTATATTAAACAATACTAGCTGAGTTTTATTTAACCCCACTGCTACGTATTCACGGCATTTTCTCAACTGTACATCCCGACAAAGTCACGCCAATTTTTTTGGTCAGTGGCATTTTTAAATGATGAATGACCTGAGACCATATTTGAAATATTAATTTAATACGTACAAAATACTCACCGCCTACAGCCATACCACACATGGTTGCAAATCCTTGAAATATTAACAAAATTCCATAAGCGTTGGTCAAATTCGGTAGCCCTATTAATTCTACAATTATAATAGATCTCAAAGGATGTAAAGCAGCTGAAATGTTAAGTTTATAAATATTTAAATAATCTATTGTATGTTATTGTTCATAACTTACTTATAGTTGTGCCGAATATTACTGCATTTACAAATCGTAACCATGAAACAAAATAGAACTCTATTGTAATTATAAAAATACCCGATAAACATAAAAGAATACTACAAACAATCGTAGCTTTCATTTTTGGTATAAATTTCGTTATAGGGCATAAAATTCTTCCAATGACGTCACAAGCACCTATTGTCGCTAGAATATAAACAGCTGTGTTCTTTTCAACGCCTCTTTTTATAGACTTTTCTAAAATACATAAAAAGAACATATAAATAAAACGTTGTTCAAATTACACACAGTGACGATTATATTCTGATACAAATGAAAACGCTTAAATATTAAATTTATAACATAGTTTCAATTAAGTATTATTAAATTCTTAATGCATTGAAAATTTATAATAAGTGTTTGGGAATAACTCCTCCTTTAACTTTGATAACTAGCTTCAATCTTCTTTCAAAGTCATTGCAAGCGGCACGCACTGTTTTCATTAGCATTTTGTCCCAAGTTTTGATAATAACATTCTTAAATTGCTGCAAATTTTAGAATTGGTAATCTGGGAGCTTAGACAACATATATATGACCAATTGACCATACAAAATATTGGAGAGGATTGTAATCGGAAGAGCTTGGCGACCATTCATTTTTCAACAAAAAAACCAAACAAATTATCTTTACACCATGCTTGAATAATGTTTTCTATATAGGAGGGGGTTCCATTTTTTTTAAATCAATAATAATCATCTTCAAATAAATGTTTGGCATTTTTCTTCAATACTTCCTCCAAATAGTATTTTGCATTGATTTTTACGCTTTTTCAATACAAATTAATGGTAATTTGCCTCATGGGCTGGTGGCGCCCCAAAGCATGACCGATGCAGCATTATAGAATCTTTGTCTTGCGGGATGTCCTCAATCCTAGCAGACCAAACTATGTCATACTGGGAGATGCTCCAGAACAAATAACTTCTCATCAAAAAATATAAATTCATCACCAGCGCCAAGCCATTTTTTAAATATTATTTCTCGATATAATTTCATGCTCGTAATTTTCATTAAGTCTTATTTAAATTGCATAATTGATTTACATGATATACTAGATAACGTAACGGTACTTTTAATTGTTTTTGGGTAAAGAATGGGTTGCTAAAATAACGCTAATAACGTTACATCGTCGCTAAAGAGTTGTATTAGAATATAATTGTCACGGTGTAAAATAATTGTACGCACCTATAATGAAAGCCAGAGGTAAATGTAGAGCAACATAAGTCAATGTTACCGATATCGATAAAATTATAAAAGATGGAGACTTGAGTAAATGACAATTGAGCATGGTTGCGAATGTTCTTCGACAGGCTTCAGTACAACAGCTTGTTATACATCTTCTCTTCCTTATTTCAGTTGAATGATCAGCTGGTGATATCGAAGTTTTAGTATTTTTTTTCTTGTTTTTGTCTATTTCTTTTTTATTACAGCAACAAAACAGATACTTGCAACTAATATCACCGAGTTCATGTAAATCAGGTAATGTAGCAGTTCTACTTACAAAATAATGGTAATTTTCAGCAGGGTCCTAAAAATGATATACAAAAAATAAGTTAAAAGTTACAGGACTATAAGCTGCACATTCATTTTCAGGTTTACTGCCAGATTTTTTTGTTTATCTTATGTTAATAAGTATGTCAAAAAAAAAGTTTTGACAGAACAGTTTTTTACCTATGACTTTAAAGCTCTGAAATGTTTGAGCGGATTGATAAAAATGGCCCACTCTGTATCTAAAGTAATAACTTACATCTCTACAACGTATATATTCTGGAAGTATGACAAGACTACCATAAAAGAGTGCGTCATCTCTGTACATCGGTCTAAAAGGTGCCCTTTTGTCGTTATGACTACAAAAACAACAGCAGAAGAAACATCTATAACACTTTTGGCACTTGCTGTGTTTAACTTCTGGCTATAAAATTAATTAAGCTAATAGAGCAGTTGATCTAACTAATAAATTATAGCTTATATTTATATAATGTAGACAAGAGAAACTAGTTCAATTTAAAAACTCAGTCAGTTTTTGTTGTGTCTTCTATTTCAAGAATTTCATATGAGTAATTTAGTATTCAAAGTGACGCAGAGAAAATCAATGTTTTCATAAACATATCCAGAACTATAGTGACACCCTTGACAAGTAAAAAAATTAATTATATAATATACGAAAATACATCGATGAAGGGATAAAAAAAACATTTTTTTAATGATTTACCATCAATAATTATACCATAATAATAATAATAATTTCAGGGTTTTGCATGTAGCTTCTTACAATATGTTACAAAATTTTGACTTACTCGTTATTTTTAATTTTCTGAGAAATTATACAAGTCGCGAAAGTACAGCGTAATGCGGTGTTCACACCAAAGAAAACAAAACAGCAACACGGTGTTTGAAAACACGTCGTATTTAAAAATGCATAGGCTTTATTGCACTTTTGTCAAAAAGACACGATGTTGCTGTTTTGTTTTTTCGGTCTGAACACGGCATAACAGCAAATTAAATTTGTGTTTGGGCGTGTAAGTGCTTGGCATTACTAAATTTTATTTTAATTTACTCTTTTTAACATATAGCTCCTTAAGAAAAAATCGTTTAAGTCAAATCCAGAAAATAATTTGAAATTTAAGCTCTAAGTAATATTAAAAGGTTTTTTATAAATCGGTAACATTGGGCCCACAATTAATCGACATTTGTTTATCTTGCCTACTTTATCACTACAGTTCTGACAATGAGTATTAATATCTCTATATATATAAATGAATGTTCGTTTGTATGAGGCTTTTCTATGCGGTTTTCACCAATAGTTAGATAATTTTTCTGTGCAGAAAATCGAGTTTTATTCAGCTTTTTTGCTAATGGATAGGTTTTGTGTAAATTTCACGAAGTAGGAAAAACACAATTTGTGGAGAACCGTGTGTTGTGGGCATGTTGAATATTTTAGGTCTCTATGATTTTGTGGATATTAACCCGGGTAACATCGGGTCCTATGCGTTAGTAATGAATAAACGAAATAATTAGCAATGTGTATTAAAAAAACAGATTAGAAAAAAATACGATTAAAATATTACCAATTTTACTCTTGGATCATCAATAATTATTGCGTTATTTATTATGAGAAATTTGTTATTAGGGAATGTTTTAAAACAGCACGACATTTCCTTCTTGTCAACTATATTTTCAGATGAATTCGAATCATTAAGTCCTCTAATCAGTATAGTGCTAGGCGCTCTGTAATTTTCAACATATATAAATTCCACATGAATCGGAACTGTTTTTGGGTTGCGATAAAATAAAGCGAATACTGCGCACGAAGACACCACAACTGAAATTTCAGAATTTATTTTTATGATCAGCATTAAATTAAATTTAAAAGTAATTTATGAATTCAGACAAGAAATAGACAGGTAAGCATTTGGTTCAGTTTTTACCACACTGTTTGAATTAGCTTTAAAGATAAATAAATACAATTTTCTCAGAACATACTTCCTATAATAGAAAATGTCGTTTCCCAATTAAATTTTTTTTGCATCTCCAAATACATATAAAGCCACAACGGACATCCTAAACTCGATCCAGCAACAGACAAAGCGGTCGCCAAACCTCGCCAGTTGTCAAAATAGAGTCCAACAATTGTTATTGACGACCAAAATATAAATCCAAAACCTATACCTGAAGTAATAAATGGTATTCTATTATATTACTTTATTTGTATTTGGTAAGTAACTACATATTTATGTAGAGGTATTTCCAACTTTGTAGTGGTAAATAAATACATTATGCAGGCAGGGGTTATTTTAGTGTGTAGTTGTAGCTTGTTTCTGTAGTTCCAAATATGAAAACTGTAGTTGCAAAAGCTAATTTGTGTAATTGAAAAATTGCAAGTAGAAAGAAAAATATAAAAAAATGTAAGCGTAAAGCAAAAAAGGTCACTATATTTTGAGAAATTAATTATAATTGAGAAATATACAAAGTGTAGAACAAAAAAGCAAAAAAAAGTATTGCAGTTGAAAAATTTTCTTAAAGTAACTCCTGTATGCAAGTATCTGAATAAGTAATTTTTGAAGTTAAATCTACTTGACCAATATGTCATAGTAAAAGTTCTTTATACAAATAATACTAACCTCCCATCACTCCAAATGATAAAAGAACAATAAAATATTCTGAATACATTCCTGTTAATACTATTCCTAAGGAATATGTTAAAGCTCCAATAATTGTGATGGTTCTAAACCCAAAGCTGTTGGCAATTGCGCACACGAACAAACCTAAAATATAATTTACAAACATATATAATATTACTTTTGATTTAAAGAATATTCTTTTCATGGATTAAAATTATAGTTTCTACAAGGTAATGAATAATGCTATGTTGTTTATGAATTGTGCGTTGTAACTCTAGACGACATAAATCTGATACATAGATAAGTTTTCTTCACCTCATAGAAGCTAGATATTATTTTTTATAACTGTTCTAACAATTCAAGAATATGAATTATTTAAAAATGAAATATTGATAGATAGAGAATCTAATGGGTACAACAAGTAAAATAATTAGAAACGATACTGCACTTTTTTTACTACCGATTTTCTTTAAATTTCGTAAAAATAGACGTATCATTAAGTACATCAATTAAAAAAAAATCTTAAGCTGTAGAAATGATATAACTGATAATAAAAAATGTAACGTATTATGTGTGTGATATACGAAAACGTAAACGAACTAACAAACACATTCTCTCTCTATCTACTATGTAGTATAATACTGCTTTATTATCAAATTGATTGCCCTAAAAAATTGTTTATTTACTTAATGATACGTCCAATTTTTTACGTAATTTGAAGAAAATCGGACGGAAACTATTTAATGTAGAAAAAGTGCGGATACCTTTTGGTTCATAAATATTATATCATATTATGGCTTATAATTACAAATAGAAAATATGTACATACAACTAAAATAAAAACAGCTCATAAAGACTCCATAAATAATGGACATGTCGGCAATAGGGATTTTGTATTTATCCATAAGGTCGGTTAAAAATAATCCAGAACACATAGCCAAACCATCGCTAATCATAATGTTAAAGAAACATGCTATAACAACATAATAACGCCAACATTTATCAGCTGCCATCGTGACTGTGTTTATTATATTGTGTTTTGGTGATTCCCATGTTCTAAGAATGTCACTGCTATGTAAACTGACCAGAGATCCTACGAATCATATTTAATTTTGTATAATTCAATAAATTTATATCAAAATAATAAGTGCTATAATTTAAATGATCTTAAGCTTTTGTAATTATTGCAATAAACTTGCTTATTTATTATTTTTTTAAATATGATATATTTAGTTATAAAGAACATAGAATTAAATAGATTCATATTTACCTGAATATTCTTTACTTTGTACGCTAAATTCTCGACTATATAGACTACTTTTTTTCATTTCTAAATACGTCAAACTATCAATAAAAACTTATAAATGTTAAAAATCATCTTGACATCTGTCATTCAAAATTCGAAACAAAAACAAAATATTCAGTGCATTTCAAAATTTATTGAGTTTTTAAAATATTTTAATTTCAGATTAAAAAAAAACTTGTATTATAAGTGAGAAAATTCGAATTTTAAGTAGAGTAAAAATAATGGAGTAAAATAAGTAATAAATAAAAACAAAAATTAATTCAAATATAATAATTTATTTACAAAAATACTTACAGTTACCAATGAATAAAATAAGTAAGTCATATTCGAGTTTCATTTCAAAATCAACTTACATTGTTTATACAACATATAATATTATCTTATATTAGTAAAGCCTTATTAAAATTAATTACTACTTTATAAAAACAAAAAGTTTATCTTGCAAATTAACAAGAAAAACAAAAATAAATTATTTTGGTAAGTAACTATTGTTAATTAATTAATATAGATTTTATAAAACTTATGACGTAAGATTGTCGTATACACAGTGAAATTATATAATATTAATATTCGGAATGTTATGAATTCAGGTACATGATTATGATGAAGTTATACAAAAATTCTATTTGTGACCACAAATAAATATTCCAAGATTTTTTAAACATATATTCACTTTGCAAACAGTAAATTAAAAGCATTGCATATAATATAAATGATAAATGAAAATTCAACAATAATATATTATCCCAATAAATAATAAAAATTATGACTGCTCAAAAGAAAACGTGCCTTTGGACAAACCGAATATAACAAATACAATTTAATAAAATAAAAGTTTTATAGTAAATAATATTTGAAAATACATTTCGTAATACAGACTTAAAAATAATATTGAAATGTCTGATTTAAATATTAATAGCAAATCTCTAATAGGAACATAAACACATAAAATGTGGATTCATAAATAATCAGATTTCTCAAATATCATTTACCAACATTTTTGGTAACTTAAATACAATATTAGTGATGAACCGAATGTACGGTAGTATTCCCGGTACTTAAATTACATTAAAATCAAAATAGGAGGAATGAAATTAGTTTAAAAATATTTTTTAATATACACCATGACATTTATATTCTAATACAACTCTTTATCGACGATGTAACGTTATTGGCGTTATTTTAGCATCCCATTCTTTACCAAAAAAACAATTAAAAGTGTTATCTAGTTACTAGTAGATCATGTAAAACAATTATGCAATTTAAAAAAATCTTAGTAAAATAATGAATGGCCGCCAAGCTCTCCCAATTGCAATCCTCCGATTTGTATTGTCATATATGTTGTCTAAGCTCTCATATTACAAATTCTCAAATTTGCAGCAATTTAAGAATGTTATCAAAATTTGGGACAAAATGCCAATGGAAACAGTGCGTGCCGCTTGCAATAACTTTGAAAGAAGATTGAAGCTAGTTATCAAAGTTAAAGGAGTTATTCCCAAATAGTTATTATAAATTTTCAATACATATGTATATGTCTATTTTAAGAATTAAATAAAAAGTTAACTGAACTTTATTATAAATTTAATATTTAAGCGTTTTCATTTGTATCAGAATATAATTGTCACAGTGTAAGCATGAGATAAAAAATTTTGGTACATTTTTTTGTTTCGTATTAATTAAATATCAATTAAGAAATATTTATAATCGGCACATCACTATTAAATACATAAATATGCTTTTAAAATATGTTAAATTAAAGATATATCAATTAAAACCACAGATTTATATTACTGAAAACTATTATGTAAATATTACAAATTTCTATATTTTTATAACAAAATATTCCCTCTGTTTCAATTTATTTAATCAATATATGAAAATGTTTTGATTATTGTAATATCTACACAGAGTTATTAATAATAATTTATTCTATGTAGATGCGTTTAAAATTAAATAATACGGATACATTTTTGGCACTGTAAGAACTAAAAAGAGTTAATAATATTATTTTTATTCCTCTAAAGAAATATCAATAACAAATAAGTAGAAACAATTTACCAAATATTATAAATTATAGAGGAATATCAACAATTTAAAATAGATATTATATAAATACATAAAACTTTATTAAAATCTATCAGTCTTACTTACTTAATTAATAGTATTTACAAATAAAGCACCGATTTAATTCGTTTTGTTATTAAATAGGCACTGAATAGGATACAATAAGTATGATATTTTATGAATATACATATACAAATATATACAAATAATTGATAGTAGGTACTGCAAAATAAAATAATTTTAACTTAAAAGCATTCGAGTATTTTTAAAATAATTTAAATAATTTTTCCTTATATAAATAATATTCGAACACCAGAAAAACCTTAGTACGTTTAAAAAATACCAAATGGTTACTTAGGATTTCATCTTATCAGTCAATCTAAAATAAAAGAACTTGTATACTATATGTAGTATTTACAATCATTTTAGTATAGCTTGACTGAAAACTTCCAAATAAAAAGTATTATAATTTGCTTTACCTTCCATTTGAATTAAACTGAAATGATTTCAATAATAATTAAACGTTCGCTAGTTTATTTTTCCCTCTAAGGTTTTCTTTTTCCCACCTGTTGATATATCCTAAAGGATAGCACATTAAGGCTGACACTGTAATAAGCGCTCCTGACAAATAGAAGGAAATGTCGTAGCTCCCGGTTGCGTCCAAGAAAGCACCTGCCATAGGCGCACCGATTGTCGCAGAAATACCTTGAAACAGTAGAATCAAACCAAAAGCATTGGTAAGCTTTTCCAATCCTAGTAAATCTACAACGAGAATTGAACGGAGGGAAGCGAAACAAGCTGAAACAAAACAAATACATAATTAGGTCATAGACTAACATTAAGTTCATAAAAAAATCGACTTTAAATATAAACTTATTTATTGAGATTAAAGATATCGGTTTCAATAATATTTACTAAAGAAAAGATTACTCACAAACTGATAATCCAAAAATGCATGCGTACACAAACTGGTATTCATCAGATGATGATAAGCCACTGAAAAGTGTAGCAACACCACTTATTGTCATAGCTGCATTATTTATCATCAATGCATTGAGGCCAGGGAATGAGGTCATCACACCACAAGCAACCCTCCCTACGGTGTTCATGATACCAATAGAAGAAACCAGCCACATTGAAAGATTTATGTCCATTCCAAACATCATGGCTCTGTCTTTGACAAACATGAATGGGATATAGAAGCCCATCATTGTCAAAAATCCACTCGAAGCTAATATCAAGAAAGTTGGTGACCTTAGCAACGAGAAGTCCAACATTGTATTCAGAGTTCTTCGCACAGCTTCTGGACAGATTTTACAGTGATTTTCGTTTTCTTCTCTGATGTCACTTTTGGTTGGAAGACGCGTCACTGCCATGTGGTAGCCCAAAGAAGTATGGGATGTGTATTGGGGAATCCGTTTTAAGCTTGCACTAAAGAAGATATCATCTCTGTAGAAAGGCCTCTGAACTTCTTCACCTTGTAATGTGCCACGACGTGCACGACGTTTTTCTGCGTTGACAGTTTCAGAATATGTTCTTTGACGTCGACCACTAATTGTATGGCGTCGTTCCTAAAATAAAAAAAAATTTTAATTAGGATCTTTGTATTATAACTTAATTTGCGAATTTTGGTGTTTAGAACAATACCAACCTGATTATACGCTACACCAACAGGCATACTGTCTTCATCCAATAGAGGTTCACTAACTTCTCTTTCATTGCGAGCTTTAATTTTTGCTGCATTTTTCGATTCTACAGCCAACTTGAGATTATTTTCAAATACAGGAGTATTATAGCTCTCGTTACTTCCAGAATATGGTTTTTCAGCAATGCTGAGTAACGCGACAGTCGGATGTTTCAATTCTCCATTTGCATTTAACGACATGTTAGAAATACCATCTTGATGTTTAACTATCCCCTTAGCGAACACTTCTTCTGCTGTCGGGTAATGATGATAGAAAGAAGCATGTGTTGTGTGATGGTGACGGAAAGCATGTACAGTATGCCCTTTAATGAACGCTTCATCTCGCAAAACCTTGATTCTGGCAATTAGCGGATATTCTTGTTGTTCTTCGGTTTCTTTCTTTTCTTGCGTACTCGAGGTTTCACTTTCAGACTCCGTATCGAGGGTTAGTTTGATTGGTTGAATCGGTCTGAACGCAGCACCAAAGAACGTACAACTCAGTACAATGGCTGCCTGTACTAAAAGTGCATTAGACCATCCAATCTTTTCAATCAGCATCGCAGTTAATGGAGACAATACAAATGTACCGATACCAGATCCACACACCGCAATTCCTGTCGCTAATGCTCGCCATCTTTCGAAATAGAATCCTACTACGATTACTGAAGGTACGTATATGAAGCCGAAGCCGATTCCTGAGAAAAATTTTAAAATTAATTACATGGCATTTTGACTTAATGATTAAATGATTCTATGTGAAAAACAACTAACCTCCAATAATTCCATAAGTGATGTACAGGAACTCGATATTGGTAGCGAATGATGAAGCTACAAATGCTAAAGAAGCCAGAACGCCTCCACACATTGTAACAGCTCTGAACCCATATTTGTTTGCTAGTGCGCTGACGAACGGTCCAACTATTAAATAGAAACCACTAAGCAATGATCCAACTAGCGAAACTTGTGCTTTGGTAACACCCATAGCCCCGCTAATATCTGTAAGGAACATTCCAAAAGAGAATATGATTCCGTCGACAACCACATTGCACATGAAGGAAGCCAACACGACAACCCATCCCCAACCTCCGTCAGGCGGTACTATCTAGAAATAAGATACAAATTGTAATAATGTTTATGTGATTCAATCTTTGATTAACTTACAACTGTGGGTTCTGGATCTCCATCAGAACTGTTACTTCTTTCTTCTATAGGATCAAAATGCTGTACATCTACTTCATTTGCAATTTCGCATTTCTTTTGTACTTCCTCCGGCTGGTAAGTATTATTATCTGTACCTGAATTGTGATTTGGAGGAGACATCGTGATTGATATCTGGAAACAAAAAAAATATTGAATATTGTTTTCTCAAAAAATTTAGTTTACCTAAGTAGTACTACGAAATCAATATTTGTAAAATCAATTTTTATATTTTATGGATAAATTAACACCTACGTCATTTATATTGAATAAAGTACAAAAACAAAATTGTATTATAAGCAAATCTATTTACACCAGTTAACATAATGTATCTAATGATATTCTAAATATAGTATCATAATATGGATCATTTAAAATACGTGCGAAGTGCAATTTTAATAAATCATATTTTTAATATGTATATCCTAAAGAGACTATTATATTATTGCAAGACAGTGACATTAAAACCTCAACACGAACTTCTAAAACATAAAGTATTTTAACATTGTAATTTAGAAATAACTTTCATAAAGGGTTAATGAACTCTTACAAAATTGACATTTATTTTTCAATGCAACCATTAAACATGGTCTGCGTTGTATATAAATACATATATATTTATTACATCGTTACCAAATGAGGTTTTGTCTGGTGAGTTTCATGAAATGACTGCCTCGATCGAATGTTAAGTAATTAAAATATTGTAAATATTTGGTATCACTTAATGATACTATAAATAGCTAAAGTCCATATGGAAACATGGAATTATCGACATTGTAAGATATTTTTGAAAAGGTTAAGGCCACAAATGTCATATACAGGAATGGTAATCAGTATGTAAATTTACACGTTGCGTTAAGCATGAAAAACATAGTCTTGTGAAATAGATTAAACAAAAACAGAAATAAAATAAAATAAATATATCATTAAAGGTGAAACAATAAGTTTGAAAGGTCTATTTTTTATATGTGGTATGTTTGGTACCTCTGGATAGTGTCATTTCTATTTTTATACTCTTATATACCAGGTATTATAATATAAACAATTTGGTCTAAATCAAAACCTAATTTTAGCGGGGTGTCAAATAGTTATGAATTTGAATTTTAGAGCAGTGGTAATAAAGGCTGTAGCCGGGTAAGCATGCAAAACATGCCTTTACATGGATTTAGCTGATTATTTTTTTGGAAGTCACATTCTATTAAACATTCAACCTGACCAAATATTAGCTCCCAAAAATTTATAGTTTTCGAAAAAAAAATTTTTTTGATTTTCAAAAAAAATTTTTTTTTTGATAATCTGTCAGTCGAATTTGATGGTGTTTGAAATATATTATAGAGGTACTTATGACTCATCAGAGGTAATTTTATTATGATCCTCTGTACATAATAAACCAGAAAAAAAAATTAATAAAATTTAAAAAATCAAAAAAGACCATGTTGTCTTCGGAGGGCAATCACAATTTTTTTATATATTATACCTTGTATGTACCCAAACAACATATCAAAATCCCAAATTGATACAAAGGGTATAACATACTCGTATAAATTCGCATGCGGTCGTATCGGAGTGGCACGAGCGTGGCGCGGGCGAGTGCAAGTGTCTTAATACTTTTAAAATATCTCTAATTTGTTGCTAAACAGGACTGGGTTAGCCCAGAAGCATATTGAAAATTTGACGGGGCCCATAGTCTGACAAAAACAAAGTATAGAGGCCGTAGCCGGAAATATATGGGAACTGCTCCATTGAATCAATTTAACAAATTTTTTTCTCATAGGTTGCTTTTTAAGTAAAATTAAATCGCCCCAAATCGCTTAGAAATGTTTATAATCGACTTTAGTAATAACAAATCACATTTCCGCTGTGAACTAGCGAATCTTCTTCCATTAAAAACTATAGACAAGATTTTTTTTTTTTAATAAAAATTATCTGAGCAAAAATGAATATATTGAAGCACAGACATTTTGGGCGATTTAATTTTACTTAAAAAGCAACCTATGAGAAAAAAAATTGTTAAATTGATTCAATGGAGCAGTTCCCATATATTTCCGGCTACGGCCTCTATACTTTGTTTTTGTCAGACTATGGGCCCCGTCAAATTTTCGATATGCTTCTGGGCTAACCCAGTCCTGTTTAGCAACAAATTAGAGATATTTTAAAAGTATTAAGACACTTGCACTCGCCCGCGCCACGCTCGCGCCACTCCGATACGACCGCATGCGAATTTATACGAGTATGTTATACCCTTTGTATCAATTTGGGATTTTGATATGTTGTTTGGGTACATACAAGGTATAATATATAAAAAAATTGTGATTGCCCTCCGAAGACAACATGGTCTTTTTTGATTTTTTAAATTTTATTAATTTTTTTTTCTGGTTTATTATGTACAGAGGATCATAATAAAATTACCTCTGATGAGTCATAAGTACCTCTATAATATATTTCAAGCACCATCAAATTCGACTGACAGATTATCAAAAAAAAATTTTTTTTTGAAATTCAAAAAATTTTTTTTTTCAAAAACTATAAATTTTTGGGAGCTAATATTTGGTCAGGTTGAATGTTTAATAGAATGTGACTTCCAAAAAAATAATCAGCCAAATCCATGTAAAGGCATGTTTTGCATGCTTACCCGGCTACAGCCTTTACCATAATCAATCACCAATGCTTTCAGATTGCTAATTTCTACTTAGTATGCATGCGTTTAATGATTAATAAATACCATACTACTGCCATTTAAATTTAATGCCCTGCAAAAACTGTTGAGTTAGATTTTGATCTAGACCAAATTTTATTTAATACTGCGGGGTATTAAATGTTCGCAATTTAGTTTTAAATTTTAAAAATTTTGAAATTATTTTATGAAAACGTTTTATTTAATGTAAACGTTAAACAATCGCAGTTTGGAAAATTAAAAGATACTAAAATTAATACTTGAACTATACATATATCATCTATCTACATATATTTCATTCTCAAAGCAAAGATATATTGCAATTTGTCTCCAATTAAATATTTAGTTCTCACAAAAAATATATTGTATTATAAATAAAACAAATTAAAGACGTTCTATATTCTTTAGTCCGCATTAATTTCTTTGAAAATAAATAAAATAAATCTAAAATAATTTTCTATTTTTACTATAATTACATAGGAACCAATTCACTATATAACGCATTTATTTCGATTCATCAAAATATTTACAAACGAAAAACATTTTAGTGTCCAAAACCCAGAATATTTTAAAATTAGACCTTAGAAATTAAAAATACATATCGAAATGACGCAACAGGAGGCGCGGCTTACTTCAGTCGTAAAAAATATAAACGTCACAACATTTACAATGAGCGCCACCCGATCAGTTGCCAAAACTAGTGTCTTCTTTAGGTTTATTGAAAATCTTGCGTCTTATAGTATAGGAACTTGCTTTTACATAAGATCGGTTTATATACAAAATATAATAGTCCTGGCGCGAGGCCAGGATCTTCACGAATATACCAGTGTCTTTTAATTCATTAAATCTTAACGTAGTATAGTAAAAAGTGCAATACCACGGATATAATTTTGGCAATGAGTAATATGTATATGTATGTAAATGTTTTTACTTTCACAGGAATGAGTAGTTTATTTCAGATTTAATATAAGGTACTGGCACCAGTTATGACCGCTATAAGAGCAAGGTTTACTGTTTTTGTGGTTGGCGGGCTTCTTTTTTGTAATTCTCATGAACTCATGATACTAAGAAAACAACTTTATTTAATCAATTTAATTACCATAGTTTTTTTTAATTATAGCCTTTTATTTTGTTTATGTTTTTTCTCCAGTAATGGATAAAATAAAACCAGTAATGAGCGCGCAGTGATGGACACTTGCTAATGATTACAAAATGATAAGTACTACGAACACAAAAGATATAAAAGAAAGAATCGTCAAATTTGAAACAATGTAAAGCAGTTTCTACGATAACATATAATAAAGGTAAAATTTAATTTACAAATGGTGAGTAACAGATCTTATATTTTTTTAATGCCCGGTATTATAAAGAAATTGAATTAACTTTATTATAGTTCGCAAACACTGAACGGAATTAATTCTGTAAGATTCGTTTTGGAATTTAGAACAGTAGTACTTCTCTTTACTAAAACGCAGTCGGTGCCTCTTTTACAAGATATATATCACCAATATTTTAATACCGTTATTTTTACTTCCCGAGCATGTGCTAAACCTAAGCTCCTTGTCATAGAAATGTCATAAAAGTTTGATACTTCGTTCAAAGAGCTTGTTATGCCGCGTTTAGACCAAAGAAAACAAAACAGCAATTCGGTGTTTGAAAACATCGTATTTAAAAATGCATAGGGTTTATTGCACTTTTGTCAAAAAGACACGATGCTGTTGTTTTGTTTTTTCGATCTAAACACGGCATTAGCTAAGAAATTTTATTAAATTTATAATATCGGACATTCGATGAGTAAAAAATATCATTGTGCTTTAAGTATAATATTTCATGCAGCACACATTTTCTACGACAATAATAATTTTATACACTGATTATTACTTAAGATGAAAAGTTCGAATGTCGCTATAAAAGATAATAAACATAAATAGTTGAACTTGTGTTAGTAGAATTACAGATAATTACCGAACGTAATCATATCATTAACTAATGACTTAAGTGGATGCGGTTTCATTGACAGTTACAAACACTTAAACGTTTGTATGCCATTAATATGTTTAAGTGTCTAATAAAGATAATGGACGAGGGGAAAAAAAAAAAATCTGTATTCATAAATTCTGAAGACTACAATACTGTTCCTGTTGATACAAATATTGGCATTATTGTATATGTATATGTATACTGTATACATTGTTTTTCTATGACTTCTAAGATAGTAAATCTATTTATATTCTATGAAATATAGACAGCTTGTAGTAAGCAAAATTTAAATGTATAAATATTATGACTTTAGAATGCTAATTTCTCATGACAATGGACTCAAAATAATGATATTAAACTATGTATAACCACTTGTCAAGTTATACCTGCCTGAAATTCATTCAACCTTTTTATTTTACCGAAAATGAAAGTGCACCAAATAAATCTTACAATAATAAGAAGATAATACACACCCTTGCAGCAACCTTTCTGAGAAAAGGATGAATAGAAATAACTTCAGAATGAAAATATAAAAAAACATGTGAAATATTTCAGATGAAAAAAATGCCGCAAGGTACTAAATATAAAACTTCCATTCTCAAATAATATGAACCCGGCACAAAAGTATGTAAAAGAAATTTTAAATTATATGTAATACATATATTTCTAACATTATTTATTAAGATTTAAAGGGTTTTTTCTCGAAACCATGTTTTCGAAGTCGGTGATCACTGTAACTTGAGCACGGCTTTGCCGATCGGTTTGAAATTTTTCTCACTTATTCTATACATAATTGTCCTCTGGATGAACGAAGGTTTTTTTTTGGACGATTATTATTTTTTTATAGCCGAAAATGCGAGTGAAATTTTAGTCGAATAAATAACTTTGACTTTCAATATCCGCCATTTTGTGAAAATTCAAAAATTTTCAAATCTCTTCGTTCATCTGGAGCATTATGTCATTAGCTAATGATCCCTTTTGTTTTTTTATCTCAGATGATCTAGTGACGAGCAGCAATGATCACGGCAAAACACTTTTTTTTTAACCTATCCCAAATTTGCTGTATCCCACTTATTTTTTAATATTTCATGTGGAAAAACATTTGTTATTAATTATTTTAATGCGTGGCCAAAAAAAATCCTAAAAAAGAGCTGGGTCTGCCCCCTTAAGGTTCTTCACAGAATATAATTAAAATATATCTCAAACATTAACAAAAACAACAGTTAATGTAATGTAAGAAAGTGTTAACTTATATAATTTCTTCTGTATCATGATGTATAAAAAAGTATTGTGCCGACCAGGGCAGTTTATTTTAATACATATTAAAAACAATAAAAATATCATCGTTAATATTTACCTATTAAAACCATGTGAAAACAATGTCGTATATATATTATTAACATTTTTATTCTTAAATCTATTGTACATACAACTAAACATTTATATTGTTACATTTCTATAATGACAGCACACGCACGTTTGTAATTCAATAGTTACACAACACAAATGTGTTTATTATTTTGTATTTTTACGGAAGTTTTGTTATCAATATGAATTTTTATCACAGGATGTAACACATTTTTAAGATTAGACGAATATATGCGTCTACGTATGTTCATGCGATAAATATTTATGAAATATTACTGTAGGTGTAAAAATGTAAACACAGGTAAATTAATACATAAAAAATAGTTCACTTTTAAAATTTGAAAATGTGTTGATGCATTTTAATTCAATGTTAATTCATATTCAATTCTGTAAATTACTCTACAATTTAAAAAATACTTTTAGTTTTCATATTTATGAAACTATCAAGTTGATCAAAAATGTTATTAATTTTTTTGTAATATGCAATAAAATTATAATAAAAAAATAAAAAATATAACTTACATTTAATAAACACATTTATTAAAATAAAATATAATTTTTCTCATGCACTAAAAAAACTATACTAAAAGTTCACTGTGCTTAAATACAGTTTTTAGTAAACTATTTTGAAATACGTTTATTTACTTCACAAATCTTATCACAATTATTTAGAACGTTTTATTTCCAAATATATAAATGTTATATCGGTCCACTGTAGTTGTGATGTTGCTTAAAAAGGTTTTTTTATGAAACAGATTAGTAGTAAAATAAATCAATACCCACTGCACTATGTAATATTTATTTAACTTATCTATGTGACAAATTTCGTAACAGATAAAATAGCATTACGTTAAACCCTTTAGAAGAATTTCATAGATTTATATTATTTTAAAACATCACGGTGATGCAATAATTTTGTTTTTATGCTTTTCTATCACTGACGATACGCATCCATTTTTTTATGGAAAATAAATAGTTATTGGGATGAAAAAATAGATGCACTGGTACCAATATTATCTGTTATTGTTTTGTATGTACATATATACATATGTATTGTGTATACAAGTACTAAAGCCTAGTTCAGACTAGGTTAGTAGTTTAGTCAAGTGGCGAGTAATTTAGTAACTAAACGTGTATGAACATACAAAATTTAGTCGAGTAATTTAGTAAAACCATTTAGTCGAGTCAAGCGAGTAGCGACCCTCACCGCCCTTCACTAAATACTAAATAAGCTACTAGACAATATCTTTATTTTGGTTCATTAGTTGTCGCAATACTTAAAACAACTATCTGTCATTCTTAATGTTACAAAGTATTCTTTGGGATTTTCTAATTCTAATTCCTCGAAAAGAACATTTGTAACTCCTAAAACATATCTCCTATTGATCCATTCTCTTTTCTCTTGTTAATTTCTTCTTCTACTTCTTCTGATATTCATCTTGACTCACGCCAGTTACTAATGTATACTATAGTCCGAACACTTTTCAGTTATTAAAACATTTAGTAGTAAGTAAATCACTCGCCACTCGACTAAACTACTAGCCTAGTGTGTACTATGCTTAACGACTGTTGACATAACTGTAGAGAAACAAACCATCAAATTTGATTCGTTCGATCCCCCCCCCCCCCCAATGTTTTCTCACTATACCAAATCCGTATCATAAATAAAATACATTTTATTACTAATTTTATTAATTAATATATTTGGTGACAGCTTATACATTTTCTTATAAAAAATTATATTTTTCAACCCCTACGCGTACTTCGGGATTTAAACTACTCAATACTCAAAAAAGCTATATTAGATTGCATTATCGTTTTCAAATTATTAGAATTTGAGCAAAGTTTTTATCTTTGTAGCCCTCCACCATCTCTCGTTAGAGTTTTATATTGTGTTTAGGATTATCGTTTAATTTTATACCAAAATCCTATATTTAATTATTTATTTCGAATATAGATAAAAAATGACTCATAAAAATAATAATAATACTTCTAATAATACATTATATTTTCAGTGAGTAAGCACGTTAATAGCAGTACTTGTAGAGGATGCTAATAGTAAAACAAACTTTTTCTTTTCGTAACCTCCTCTAAAAATACCACACAGTTACAACCATCCAACTAAATTCTACATGTTTCCTATAGCGCTCAGCACTTGTATAATTTTTTGAGCGATTGGATGCACCTTCTGAAACTGGATGATGAAACTTCGTTACCAATATCATCATGCATTTTTAATGTAAAATAATATCTTCACTTGATTTATACCTGGATCACTAAAAGCATTTTATAATTATAATTTATCTGTTTATTGCTGGTTAAATAAAATACGTCACTATGTATGAATTTTTTACCAAGAAAATTTGTTGCGTAATGTTAATTAAGGATTATTAAAATTAAAATATTTTAATTTTGATTCAATTAAAAAGTGCCGAATTGAAAAAGTAGGGTGTTCCTGGACAACGGCTATTATATTCATAAGTATAAATAATAATAAAATATCTGTAACATCCAACTAGTTTTCCATACTAATATTATAAATGCGAAAGTATATCTGTCTCTCTATCTGGTACCTCTTCACGGCTAAACCACTGAACCGATATTAATGAAATTTGGTACTGGCACCAGTTATCGCCGCTATAAGAGCAAGGTTTACTGTTTTTATGATTTTTTGTAATTCTCATGAACTCATGTTACTAATAAAACAAGTAACTCTTTATTTAATCAATTTAATTACCAAAGTCCGCAAATATAGTTTGTTTTTAAATTATAGCCTTTTATTTTGTTTATATTTTTTCTTCAGTAATGGATAAAGTAATACCAGTAATGAGCACGCAGTGATGGACACTTGCTAATGATTATAAAATGATAAGTACTATGACACAAAAGATATAAAAGAAAGAAAATAATAGCCATTTCTGGAGTCATATCCAAGACTGGTGCCGGGTGCCAGTACCTTATTTTATTATATACTTCACTAAACCTCCCTTTTTACCTCGGGGTTCGTGCCGCTGTATCTATAGAAATTATTTAATTTCGTTAATTATATTAATTTACTTTAGCGTGTAAGAGTATTATTTTTGATTATCATGGAAGCAATAACGCATATCTCTAGTTACAAATATAAAGAATTGACAACTTACACCTTATAAAATCTCATGTTACATTCTAAGTAAGTATGCATATACACAATACTATTTACTTTTGAATGACCTGACTTCACCTCAATTGCATTTACGTATTAAGAAACATACGAAATATATATCTTTTTTCCGAGAATCCATCAAACCAGTATTGTATTAATTAACTAACAGTTCCACTCTAACTATTAAAAGTTTGACGTATGTTCACAGGTTGTATTTTATTAATTAATTTGTTATGGGATTTACACGAAAGGCGTTTTGTTCTGTTGCAATATTTTGATGACGACAAAATTGACCTGAATTGTTAGAATCAAGATCTGCACGGCAAAATGAATCATGAATTAAACCAAACAGCTTATTGCTTGTGGTACATTACATACATACATATTATGAATGTATTTTTAATTATATTTAATAAATATGTAAATATTTATAATGTTTTCTCCGTAATTTTTTTTTTTAAGAAATAAATATAAAGAAAAACATAGTTGTTGATTCAATTAGGTTTAATATCAATTAAAAAAAAACTAATAAATCACTATCGATGTATTATTTTATATAGAATAATAATAAATAAACAAGTTTAAACGTCCTTGCCAGGTGCATGCAAATGTAAAATAAAAATCATTGTTACTTTTTCTTTCTTCCGGCTTGTAAAAACGGATTGTTAAAAGCATTATACATATACAGATTATACATATAATATTAATAACAGTTACTAATTATATGAATTAATTAATATCTATATAGTATTAAATAGACTAATACATATATATACCGGTATTAGGTCATAACTTGATGACTGAAAAATGTGATTTCTTAGGAGAACGATTTGAAAGTTTAAAGTGTACCTGTTTTGTTCAGATATCAATAAATTAAATTACCATTTATTTATTTCAACACAAAAAGAACGAATGTACAAAACTAAATCGGAATAAGTATTTTTTTAAAATGGCCAACATGTCTGTTATCATGTTATGACCAAAGACTTTCGTATATGTCAGCGGTCTCCAAATATATTTTATTACGGAATCCTATACACAATTTTTCAAAATTTGAGGAATCCTAACCATATTTGTATTCATAAACCTCCCCCCTCCCCCCACACACTAGTTTTAACAAAAATACAGTAAAACAAAAATTATTTTAATGATACATATTCAAATACAATACATGCTTTAATTTAGGAGTGTAATTTAAAGTAAAGTAAAATGTACAGTGAAATACAGAAGTGGTCGTCCAGTTTTCATTGAAATTTGCTTATCACAAACCTAGTAGGCTCCTCCCAATTGATTATTATAATATTTAAATCATTTCTCTAAGTACCAAACAAAGATAGATATTTGAAACTCATTTGGTAGATAACAAAGTACTCTTCGTTTATAATACTCATATATATTTATTTGTGAGATTAAATTATTATTTAATCTATTGAAAATTAATAAAATAATAAATATGTTAAACTTGATATAAAATTAATTAATGAGTTTTCATTTAAAATTATGTAACTATATAAGCTCAAAGATAATCGATGTTGTTTGTCTTAATATTTTTGAATCTGTTGTAAGTAATTTTGATCTTTAGGGTGGCAGACAACTTCTGAAGCCCATAGTACATATGACACCTCTGTTTTTTTTCGTGGAATGCCGGTATTCCGCGGAACCCACTTTTAAAAACGCTGATATACGTAATAACGTTATTTAATTGTATTTGCAAACTAGAATTCCTGGATAAGTATATAAACAAAATTCAAACGAAGCGCACATTCTTTGCATATATTTAAATGCAAAACCTAGTCATTTACATTCAGGAGCAAACTGTCAGCTATGATAATTAGATTCACAATAGACAATAAAAACGGTATCCGTTTCCTCCGATTCATTCAAAAAAAAAAAAAAAAACGAATTGCGCATTTTTCCGAAATAAAAAATATTCTAAATTAACTTTTCAACAATACATATTTATATTTACACAAAATCATTGCTGTACTGAACTTCCTGCTCTGATTGGTGCAGTAGTAACCTACTTTTTTTTATATAACTAAAAATGTATTATCATAAATGTGAAGATATATTTGTTTTTTTATATTTACGAGTTATAAATAATACATTATACTTACATTAGGTACACACTTTAATATGTAAATTTTGTAAGTTCTAATACATTGTCGGACAAGTTATTTATAAATAAATTGATATATGTGCGTAAATCTATTAAGAAATGAATTTGTATAATATAAAATAGAATAAGTAAGTACGAAGATTTAAATATATCATAACATTTCATGCATAAAATTGAAAGTATAAAATTAAGAAGGTATCAATACTCTAACGTTATTTATTACCCTATGTCAATTATGAACTAATTGTAAATAACTTTTTATATGATATGATATTCAAACTTCAGTGGTAGTACGGCATAGACAGTGGTGCGTTACACAGTAGGCACTATAGGTAATTGCCTAGGTCCCTGAGCTGAGGAAATAGATAAATAAAAAATATCTTTCAAGTAAATGCACAGTTCTTCCTCGTGCTAAATTCACCAAAAGTATTTAATTATTGAACAATTTAAATAAAAACCGATAAAGTGTTCAGATAAATTGTCTGGAATTGGTTAAACATTTAATTTTTATATTTTACTAAAAAATATTAGTTCGATAAATAATCGATTCAGTGGTTCATATGAGTTATGCGTGTATCAAGGATTCAGGTGACAGACACACACACACAGACAGACAGACACGGAACGAAAAGTGTTTGTCTTGACTTGAAACGGAAAGATCAATTTAAAATTTTGAAATCGGAGAACAGTTTTTTTGCCTCATTCTAAAACGATCACAAAGTTTCTCGTATCTTCGATATTGTGAGGAAGCAAAATTTAATGCACGTTTGATATCCGTTTTTTTGCTTTTCAAACAATTTTAGTGAGAGAAGAGTAAAAAACTTCTTCAGATATTGTGAAATGAGATTTTTTCGACAAAAAAATGGAGCCTCCGACTTTATTAACGCGCCACTGGGTATAGACCAATTTCTGATTAGACAAGCTGGTCACTAGTTATTAGTTATTGTTTTAGCTTATCTCTTTAAAAAAGTGAATAATTTTAATTTTACTTAAAATCGTCCTCTAATGATAGATATCGACTCATTTTTATGCATTCTTTTTAGAGATATTTTTTAATCCGTCACTGTTCTTTAAGACATATAACTGCAAATACAAACCTGCGGTGTTTATATGTTTTCTAATGAACTAAACAACTGTCTATTTATACATTAACACTAGAGTTAGAGCGAACCAGACAGTCACGCGATTGCAGAATAAAAAAATATTTTTCGGGGCAACGCCTATGGACTGAAAATAGTATAGCGGTTTAGAATTTATAGCGTGTACTTACCTCTCTTCACGATAAGAATGAGTTTTTGAATTGTCGTATTTTTGTATAAATAGAATCTGTTGCTATAGTTACTGAGTCAGTTATAATCTTGATCTAATTTTCAAAGAATTTTACGCTCGGAATATTTTCCATGCAGAAATACACTGCTTGTCACAATTAGTGGGACACTTTTTCAATGTAACACAGTTTTGGTAAATATTGTCATATTAAGATGAAAATTTATAAAAATCATTAGTGTGGTGTTGTTTCAAAGCCCGAAGAGTAAAAACTTTGTGCGTGCATCGATAGTGGGTGTACAACCCTTGGAGGGGTGAAAAATGGAAAGTGACAATTTTTTTTGAAAAAAAAGTTTAAAAACTATTTATTCCAAGATAATGATAAAATTCACATTAATTCTTATACGTAGAACTTATTTGAACCCTAAAGGTATAAATTATTTTTTTAAATCAATATTTAATTCTATTTACCACCTGTTATCATCCCCTAAATTTAGGTTATTTGAAATATAGGAAAATATGAAAGAAATTTTAAAAATCTTCAAGGGTTGATAGATATAATCACAATAAATATAAATTTACAATTTCAATAAAATCCAGTAATTTTCAACCACTTTTCTACCCTTTAATAATCAACCCCCTGTGTATTACAATTAATTCGAACAACGTAAGTAAAGATAAATTTTTAAAATTTACAAAATAGATAGTTAACTGTATATACAACGGTACTGTATGTTAAAAAACACAAATAAATTATAAGGGTAGGCTTCAACCCTTAAATACTAAACCGCCCCAAATAGTAGGGTAGAATATTAAATTTAAGTGTGGTTTTATAAGAAATCAATTAATGCTCTTATTTGAAGATTTTTGTAAAAATTTTGTGCACCACAATTCACCCCTGCGGATGTAGCTACCCTAAATTTAAAAAATATACACTTTTTTAAAAACATCGTATCTAAAAATTCAGTGGAATTTTTTTGTCATCCTTTCGTAATATAAAAGTCCGACATTTGATCTGTCTACACTGGTAAAATTAAAACAATACACTATCAGGAACTACCCTTAAATTCATATTTCTTAAAAATAAAATCAATTTTATTTCAATTAATTTTGAAAATATAGGTGTCTATGGAAATGAATAGACAATTTATGAGTTTTTCATAAGTTTGGCTCAAATTAATTCAATCATTCAGAGACGTTGAAATTTATTAAATGTGTAGTAAACTGTGTATACAACAGAATTGTATGTTAAAAAACACAAATAAGTTATAAGGGTAGTCATCAACCCTTAAAAACTAAATCACCCCCGATAACAGGGTTGTAAATTGAATTCAATTGCGATTTTATGAAAAATCAATTAAAGCTGTTATTTAACAATTTTTTTGAAAATTTTATGCACCACAATTCACCCCTACGGATATAGGTACCCTCAATTTAAAAAAATATACACATTTTATTAAATATGGTATCTAGACAGTCCGTGGTATTTTTGTTACATCCTTTCGTAATATAAAAGGCCGACATTTGATCTTTCATTACCGGTAAAATTAAAACAATACATTATCAGAAACGTCTCAAAACGATTGAATTAATTTGAGCCAAACTTACAAAAAACTCGTAAATTGTCTATTAATTTCCATAGATACCTATATTTTCAATATTAATTGAAATAAAATTTATTTTCTTTTTAAGAAATATGAATGTAAGGGTAGTTCCTGATAGTGTATTGTTTTAATTTTACCAGTGTAGAGAGATCAAATGTCGGTCTTTTATATTACGAAAGGATGACAAAAAAATTCCACTGAATTTTTAGATACGATGTTTTTAAAAAAGTGTATATTTTTTAAAGTTAGGGTAGCTACATCCGCAGGGGTGAATTGTGTTTTTTAACATACAGTACCGTTGTATATACAGTTTACTATCTATTTTGTAAATTTTAAAAATTTATCTTTACTTACGTTGTTCGAATTAATTGTAATACACAGGGGGTTGATTATTAAAGGGTAGAAAAGTGGTTGAAAATTACTGGATTTTATTGAAATTGTAAATTTATATTTATTGTGATTATTTCTAACAACCCTTGAAGATTTTTAAAATTTCTTTCATATTTTCCTATATTTCTAATAACCTAAATTTAGGGGATGATAACAGGTAATAAATAGAATTAAATATTGCTTTAAAAAAATAATGTATACCTTTAGGGTTCAAATAAGTTCTACGTATAAAAATTAATGTGAATTTTATCATTATCTTGGAATAAATAGTTTTTAAACTTTTTTTTCAATACTTGAAATTGTCACTTTCCATTTTTCACCCCTCCAAGGGTTGTACACCCGCTATCGATGCACGCACAAAGTTTTTACTCTTCGGGCTTTGAAACAACACCACACTAATGATTTTTATGAATTTTCATATTAATATGACAATATTTACCAAAACTGTGTTACATTGAAAAAGTGTCCCACTAATTGTGACAAGCAGTGTATACTTACTTTTCAAACATACTTTTCGAGGTATTAAATCGTTATGAATTTGTTCGGGATTTTAGAGCAGTGGTAATAAATGTTTAGTAATGTAAATGCTATGCATTTTATGATGTACATTTGTCACTACTGCTTTTATATCGCTGATTTCTAATTAATCATACCATTGATTAAAAATGTCATTTATATTTAGTTTTTGTTTCAGAACACCGGACATTAGTTCGTCTCTGTAACAAATAGTTTTTTTTTTTACAATATGTCATAATTGAAATGTAATTTCGTATTTTCCAATCGTTCTAAATAAATGTCATTTTATTTATGTATGTTACACAATCGACTACAACTTCCGGAACAAATTTTCACTTTTTGTCGCTGTTAACATAAAAAAAACAAGTTACGCCAACGACAAAAAAAATGTACAAAAAATTAAAACAGTATGATCAAGAGAATTATTTTTTTAAACGTAATTCTTCCTGCTATATTCCATTTATCATTCATAAAAGAGATCGATGTTTATAAAATCGCGTTGCAATTATATGCTTAATAAATATATTTATATTTTGAACTTGAAAGATTTAAAGGTCAGCTACTTTCCTGACCTTAATATGTAGTAAAATAATTGATTCATATACGTATGCTTGAATAAAATTTTGTTATTTGTATTTTCATCAATGGAAAGTTATCAAGATATTATTAAAGCGTCACAATTGAACGTCAATTAAGATTTTACGCGTAAAATTATATAATTAATATCTCGTGTATATATTTTTTATAATTCATTATTTTGTGTTATTAAAATACATATTTACAAACACAAAAAAGACGTCAGTAATTTAATTATTGAGAAGTTAACTCTAATATTTTGTTATTGTTTTTAATTATTAATAATATAATATTATTGTAGATAAATGTAGAAGTGCGAACGATGGTGACGAGAATGTAGGATTTTTTGTTTTTTATTTTATTTTTTTTAACATTGAAATTACATAATATATATACAAAGATGTTTTATTTTATATTCAAGTTTTTTTTAGGAACTTATATGTAGAATGTAGATAGTAGCAAACTCTAATATAACAGCCACACAAAAAATGTTAAAAACTTTTTTCGAAAAAGCAATTATTCGATTAATTTTGAAAATAACTTCAAAAAAACAAATTTTCGAGTAAGTATATAAAATTGGGTTTGATCTCAAATTCAGATTTAGCGCCTCAAAACACATAAAAATACAATGGTCTCCAAAACAAACAGTTATTAACCTGTTTTTGTGGCTGTGTATTTAAAGTTTTGGGTTATTTTAGACACGATTTGTTTTGTAAATTCACGGTTTAAATCAATTTTCTTATTATAAGATATTTTATATTTAAAACCTATTATACCACCGAAGTCACCATATACATACATATGTATGTATACAGAGATGGGGAACCTGTAGTATTTTTCTGGCCTCAGTATGAAAGATAGTTTGACAATACCCTTTATGTTTTGTTACATAAAACATGAAAATCAACATGAAACCATTTTTTAAAATTGAATAATAATAAAAACAATTCATATAATGTTCTTATTCATATTCAATTCAAGACTTAAAATACAAAACCAAGAATAGATAAAAAAAAAATGACCTAAAACGAATTCATAATTCCATTTTAAATATCTTTATTCCAGATGAAAAACCCGGATCCCCCTTTATACTTTGTACTTTTCATTATATTTCGAATAGATGATATATATAGTTGACTTAGAACTTGGGAATGTACATACATTATTAAATATACCAATAAACTATAATGTGAGCTTGGTGAGCTTTTCATTAACCAAAACAGGTTACTAAAATGGCTCTCCATTCTTGATTTAGGCTTTAATCAAGTACCTACATATATCTACCTGTAAAAATACATATGTACATTGTACATAAAGGTATAATAATTTAATGGAAAAGGAGAAAATCACTGCATTTGTTTTAAATAATTTTAATTATCATAAATAATTTAGTAAAACGAAAAATAACATATACATTATTATACATACATACTTAAGTGGGTGTATTAAAAAAAAATTAACGGGATTACTCACATATTTAAAAATTTTGTTTAAAGACAATTTTTATCAAAATAAATTATATAGCCCATAAAACTTTTTATGTTACATTCTGATAAGAATTTATGTTTAAATGTCGTTTAATTACCAATAAATAAGTATTGAGATAGGTCATGTCGTTGTGTTTACGCTTCAAAAGAGAGGTATTTCCAATATGTGTTGTTTATATTGTTAATTGCAACTTGAATATATGTTCATGAAATATTTACCTGGTTGCACGTTACTGTATTATTTATATTTGTGACCTCGTAACTGTTTTCTTTTTATTATTGTCTGTGATTTTTGACTCTCGAACGTTTATTTATAATTTATATTATATATAAGAAACCTTAATAGTTTAATTACCTTTCAATGAAAGCAACAAAACAACAATTGACAACGACAAATACATATGTATCTTATGAAAAAAATATACCATAGGATAATTTTGTTACAAAATTTAATCGTTTCATTAACCATGTTGATAATTATTATGATACTATACTACAGGTTTTAAATATCTCATGAAAATTAAATGTTGTGAATGAAATAAAAATGATTTTATACATAAAAAGCTATAAAATTGAATTCTATTTTTATGAAACAGTTTTAAAATAACAGTCATGACTTAAAATATAGTCGTAATAATGCGAAAATGATTATTTTATTATTACCATCATATAATTTACATTAAAACAAATATAAACATACTTTTAAGTATACCTATTGAGTTTAATAAAAATTTTATTGTAATGACTTGACAAAACCATTTTTATTACCATGTATTCATTAATTATGTATTAACTTTTAATATTATGTACATTACCTTTTTATGAACTGCTTCTTCAAAACAAAACTTATTGTTTATAACACCAATAATAAAGTTTAAATTTTAACTATATTTAGTGAACTATTATTTAAACAGCACAACTAAATAAACATTAAACACTGTTTAACAAAAACTTGTATTTATAATTTACTTGTCAATTTATTACACAGTTAATTGTTGAGTTTGAATTTGGCGCGCTTTTATTTAACACTCTCGACCGGCCTACTATGACCAAAGAATCACTGACCACTGCTAGTCGAGTGAACACTGATCTCTCCATCGATAGCAATATGTTTATATCGTGTTAGCGTTGCTCTTTGAGGTGTCTACCAATGCTCAACACGTTAGCAGCATTCGTACAGGTCCGTATAATATTAATTTCGGTATTACTACCGGCTAATTGAAGGGAGGGGGATTTATGTGTACGATTAAAGATGTGTTTCCCATTATTAAGTTGTATGTATTTTCCAAGACCACAGCGCACCTCACTTCTGTATTTTAAACACGTATTTCCGAACTAATTATTTTTTTCTCTTAAGGAAATTTTTCATGAACATACTTATATTTTCTAGAAAAATTATAAAAATATGTTTTGTTAATTAGGTTGATTGTTACTGAAATATATTATTGCTGTAATTTTTATTTTATTTTTTATAATTCCTGAAATTATCAATATACCTACATTATTATGTCTATATTATTTAATCAGAAGTATATTTTAATTTCTGAGACCTATCAAAAGGGTATGCATATAGCAGACTTTACAAAAAATTAATCTTATGTCCGGTATTATAAAGAATTTGTCTGAGTGCAAATGCAAATTAGCTTCCAGCTAACGCTATCTGTTAGGTATTAAATATAAATGACAACACACCCACAGATGTATCGAATGAAATCGTACATATCATAACATTGACGCATACGCGATAAATACAATCAGCGTCTTAAAATAAGTACAGCCAAGTGTACCACATAAACTGCATTTACATTATTATACATTTATAACCACTGCTTTAAAATATCGATCAATTTCATAACAATTTGACACCCAGCAGATAACGTTAGCTGGAAGCTGATTTACATTTGCACTCAAGCAAATTCTTTATAATACTGGACATTAATGTAATTTACTTTAGAAATTTTAGCACTAAAGATTAAATACTTTCATAATCATAATCATGAATGATAATGTAGAATTATGTATATACTTTTTTACTGTGATCAATATTTGTACATAGTTTAATTAATCTCTATCTTCCTTTTATGATATTAAGAAGGAATTTTCAGAAATGTAACTCCTTAAATTACATATAAATATTCATAAAAATGAAAACAACCACGGCGAAGCCACAGATTATTATTACTAATATACCTTAATAATACCTAAAATTAACCACAAAAACTACAAAACCAACTCTTTCATATGAAATGCACATTTTATACATTCATTATTGTAATAATAATATTTATTTTTAAACTAATTACCGGAAACAAGAAAAATTTTAATTTTTCATTTCTAATAATGGACAAATTAATCATTCAGAAGTCAAAATAAAATATATTTCACTATGTAAAGATTTTTTTTATCAAACATGTAACATGGAACTTATTGTATTGGTAACTAAGACGTCAAATGAAAATTTATAAAATTAACATTATATTAAAGATATTTTCATATTTAATTAAGCATAGTTGAGCTTATACTCGATCTACACGAGGCTAATTTTCAAGCTAGGATAGCAAGCTAGATATTTCCAGCGTCTATCCTGGCTTACTATCCTAGATTAATACAAACACTAGAGCGGTTTAGTGGTGCTCACATTTTACGCCAGTATTATTGCACAAATAATAAAGTCCGTGGGAAAAATGAAATACATTTGCAGAAGAAACACAATTAGACAGTGGTCGGGGGCGCTTCTAGCTTAAAAAATAGAACCCCATCCTTTTAAACTATCCTGACTTGAGATGCTAGCTACTAGCTTCTTCACTAGCTTGCTAACTTAAAAAGTTAGTTAAAACACGGGGCTAGAGTTACTAGCGTGCTATCCTAACTTGAAAAACTAGCCTCGTGAAGGCCGGGCATTAGAGCTTAGAAGCTCGCATACGCAGATACTTTATGAATTTTTAATAAATTCATAAACTATTTACATACATTAAACCTTAAAACTTACTCTCCGCCACTGTATATTACGTATACACTTACATATGTTTAAAATATGGAAGGTTTAACAGTCTGCTAATAAAATAAGTAAGCATATGTATGCGTAAGAGACCCATCAATAGCACGTACAAATGTATACATGTGCCTTAACCACTTGTTGCTAGGTTAGAGTGACTAATACCTAGGAAGAAGAATTTGTACTAAATTCTCACACGTGCATTATTTAAATTATTATTATTCTTGTTTTTATTATGATTTAGAGTCGTTTATTGTCAACGACTCGCATTAAAACGGGTTTACAGAATTTACAAAAAAAAAGTGGGTTTTAATTGACATAATTTTACTACTGTGAGTATCAGTGACTTGCCACTGATTGTATCAGTAACATACATGCTGATTAATCAGTGAAACTACACTATTTAATTCAGTAATGTCAAATTATAAAATGGGTTAAAATTGCCTCCGCAAAGAGAGGTTCTTGGGCTCTAGCCGAGGCCCAAAGCGAAGAGACAAGTTTTTTTTCTTAGCGGGAAGGGTTTCACTGATAATTCTAGCAAAATATTTTAAAATAAACCAAAAATCCCTGAGAGATTCTATTGTTTACCGATTAATAATATAGAGAATTAACAATGAGTACGTTTACACAGCGCTATTGTTCCGGTTTTACTATTTACTTTTTTAACATTAGGTACATTATAGTAATTAATCATTTCTTCAAAATAGTATTTTAATTAAGTTCGCTTTATAAATTGTTCTTGACGTTAGCTCATGTATCATTTTAATATCCATCTCAATTTCAGACTTTTTTTTACTATACCACTTTTAAATTTGTTAAAATATTGTTTTAATACAATACATTTATTATTATTATTATATTTACTGTATAAAGCAAATAATATTTTAACAAATTATATATGTATCATATCAGACAACTAAAAACCAAATAAATTTTACGACAATCCGATAAATATAATTTATTATAAGTACATCAAGATCCAATTACTGCACGTGCAGAATTTACAATTTGGCAGTTTTATGATAACCATCTTATTAGCATTACCATTTTGCATTAAAAATTCAAATGAATACTAGTTTTTGTGGTTATGCTATGTAGAATTAATGCTATTGATTATATTTTTTTTAGATCTGATGATAACCCAAGAAAATAAATTTTAAATGTTTACATATTGGTATATAATATTATGCTATGTTCATGGTAATGGATTTGTTAATAAACATAAATAATTTATTTTTCAAAAAGTAATGTGTCGATATAATAATATAATATATCGTGGTACTTGCTATGGGGGGGGGTCATGATGAATAAGAAGAGGTCGATAAATACAGTATTGAATGCCATGTAATGCATTATTAGTCAATAGATCTGTAGGTTATCAGTAGGTGTGGCTTGAAACAGAAATTGTTTTTAATAATATCATCTGACCAAGAATTATTAGTCGCGTGCACTAAATAATAAATGTATGCCAGTAGATATTTATATACAATAAATATAATAATACGAAAACATGTGATCTGAATTATCTACGGATTTAATATTTAAGAAATATAAATATGCAATTTTTTTATGTTGACTACCTCTTAAGAAAAATCAGAACTGACGAGGTTAATATGAAAACGATTATATTTGTTGATTGAGAAATATTTGTAAATAAATTAAATTAACCATAAAACTTATATTGCGAATAATTTTAAAATTTATATTTTCTTAATACATTCAGAATTTGCATAACACATTTAAGTATATTTTTTAATATTGTTTTTTTATTCCATTGACGTCAATCTTTCCTATATTTAATAACTTTGATTCAACATTGAAGAACAAAATAAAGGTGTGCATAATAATCACATGCTTAAGATTTTACTAAAATAGATTATAACATATTTACAATCTTCATCTCGTTCAAAAAGAAAATTTATTTAAGTACATCCGTTTCTGTTGCCATTATATTTATATATAGAAAAACCATTATTATCAAATACCATAAAATAATTTAAAACAAGTTAAGATAAAATATTTCTATAATTATTATTTCACAACTTATGTTATAAGTTATTAACAAATGAACTAGTTTTTCTTTATTACAGCTACTGAAAACTATAAATAAAGTTTACCCGCATTACATAATAACAAAACAGAAAAAACACTTGTGAAATATTTTTCGTTTTATTTTTAATCGAGCCAGACTTTTCTAGAGAACTTAGCTCAAGAAATAAAATCAAAACGACCAAATTCATCCTTAACTTCTAAATGAAAACTTCATTATTATTTATAATTTATTTATAACCCCAAATCAAAAATCTTTTTTAAAACCATATTTTGTTCAATCGATACAAATCTTTTATTTTTATGTGCTTATAATCTTAATAATTGAATATTGAGTTATGGAAATACATAATATTATACATATAAAGCAGTCAGCAATATTATTTTTAAATTATTGTCTCTAAAATAGTACCAACTTATAAAAATTGTTTTCTATTGTTACTTATTTTGAAAATATTTCCATCTTATTGACAAACATAAAGACCACATCACTCAAAAAAGTTGTATACCTTCAGGATACTCAAAACGTGTATACAAATCAAATTCGACAGTTTTTGTGATTACATAACATTAATGCTCGTACGTATCAAAAAGTAAAAACCCAATATTTATTTTAGAAAAATAATAATATTTACAGATCTGAAAATATAAAAAAATAGTTGAGAGCATATCTAATGATGTGTTTTGATTGATAGGTCAATATGTATTGAAGTATTGATTCCCTCAAACTAACAATAATTTTGTCCCTGACCACGTCTCTGTTTAAACATAATATTGTTTATTTGTGTATCATAGAAGGTTAAGTAAATGTAGCAAAAATAAAGCAGACAGAATAATCAGCCTATTAGCGTGTGCCCAATTTAATCACTTTTGTGATAATGAACAATGCTAGCTATTGTTAAACGTTTCTCATTTGAATTTCAAATCATTTGATGCAAGTTTGAAAAAATACTGTACTTTAAAGTTCAACTATCATTAATTATCAATAAAATAGGCAATTTTGACTTACATATGATAAATATTGATATTTTGAAGTTTCCCTTCCTACAAGTAGGTAAAATTAGAAAATATTAATATTTAAATACAGGGTGTTCGCAAGAATCGAGTTATAGCATTGCTAACTTTGTTATTATTGGAGTTAGAAGGTTGGTTAAATGGGCATAGTATCAGTATTTCTTCTGGGACGAATAATGGCGGTCTCAAAAATAAAATAGCCTGTATATTATTATTGGATTTTATAGCTGAGTTATCTTTATAAAAGTCTTTTAATATTTTGTTGTTGTTTATTTTTATTGTGTAGTTAAAAATAAAATGCAATTTATTTTTTTTTAGTAATTTTTTTCTAATTTTGAAAAACAAAGGTGCTTTATTCTTGAATAATTTTCAAATTTGCTTATAAAATACATTTGTTTTACATCAAGTAGGACTCGATCCCCAAATATCATTCTGAAATTCGAATTTTTTTGTTCTTGTTACATTTTCCTGAGACACACTGTATATTATTTCAAAATCAGCAGACATTTATTTTTAAATTTGTTTCATATAGTAGTTTGCTCGTAGCAGATGAACATTTCAAAATATTGAACATAGAGCTATACAGGGTGGGGCAATAGTGTGTGGAAGTTCGATAGCTCGTAGACCATAACAGATAAAGAAAAATTTCTAATGCAGATGTAAACTGTGGGTAAATGCGCATACATAGAAATTATTTTCAAATATACAGAGTGCTACAAAAAAGTGTGGCACGCTTAAGGTAATTTTTTTTAAATGGAATGCCCTGATTATTTTTGCATATTTAAACCTTCTCTCGGGATGTTTATTCATATCAAAAATATTAGCCCCATCTGATGACCGGTTTAGACGTAATAATATATTTTTCAAAAAAATTGACTTTTACATTAGTCCACTTAAAAATTCACCACTTCCGCGGCCGCAGCTTTGAAGACAAAATTAAATATGGACCTTATTGTAGGAGTTTGGTGTGTACTTTTGTTTCAATATTTTAGAGCCACCATGTACAGGGTGTTCAAAATTAATTTTCAAATTTTGAGAACTTCAAAGTTATTTTTCTCAACTATTTCAAATGGAACACCCTATATATTTTTTAATGATGTTATGTAGAATTACATAACGAACATTTTTTGTTTGTTCATCCTTATGGTTATTTGTAACCATTTTTGAATTATTGAGCAAAAAGTACAAAATTCAGCAATATTTACTAAAAAAAATTATTTTTTTTTCAAGTGAAATAAAACACCATGTAGAGGATGTTAATAATGCCCATAAAAACAGCTTGAATTTTTTTCAGCTAGCAAACAGATGCTTTATTATTTTATTGAACACAAACAACCAAAATAATTTACAATCATATAAATTCATTAATGAGCAGTGTGAAATTGAGACAGAAACATAAAATGCTGTTTTTATGGGCAACATGAAGATCCTGTACATGGTGTTTTATTTTATTTGAAAAAAAAATAATTTTTTTTAGTAAATATTGTTGAATTTTGTACTTTTTGATCAATAATTCAAAAATGGTTACAAATAACCATAAGGATGAACAAACAAAAAATGTTCGTTATGTAATTCTACATAACATCATTAAAAAATATATAGGGTGTTCCATTTGAAATAGTTGAGAAAAATAACTTTGAAGTTCTCAAAATTTGAAAATTAATTTTGAACACCCTGTACATGGTGGCTCTAAAATATTGAAACAAAAGTACACACCAAACTCCTACAATAAGGTCCATATTTAATTTTGTCTTCAAAGCTGCGGCCGCGGAAGTGGTGAATTTTTAAGTGGACTAATGTAAAAGTTAATTTTTTTGAAAAATATATTATTACGTCTAAACCGGTCATCAGATGGGGCTAATATTATTGATATGAATAAACATCCCAAGAAAAGTTTTAAATATGCAAAAATAATCAGGGCATTCCATTTAAAAAAAATTACCTTAATTGTGCCACACTTTTTTGTAGCACCCTGTACATTTGAAAATAATTTCTATGTAAGCGCATTTACCCACAGTTTCCATCTGCATTAGAAATTTTTTTTTATCTGTTATGGTCTACGAGCTATCGAACTTCCACACACTATTGCCCCACCCTGTATATTATAGATTAATTAAAGGAAATTACTTATCAATAAGTCAAAACTACATTTTTATACAAAATATAAAAACATTACCATTTCAATAACAAATTTCAAAAATGCAACAAAACAAACATTACTCATCTGGTTTGGGGCAGTTAAATCCTAATAACCAGTTACAATTTTGTTTTAATTAATACCAAAAAAAAAAAAAAAACATACATTTTCTTTCCAAGTTACTGATGTAAACACATTGTCCTAATTCAGTTCTTAAATAAAAAATGTACATAAACAAATCACCTGTTACCTAGAATTCATGTCTGAACATTGATCCTCTATAAAAAAACTTGTTTGGGCTTCCCATCTCACAATTATTTGTAAATAAATATGACTCATCGGATTATTATGAAATATATGTACCTACATGTAAGCTTATTGCGTTGCAAAAACCTTTTAATGTATACATATCTACACACATATACTTAATTATATGTATGCACGTCAGTGGTTTATTAATTGTTTTATAATAATTACAGAGGTTCTTAACCCACGGGTTGTAAATTTCATCCTCAAGTTATTTTAATTGTGATGCAGGTAAGTGTATTAAAAACTGGCACTACTTTTGATTAACATTTTTCAATTTATACAGTTTTATTATAAAACTAACGGATCCGTCCCGGCTTTGCTCAGCATTTAATATTTCACCCCCTGTCACGTATGGAGGGTTGTAATTGTTGTTTCAGCTGACCCAGCAAAGATTGCTCTACCCAAAAATAATTTGTTTAAAAATCAGACCATAAATACACATTTTCGTAAATATCTCGACTAGAGCTGGGCGCGGGCCGTGAATTTTTCGGGTCACGTCGGGTCACGGCCGTGACCCGACGTGACGTGAGCGATTTTCAAATATTGGATCGTGAGCGGGCGTGATCGTGAGTCAAAATAAAACAATCGGGCGTGACCGGGCGTGAGTACATTTTTGTCGTGCGTGAGTCCGTGAGTATATGTATGTATATTTTGATATTTCTTTAATTTCTGATCTCATGCATATATGATAATCTGTTAATCGAATTTTTATATTAAAAAATATAGTGAAAAATTATACAAATATAAAATATACACATATTATATTGCACGAAAAAAATTAATTAAACATTTTATTTATAACATATTATTCGGGTCACGAGCGTGACCCGTCGTGCGTGATCGGGCGTGAGTAAAACAATAGAATTCGTGAGCGGGCGTGATCGTGAATACTTTTTTGTAACCGTGAGTGAGCGGGCGTGACTAAAAAAATTTTCTCTCGTGAGCGTGCGTGATCGTGAGCAAAAATTACTCAAGCGCCCAGCTCTAATCTCGACTCCATTTTTGTAACATACGGCTTCAAGCAATAAAATACAACCATAAATTTCCAAAATAAATAATGTCCATGATTTTAATTAAACCACATAATATTTGAGTTTAGTATGTATTTTTATTTTATTTATAACATGACTTTTTTTATTAAATTATGGACATAGCAACGCAAGACCTGTACCACTCAGATGCCAATGAAACTAATTTGTTTTTTCAATTTTTACAAAACTCAATACTGCGTTTATTTAATAATAAATCATTTTTATAACAGATAAAATTCACTTATAATATAAGCAGGTTTTTGAAGCAGTATAATTTTAATAATATAGACCGGGAGCCGTTAACCCCCAAAACATACGTCATCGAGTTTCGAAATAATTTATTTATATTCGGATAGTTTTTCTACAGTAGGTAAACGGTTAAACAAATGCTGGTCGGCCGCGGCATATCTTGTCCAGTTATGTGCTAGCGCGGGTGTTAGGTGCTTATTTTAGGTCGACTTTTACGTCATCGAGTTTCGGGCTGAATTATATGCTAAATTAAATCTATAACAATGTACTTTTTAAATCTTTCGGTCGACCAGCTCATATCCTGGCAGTTTTGTCAGTCCGACCAAATTTATCTTTAAAAAAGACCAATTACTCGCGAGGTGACCCTCTCCAGATTTTGTTGCAATTTCGTATACTAATAGTTCAATCAATTCTAAGGGACATGAATTTTTTTGATAACGACCAGGGGTGAAAATCTCCCTCAAAATTTTACGAATTTTTTTTTATTATACCATTGAAATGCTTATAAAAAACAATGTTTTTATGTATGTAACACTTTTTTCTAGGGTATACAGTTTTTGCGTTATAGAAGAAAAACGAAAAATTCGTAAAATTTTGAGAGAGGTTTTCATCCCTTAAATGGTCGTTATCACTCATATAAAAAAATACATGTCCCTTAGAATTGATTGAACTATTAGTATACGAAATTGCAACAAAATCGGGAGAGGGTCACCTCGCGAGTTATTGGTCTTTTTTAAAGATAAATTTGGTCGGACTGACAAAACTGCCAAGATATGAGCTGGCCGACCGAAAGATTTAAAAAGTACATTGTTATAGCTTTAATTTGGCATATAATTCAGCCCGAAATTCCATGACGTAAAAGTGCTCTTAAAATCACCCCTCTCTTTTGGTCGGACTGCATTACCTGCCAAGATATGAGCTGGCCGACCGAAAGATTTAAAAAGTACATTGTTATAGCTTTAATTTGGCATATAATTCAGTCCGAAACTCGATGACGTATGTTTTGGGAGTTGACGGCTCACGGTCTAATAGCATATTAAGCTCCAATTAAAAAAAAATTAATCAAAATTTGTAATTTTTTAAACAAACTTTATTGGCGTTAATTCAGTTATTTGTCATAGCTTTATAAAATATTATACATTTTTAATAAGTTAGATTTCATTCGTCGTATGGAATATAATTTAACGGAGGCAATGAAAAAATTTTTGCGGTCCAGCTACTCTCCAAAACAATGTAATATTTAGACAAAAAAATACTTTTATGATAACAACGATTTAATTTAATTACATTTAATTAGACTTTAATCCGTTAAAATACATTTTTTTATAGAAATAATCTATGTACTATTTCTAGATGATGAATTTGGACAGTCCAGATATTTCTAGTTTGTTCTGTGTTTATGATAACTTATTACTTTTTCAGTTTATAAATACATACATAAGCAATACGGATGTAGGGATCCAATACAATATGTTTCATAGAAGAATTTGTAATTTAATAGAAAATGATGTCATAAAATCTTATATTTTTAATTAACGTATATTTTTATTACATAAATACATTAAAAGAATGTGAATGACATTTAAATATACAGAATCTACTGAAATTAATTATGAAAATAAATAATACACTGTTTCAAATTACACCACTTTTAATAAAAATAACAAATTTTTTAAATAGATATTTAATTAGTGTACAATACATTCAAATTAATTTGTTATATAATTGTTATTATTATTTTTAATTTGTAGATATGACACCAAATTAAAATTTCCAATTATACTATTTATAGTTTTATCACTGTAAGTAAAATTTCAACATTACGTTCAAAATTATTTATAAATAGACTATATATTTACACTAATCACTTATGAATATTGCAATAACATTAATTATTATCACAACATCCCAAATATCAAAAACGTTTTTTTTACAAAATAAAATAATACATTGACCCCAATTACATTGCATCAACCAGATATACATATGTATATAGTTATGTTGGTAAAATAATCATTAATACCTACATATATATCAAGTTACTGGTGCCTGTAACTGTAACAAAATTTTATACGTCTGACAAATACTAACTAATATTGTTTCAGAATCAAAACCATGAGATTAAATTTTATCATTGCTGCATACATTTTCTTAGTATAGCAATGCAATGTCTTACCCAACCATTTAATATGCACACACGAATTTTATTTTTTATTTTTATATGTGACTTGTTTATCTGTTATGTAAAGAGAAAGATCGCTTAATGTCCGATATTATAAAGGAGCTTGCAAAATTTGCAAGCTTGCAAACATTTTCAAACGAGATATCAAACTTATATAACAGTTCTCTTTGAGTTTTTAACAGATTGATTTTTAACGTTCTTACTCAAGATTAGTAAATACACTTTACTAAATATACTTTACATACCTTTGTTTTTACTTCCTATGCATGAAATTATCTGTCACAAACTCCAATAGAATTGTCATATAAGTTTGATACCTCATTTAAAGTGCTTGCAAGCTTGCAAATTTGCGAGCTCCTTTATAATACCGGACATAAATATCATTATTTATGCTAAATAGGTATATAAGCTATCCAAAAAGGACTTTTTAGAGCCCAAAAAAAGTGTCATCGGAAAATTTTTGATCAACCACATTACTTTAAGAATCTAAATATTGAAGAAAAATATCAATTTGATATAAAAAACATATGCCAAGTAAATGCACAGTGCTTCCTCGTACTAAATTCACCAAAGGTAGTTAATTATTGAACAATTTAAATAAAAACCGATAAAGTGTTCAGATAAATTGCCTAGCATTGGTAAACCATTTAATTTTTATACAATTTTACTAAAAAATATTAGTTAAAAAATTTTCTTAAGACGCACCTGATTATTTTTTTGTATATTTTTAATTTTTTGACAGTTTCAATGTAAATCTAAAATGCAAACGTCAAAATAACATTTAAAACGTCAAAATGACATTTAAAACGTCAAAATGACATTTAAAACGACAAAATGGTATTTAATATAATAATATCAAAGTAAATATCAATTTTAAAAAACAAAATACGATTTTTAAAAGCATATTGAGATAAATCCTTGTAAGGGAATATTTTACAATAAACGTTGTAGACCTATATTATAGGAATTTGAATGTCCTACATACAAACAAGGATTCAGGGGACAGATAGACAGACACGGAACGAAAAGTGTTTGTCTTGATGTGAAACGGACAGATCAATTTAAAATTTTGAAATCGGAGAACATTTTTTTTGTCTCAATCTAAAACGATCACAAATTCTTTTCGTATCTTCGATATTGCGAGGAAGCAAAATAGTTGCAAAATAGTGACAATTGGAGATACTCAGATTTATGTAGGTATGTAATAATATTGATTGATAAAATCAGAAAATAGAGCTGTAGGTGAGACTTGGCTACTTCAAACTATTCGGGCTGTCTAAACTCTAATTATGACTATCTCTATATGTACAATGTACATAGGTACTCTAAAATATAAATCTAATTTTTTTTACAAATCTTACTCCTACACGGGGAAAATGGAATGGTGTTTCGAGTAAGTGTGTATTGTATATTTACAATTATTGATCTCATTACATTGTATCAACCAGATATTGTTGTATGATGGTAAAATAATCATAAAACCAATATATCAAGTTTCTAGTGCCTGTAGCTGTAACTAAATCATTATACGCCTGGTAAAGACTAATATTTTTTTAGAAACAAAACCAAGAGATTATATTTTATCTTTCCTACCGCAACACATATATATTTTGTTGCTTTATACTGTGCGCATCACAGAAAAAAAAATCCATTGAACCAAGATAATCCTTGTTCCATATAAATATAACGAAAACAATATTTTCTTGACTCAAAATCAAACAATTTTTTTTAAACAATATTGTCGGATAAAAACAACAAATTCTCTGTTCAAAAAAAATATTGCAACAATATTTTCTCTTGCTTTAAGTATACTTTTTAAGTCGGCCTGTCTTTCTTGAGATGATATACCCACGTTCAGAGAATGAATGAAGAAATATGGCCCAAATTAATTATGAACTGGTCACCTAGGGGAAGAAATAAATGAAGTCGACTAGCGATCAAATGGAAAATATCAGTCCAGAATATAATGGCAGAGAATGGGTTAAATGAAGAAGATTGGGAATATAGATAGTATTGTGGAGGTTTAGGACGACAAACTTGTAATGGGAAAAAACCCAAGAGAAGATAAGAAGAAGGTCGCCTTGTCTATTAGGCGAACCTATATATAGCAGTTGCCTAGGGGCAATGGCCATAGAGGTACGTTTCAATTTTTAATGCATTTTATTATTTAAAAAAGAGTTTCCATGAGGCATTTTTTTGTTTAGAAAATATATTTCTAAATTAAATATTTATATTAAAAAAATATGAAATTGATGTGAAACTTCGGCTCGATCCCAGAAGATGTCCACTGCAATGTGTGACGAAACGTTGGCCGATAACACGACCAAATCGACACGGCTTACATCCAGACCCCAAGAACCATATTAAGATCACCGCGGAAGCCACTTGTAAATGTGAAAGCCGTAAACGAACCAAAAAACATATTTTATCTCTTTCTACTCTCTAGTATATCGCATAATATACGTCATATGCATTATTATCCGGTTTATCGCGTCAAAAGTTTTTTAAAACGATTTTTGTGGTTAATCTACTTAATGAACATCTATTTTTTTACAAAATTAAAAAAAATCAGCCGAAGATTATTTAATGTACAAAAAGTACGGTTTTGAATTAATATTTTTATTTATTTGTTATGTAATAGCAGAAAGCTCAGTTAAAAACATAAAATCAATATTTACAGTGAAACATATCTACATAAATGCAACAAAAAATTATGTAAGATATAAAGAATAAATATAACTGTTATCAAAATTAATTCTTAACAAAGAGTTTCAGTTTTTACTTGGAAAAGTTCCTAATTATTTTATTTAGCATATACCTGCATAAGTTAATATTATTATATCAGACAGTTTAGTCATGCTGTATTTTCGTTCCCATTTTATTATTATTTTTTTTCTTATTCAAAGAAAATTCGACGATTTTTTATTTGATATTTAATAAAAAATATACTTCATAATTTATTTAAATTGTTTATCATTTAATGCACTAAAAATGTATGGTATTTTAAATACAAAAATGAAGGTATATTATTATGTATTCATGTTCATATCAATGACCTATAGACGTAAATTTTAATGCTTAATTAACTTGTTAAATTAATTGGTATGTAAATTAATATAACAGATAATTTAAGATACAACAATATATTAAAACTGCATCAAATTCTACTAGAGCTTATTATTTTTAGAAACTATTGCTGTACCATAGTCAAATTTAATTTATTTAATTGTTAAAAAATTTGTATAAAATATAAACTACATACCAACTGTCATGAGTAACCAAGACTGACGTGTCATGGTACCTACATACATGTATGTAGGTGAAAAGTATCTGTAGGCAGTAAAATTGCTGCTAATTATGTTAGTCACCATTTTAAATATCTACACAAAAAAATATATTTAATACACGTGTATGTATAAATAATAATCACCTAATTATTATAGCCCGATGCGGCATAATAAACAAAAAGGTAATTATGATCAGAGAGAGACTGAGAAAGAGTTCCAGCCCGGTCATTTCGATTAAAAAATCATTTATTACAAATATACATTTTTAATACTATAAATTACAAATTTTCAGCGGTCAAACGACAACTATTCAACATTACATGGCCAATCTCAAAAGATAAATAAAAAAACTATATAGCACAATAACTATCTTTAAACCGTAAACACTCGGTATTATCAAGTTTAACTAAATGCCCCTTTAACTAACTGTTAACTAGCTTCTGCGCTGTTTTTACAACGCATATTATGTACATTTTTCATCGAGAGTCTAAATATTTATTTAAATCACGTTTGTAATATACAAAATTTAGGTTAAAGAAGCATTTAGCGCTAAATTTGTTGGCAATAATATACCAGTAAAGAATAGAAATATTATGAACAAAACAAGAGACCTCTCACCCATATAAAAACAATAAAAAAAATTGAAACAATCTCTATGAGCCTCAAATTAGAAGAGTTGACTTATTTGTTGAAACCAGTGGAAGCCAAGGGGAATTTCCATGTCGGTTAAATCTAACACACCCTCCCACTCCCGGCAAAAATTTTTATCACAGCAAAAATTGTATAATAAAAATTACTATGCTAGTTTAGGTAATTGAGGGAAATATTAGTATTATGGAAAAAATTGTAATACACATTGAAATTTTTATATCAAAACTAGCGGACCCGTCCCGGCTTCGCACGGGAGTTAATATTTAGCCCCTGTCATGTATGTAGGGTTTTAATTTTTGTTTTAGAAGACCCAGCAAACGTTGTTCATCCCTAAAATAATTTGTTTAAAAATGAGACCATAAATACACATTTTCGTAAATATCTCAATTCCAGTTCCACCTACTGGATCCATTTTTTGTAAAAATATTTATTTCCACGTAACTTACATATATGTATTCTGAATATGAGCCAAATCAGGCCATAAATACACATTCTCTATACCAGCGCCACCTACCAGGTCCAAAAAAAAGATAAAGCTAATGGAGCACCAAGCGAATACATGGTGTGAATATGGCTTAGATACGTCCAGTTGTTTAGGCCTGATGAAATCACATACAAAAAACCAACTTTTTGATGTTTTTTTTATATGGAAAAATACATTTTTTTCGAAATATTTCGACCCCAGCGCCATCTACCGTGTCCAAAAAATCTTTAAACCTATCGGAACACCAAATGAGCATATGGTGTAAATATGGCTTCGATACGTCCAATGGTTTAAGTCTGATGAGAACATATACATATATAATGGAAATAGCATTTCTCCGGAAAACAGTATTTTCATCCAAAATTTTCTGCCCTCTGTAATTTTATTTTCCCTCCTCAAGTAAACATTCTGGGCTCAAAAATGTTACCAATTTATTTCGGTTATTCAAAAATAAAGTACTTATTCATAATAATTATAGTATTGATTTCCAATGCAATTGTTCTGCAAAGGCATTATATTATTCAACAAACGTGCATTGTTGTGAAAATCAACGGAAACGGAACAAGAAAATGCTCAATAATAATAACCTTGATTTAAAATCTGATGCAATATATTTTAAATTTACAGCATGCAATATACAAATAAAAAATATCCAATAAAATATATTTAACACAAGTGATGTTGATCAACCGTAAACACACGTGATCTACTGTGCATTGGAAACAATTAACATAACCTCAAAATTGATGCACACAAACATAAAAATTAACATGATGCAATTGTAAAAGTAATTGCATGGTACTGAAAATTCTCAGATTTTATGTTATTATAAAAATTGTTAGTGTAAAAACTACGCATTTGGAGTATACATTTAGTAATAAATTCCAAGTATTGTATTGTATGAATTTGTAATGAGAATTTTTATATAATTGCTCTGGAAAGGATTTTTCAGAAATGTTCGTTTTTAATTATATAACATTTTCCTATTAAATATAATTTAAAGAATTTGTTTTTCACATGCCTACATATATAACATACATACAACATATACATCAATTAGTAAAATGCGTATTACTAAAACCACGAAATAATTAAATAGTTTTACGAAACTTCCTGTTTTAATAAAACAACTGGCAGACATCCAAGATAGGATTACGTACGTGTGAAAATCCCATTTTGACGTAAAAAACGTTTTTTATGTAAGGAATAACAATCGTCCTAAATCGAAATATAAATTATTTATTCTTTTTAACTACGGTACGCTACTGATCAAACTGCATTCATGTTGTTATCTTTATGTTTACAAATTATTACTTCGATATACATATATTATAAACAAAGCGAGTAATTAATTTTTGAGAGAATCCAATTCGAAATTCAGTATTTCCAAAGTTGAAGTTCACGTATACGTCCTTGGCCTTTATTTTTTAGTACAACTGCATCACTGGCAGTGGCAAGTTGCAGGCCTTCTTTGGTTGTAAATACTCGGCTTCTTGTGCAGGTTAAAAATAAACTTTATCGTTGACAATGCATGCAGAGCATTGACCTGATCATAGGAACAAATAATGTTTAATTGTTTTTATTATATTTTGATTAACCGTGTTTTAAGTAAGTTCATTTACAAAAGAAAAGGTCTGACGTGTTTGTATGCATTTGTTTATATAATTTGAAACAATTGAAATAAATGTTGAGGTTAAGAGAGTATTGTCTTTGAACTTTTGAACAAAGTACATAATATAGTTAATCAATATTTATTATAATGGATCCTTGAAAAATTTTTTTTATGTATTTATATAAAAAATAAAGGAAAATAAAATACATTTTTTATCTTTAATTGCACTGCATGACTGACTTCAAGTAATAGCATACAACACGTGCGCCTGATAAAAAAATCTATCAGAATACAGAAAACTGTGAGAATATTGTTAACAATACTACTTCAAATACTTTAATATGATAAAAAAATTGTTTGTATCCTGATCATAAAAAAACTAATTATATGCATTTTCACAATCAAAATCAGGGTTGCTAGACGTCCCACCCTGAGCGGAACTGTCCCGCTCCAGGCGTTTAAATATCCCAACTAAACATCATTCGGATATAGAATATAGTGTTGAATTCGGGAGAGATTTTCCTTGGCGGCAAAAAAAAGAAATATTTTAAGAAAATTTTAATATTTTGAACAAAAAAAAAACATTTGTAACGCTGATCAAAACACTTTATTCACATGGCGTCCCTGATAGGTATTCTCACACTTTTCTTTCATATCTAGTATCCATGTGCTCCATCATTACAAACACAAACAAAAGAAGGAGCTGTCAGGAAAGAAGATGTACACAGTTGACAAGAAACACATAATAAATAACAAGAATAATTGATTTAGTAAAACCATTACTTAAGCGCATTTGTATTTTCGCAGAAATCGAAGCAATTAATCAATACTTATTCACCGAAGTCTTGAAAATTAGTTAAGTTTATCTACATAATACATATACAGTGTATTCCAAGTTGATTAAACCATAGGAAATTTAACATGGGGACAATTAGAAATGTTGTAGTAGCCTTTGGTCAAATTTAACGAAGTGTGATTGGTGCATTTTGAAATGCCGCCTCGGAACTAACTGATAATTTTTAAAGTAATCAACAGTATTTTGTTTTCAACTTTAGTAAAGAATAAAATACATTAATGAAATTAAAGTAAGCATCCTAGATAAAATTATAATAATATTTTTTGGCAGATATAAAATTGGAAACAAAATACTAATGACAATTTTACTAAAAGTTATTACAACATTTCTAATTGTCCCCATGTTAAATTTCCTATGGCTTTATCAACTTGGAATACACTGTATAAACAAAGATGTCCTGAGTAACTGACTCATCAACGCCCAATCCAAACTTCTGGACCTAGAAACGTGAAATTTTAGGAATGACTTCCTTTTATGATATATAAGCACCCACTAAGAAGGGATTTTCTGAAATTCGACCTCTGTTGATTTTTTTTATAAAAGTGAATTTCAGGCAAAATAATTTTCTATTATTATAAAAACTAAAAACACATATGCATCACAATTTTTCGAAGTTGAACCCTAATAGGAGTAAAAAATGATTCCAAATTATTAATTACATAAGGAACGTTACGCGTATAAAGTAGATCAAAGCCAGGACTTAAAATTGGGTTTGAATTGTAGCTTTGGGGACAGAGATTTCCAATGCCTACTGACATTTAGGGGGGGGGGGGGGGATTCGGGTAGGAATGATAAAAATTATAAAGTCTATTTTCAAGTATTTGTAAAGTCTAGTTTTGTTAATTAATCTCTTTGGCTAATAACTTTAACTGATATATCACAGCACAAATATTTAATTTATGTTTTTATTAATATATGAGATAATATCACGTAATAATGTTAATTAAAACGCTGTATTACTTCCGATAAAAAATATTTAGATTAAAATAACAAAACATTGAAAGTTATCCAACAGAATATATCGATCATAATAGAGAAAAAAACTCATTTATTACCATAATTTTTGCAACTTCAATGAAATTCCGCCTTCTATAATAAGTTCTGACATTGAAGGTCCATGTGTGGACGTGCTGCACAAGTTACACTCTTTCATACTTTTGGGCGTGTCCTGCTTTATTAACAAGAGACCACAAACAGTCTGATTATACTAGATAATGATTATACGTATTAAATCTAATATATTAATAGTTACTATCGAAAAAAAAATTATGTAGGTACGAAAAATTCAGAAGTAAAATAATTTTAAATAATATAACTCTACTATGTCAATATTATTTTGATGGTATTATATATATACCTATTGATCATTCTTTTATTTATCAAATTTTTTTCTTATTTTGTTTTTTGTCAGCTGGGCATTTTATCAAAATATTTGATAAATATGCATTTATAGGTTGTGAGATTAATTGAAAATATTTTTAGTCTATATTTTATATCTACATCGTTTTAAATTCAACATAATCCGTATTGATAAATAAAAAAAAATGTATGTCTGTTTATTCCGACTTAACACTAAAATTACAGATTTCAAGGAGACTCTTTTTGATATACGGAAGGCCCTTATTAGGGAAAATTTACAATTGGTATTTTCTTATAATAATTTAAAAGAAAGAAAAAAAAGGTAAATAGAGTAATTTGGATATTTTTTAAATGCCTTTTTTATTACTTAATTGCAAAGATGAGGCTAAAAGAATAATAATAGCATTGAAAAAATTGTTGTTTTTTTTTTAATTCAATATTAAAAATCATAAAAAATCAGCTCGCATTTAAAACGCGACGTGATTGGTTGAAGCATTTGTGACTTCATAACCCATGTTATGTCCAACTGTCAATGTAGTTTGTATACTTACAAAATTTCAACGCTGGAGTTATAAAACCCAGAAGAATAATAAAAATGAGTCGAAATTCTACAAAATAAACTAATGTCCGGTTTCAACTATCATAACTACTTACTATTAGGTAACTATTCATGTAACAGTAGCGATTTTTATTTTCTGAAAAGTTTGTCGTTTTGGCTTTTTGTTGTTTCGAATATTTTGAGACTATTCAAACTTAAATTAATAAATGTATTTTTATAAGTAACTTTCTCCTGTTGATATTATTTGAATATATTATCTTATAAATTTAATAAACACAGACGTGCTAATTTACTTATCAATTATGACACTAATTATTTAAATACAATAATCATGAAAACATCAATAAATCACATCTAAAAGTCAAACAACTAAAGCTTGATTTATTAATATATTTAAAGTACAATTTGAATTTTTTTAAAGTCTATACTATCAGTATTTTATAATTAATGAAAGCAAGAACTTATCTAAAATCCTAAAAATATAAAATATCTTATACTTCCGTGATGATCGTTGTATAAAATTAAGAATTAAATTAAATTTTTTTTTTATTCAAATATATACATATTTTAAACTGGTAGTTGCTATCCAGTGAGACAACACAGTTTCTACATATATATTATAAAAAATAATTAATCTCTTTTTAAAAGATAAATAAGTATACATTTTTTTCAGAGGGAGATGCACTGTTTTTGTTAGTGAAACTTTGCAATAATAAAACTTTTCCATTTAATTAAATTATCAATGCAACATTACCTTAGATTTGGAAAGACTATGGATACATAACAACCAATTAAAAAACCATATTATCCCATAGGCGTCAGTTGAAAATTTATAGTGTGCAAATATCCTTTAAATTACAATTGAATTTAGTATCTATGAGAGATGATAGTTCCAAATAGACGTTTCTCTGTTAATCAGTTATCACTGAAATACTTTTAAAGACAATATAAAACATTTATTATTAATTAATTTTGTAATTCAAAACAATTGATATTTAATTTGAAATCTGAATGATACGTCAATAATCCGTGGAGCGATTTTTCGTGGTGCGATATGGTAACAACGCTAGGTAATGTGTTATTTGTCCTTTATCTTTCCTTGTCTAAGAACATTACTGATGAAACTATAGGTACCCAAAACTTTAATACCTATAAGTTGCATAAAAACGAAAATTTATTTTAATAGATTATTTCTTATTCTAGTCATACCATATAGTAATCCAATTGATCATTGTTTCAAGAACATTAACTACAGAAAGATTGATGTAAAGTGTAATCAGAAAGAAATATCAATTAAACTATAATAAATTGAGCACTTAGTTCTTTAAGGCTATTTGTTATTATATATTTTAATATAAAAGGGAATGCCAAGAAGTACTACACTGAAAAAAAATGGATATAAATAACTCAAATTATTTGAATCCTATTTATTGAAAGCAAGTAAATTTTACTTTAACTAAATAACTCATTGACATTATTTATAGGTCCTAATTTATTGATACAAATTAACGTTATTTTATTCCATACAATAATTCTTTGAATTGATGTATTTAATGATTTATTACAAATAATAAAAATTTGGACCAAAATATTTACTAAGTTGACTCCTATTCAAATTATGTACTGCAAATATATACTTTTTTAATTAGATAAATTAAAACTATTCGATGTAACTAATTCAAACATTTGATCTGGATAAAAATTTCTATTGGTGCAAATAGAAATTATTTGATGCTAATAACATAGTTCTTGGACCATGAAAATACAATTACTTACTTACAGAGCACGCAAGTTACCTCTCGCTAGGGAATTGTATTTCTGCTTTGTATTCTACCGATTTAGGGAAAACCAAATCGTTTAATTTGGAAAGAACGGAGTGTAAAGTCGGACCCCACTTCAAAATTTGAAATGTGCGGTGAGTCAGACCATACCTTTTGAAAAGATAATTTAAAATAACCCCTCCCTCCTCTTCCAGAAATAATTAAGAACAATTATTGATGTATATAAAGTTAGCAGGGTACTTTTAGCAGGATCAAAAAAAAAGTATTTGTCATTTTGTCACTTTTTTGTCGCTATTTTGTCCCGCCAGAATTAATTTTGTACCTTGAGCCATTTTCAAAAAACTAAGACCCTGCTAACTTTAATCTAAAGTTAGCAGGGTTCGCGATATCTCAGCCGCTATTAAAGCTAGAGTAAAAATTTTTGTGTCCGAATTTGTTACTTGGGCAGTTCTTTCGGCTCCCATTTTTTTTTTTTTTTTTTTTTTTTTTTTTTTTTTTTTTTTTTTTTTTTTTTTTTTTTTTTTTTTTTTTGCGTTATAAATATAAGTAAATGAAGGTTATAGCCAATGTATCTAATACACATTTATGAGTGAATTCTGATGAAAATTAGTGACTAATTACAACTAAACTTAAATTGAAGAATATTCTATCTATTTTACATAAAACCTCCATAAAAATAATATGATTCCGGAAACAAATTATTTCAGGCTCTCGACTATTTAAATAAGGTCTAAAAAAGATAATGACACTCATTTGAGTAGGGTCTGCTAAGAGTAACAAATTGAAAGTTCGTTTTAATATTTAAAATTGAGAATATTCTATCTATTTTTCATATAAACCTACATAAAAATATTATGATTCTGGAAACAAATTATTTCAGGCACTTAACTATTTAAATAAGGTCTAAAAAAGACAATGACACACATTTGAGTAGGGTCTGCTGAAAGTAACAAATTAAAAGTTCGTTTTAATATTTAAAATTGAAGAATATTCTGTCTATTTTACATAAAACCTCCATAAAAATAATATGATTCCAGAAACAAATTATTTCAGGGTCTCGACTATTGAAATAAGGTCTAAAAAAGACAATGATACTCATTTGACTAGGGTCTGCTGAGAGTAACAAATTAAAAGTTCGTTTTATTATTTAAAATTGACGAAAATTCTATCTATTTTACACAAAACCTCCATAAAAATAATATGATTCCGGAAACAAATTATTTAAGGCTCTCGATTATTTAAATAAGGTCTAAATAAGACAATGACACTCATGAGATTAGGGTCTGCTGAGAGTAACAAATTAAAAGTTCGTTTTTATATTTAAAATTGACGAATATTCTATCTATTTTACATAAAACCTCCATAAAAATGATATGATTCCGGAAAAAAAATATTTAAGGCTCTCGACTATTTAAATAAGGTCTAAAAAAGATAATGACACTCATTTGAGTAGGGTCTGCTGAGAGTAACAAATTAAAAGTTCGTTTTAATATTTAAAATTGACGAATATTCTATCTATTTTTCATATAAACCTACAAAAAAATATTATGATTCTGGAAACAAATTATTTAAGGCTCTCAACTATTTAAATAAGGTCTAAAAATGACAATGACACTCATTTTATTAGGGTCTGCTGAGAGTAACAAATTAAAAGTTCGTTTTAATATTTAAAATTGAGAATATTCTATCTATTTTACATAAAACCTCCATAAAAATAATATGATTCCGGAAACAAATTATTTCAGGCTCTCGACTATTTAAATAAGGTCTAAAAAATATAATGACACTCATTTGAGTAGGGTCTGCTGAGAGTAACAAATTAAAAGTTCGTTTTAATATTTAAAATTGAGAATATTCTATTTATTTTACATAAAACCTTAATAAAAATAATATGATTCCGGAAACAAAATATTTAAGGCTCTCGATTATTTAAATAAGGTCTAAATAAGACAATGACACTCATGAGATTAGGGTCTGCTGAGAGTAACAAATTAAAAGTTCGTTTTAATATTTAAAATTGAGAATATTCTATCTATTTTACATAAAACCTTAATAAAAATAATATGATTCCGAAAACAAAATATTTAAGGCTCTCGACTATTTAAATAAGGTCTAAAAAAGATAATGACACTCATTTGAGTAGGGTCTGCTGAGAGTAACAAATTAAAAGTTCGTTTTAATATTTAAAATTGAGAATATTCTATCTATTTTTCATATAAACCTACATAAAAATATTATGATTCTGGAAACAAATTATTTCAGGGTCTCGACTATTTAAATAAGGTCTAAAAAAGACAATGGCACTCATTTTATTAGGGTCTGCTGAGAGTAACAAATTAAAAGTTCGTTTTAATATTTAAAATTGAAGAATATTCTGTCTATTCTACATAAAACCTCCATAAAAGCAATATGATTCCAGAAACAAATTATTTCAGGCTCTCGACTATTGAAATAAGGTCTAAAAAAAACATAAGACATAATAATATTTTTGTGGAGGTTTATATGAAAAATAGATAGAATATTCTCAATTTTAAATATTAAAACGAACTTTTAATTTGTTACTCTCAGCAGACCCTAATAAAATGAGTGTCATTGTCATTTTTAGACCTTATTTCAATAGTTGAGACCCTGAAATAATTTGTTTCCGTAATCATATTATTTTTATAGAGGTTTTATGTAAAATAGATAGAATATTCGTCAATTTTAAATATTAAAACGAACTTTTAATTTGTTACTCTCAGCAGACCCTAATAAAATGAGTGCCATTGTCTTTTTTAGACCTTATTTAAATAGTCGAGACCCTGAAATAATTTGTTTCCAGAATCATAATATTTTTATGTAGGTTTATATGAAAAATAGATAGAATATTCTCAATTTTAAATATTAAAACGAACTTTTAATTTGTTACTCTCAGCAGACCCTACTCAAATGAGTGTCATTATCTTTTTTAGACCTTATTTAAATAGTCGAGAGCCTTAAATATTTTGTTTTCGGAATCATATTATTTTTATTAAGGTTTTATGTAAAATAGATAGAATATTCGTCAATTTTAAATATAAAAACGAACTTTTAATTTGTTACTCTCAGCAGACCCTAATCTCATGATTGTCATTGTCTTATTTAGACCTTATTTAAATAATCGAGAGCCTTAAATATTTTGTTTCCGGAATCATATTATTTTTATTAAGGTTTTATGTAAAATAAATAGAATATTCTCAATTTTAAATATTAAAACGAACTTTTAATTTGTTACTCTCAGCAGACCCTACTCAAATGAGTGTCATTATATTTTTTAGACCTTATTTAAATAGTCGAGAGCCTGAAATAATTTGTTTCCGGAATCATATTATTTTTATGGAGGTTTTATGTAAAATAGATAGAATATTCTCAATTTTAAATATTAAAACGAACTTTTAATTTGTTACTCTCAGCAGACCCTAATAAAATGAGTGTCATTGTCATTTTTAGACCTTATTTAAATAGTTGAGAGCCTTAAATAATTTGTTTCCAGAATCATAATATTTTTTTGTAGGTTTATATGAAAAATAGATAGAATATTCGTCAATTTTAAATATTAAAACGAACTTTTAATTTGTTACTCTCAGCAGACCCTACTCAAATGAGTGTCATTATCTTTTTTAGACCTTATTTAAATAGTCGAGAGCCTTAAATATTTTGTTTCCGGAATCATATCATTTTTATGGAGGTTTTATGTAAAATAGATAGAATATTCGTCAATTTTAAATATAAAAACGAACTTTTAATTTGTTACTCTCAGCAGACCCTACTCAAATGAGTGTCATTGTCTTTTTTAGACCTTATTTCAATAGTCGAGACCCTGAAATAATTTGTTTCTGGAATCATATTATTTTTATGGAGGTTTTATGTAAAATAGACAGAATATTCTTCAATTTTAAATATTAAAACGAACTTTTAATTTGTTACTTTCAGCAGACCCTACTCAAATGTGTGTCATTGTCTTTTTTAGACCTTATTTAAATAGTTAAGTGCCTGAAATAATTTGTTTCCAGAATCATAATATTTTTATGTAGGTTTATATAGATAAAATATTCTCAATTTTAAATATTAAAACGAACTTTCAATTTGTTACTCTTAGCAGACCCTACTCAAATGAGTGTCATTATCTTTTTTAGACCTTATTTAAATAGTCGAGAGCCTGAAATAATTTGTTTCCGGAATCATATTATTTTTATGGAGGTTTTATGTAAAATAGATAGAATATTCTTCAATTTAAGTTTAGTTGTAATTAGTCACTAATTTTCATCAGAATTCACTCATAAATGTGTATTAGATACATTGGCTATAACCTTTATTTACTTATATTTATAACGCAAAAAAAAAAAAAAAAAAAAAAAAAAAAAAAAAAAAAAAAAAAAAAAAAAAAAAAAAAAAAAAAAAAAAATGGGAGCCGAAAGAACTGCCCAAGTAACAAATTCGGACACAAAAATTTTTACTCTAGCTTTAATAGCGGCTGAGATATCGCGAACCCTGCTAACTTTAGATTAAAGTTAGCAGGGTCTTAGTTTTTTGAAAATGGCTCAAGGTACAAAATTAATTCTGGCGGGACAAAATAGCGACAAAAAAGTGACAAAATGACAAATACTTTTTTTTTGATCCTGCTAAAAGTACCCTGCTAACTTTATATACATCAATTATTGGGTTGAACGGAAAAAAAAATTTTAATGAAATAAAGGAAAACTTGGTTCAAACTGTTATTTACTTGATGCATCGAATCAATTTATTAATTTGAATAATTCGTAATTCTTATAAATGATTTAAAGCAAATTATTTCCATCTAAGAAATATTTATTTGGCCCTAATACAAAATTATTGGCTGCTGCACAAATACTTTATTTACTTGAATCAATTAATATTTAATTGTTCTCGGCAAATGTTTTTTCAGTGTATTATTGTTTATATTATTATGTGAAAATTTTATATTTTTAATTAGTACATAAATATATTACATTGTTTTCATTTTCTTCAGTAGGAAATAACATTACTACAATATATTACATTTTTTATATCAAATTTACAATTACAATTAAAGGTGAACCTGTAGGTACATAATTTTAAAATAATTTTAATTCAATTAATTGATTAATTGAAGGAAATGATTTATTTGTATTATTTTAATAATACAAAGTTTTCCTTGCACATAATAATTTTAAATGTTATTTTACTCATTATCATTACAAATAATACATGAATATCTCATAAACCGTGGTTAATTTTAATAACTACTTTCTAATAATAAGTGATTACGATGTATGTATATCATTTTCTTCACCACTCGCCGGTCGATTAAATCCCATAGTTTCAAAATATTAAAAATGGTTCATACTTTATGACTGAAGCTAAAAAACCATACTATATGTACAATGATTAATTTTATAAGATTTTCTTTGTTTCAAACTGTTTTTATTATTTTCTTTATTTTATTACTTTTTAAGGAGGTATAATATATAGGAAATAATTTTATGCATTATTGCATTCTCGAGAGTAAAAGTACGAATTTATTGATTTTTATATCTATATATCAGTTTGCAAATATATCCACGTATTCACCTTAAAATTGTTTACTTGTAGTAATAAAAAATCAATAATCGTAAACTTTGCGAAAGTGTGACAGAGAAATGATTGCTGGGCAGATTTTAATTCCAAGGAATATTTTATGCATGTATAAGCAAATTCAAGAACGAGAAAAATATATTTAATCAGCTAAAAACAACTTAATCGGGAACGTAACTAAGTTGTTTGTTTCTTGAACAATGTCCATCATAGATTAAAGAATCAAATCTATTTATATAGGGCAAGCATTATAATAAAAAAATAGTTAATAATTTTAAAATAGTATTCTTGTGGATGTTTATTTTATAGATACATTTAAAGTCTTTTATTTTCAGGAACGCGACCAAAAATCAACCAAATTTTACTTACACAAACTTCTTGCTCAGAAACTCATGGAATTATTTATTTCCCAACAGGAAGTTATTGTAAGCGGTCCGAAAATCGAAATAAAAAATGTCAACATATTTTTATTTTTATGAAAGGTGTATGTGTGCGTGTGTGTATGTACGTACGTGTGTACGTGCGTGTCATTTTTTTCCTGCACGAAATCTCAAATAAGAAATGCTATTGACTTCGTTGGGGTGCCAATTGAAGCGTCTTGACGTGAATTTGATCTGAAAGAAAGGATATTTCGAAATTCAACCCCTACAGTGATAAAAGAAGGTGTAAAAGTTTGTGTGGGTAAAAAATATTTTTTTTGTTGGATTTACTTGAAACTTAGTATAAATATTTTACAATACAAATAATGAAACATAAATTTCAGTATTTTTTTTGTTATACGTGCCTAAAAAATGAATAAATGAAATGGACGTATATTTGTGTTCTTATTTAAAATGATGTAACTATATAAGCTCTGCCCTAGAAAAAGATTAGCGATGATGTTTGTCTTAATATTGTCGAACCTGTTGTAAGCGAATCTGACTTTTACGGTGGCAGACGACTTCTGAAGCCCATATATAACAACAATCGTCTAATAATCGTATAAGAATTTGCTGGTAAATTCCAGTGAAATTTTTCATATAAAAAATGATTTTAGTTAAAAAATGAAACATGCATCTTTTTTTCCTTAAATTAATCAAATCTTTTGTATAAATGTTTTTTACTTCTGTGTGTACAAAGCTTAACGATGCAAATCAACAAAGGTTAGCAGGTCCTCTTCTCTTATAAAAAAAAATTGATTCACTTTTGTAAGCATGTACAATATAATTATTATTAGTGATACATATTTCATGAAAATGTATTAAATTTAATAAATGCAGTTTTCATTGAAATTTAGTTGACGAACTTGAAATAAAATTGTAATACAATAATTGTCTCTTAATATTAAAAACTGTTTGTAACCTCATCTGTCTCACATCAGTACTTTTATAATTAAATGCACATTTATATACTTCTGTTTATCAGTAGCAGCAATATAGTGGGAGGTACAGGGAGCAACGTCTCTCACCTACATCTGAGACTGTCAAATAGAAAATTGTTTGTTTCATATTAAAAGTAAGGAACAATTTATATTTTAATTATTAACTTTTAATACGAAATTATCATGTTACCCCCCCCCCTCCTCAAGTTAAAAACATTCCGTTACCATTGATTAAAATACAGGAACGTAGCTAGAAAAAAGTCCCTCTGTAATAATATGAATTTTTTCTTACTCATTTATAACTATATCGAAAAATTTTCATTACCGGTAAATTTCACAAAAACTTTTACAGGAAACCAGAAATGGTTGTAGAAAAATGTTTCAATGTACAGTTCCAGAACTTGTCCTTCCTAGAATTCTATATCATACTAAAGATACCTAAAGAAAGTATTTTGGGAAAAATATTATTAAAATAATAACATAAATGAACGCACCTGTAGGTATACAATTGTAAAAAAAGTTTACTTTTAATGATTTAAATAAAGTTAATGATCTTTTTAATAACCAAGATAAATTCAATTGTCGACCTTAACCGGGCCCCTAAGACCAGATAGATATATCTGCCCACTGGTGAGTTAATGAATTCCCCATGACTGTAGCTGTACTGTAACTCAATTATAATAAACGAAATTCTACTGTATGTACAATAACCACTAAATTAGCGAAATGTTTTACAAGGTTACGACCACATTTTATTGGACCTGCAATTATTAATAAAAGCATTAGTAGATATAATTTAGTTGAAGAAACTTCAATAAATATCAACAATATTGTTAAAATAATCAATTTTTGTATTTTTGACGATATACATAGTGTTAGTGAATTTTCCGACCCTTTTTATGGATAAACGGTAATGATTTCAAAAAAATATTTTCATTATTTTACTAATACCTGGGTTAAGTTTGCTAGTCATCTAAATTACTTCAGGTATTTCAAAATAACGGCCGTTAAAAATTCGTTTAGAATCTTCGTTTTTTGGGTTCCGAAGAAACCCTATTAATCTCACTTTGTCGTTCATCCGTCCTTTTCAATCAAAATAGATATCTCGTAAACTATATAAGCTACGAACTTGAAATTTTTACTGAACATAGTAAAAAATGTACAAGTTAAAAATAAGGAGCTAAAGCTAGGTAAAAAAAGTTTTTTTTTACCAAGGCATGTGGCACATTAAAATGTATAACCAAATCAGCGGAATTTAACCCTTTCTTATTTTTTTTTAAATCTGCCTGCAGGGGGCTTTAAAGCAAATAAAAAAAACGTGTGGGGTGTCAAAATTTAGATCTCAATCAGTATAATTTGTCCCTATTTTTTTTTTATAACTCAAAAATGGCGCCATCAAGGGGCTTCAACTAGTATTTTATTTTGCCCCCCCCCCACCCCCTTCTAACACGGTAACTACTAACTCAAAAAATCTGAAAAAAAATTATAACAAAGCTTTGGTGAGACTACAAACGACAAATACCAAAATCGACAATATCAATTCAAATGGAGAAATAGGGAAAGGCGTCATATAATTTTTTATTTTTATTTTTAAATCTAGGCAAGTGGGGTCTCAAAATTTAGATCCCAATTAGTAGAATATGACCCTATTTTTATATTATTTTCTAACTCAAAAATACACCTGTGGCTCCAAACACTCCACGTAATACATACTTCAGAACCCTTATGGTATATATGTCTACACCGAATTATATATAAGTTCGAATTATTATCAAAAGATATTGCAAATTATACATAAATCAACAAATGTACCTATATACCGACTTATAATCTATGCTATAATATGTATATTTCTTTTTCTAAATAAAAACTGGTAAGTATATGGATAATAAATAAATATAGTTCGATTATTAACAATTTTGTATATTAATTTCATTTTTTGTCAAAAATGTGTTCTAGATCAAATCAAAAAGCTTTCTAACATAACAGTTCTCAATCATAATAAAAAAAAATACGAAATAAGAAAGTTTATTGACGTTAAACCTAAAGATTTAAGATAATATAAAAAAAATAACTCCATTAGCGATTTAGTTATAAACTTTCAAAAAATACAAAAATCTAAAAAGAGCTTAATATACCTACATGAAAAAAAGTTTATAAAAGCAAACAAATCTCTAAATAATTTCCATAACAATAATAAATTATAAACAATTTTAACTTGACAACGCGGTAACAGCATGCTACACATACATACATAGATATAGCGGGGAGGAGGATATATGTATATAAAGACAGTCGGAGCTGGCGCCACTGACCCGTAATGTTCTCAGATCGCTGTTAGTGGCACACACGGTATGTTTATCACGGCTTACTTGGATGGATACTCTTAACTCTGAGGGTCATCACTACGTGTCATTACATTTACAAATACGTTTTTCGCCGAAATTTATATTGATTTATGTTGACAGGTTCAACAAAATCTGTTTTCGATTTATACGCGATTTTTTAAGTTGTTTTTTTAAACAGAGATTAAAAATTATTTTTATACTTGAAGCTATCTGCACTATCTTATAAAATGCTGTTCATATGTGAAATAAGAATAATTAGGATAATAATTTTTTACTTTTATGCTTCGATAATTATCTTGATAGAAATAAAAATATATAATTTTTTATAGTCTGGAACTGTTAGGTTCCTGATAAGGACTTCTTGTGAAGTCGAAACACGTGTCGAGTGACATTGTTTCTTTGTGGTTAAGGTGTATATTTTTAGTTTAAGTAGTAGAAAAGTATAGATTAATAAATGTTAATTATACAGTTTATTTATTATAGGTAATAGTAAAAATATTTATACTTAATACCTATATTAGTGATAAAATAAAATAGATTTCCTTGTTAAAATGCCGAAGAAGAAGGGTTAATTACAAACCCATGATAATTTTGAAATATGTTTTTAAGTAATCGTGCGTTATATTTTTTACAGTTTTTTGTTATTTTCATAAAAATATTTATATTTATACTCTGTTTCGTTAAACCAAATTATTTTGGATTAAAAATATTTCAGTGTAAAATACCGAACAAAACTAGATAAACACAGTGTTTGGACACAACCTGTACATAGTTGCCGGCGGCAACTGCATACCACCGAAGGACACACAAGAACTTGCTTTGCCCAACACCATGCTTTATAACCAAAACCGGTATTGATGACGCAGTTATATAATTTATTTATCGACAAGCGCCGGTCGTGCCTTCAGCATAAAAAACACAACACGTAGCAGCGAAAATACTCATTTAGTCAGCAGAGTGGGCTCGACCGACTCCAGCCAATCACAGCGTGGACACTTAGCGTTCTGGAATGTCAACAAGTCATTTTAAGCTATATAACAGATGACTAGCGTCTCGAACAGGTTTTCGCAAAAATTTATACAAATTCTAGAATGTCTATATTTTATGTATGTACCATATCCTAGTTTTCGCATGAATATGTTAATTGTGGTCATTAGCGTCCCTAATAAAAAAATGATTTATAAAATAAAATTTTACTTTTTTTAAACAATTTGGTAATATATTTCATCTGAACATTATCTTACAAGATGCACCTTCTCAATAGGAAAATCGATGTGGTCAAATATAAAACATTATTATATCTTAATATCTTAAACGCTTATAATGCCGTGTTTACACCAAAAACACAAAACGAATTTAAATCAATTCGTATTTATAAATGTATAGGTTTTGTTGCTGTTTTTACCTTTTTGGAAATTAGTTTATATTATTATAAATAACATATATATTAATACGTGAACATCGAAAATTGTCGTACATATTTTTAGTATTTATTATAAAAACACTTTGTTGCTATTTTGTCTTTTTGGTGTTAACACGTCACCAGAGATTAATTATAAGAGTTCATTTTATAACATACATATTTTAAAACAATTTTATGTGTCCAGGAGGTTACTTGCGTTTTCTTGAGACACTTTTTATGTAGAATATAATGGTGTTTTTAGAATTTATCTAAGTATCACTTTTCGATTTTTAGTTACAAGCCCTAACTTTCGTTTTTCAACTTTGTGGTTCATATGAAAAATTAAAGTTAGTACTTGTAACTCAAAAACGAAAAGTGTTAATAAATTATAAAAGCATCATTCAATTCTATACAGAAAAATGTCTTGCGAAAAAAACGTATCTACTTTAAAAAAAATCAATATAAAAAATCTAAAATTTTCGTTTTTCGATGTAGGTACATCTGTTGATTTTTTTTAAATTTTATGTCATAATACTCAACCCCTTGGTTACAAATACTTTATCTTATTTAACAAAATCTGTATCTCGTATAGAGAGTTCCCCATACTGGCAAAATTATCTGGAACACCTGGTATAATGTTATATAATGTTTGAATTTTAAGGTGTAGAACAAAAAAATGCATAATAGAATAATAGGTACAAATCATAAATATATTTCTTTTGGAAAGTATTTAAGAATCAATCAAAAACAATTTGATCTAGATTTGGTCTACAAATACGCAGTATTATTGCTTTCGCTACAATTAATATAAAACAGTAATCTTCAAACTGTGTTCCGCGGCACCTGGAGGATTCGTGGTACCTCTTTGGGGATTCCGTGAATCAAAATAAAATTTCGAAAAAAAAACTCACTCAACTTAGTTGACTAATGTTTATTAAATAAAAAATAATTATATTTGAAAATTAATGCATTCCAAGAAATTACTAATGTGCATAAAATAGCTGTGTGAGTTTTTCTGCTTTTATAACTTACTTTGCATATTATATTAAGATATATTTTTCTAAAGGTAGGAAAGGGTTCGCCAAAAAAACCTTATAATTCTAACGGTTCCGTGAGTCGACAAAGTTTGAATACCACAACCATAAAATTATTTTTTTCTTAAATTTAATCATGATTGCCACATGTTTCAGTGATAATAAAAATATAAAATATCTTAATAACATAAAGCATTTGTATTTTTTAATGTAATTTAACTACACCTCTGTTTGTTAGTGTATGATTCTAATACGTAGATACTTTTTAAAAATAGTTTATGGCTGACAGAATAATTATGTATGTTTATATTGTGTTCACATTGTCTATACACAGATATACAATTATATTGACATTGAAATTTTAAAAGTTTTTAATGCATCGTTGAATGACAATGGTTTGCAAATACTGTGAAGGACACCATTCAGAAAATTATCAAAATTTCAAATCATTAGTTATACATACAAAAATTTCTATTAATTAAAATAATAAGGTACCTGCGGCAATTAAGGTCCAGGGTGTAATAAGGCCCATGTGAAAAAAAAACACATTTGCAATAGTTTACATATATACACATAGAAGGTTTATAAAAACAGCCAACGAATAATCTTAATTTTTGTTAAAATTTTTTTATGTATTATTTTATTATATGTTGCTTATTTGTTCAGGTAAAGTTTATGATAAAAAGTTGATTTCTATTGTTTTTAAGTTTTTGCTTTATAAAAAAATAAATAAAATATACCGTAGTACTTTACGGATAATAAGGCGGAATAAGACCCACCAAATTTAAGATTGGACTTTTTTATTTATTACAATTTATGATCACATATTTTGTTGTAGGTTGGTATGTCATTTTTATTTACTAATAGTTCTATAAAAAAATCATCTACAACGAAGAAATAACGTGGTCTAGCGAGAGTTTAGCAGCTGCTATGGATGCAGCATCGACACGTTATGGATAAAAAATAAATGTTAAAATAAAATTATTAATTGTTTATTTATTATTAAGCGAACATTACGCCAAATGTTGATTAAAACATAGTTCCCATACAAAATAAAATTATAATTATCTGAAAATGTTTAATTTAGTTAAGTGGCCTTATTATACCACCATAGTTTAATTAGGCCCAAAGTTACTTTTTTTTTAAGATGTCTTAAAATGTAAAAATCATTTAAGAAAATTTGGTTTTCATACTTCTTTAAATTAATAATAAACCAAAATTTACCATTAGCAAAGCCTTTTTAATATAAATTACTTATTACCCGAAATATAGCATTTTTAATTAAGGTGAGCCTTATTTGCCTCCATGATCTAACTCATTTTTACATATTATAGGATTTATAAAAAAAACGACTTTAAAACCCTAATAATTCTGAAAAGTGTATAATAATTATACATATTTAACAGTTTTTTAAGGTTTTATTTTTTTATTTAAAAAAAAAAAAAAATTATATTGGCTTGGCACCGACTTCAAAAACTGTTAAATTTAATTTTTATATACTTTTCAGAATTTGTAGGGTATTTTAAATCGGTTTTACTTTTTTCTTAAAAAGTTTTTTATTTTTCCTTCTTTTTCATTGAAATCCATAGACAGAGTATTGTTTGACTTATTGTTTGACTTATTCTTTTCCTGTAGATTGGATTAACAGAATAAATTGTTTATTATTATTATTATTATTATTATTATTACTCTTTCAAACATACAAAAATCTTCCAACAGCATTTTAGTTACCACTGTAACAATGGCCATGTGTTTGCATTTATATTAATTTACATAAAGTAACAAAACATCTGATGATTTTATATCTTTACAAAATTGAAAATAAAATAAATATAACCCATATAATAAACTGGCCTTGATTTCTGGTAATCAGTTGAATTGAAAACACGTATGTACATTTAAATAACCCCTTTTTATTTACTTCTTTACTTTTATACACACTACCACTCACACGAGGCAAAAACAAATAATTTTTGTTAATATGTATTAATTAAGATAACTTTAAGAACAATTACTTATTGCTTAGACAAATAATCATAACTGTTTTTCTATATATGTGTATAAATATATTTATATTAATTTAGATGAAAAAATTAAGTCAAGTGCGAGCTATACTTTACCACCTACCGTCCAATGGTTGATACGGAGTGTCCAAATCTACAGTAATTAATAATTTAATTTTAGGGTTTCCGATCTCAAATCGATTTTATCGAAAAATCGATTTTTAAAGCTCGGATCTTTAATTTTTTTAATCGATTTTTCTAAATTTGCCCACATTAAATTGAGAAATATTTGTCTGTAAAAGTGATGTTTTATTAAACATACCTCAAGAAAATTAAGGGATAATTAAAGAAAAGCAAAAAAAATCGACAGTTATATCTTCGCGAAAAAATTATTAGATTGGCATGAACCAAAGCTCATTCAAAAGCTTGCACTTTATAATTTTTGAGGAGGTGATACTATCGATTTCCACCCCGGGTTTCACCCCCTCCCACCTCCTAGTTACGCCACTGTCAACTTACTCGCGAGAAATATTTTTTGTCCAAAATCAATGGATCAGCAGTTATAAAGAAATAAACAAATACATTGTTTATAACAATTGATCGCGCTAGAATTTTTTAATCCTGATGACTTAAGCTCAATCTACACCTATTTCTTAATATTCATGATTTTTTACAGATTTTTCTGAGCAATCCTTTTGGTGATAAAATGTTTTTAAAAATGCATAAAAAATACATAATTTATATTGTTGAATTTGTGCTTCAATAAGTTTTCATTTGATACCCTACACGAAAAAATCTTCTACTTGAAAAAAAATTCCATTTCCCAATTTAAACCTTGAAATAAACCCCCAGAATCAAAATTCAACTTTTTTACTTTATGTCTGCACTAAATTTCAAATTTTTACGTCGAGTAATTTCAGAGAAAATCGTCTGTAACAGACGGCCGGACAAACACCGAAGTGATTCCATAAGTGTTCCGTTTTCATGGAAAACTAAAAATGGACATTGTATACACTTGTAGAATGTAAAAATCCAATTCAATTATCTAATTCTAGATGAATAATAAAAAAATAATAACTGTGTATGTAAAAATAACACCAATCATTTCGCCGGAGGGCTTTCATTCCACTGGGAGGGGGGGAATCCACCCAGCACCATCTCCCCCTGGATTCAACACTGACTGTGGTCTATTGTTCCTAAAATTCGTACGACGGCGCAGAAAACAATAAATATTTCCACCTCATCGAAGTCTTAAATATCTTAATTGGTAATTATATAATTTGTAAGTAATATTACATTCTGAGCGATAAGTGTACTGATTACTATTTATACAAACTTGAACTTGAATTGTAATATTTGTAAAAACACAGATAGTAATTAGCATATACCTATCATCATTGTAATATTTATTGATAATGGAAATATAATTAGTGTTTGTAAATTAATCATTATCATTTAGTTATCTAAATTAATGTCATGTACATTAATTTTAAAATTATATACATAAATTATCCACTTAGTGGGCACGTGATATATTGCCTCATATGAGTATCATTTGTTATAATATTATATTTAAATGAAAATAGCATAAATAGTAGTTAAGTCTGTTTAGGTTAATTTCTGTATGGAAAAAAACCGAACTTCAGGCCCGGCACTAGAATTTCAACCCCTATGGAATGAGTATACTCGACATACTTATCTCTTATTATAATCTTTACTTACAAGTAGGGCTTCGAAGTGTTATTTTTTTCGTTTCGGTTTTCGTTCCGGTTCGAGAAAAAAAATTTCGATTCGGTTCCGGTTTTCGTTCCGCAAAAAATAACGGTTTTTCCGGTTTTTTCGGTTTTCGGTTCAGCTCCGAGTGATTAATTTAAAAAAAATTATTTGTATTAAAAAAAATTTTTCTACCATAATTTAGAACATTTTATTGTACTTGTATGATAGTCCGAACGACAATTGAAGTGGGAAATAAGATCATGTTAACGCGCATATTTTTACATGTACTGAACCGTAAAAACCGATATTTTTATTTCGGTTCTGTTCCGGTTTTCGTTCCGGCAAAAAATAACGGTATTTCCGGTTTTCGGTTCAGTTCCGGTTCGAAGCCCTACTTACAAGTAACTTTGCCCAAGTGACACTCGTTGATATTCTTGAAATTTTGCACACACGTTGTACATCGAAAAACATTAAACACGTCTTTTTTTATTTTGGCTAACAAGGCATTTTAAGATTAGAAAACGCATTCGAAAGATTAATACCATTTAACACAATGCTAATCTAACGCTACTCAAACTACTCATGTACAGCTTTTACAACATTTCTCTATCATAATTTCATTGTCTGCGTGTTTTTGAGATCGCTAATGTCGATTTTGACATTAGTTTAGTGATTGGTAAATAAAAAATGGTGGACAAAACCGCAGAAGTTTTAAAAACTTTATTTAACGCCACTTGTGAAGTTTATTAGATTCATGTTTACGATTTTGGCAACAGTTATATCAATAACTGACGGATGAAAAATTCAATATGACGCATCCAAATGATGGAAACTGAAGGCAATGGGAAGATCTACCAGCCCAGCCAGTGAAGGCAAGATAGTGGTACGATACCACTATATATGTCAAAATGTATAATAGGCATGATGCCAGTAACTGAAATTATGATTTTAAATAATGAAATAGGTTAAACAGATTCTAAAAAATGTATTTATTTTTATATTAAAAGCGAGATTAATATGATTTTTGTTAAAATAAAAACACAAAATACAGCAATCCACCATGTTAGATAAAACACCAGTCAGAATGGATGACGTCACGGCTAAGTAAACATCATTTTTGTTTTTGTTTCATTAATATCTGCACTGTTTATAAATTATTTTGTGGTTTTAAATTATTAATTTGCTCAGTTTTGTGTTACCAAAACTAAAACTGAGAAATGTTAGCGATGGAACAAGGAGTTATTATTGTTGACAATGCGCCATGACACCTGCGAACGATTTGGCGTCAAATTCAAAATTAGTTTTAAAAGAGTCAATTTTTGGGATTAAACCTTTATTTTCTGCAGGAATAAGTATTTTTTTGGAAATAGGAGACACGTAAGATCATCATAAAATAGTTTTTAAAAATTAGGCATCATGCCTATTGGAAACATTAAAAAGACCTAATAATCATGTCTTCATAAGGTTCAATTTCTTAAAATGAACAAACTGAATTAACATTAATTATGGTTTTAAAACAACCGATTAACTAATCGTGGTAAATTTTGCTTTATACAACCCAAGGTGAATCTCGTTAAACTAATGTCAAAATTGTCATTAGCGATCTCAAAATAACGTAGACAATGAAATTATGAGAGAGAAATGTCGTTAAAACTGTACATGAGTAACATTAGGTTTACCAAAATTAAAAAAAAAAAACACGTGTTTAATGTTTTTTCAATGTACTACATGTATACAAAGTTTCATGAAAATCGGCGAGTGGCATTTAGGTAGTATTACTTTTAGTGTTACTAACAATAAGCTTCAGTCCCTTTACTTTCCCTTAACTATTGATTTTGTTATAACAAATGTTGCCTCTGTCATTTTTGAAATATTTTCCTATAGCTTACCATATGACCCTGCCAAAATTCTTTAAATTAATTGACAAAAAATTATTGTGAATTAATTGAAATAAAATTTATGCGATACAAATGTTTGCTAAATGACGAACACGTGTGCCCTTATAATAAATATTGAACTTAACTTAAGTACAATGTAGACGCTGAACTTTATCCTGAATAGTAATAATAATAATTACTTTTTTTTATTGATGCAAGTCGTTCGTGAATTTCATCATCCAGATTCCTTTGCAGACTGAATAGACCATTTATGAGAATGTCAATAAACTATTTGTTTAATATACTCGTACTTATGTCATTTATCAGCAAAGTCAGATCCGGGATAAGAAAGAACAAACATGAATGAAGACATTATCTTTTTAGAGTTCATTCATACTATATAATTAATAATTATGTGTGTATTTTTTATTATGAATAAATTTCTGTTAATATAATTAAAATTACATTCATTTCTTAAGTAAAAAAATATCAGTTAAGAAAATGCACAGTGCTTCCTAGTGCTAAATTCACCAAAAAAACGGAACGAGCTTTGATTGGTTGATTCATGGAATTTCTGGTGGAATGTACCAGAAATTAAAAGAATGTCATTTTTTAAGCGTGTAAGGAAGTGAGAAAGAAGTAACTAGAAAGAGATAGAAACTAGTGACCAGGCTAACCAAAGAACTTTTATGTTCACTTCATGTTGAGCGTTTCTGTCAGAACACTAGTTTCTATCTCTTTCTGGTTACTTCTTTCTCACTTCCTTACACGCTTAAAAAATGACATTCTTTTAATTTCTGGTACATTCCACCAGAAATTCCATGAATCAACCAATCAAAGCTCGTTGTTCATTGTTTTTGGTCAGTTGTGAACGTGACCAATAACTCACAAAATATCAATTTATCATTAAGGCTACGGCATACGTACTGCTTGTACACGCAGTATTTACTGCAAGTAGAAATATAACCAATGTTATCAAATCTAGCCAGCCACACGTACACAAAATACAAGTCCGCTGAACGAGTTGATTACATTGGAATCGTTTCTATTCGCAGTAAATAATGTGTGTATGAGCAGTACGTGTGTGCGTAGACTTAAGTTATATATAATATTGAAAATATCATTAATGTATTTTTACGTGTGGCATGTACCGAAAATAAAATATGCTTCTTAAAAAAATAGTTGAAAAAATACTTTTATCCTTTATGATCGTTTAAAACTTTTTGGTACTCTTTTCATTCAAACTTGAATATCGCAACACCAAAAAATACTAAAACAAATTTTGAGAAAAGTGTTTTAAAGCTGAGAAAATTTCATAATTTTTTCCGTGAGTGTATATTTAAAATAATAACAAGGTCTTGGCTTAAAGTTTTGTTTTTTTGGGTTCCAAGTTCCCCTCTCTTCCAATTCAGAAGTTATCAACTATTTTGTTTTTATTAATTTATGAGCTCTTTCAGTCACGTAGTCCTTATTGTGTATAATTTAAATATATACAATATACATACATGAATATTTATATAATATATGTAAATGTACATATGTACGTTAATGTCACACATGTTATTCCAGTTGCATAAAAATATATTTCAGGAAGTATGTAGTTTATCAGAAAATATTTATTAATTTTATTTATCAAGTACAAAATATTAAGTATTTTGTATGTCGTTTTAATATTAAATCTATTGATTTATAATGTAGTTAAATTAAGCATATGCTTTTAAAATGCTGTTACAATTTAAAAAATAGTAAAGAATAGTTTTAATCAATATAATATTTATGTTAAATTAAGGTTAAATAAAATAACAAAACAATTTTTTTTCTTGTTATAAAAAGTTTACATTATATTTAAATCAAGGATATTCAATCATTAAATCCGAATCTATAATATATTTTAATTGCAAACAATATAGAAAATAAATTGATTTTTTCAATAGTTTTTTCCAATAATTTTATTTAAAAGTTGTTCTTTTAAAAACATAACTTATAAAAAACATACATACATACATATTTTCAGTATCTTCGATTTAAAATATACTTATGTCCGGTATTAAAAACGAGCTAACAAAATTTGCTAGCTAGCAAGCACTTTCAAATGAAGTTTCAAACCTATCTGACAGTTCTCTTTAAGTTTCATGAAGTGTTTGATAATTTTCGCACACGCGTGGTATGTAAACACCAACGGTATTAAAACAGTAGCGATATTATAACAACTATTTTGTGTGGTCAGAGTCATCAACTGTGTTACAATAAGTTGAAGTATCACTGCTCTAAATTCCATAGATACTATCACAGAGTTAATACCCCATTTGAAAGTGCTTGCTAGCTTGCAAATTTGCTAGCTCCTTTAAAATACGGGACACTACATACAGTCACATTAAAAAAAAAACATTAAGGATTAAGAAAAAGTAGCGTTATAATAAAATTATTATTGGCAGTCGGGTTGCAGAATACACGTGGCCATTGGTGGAGTGATGCAGGAACATTTTGTACATTTATCGTTTTTAATTTCAATCATATCACCAATACTTAACTCCTTCTTACCAAACTTGCATTTGTGTTCTAAAAAAAATTACAAAAACTATAATTTCAAATAAATTGATGAAAATAGAAATATTTTTATAAAATTATATCATAATATAAATATTTTTCTTTCTATAACCCATTATTACCCCAGTTAGAATTTTTTATCTCATTCATTTGTTTGTCAGATCTTTAAAATAGATTTTGATAAAATTCATTACTAGAGACATTTGTCAATTAGTTGTTTCATTTATTTCTCAATTCCTAAATCCATTCAAGATTCTATTATAATATAATATAGCATTCTAGCTGTTACCCGCGACTTCATCCGCGTAGAATTTGTATTTTTTCAATGTGTATCTAATCAATAGCCTATGTCCTTCCTCAGGATGCAAGCTATTTCTCTGCCAAATTTTATTAAGATCAGTTTAGCAGTTTAGCCGTGAAAAGGTAACAAACAGAGTTACTTTCGCATTATAGCTATTGTTAGTACAAGAACATTCTTAACTTATGATATAGTATGGATTGGTAAGTACGCAGTACGAACTACTTACCATCATTTGATTTCTTTTCACTTGGAATAATTATTGTTTCTCCAGTAGCTGTAAAATATAAAAATAGTTAATTAAAACTTAAGGCCTTTTTCACGGGAACGCGTTAGGACATCGATCTCACAGTACTGAATTTGAAAAGAATGTATTTTGATTTTTCCGTCTTTTTTTAAACCGAAACAGTTGTTAAAAAGTTACTAATTTTATCAATACGAGTTGGAAAATTGTATTTTTGGCAGAGTTTCTGTTTGGTTACTTTGGTGGATAACTACTTATCTACATATATGTAGGATGTAGGTACCTATATTTTGATATCAGATTAGGTTTGAGTATACGTCCAAATAAATAAATAATGGTTGTTGTTTATTTGTCATTTTGTGAATTTAATAAATGTATTACATTAGAGCCTAACACTGTATAATAATACTTACGACAAATCCAAGCAATTGGGCAACATGATTTACTGAAATATTTTGGAGCACATTTTTGCTCTATTTTTTCACCACTATATAATTCAATACCACAATTAAAACTTTTGCATTTTATTTCACCATTGGGTTGACAAATACACCTAAAAAATGATATACATTTGATCAAATAAAAAAATCCTGATTATAAATGAAAAATAAAAAATAAATAAACATCAAAACTCACGTATCGCATGGATGATCCTTCGAATTAACCCTTTGACCCTCAAAATATATAGTGTCGTCAACAGTGCAAGTTTTGGCTTCAGTTTCTAAAAATTATAAAATAAGTAAGTATACCTTTACAACACATAGATGTAATATTGTTAATATTTTAAAAACTAATTTAAAATTTGATAATATTATTCAGTGATTTGTACACAGGGTGTCCAAAATAAGCGTGAAATGCATGGGGATTTCCTAAGATACAGATTCGGTTAAATGAGATGAATTATTTGTAAGGAAAGAATAAGTATTACCACATCAAAAAATATTAATAATTCTATATGGTTTAGGCGATATACCCAAAAATCAGAAAATTCGGAAATTTTTTAAAAAGCTATGATTTTTTTGTCAAAGTAGATAGGTGCTTTTTGTTTATGGTTTTTTAAATTACTTTTTGTGTAGAATTGATTGATGTATTTAGAATTTTTATATCACTTATGTTTCCGATTTACAAGTTTTTTTATGGGCATATTTGAACGTGTTTTTTACTCTACTGTAACAACGATATGTCACTTATAATACTTACTATTGAAATAAATAAGAATATTATTTTGTAATAGTTTATTGTTTTCAAATATTAATTTATTAATTCGTTATTTTAATTGTTGTTATTGTGATTTTTGTTTAATAATTTTTGTTTTTCATGACCTACTTAAATGATTGAAATGAAATACTTTATAAATATTACTAGTATTTAGTACTTACTTCGACTTATTTTCGAAAATAAATATTACATGTGACATATCGTTTTAAAGTAGAGTAAAAAACACGTTTTCTTATGAGCCAAAATAGTAGCTCATAAGAAAAAATAAAGTTAAGGCTTGTAACTTGGAAATTAAAAGTGATATAAAAATTCTAAATACACCAATCAATTTTACACAAAAAGTACTTTAAGAAACCGTAAACAAAAAATACCTATTTAATTTGACAAAAAAGTTATAGCCATTTAAACAATTTCCGAATTTTCAGATTTTTGGGTATATTGTAAAAACCACATAGAATTATTAATTATTTATTACTATGTATGTAGTAATACAAATGCCCATGCATTTCACGGTTATCTTGGATACCCTGTGTATATGATATAAAATTTCAATTATATTGTTGAAAACATATACAATACCGCAAATTTCGCCAACAGAACAACATTTATCAAGCTCATATTTAAAATGACATCCTGGTTTAGGACGTAGTCCAAATCCTTCTGCACAGTCAATCATTGCACAAATGAATCTATCTCTGTTATATTAAAAAGAAATAAAATTAGTAATGTTAAATGTAACACATTTAAATAAAATATATTTATTGAAAATAAACAAAAATTAAACTTAAAATTGTTTGTATTCTTTATTTATCTACAAAATTAAAAATAATAACTTGACATATGATATCATTGATTACTTGTTAATATTGATTTAACCTTGTGAATTTCCCAAAAACTAATTTAAATAACATATATGTACTTAATTATTAATTTTGACCAAAATAACTGATACCAGCAATTTAAAAACTACAGAACACATATGTAATAGTTATTTTGGAATTACTGATGGTTGAAAAATATATATATTTCAAACTTTAAATTATATGGTACTTCTATAATTTCCATCTAATGATTATTCAAACAAGTACGTTTGCTTTTTTAATATCTAAAATATAAGGTTGGGGCTTTGCACATATGATTAAAACGCTTTTAAAAAACCACTACATTTTGTAGTTGTTGATATAAAAAAACTAGGTATTGTTTATGAAACTAGAAATCATTAAAATGTTTGCGTTTGTAGAAAAAATTGAAAAATTATCTTAATATATAGAAAAAAATATATATAAAAATACGATCACAAAGCTTCTCGTATCTTCGATATTGCAAGGAAGCAATAATATTCAAGTCAACACATAACTTATAGAATTGTACAATTTGATAAACTATATACATGCATACCTAGAACATGTGCAAGCAGCAGTACATATAGGTCTATTTTCATCATTGAGAGGTTCGTTCATTGCGTAAACCTTTCCACGGTACGAGCACCAGGTTGCGGGCCCCGGTGGAAAATGTACTTCGGGACATTCGTATCGGACAGGACAACAATTGTCTGGGCCCAAAATAGGCTTGCAATTCAGCTCTCTATAGTGAACATTTAGCGAGTAGTTCTCACACTTTAAAGGATCACAACCGTCGCCTAAGAAAGAATACACTTTATTTTGACGTATATATTATTACTGATTTGTATATCATATATATATACTATTAAAAAATTACTTTTTTTATACAGTGTATTCCAAGTTGATTAAGACATAAGAAAATTTAACATGGGGGCAATTAGAAGTGTTGTAGTAACCTTTGGTAAATTTTAACTATGTGTGATTGGTGCATTTTGAAATGCCGCCAAAAAAATTTAATAAAATTATCAGTTAGTAGTTAGTTTCGAGGCGGCATTTCAAAATGCACCAATCACACATCGTTAAATTTGACCAAAGGTCACTACAACGTTTCTAATTGTGCCCATATTAAATTTCCTATGTCTTAATCAACTTGGAATACACTATATAAAATATACGACTTTAACGCACAGTATTACCATGTGCTATTTAAACTGTCATTTAGTTTAAATCTACATTTAAATTTTGTATCGTATTGCCAACAAACCTAATCATATATTGCATTAAAGAAATTTTTAATTTTCTGCACTGTTTTTACAATGTAAACATTTTTCTATGAGAGCTCAGCATTTAACTAACAATAAATATGATTTTAAATAAACATTTATCATATGACATTTAAATCATGTTGCGAATACATAAATAATCTTTAAAAGGACATTTAGCGCTAAAAGAGCATTTAATTGGTTGGATCTTGGCTTCTGGGTGTAAGCCGCATCGGTTTGGTCGTAGAAGAGCCCTGAAGATGTCCACTGCAATGTGTGACGAAACGTTGGCCGATAACACGACCAAACCAACGCGGCTTACACCCAGAAGCCAAGATCCATATCAAGATCACCGCGGAAACCTCAAGACTTGTACATTTAATTGGTTGACAATTATATACAAAATTAAAAATTGTAGTTAATCTAAATTAATAACATACATAGATCAAAGTTGATGAAAACAAGATAATATTTACATATCACAAATGTGTTTTAAAAGAGTTTTACTTATTAAAATATTAATATTTATTTACAATTAATTAGAAAAAAGTATTCATATCGAGAATTCACCAATAAAATTATTTATTTATTATAAACTAAAAACAAATTAAAATACAATTTAAACAATAAATTAAAATAATGCATGTGTAAACATCCCTTTATACAATGTTTTTTTATAATGTGCAAGCTACAATATAATTTGATAAAATATATGATTATTTATTTTTACCTTTAGTAAGACCGATAGATATTATAACAACTGACATCAACAATAGATTCATTTTGTTACTGTTTCCTATAGAGACACAACTTCTGTATAAAACCTCTCGTTGCAACTGCATGGATCACGAATACCAACTGTACGATAAATATTATATAATGATAGTTTTATCTATTTACAAAACACGTTTAAAGTAAAGTATAGTACACACACTAAAATTTGTCAAAAAAAGCAACTAGGTATGAAATATCGTCTGTGCAAACATATATTTATTAAAGTGCTAACATCACATAATCACATGATATTGTTACAACTTTCAAAGTGATACCAGAAGACGGAGATAATATGAATCATTAACATGTTGTTTCACCTGAATCGGTTACTGCAATTTCTCCTTAAAATACAAACCAGAAAACGTGTTGTAGGTATACAGGACCGGCCTTAGCAAGTCTGATGTCTTGGGCGAGATTTTGTTTACCCCCCTCCCCCCCCCCCTCTTTACCGTCACAGTAACGTGAATAATTACAAATACATTCCATTTCTTTAATAAATATCACAGCTACATACAAAACAAAAAGAAGGTAAATAATTTTTTCGGAGACCATCTGAATTTGAGGTCGAAATAGCACCTTATTCGATTAATTTCGAAAATAACCTCGATTAATCGGATAAGATACTATTTTGACCTCAAATTCGGATTCAGCGCCATAAAATACATGGTCTCCGAAAAAGTTATTTACCTTTTTTGTGTTAACTAAAAACACAGATACCAAAAACAATACACAGAAAAAAATATACTGTAAGAATTACAGTTTTATCTTGTCTATCCCACATACTAAGCGAACACCTATAATATTTTACTGTTTCAAACTGTAATAATATAATTTTAGTCTGTAATGTTTGCAGTTAATCCATCAATTTATATTGAGTATCTCATAAAATTTCTAAATTACAGGTTTATAATAACAATTTTCCCTGATTATTTTGCTTTTATTAAAAATCACGCGTTATTTTTCGCAAATTAATTTTTTCCGTGTACGAATGTTTAAAAATTTGTTAATTTTCAATCCGTACCATTCTACCATTAAAAGCACACAATGACAATACAATTCCAGATCTTTTCTTTAGAAAAACTGACCGGGCACCTCGGGTGGTCGCCCTATTCTGCCCCCCCCCCCTCCTCTAAATCCGGTACTGTATACAGTAACAACTGTAGTCTATACTTCATAATACAGCCACAAGAATCAATATTAAAATAAGTACCATGAAAAAACATTCTCTGATAAAATGTTTTGATAATATACTAAAATTAATTTAAAAACAAGTTTTATTAAAAATAGACATAGAACATACAAAAACATTAAGAAATAAAATTCAATAATTATTTGTTTTTTCTGATACAACTTAAGCGAACTACATACATACATCATAATAGATACTGAATTATTCGGCTTTAAAAATATCCCCAAGATTAAAATAATGTTTTATCTTGTTGCTAGGTGCCAGTAAGAAGAAACAAAATAAGCATTCCGGCTCGTCTTTGAATTTTATTTGATTAGTAAGTTTTTTGCATTACAGCTTAATTCAATATTGATACAGATTTATTAAAAAAGTAATAAAAAAATTTGCTTCTTTCTTGAAAGTATCATGGTGGTACTAATGACGTATCTACCCAGTGGTGTAGTGATAAGTAAAAAATTGAATATGGTTGCAAAAATGAGAAAAAATTAAACATTATTATAATAAATGTATATAGGCATGGGCGTAGCCAGGATTTTGTTTAGGGGGGGCAAAAATTTTTTTTTTGAAACCGATTGGTCGCCGTGTTTTGCCTAGGACCCCGAGGTAATGAGAGAGGGGTGAGCAAAAAAAGCTCTCACATTATTATGGTAACCTTACCTAAAAAGTTTTATAAAAAAAATTTTTAATAAAAATATTTTCAATAAGCCTCAAATTTTTGACGTCTGGGACCTCGAAATGTGTAAGAACGGCTCTGATAAATGGCCATTAATGTAAACAAAATTTGGTAAATCCTTTTTTTCTTAAATTAAATTCTATCGTTTCGTTGCAACTTGGAACTTTGGCTCCTGAAAATCCGTGATTTTCATTAACTTAATTTTTTGGTGTGTTGTTGATTATTATCGAGGAATTGTAAAAGATAGGTGCGCAAAAAGTAACAATGAAAAGTCATTCTTTTTTCATTTCTTCTTTTATTTTCGCCACATATTTTTCAATCAATTAAATTTATATGTACATACATATGTGCATATCTTTTTGAAGTCAAAATCCTCTACAAAAATGTACTCTGCGTTGCTATTTTGATTTTTTTTTTATTTATAATTTTTTTATTTAATGTAAAAAATCGATCTAATTTGAATTGATAATACATGTATAGTTGAAATATCAAAAAAAACTTTTTTTTGTATAAAAAGTATAAAAAGGCAATGACATGAATAGTTTACCCGCTATAACAAGAGATTGCAATAAAAAAAAAAACAATGATATTTAAATTTTCGAATCTAAAAATGTTAATATTTAGCCAATGAACTCATTCATTTGTTACTCTTAGTTCACGAGCTAGGGGGAGGGGAAAGCGTCCCCCCTTGCCCATGCCTGGCTACGACCATGCTTTTGTGGGTAGTTATTTTAACACAAAACACAGTTTTCACTGTTGTCAACACTGCGACCTTTGCCTTTAGATGTTTTTATTTTGTTTTTAATTTTCCCTGATATTTTAGTTTACATGTAAAAATAAAAGATTGTGATTAAAAAAACTTTGATATTTGATTTTCTGGATCCAAAATATAAATTTACGTTCAAAAATCCAATAAACATCATAGAAGTTTAGAAATATCCCTGTTTGGACAATAATACTGATTTACTTATTACTTTTTGTCCACAAGCTAGGGGGGGGCAAGCGCCCCCCCCTGCCCCACCCTGGCTACGCCCATGTATATAGGTATATACACAAACATTATTTTTATATTTAATTATTTCACCATTATTATTGACATGCCCAAATAATGATATAATAAATAAAAACTTAAAAAAAGTTATTTACTAGCATTCAATATACAGGTTGATTCAGAACTGGCGTGCCAAATTTTAACACAAAATGGAGTAACTTATTGGAAATAAATGAAAATTTTTCGTGAGTGAATTACAGACCTCCAAAGATTTAGTCAAAATTAGATTTTAATTAATATCTTGTAAACCCATTATGATCAATTGTTTACGAGAAATATCAATAAAAAGAAACAAATACGGAATTTTATGATTAAAAATAAGAAAATAAGTTCATGTAAATATACCTCTTAAACAATGTATACAATATAAGTATTATACAAACTGTTACAAAAATATTAACATCTTAAAATGATCATGTAAATAATTATTAATAAATAATAATTCAAGTTAGTTAAAATATTTATTGTACAATGAAAAACATAATAACATTATTAACAGCTGTGTATAAATATACAGTTTACATCCAATAACCCCTACGAATAAAACCCACAACAATGTAATGTATACATAGATATATAACAAAAGTTTGTCTTAAAAATAATTTATTTAAAAATTTAATATAATTCAACATATTATATAATAATAAAAAATGTGTAAAATAAACATACAAAAAACCTATTTAGTCCAAGTAAATTAGATATTTTAGAAAAACAAAATCAAGCTCAAAGTGAAGGGTAGTTTTGAGAACGAAGTGAAAAATCTGCATAACATGATTTTTCACCATAAATATTTCCATAACAGCGTACTTAACGTAAAAAATTATTATTATATAAATTGTAGAACTGAATCGCTTCTATAAGATTCATGTGCTACGATTTTTATTTCAAACGTACATTGCACATTTCATTTTTTTTTACAAAATATAATACAATTTAAACAAACGATGCGTCGTTTTGAGATATTTTGAAAAAATACCGATTTTGGGGTACTACCTCCTTACTCTCCTCACGATTGTGATGATTTTTATATGGGATCATCTACTAGTCAAAACCAACAAAGAAACTTTCATTAAAATCGGTCCAGTGGTTCATATTTGCATATAATGAGGGGCCCCTCGGTCATTTGATGCTCCGGGGCCCCAACGCCTCTAGTTACGGCGTTTTTAATTAACAGCGTTCAGACAGACAGGTACATCATAGCGAAAGTAGAATGGATTCCAGGAAGATCAAAATGAATATGTATTTCCATCAAAATCTCAAATTCGAACAAAATATGCATTATACGTTATTTTCTTGTACACTAAAATTACATTATAGCCGCAAAAAAAGATTTAAAAAATTGCCTCTCGCTTGAATATATCCTGTTGATACTAATGATGAATGGATAATTAAATATTTATTTTCATTTATAACAAAACCAAAAAATAAATAATTACCTATATTAAACATCGATTTATGCTTGTTATGTAAATTTTATTTGCCAATGAGTTTTTTTTCTGAAGACTAACACCTTATTACCATGCGCAAATAAGTATTTAATAAAAAAAATCCATTTATATTTAAAAATGCTAACAAGAAGAGGTATCATTAAATACATAAAATAATAATTTTATCTATCAGTTTTGAAAATATTGATTCAGGAACAGGGCCGTAACTACCACCGGGGCCCCCGCAGCGTAAAAATTGGAGGAAGTAAATAAATAGGAAAAATTGTGTAAGTTTTCTTGCAGTAAGCATCCAATATATAATATGTACATACAGTCAATACTACAATATAGTCCTGTTCATTTTGATTATAATTCAGTGCTTCGTTATTCCTGTAAACCTTGCCACGGAACAAACACTGGGTGGGACTTTAACGTTGAGACACTCGCACACTCGTATCGTACAGGGTAGCAATTATCTGGACCCAGAATAGGCTGACAGTTCATCTCTCTATAGTGGCAATCTATGTATAACGTAATTCTCGCATTTCAGTGGGTTACAACCGTCGCGTATTAAATAATTAATTGAAAATGGATCTTGGCTTCTGGGTACTTTTAGGAGAGCCCTGAAAATGTCTACTGCAATGTGTGACGAAACGTTGGCCGATAACACACCAAATCGACGCGGCTTACACCCAGAAGCCTTAAGACTTGTATAATTAATTGAAAATGTTTATATTTTATATGTCATATAGATATGCTTACTCAGAAAATTCCAAAGATACGCAAAAATACGATATAAAATATTACAATAATTTTTTGTACATAAAATGCGTTTATAGATTATCTAAAACACTTGTTAACTTAAGGTTTTGTATAGAAATACACTTTTGATATTATAATTTTGATTTTTTATTGGTGAAAAACATTGATAAGAACCAAATATAATTAGGTACAATCACCTGCATTAATGATCTTGCAGTTTGTATTCATTTTCGTTTATCACAAACTTAGTAGGCTCCTCCCATTTGAATATTATAATATTTAAATCATTTCTCCATGTATCAAACAAAGACAGATATTTTGAAATTCATTTGCTAGATAAAGAACTACTCTTCGTTTATAGCACTCATATATATTTGTGCAATTAAATTATTATGTAATCTATTGAAAATTGTATACGTAAATTTTGTGGCAATAAATATTTGATATTCCGAATTTTAGTTTTTAAATATATTAAACTTGATAGAAAAAGATAACCGATGATGTTTGTCTTTAAATTTGGAATCTGTTGTAAGCGATTCTAACCTTAAGGGTGCCAGACGAGTTCTACAGGCGACTGTACCTACTAGGCTGCAGCGAAATTTTATTTATTATGTATTAGGTTATAGTGCTGTCATTTAAAAAAAATGAGAACCACTGGTTTACATAATAAACGTAGGTATTTCAGGATGAAATATCTTAGTACAACGTACTGGTAAACAAATTAGAGCCAGTTTACCGTGATGTTTCAATAGTTTCATTATTATTCATTGTATATTCAGGTCCATGCATTTGATTTTTGCATTGATTTTTAATGAAGAATAAAAATTAGAAATGACACACGGGTTCCCAAATAATCTAAGTGTCATTCACTGGCCGTTTTTTTTAACATCTTAAATACTACATAGATGTTCTAGTGTTTAACTTGTGGCATATTATGACAAAAAAGTTTGACATTTAATGGTATAAATTATATAGTATTGCATGTATTTAATTATCATTAAATGTTCACTGTATGAGATAAAAATGTTTTTCTTAATATAATAATATTATACTCTTAAACCAACTGATATATTATTGTATCTCATATTATCGGTTTGAAACATTATTTCGAAAATAATATTTTCTCTATTGCTTTAAGTAAACTTGTTTATAAATGTATAACAACGAATAATTGTATTAATAATTTAAGTTTTTTTTATATTTCCCTTTTGAGTGGCGTATCTTATAAGTTCATGGTAAGATTCTGATGAAATTTATATGGGAACACCTCAGTATACTCTTTCAAACAAGTTATGTCCGATATTACATAAAAATATATACAGAAAAATTACCCCCCCCCCCTTTTTTTTTGAAGTCCATGATCAGATTCTGATAAAATTTAAATGGGACCACTTCGGAAGTATACTCTTTCAAACAAAAGAAAAACGTCCAAATCTGTGTATATTTGTCGAAGTTATGCATAAACATACATAAAAAATATATATCGATTGAATAGAAAACCTCCTCCTTTTTTGAAGTTAGTTAAAAATAAAATACTTAACTGCCCAAATTAAAAATAGTGTATAAAGATATAACTTTCAAAATATGTAAACTAAAATTTTAATAAAAATTATAATGAATTTTAATATTTACCATTAGTGAAACCTATAAGCAAAATAACTACAAATACCAAGAATATATTCATGTTGTTGTTGTTGTACAAAACATAGAGACCGACTGAAAGATAAATGCACCTAACAATAATTCTATCAATTTATTATAACACGTATAAAGAAAATTTCAATCCACATTAAGTGATGTAATTTAATGAATAAATGCTATGAGAGCTTTTATGGGTTTAATCTAGGATAATCTGGATAATCTTGTGCCATGGGCATGATACAGAGTCGTACTTATTTATATAGATTTTTACACGCTAATTTCAAATATGTCGATCAAAATCAAATCCGACTATCCGTTCAAAAGTACGGTGATTTTTATTAAAATTTTTTTAAAAACTTGCACTGAAAACTACCAGATTTTTTTTTTTAATTTTAGATTTCGTTAAAAGTATGTTTATTATATAGATTGCATAATGCGCAAGCTTTAGGACACATGAGGACAGGGGCTTCGCGACAAAAAAAAACACTTTACCCGATTCGTTAGCTGTGAATTTTTATATTATTATTTTTTACGCCTCAGGCCTGAAAAAGTAGGGCTCAGACAATATAGAAAAAATTAAAGAAGATTGTATTACTAATTAACATTTTTCTTTGCAAATATGCTTTTGTAAATATTTAAAATAGTATAATGAACAGTTATTAATTATTACAAAAACAAAGATATTTAATTTTATGTGACAAATATCAGACCTTTGCAATTACTGAAATAGTTTTTTACTGTAGGTATATACTTGCATTTAAGACTTTATGGAAAAAGTACTTTATTTAATTACCTAATTATGTGTACTTATTTAAAGCTTTCACAATTTCTTACGCCAGACGCTATTGTCACTTATTGTAGCTTGAAGTGACTGTAAAGAAGATTAGACTCACATTTAATTCAATTATATGCGGAGAAAAATGGAACTTAAATTTTAGGAAAAATTACAATTCCTACATAAAACTTTTTTTAGTAAATTATTGCAATATGGAAAGTAAATTTTTATTTATCATAATGTAGTGATTATAAAAAGAATTTAATATTAAAAATAAACTAACTTTGAACAACTTAATTGACTGTTTACCTTTAATTATAAAATAAATTAATATACCTCATATGTACGTTGATGATAATTTAATTATATTTTTATATTATAAAATTATTAAGAAAAAAAATGGAGAAGAATAACAACACAATAATAGGTACAAAATATTTAGAAATAATACCATGTAAAGATCATATAAATCGAAATATTTATTGTGAAATTAATTACATTGTCAATATCTATACTTAAATTAAAAGTTAACATTTAATTCATGTATACCAGTTGTGCATGAACTTTTATACCTTTATACGTTCCATACTGTGAACCAAAGTTCTATTACAAATGACAACTGTAGAAATATATAGGGGCTTTAAGGAATGAGAGTTCACACTATGAAAGGTACCGTGCCCAACCGGATTCACTATATCGAACGTCTACTGTACCTTAATTTTTTAACTTCTATCTACATAGTAAAATTAACATTAAAATCAATGCGCATATTTAAAACCTCAGATCTGATTAATATTCATACAGTATTAGTACTTGTGTAAAGTAAAAATTTAATACACTCACAGAAAAAAATAAAAGACCACTTATATTTATCGAAAAAATTGTCCTTTTTCAAAGTATTACCAATAGGTTTTTTTACTTTAAATTGAAGGAAATTTTATATTCTTTTTGAATTCAGTAGTATTTTTGTGTTATTAAACTTTTTTTTGTGACCAAACCACGGTTTAATAAAAAATAATAAATAATCATTTTTTTATTTTTTATTAAACCGTAGTTTGGTCACAAAACAAGGTTAATAACATAAAAATAGCTTATAATAATAAAATTTCCTTCAATTTTCATACCCTATAAATAGAAAAAGGATCATATTTGACACTACTTTTTTCGATAAATTTAAGTGGTCTTTTAATTTTTTCCGTGAGTGTGTTTTTAAATGTTTATAAAGTAATAAAACTAAAAAAATACGTTGATAGAAAGTTTAGAAGTTTTAAATTTGCTTTAGAGATATGAAGTTATCATCCTTAATTTAAGTTATAAATAAGATGATATATAATAAAAATCACATTACAAAAATGTCACATGATGTAAAATATCAATAAAAATCAATTGATTGATCATAATAAATAATTTAAGTCGGTTAAATTATTTATCACAATCTGGGTCCAGGACACAAATTATAATAATATATTAAGTTCTATCGTAACATTCTGTATCCACGATACAAGTTGTCATTGGAGGTGTTATACAAGAACATTTCGTACATTTCTCATTTGTAACTTCAACCGTATCGCCAATTCCAACCTCCATATCACCGAACTTGCATTTGTGTGCTAAAAAACGATATGTAATTATATTAATAAAATTATATTAATCACAACTTTTTATAAGTGCTATAGATAGTTTTGCTCCTTCTTTTAAGTTCAAGGCAAACAATAAGATAGTTAATATATTATTTATATTTACTTACAGTTATCATCACTTTTCTTTCCACTTGGCACGATTCTGCTTTCTGAATTTGCTATAAATTAAATAAATAATGTCTATTAAAAGTAAAATAATTATATAAAGTATAAAAATAAAATAACAATTTTCGATCCAACCCGACCCACTCCCCTTGTAAGTGCCCATAAGTATAATATGCTCCCCCCCTCCTATACTTACATACGTAAGGTTTATTTCAATATACATATATAGTACAAACCTAGTAGCAAAGTAGATTGATTAAAAATTGACTCAATATATGAAAAAACAATTACGTACAACCTTACACATGTAACGCTTTTTACTCCCCCAAAGCCTCACATAATTAATGGCCGCTCCCTTAGAAAAACAATAAAATATAGTAATTAAAATATATTTATTGTTACAACTATAGTTTCTTTTTCATAATTAAATTTTACGTGTCTAAAAAATTAAATAAAAAATGCAAAAAAATGTCAATAAATTTCATCTTTAAACCTTTAAATACAGTAAAAAATCGTATTGATAAAATAAAATTTTTATTTTAATATAAATAATTTAAAAAACACACTTACGACAAACCCAAGTAATTGGACAGCATCGATTCTTGCCGAAATATTTTGGAGCGCAGTTATTTCTTATTTTTTCACCATTATACAATTCAACGCCACAATTTATAGTTTTGCATTTTACTTCGCCATTATCTTGACAAATACACCTAAAATATTGCATGACAATAATATATTCAATACCTGATGTTGAAAATTATATTAAAACTTACATATCGCATGGTTGACCGTCAGGATAAATCTTTTGACCCTCAAGATACGTAACTCCTTCTACAACACATGTTTTGATAGGCTCCTGGTTTCCAGATTTCGCTTCAGGTCCTAAAATAAAGAATTAAAATTATGTAACGTTTTAAAAACTATATAATAATATATATTTTTTTTTTTTGTTTTTTTCAGAAATTAATTTATAGGGACGTATAAATTTACGATTTTGGTATTATTTATTATATTACGTAAAAACAAAAATATTTTAATATTACCACAAACTTCACCAACAGCACAACATTTGTCATGTTCATATTTAAAGTGGCATCCTGGTTTCGGTCGTACGCCAAACAAATCAGGACATTCGATTGAAGCACAATTAAATTTGTTCCTGTTGAATATAAATAAACAGAATTATAAGTTAAGTTCTTTTGCACCCTCCCTGGGTTGTATATCCAAAAGAAATGCAATAGTTAGTTTAAAAATTTGAGATAATAAAGACTTTTTTGATCTTGTTAATATACAAAATTTTTAATTTGTGGACCAAAAAAAAAGAAAAATCTCTCACATTATTAAAGTTACCTAAACTACATTTGTTTTAGGGGGGGTATTTTTCTATATACAAATTTTGCTTCCCTTGGCATATTTTCTGCAGACGCCCCTGACTGATAATGCATGATCTATCTGTTTGGAACAAAAATTTATTTTATTTTTAAGGGGGGGGTAAGGTTTGACAACTTTTTTTTCCATTTTTTATTATTTTTTTTCTGAACCTACAACATCTCAAGAATATTGTATTAAAGTTTTAGGTCATTCGGAGCAAAACTAACGAAGTTACAGTAGGTTGAATAACCGTACCTCTAACTTACAAACATTACTGTACAAAATTTTAAATCGATTTTCCCAAACACGTCATTTTTAAAGTCGGTGACCAGCCTACAGAAAAAACTACTGAACCGATCGTTTTGAAATTTTGTACAAATATTCTACATATATATAGCTCTCGAGTGACGTCGAGTTTTTCAAAAAAATTTAATTACTAACAATTTTACAATAACAAATAGGTCGATTTTTTCGTCTAAAATCGTCATTTTGGCTTCAAAATGGTACCAAAAATTGAAAAATTGAAAAATTAAAAAAAACTCGACGTCAATTGAAAGATAAAGTAATAAACTGGAGAAAGCATTTTGATTTTTTGGTTTCAAATGATCCAGTGATGCTGTAGGCTGGTCACCGCACAAAAACTTTATTTCGAGGCGCCTGCGGAGATCTACGATAAATCCGTTATTCCTCGCTATTTTTGAACAAAATTTTTTTTAAGTATTCTTCAAATGTTGTACTTTCATATAATAATAAGTAAAATAAACCTACAGTAATAATTTTTTCTAAAAAAATTCATGAAAAAAGGTCTTTTTTCGACGAAACAAACCTTACCCCCCCCCCCCACCCTTAAGCAATGCAATAATAATTATGCATTGCTTATCTCTTCTAATAATTTACACTTTTTTTTTTCGATATTTCTGAACAACCTTCACCTTAACACTAATATCTTAATAGATAATATCATTTTTTATATACTATTATTTATTTAACCTTGAGGGTTTACCTAAAACTGATTTTAAAAACAGATACATATATATGGTGCTGATTTGTAATTATAGATAAAATATTATTTCATTTTATTATAATAAATAAAATAAATTATTCTTTCACTACTATTTGCGATTACAAAATATGAAAAAATGTTTAAGAATAAATTATATTTAAACATATTTATTCAACCTATATTTCGTAATTTCTTCGCAAAACGAGATGGCATTAACATATTGTTACAACATGATCCAAAAGTTAAATTTAAACTAAACATGAATACACACCTTACACATCTGCAAGCAGCACTACAAACATGTTTATTGTTGACACCAAGTTCTTCATGAGCTTGATAAATCTTGCCACCGTAACTACACATACCAGGTGGGACAACCACTGAAGGACACTCGTATCGAATAGGGCAGCAATTATCTGGGCCCAGAATGGGCTTGCAGTCCAGCTCTCTGTAGTGACAATCTATAGCGTAGTTTTCACATTTTAAAGGGTCGCAACCATCGCCTGAAAAATAATTAAAATTTAGGGCATTCCTGGTAACATGAAGAATTTGGTATTCATACAAATTATTTTAGTTCCTACGCAAATCAAATTCATAAGAAATATAGTATAACACAATGCGAGAAGCTATAGAAAGCTTTTTGTGTGATTTTTATCTCGATTTTAAATTTTTAAATGGTACATTACATTATATAATTATAATTTAATGAATAGGTACTTATACAAAAATAAATAAATATTGCTATTAAACATATCGCACCTGAATATTTGTTTGTTACACACAAAATTGAACTCTGAAAGTTTATAGATGTAACAAATATTTCTAGGTAAAATTGGACTTAATATAAACAATTAGGTATTGATAATCTTAAGCCTAATATTACTTTTAGTTTCGATTTGAATATTGGAAGTTGTTCATTTCTTATTAAAAACTAATTTTATCATGATATATATAGTCTGTTTCATTTAAGATTGCAGCGGTAGCTAACATAGACAGATTCACAATAACACATTTTTATCATATTGCCTTGGAAACAAATGCAATTAAATTCAAATTGTCAGATTAGTTATTCTAAAAATGTGTATTATATTATCGACATTAGGATATTATAAAATTAATATTAATAATACAAAGCTGAGTATTATTATTATTACAAATTTCATTAAAAGTTTTCATATACATATTTAAAAAAATAATTCATAGAATAGTGCCTGTGAGATTTGTACTGTCTATCCCCGCCCACCACTGCAATCTTAAATGAAACGGACTATAGATATTTTTCAAAAGTGAACTTGAAACAGACAAATATATACATATTTATGTTTCAACCATTTATAATATGTCTTGTATTTTGTTTGTTACTTAATATGATTAATTGATATATTACCTATTTAAACAAAGTTTTGTAATACATAAAATAAAAGTCAAAGTTCAATGAAACAATTTTAAAGAAATTTCAAAATAATTTAATTAGAAAAACATCACAAATAATATTTAGTTTGTATCGGTATTAATATTAAAATTACATGTTTGTAGAAATATATATAGATATAACATAATCACTAATAAACATTTATTTACAGTTGATAATAATTGAAAAATTTCATCATTGAAAAAAATAACTATTAACTTACCTATACGTATTATAATTTTTATGATTAATAAGAAAACAATTCAAAATTAATACAATAAAAATATTTATGTTCTATATAAAATTATAAATAAAGATTATTTTGTTCATACATTGTAATAATAAATAATATAAATTATAATTTTTGATATATTACTCACAAAATTTTATTTTATAAAATAATAAATCAAAAAATTCAAAACTAATATGTTTTTATAAAATATGAATTAAAATTAATTAAATAAAGAATAATAATTGATTTTTAATAATATTTACCATTAGCGAGGCCGGCATACATTACAACGGCAAACATTAACAATGGATTCATGTTATTATTGTTTTTTGTTCATACACCTTTGTATAAATCCTTCTCGATGCAACTGGATGGAACACAGAGACCGACTGAGCGATAAATGTGATATAACGAGAGTTTTATCAATTTACAACACGTTTAACGTAAATTTTAATCCGTATAAAAGTGACGTCACTTAATTTATAGGAGCCTTGTCAGCTTTCGTCAGCTATAAATCAGTACCGGCACAAGATAATCTTTTACCTGAGTAAATCTGCAGTGGCGTGTTATAACTTCATGGCGCCCAAAACAGTGACGTAGATAGCTTTTTGCGATGGGGGGGGGGGATATGACTTAGTATTTAATCTCATATTTTTGGGTTCAGGGACCCTCAATACGTGTAATTCCGTTAAAATCTCGAGTTTGATTTTTTTCATGATTACTATACTTTATTATACTCGTACAGTACATTTGATGTATGTATAATAAAAATTATAAAAAAAACGTTTAAAAAATTAATTTGCCTTTTTAAAACCGACTAAAAAGCTGAAAATAAAATTCTATTAGACTCTTTTCGTACTATTGCATTTTAAAAAAAAGTTGATTTTGTTCATACTAGAAGAGTTTAAATGTCTCTGAGTTAAAAAAATGTCTTTGAGTTTTTAGTTATATAGTAGATACATATGCAATTAAAAATAGTAATATATAATTTGTAAATATACCTCCTTGTTCTGTCCTGAATCTTTACTAACAAATAACCATTTTTAATTTCGTTTTTATGTCAAGTTAGTAATGATCATTAGAAATATATTATTTGCTGTAAATTATCACTGAAACACATCACGTAGGTATATATTATAACTAATATTTCTCAAATTTTTTGAGAAAAAAGGCCATAACTTTTGAACGCGTGGTCGTAATTGATTTTAGTTGATGGATTTGAAATCAGCGTGTCAAAATCTATATAATGACATGTATAATACTTTAAAATCCGACAAAAAAATTTTGGCCAAAAATCGACATTTTTTTAAGGTATACCCCTTTGAATTTTTTCGATTTTTCATGAAATTTTTTTTTTCGGGCTTTAAGGTATTATACATGTCATTATATAGATTTTGACACGCTGATCCCAAATCCGTCAACTAAAATCAATTCCGACTACGCGTTCAAAAGTTAGAGCCATTTTTCTTCAAAATTTTGAAAAAACTGAAACTTTGAGAGGCTATATCTCAAGAACGGTTTGAGATACAGACCTGCAGTTTGAAAATTTCAACTTTTCACGTCATTTTCTATACAATAAACATACCTTTAACGAAATCAAAAATTCGAAATTTTTTAGTGAAATTTCCTGCAGTGAACTTCAACTCGTCATACAAATATCGACTAAAATACAAGAAAATAAGACGTAGAGGTATTATAGTTTTATAACTGAGCGTGTAAATTAATATTAAATGCTATTTTTGATTAAAATGTTTGAGTTGCGCATAAAGACGAATATTCTAATAATATTTTTAATTTATTTATTAACTGAAAACACAGATTTGTATTAATTTACCCATAAAGTAAGCGAAGCACTGCTTCCCCTGCTTCCATGGACGCTTCGCCACTGAATGATATAACTAGTAGATGAATTTATTTGTATGTTAAAAAATTAAAAAAAAAAATAATTCTGTAACCTAAAAATTACCCTCTCCCCCTCGGTCCGAGACTGCCCCGCCGGAACATTTTAGAAATCTGGCAACTAAATTCGTGTAGTATTATAAATTCTTCTGATCAACTTATAATTTTCGTAGACTCATAGGGGGGGGGGGGGGTGATCCCCTTGATCCCTCCCCCCTATCTACGCCACTGGCTCAAAGAAAATTTGAATTTGGGGGTCCCATGTGCAGTGTTGAATTCAGACATTTTTCTTCGAAAACAGTTTTTTGAGTCTTCCCCTCTGTCGGTATCCTTTTTAGATTTAAGATTCAACACTACACGAAAAAAGGAAAGAACAAGTAAAAAACAATAACTGAATATAAAAATGGAAAATATAAATGTATATACCTTTCCATCTTGAAGGAGCAGTAGAACAAAACCGGATAGATCCATTTTTGCAAATTTTAATGAATAAAAAATACTATCGAAAGTAACCTGAAATTTTATGACTTTTACTTTAAATAAATTCTTAGTCTTATTTCTCACTCTCTTTGTAATTTTGGGGTAGTATAACCCGGCCGCAGAGGGCTGTCTGAATCGACTTTTATTGTTCAGCAGACATATAACTTAAATCTGTTGAAATAAACAATCGAAATAAGCCACTGGCTCTCTGTCTATTAAATTAGTTTGAGCTTTATGAGAATTGATTTACAACAGGCCCGTATCTCCAATTTCCAATAAAAATATGTAAAAATGAAATATCAAATGTTGATATGATTAAACCAACAATTATATTCGGTCAGGCACGTATTAAGAATAATTTACTATTAATATTTTTACACAAAAATGTATAAAAATTGAGGAAAATTTGTAATATTGATATAATAAATCCATCATCACTGCTTCCATGGTGGGATATGGTGTATATGTTTTTAGAACAGTCAATCATACACATACGGATCAACATTCACAGATTTTGAAATCCACGCGGGTGAAATCGAGGGAAAAATATAGTCATCAATATATTTAGTTAATTTCAATTATCTATCTACTTTTTAAAATGATAAATAGATGTAAATAATATAATATATACATATTTGTATAATGTAAAAACACATTATCAAAAGCAATAAAATACAACCCGTATGCCGTCAATATAATACACTTACCTATTTAAAAATCAATGCAGGTTTTAGATATGCATAGGTACTAATATTTTATTTACATAAATATCCTTCAATTTTCATTAACGCTGAGCACAATATTAGTTTATTATGTAATAAAGACATCTTTCAGTTGGTCTAAAAAGGAAGAGATGAGATCAGTTCCAAACCTTCCAGGATAACTTCTCAACCACCAGGAATCAGTTACTAATTTATACATCCTCAGGATCCTCACCTTTTGATAGCTGTGAGCTTATGACAAAATTATTTAGACTTTTTTTCGCCAGCAGTTTTTAATAAAAAAAAAACACTTTCCTTTAGTTTCATTGAAAATTAGTATTTTTTATTACTTATATATTATATATTTAAGAACCCTAGTTTCGTGATTTTTTTTATAGTTTTAGTTTTTAAAAAAAATTATTAAAAATCTAGAAATTTCTGTTAATTTTGCTTATTGTTAGTACCGTAAAAAATCGATGATTTCTAAAAAAAAATCGAATAAAAGTTGCTTATTTTTTTCGTAAATTACAAATCTGTAATAAAAAATATAGGTTACCATTTGAAAAAAAAATGTTACCCCTTGAATCCCATAGAACTAATAAATGTCCCCTCAAAATACTACAACTTTGATCTAAAACATGTTTCACCCCATCAACATGGGGAAATTAAAATGGAGCAACCATTATAAAAAATAGGTTTATTGGAGATGATCCATGGGCATTACACAAATTATCCTGGCCAATAATCCTGAATACAAGTGGAGTTGAAAATAAGGAAATTAAAAGAAAAAGCACATTTAGATTATCATAAACTATATTATTTTCTGTATTATTTTAGAATTAGCAAGTTCTAATATTTATTATTTACAAAAGCTCTTAACGCTATTAATTCTTATTCTTCTAAAATAATGTAGACATTCATAATTATGGCATAGCAATGTTAAATTATTTACAATCTATATTATTTAAAATCAATTATGTCAAAAAGAAAGAGACCCATTATATTTCACTTGATTTCAGATTTTATGACATTGTTATGTCACTTTAAATTACCTAACATCGGATGATTTAAACACTTCCACAGATACCTATTAAAAATATTTCTGAAATCTTCTAAGAATTCAAAATATATTCACCTCAAATATTATGATACATAAGTGAATATATTTGAACAGTTCTATTGACTTAGAATTATTTACAAACTTGTTAAATATATTTGTCGGCCTTAGGATCATTATCTACAGAACAAGAGAAAGCAAATCGTTGAACAGCATAGCATATTGCTTCTATGTGGATATTAGTTTATTAGCTTACGATGCTATTTTCAAATTTATAACATTATTTGTAAATATATTTCATAATAGTTTGTCGTTTCATATATAGTTTAAAACATATTTATTTATAATTTCTTTTGTAATAACAAATACAATTATTTTTACCACAAATATGCTTATAACTGACAATTAGTCATGAGAACGAAACCACTGATAAAATTCTTATTAGTGTAATAACACAATTTTTTATTTAATAAAATATATACATTTTAATGCGGTCCAAATATTGATGTGACTAGATGTTTGCCTGTAGCAAAAATGTTCAGCTTGTTATTGTTTGTCTATTTTTTAAATCCTTTGGACCAACTGGATCCCTAGTATAGGGTTCTTGTTAACAAGATTTTTCACAAAAAAACATCACCCAGCCAAAACATTTGCAAAATTTACATATTATAAATTTTTTTTTAAATATAAAAATAATAAAACTCTTGGTCTCAGAAGAATAAACGATTTATTCTTTAATTAATGTTAAGTGTCGACCTATCGATAATTACATGTATATATTATTACTTATATGTATGAAACGATGATCTCTTATATTACTTAATTAAATATTTAATTAATCTAACCATTTATAACATGTTAAGCTATGATATTAAGTTTAAAATTTTAAGACATGAAAGTATAAGTACTGAATATTTAAATGATAAATATTTCATATAAAAATATATAAATGAAAATATCTATTCAGTCCTTTATACATTTTTAATTTATATTACGATCAGTTCATCTACAACGTTAAAACAATTGATATACAGTTATTGTATGCTTTCTTGCCTTAAAAGTACAATATTTACCTAGAACATATACACACATACACTCACAATTTTCATAAATACTATCTAATAATTTCTAAATGGTGATATAAAGTATATGGCTGAAACATTAGTCAGTTATTAGTTAATATAAAATACAGATACCTTTGTCGCGATATCTAATGGCAGAAAAGGAATGATATATATACTTATATAGATTCTTTTTGAACTAAACAACTATACAAACAAATCATTATTTAAAATATTTTAACCTCTTTAAGTATTATTGCATTTGTTTTCATAAATAGTTTTACACAAATGTTAATTAATTGACGTTCTTAGTTCAAAAATATCTACTACTTACTTATTCTGACTCATGATTCAACCAAGTAATTCAGACCAAACATATTGATCTTGCATCATTTAATTAATTCCCTGCCATAGTAACTTTACACGACTTTACATTATAAGTCATGCTGCAATTTTTTTTATCGTTTTTGTCACGTAACACATTTAAAAAATATATTTCATTATTTATTACCTATATATCACAGATGTGCTGTTCTTGAGGTTTTATTATAAATATATACACTGACCACGGCAATCTTTAACTTTTAACCAACCGTTTGTTAATTATATTTTATTGTTGTACATAAGTAGGTAATAATAATGAAATCATTTTTAAGTCAAATCAGTAAACTTCATTGTCACAACAAAATTGTCAAACCTTTTTTAACGTCCCTTTATATTATCACAAGTACGTTTCAATCCAACATATAGTGAAATGATAAGAAATGTAATTCTTGCTAAAACATTTTTTAGGTTATTTTAATTTTATGTAAATTAGAATGTATAGGTCGTATAGGTAGTTGTCATAATTAACATGAATAAATATTATTAGAAGCATTAAGCTGATCGTAAATAAACATAATTTATGCTGACTATTTATTCTGATTAAAACAAACGTGTTATCTAACATAATGTACTTTTAAACACCAAACTAATCAAATTATATGACATGATACTTTGAATATTTCATACAAAAATCATTCGTATTCATATACAATACAAATAGTATTTTAATAGAATGCGCATTTTAATATTTCCTTTAATAAAATAGTTTTCAATATTTTTAATTACAAAACATCAGTCAGTTCAGTCTATGTCATTATATTTGATATGATTTTATTAAAAGACTATTAAACAACGTTTCTTATTAATCGATATTTAATATTAAATACTTCTGTTACGTTGCAATATTAAGATATTTTGTAAATGTTTTAATAAATCATTATTACTTATCACGATCAATTAATTACATATTAAAACTATTTTTCAAATATATAAATATTGCATTGAAACAATGTTTTTTTAGTTGTATAAATAGTATTAATCCCATTGAGTTTTAGATCTAATTTAAAATCAAAGAACATTATATATACAATTCAAGTTAATAGATTACAAAAACTCACAAGGGGTTAATTTAATACATTGCATAGTGACATCCTACCACGCTCTTTAAAAATAAAATAAACTTTTTTTCAAATACCCATTAATCAAATCTGGGTGATGTTATACATTCAAAATATACATCTATAAACATATTTTAAAAGGACAAATGTTCACTCATATCTCCATCAAATACATCTTTATTTGAAAATTCCATCTATTTTAACAATAACTAATTACACATAGTATAATTACTTAATTAAATGTATCGTTCCTAAATATTAATATTTACGATTACTTACTATACCATTTAATTTATATTTAATGTAACATTGTGCATGTTGACAAGGACAGCAACACTATTTGTTTTATTTTTATAAGTTAACATCCAATAAATAATAAAAATGTATTTTTACAAATATTAATAAAACACAAACGTTATGTTCTTAATATCTGGAGAAATTATCATATTTCTGAATGTCCGTTGTTTATTTTTTTCATTATTATCCACTAAATGATTCAAGTAAGCTATACAATTTTAAATAAAACATTTTACGAAATACAAGAAATAAATTCAGCAATTATAATGTAGGTATTAATTTTGTCAACAGTTAAATTAAGTATAAATTTATCCTTATTTATTTATTTTCAATAATAATAGGTGAGAGGTTTGATGCCAAAAAGACGCTTAGAAATGAAGTTGTGACTAACAAAATATATACATGCTAAGATATGGTGGAATTGATAGCTAGTATATATTTCATTAGCCACGACTTCATTTCTAAGTGTCTTTTAGGCATCAAACCACTCGCCTATAACATCACATTTCCAGAATAAAGAATTCATTATGCTCTTTCCATTTTATCCACATTTTTCTTCATTGGTGCTTTCGTTATCCCACATTCTTTGTATAGAAATTAATAATCAGAGTTCTAATCAATAATAATACAGCTTTCTTTACTTCCATATATTACAATTTAAAACATACAATGTAACATTTAATTTTTTAATATTCTAGTATTTGGATGGTTATCGATTAATGTTCATATTTAGCAATTATGATTCGTGAAAATATTCATCAGCTATATGAAATGTTTCGTGGTTGAATTGATTTAAATATAATTTTATTATTGTCCAATACGATTTTTAATAATTCATTCCGTTATTTTATTTTGTAAGCTATGTCTTTTCACACCAATTAATTTTGTTAGAATATATTGAAAAATTAATTTATATGTAAAATACATTTTTTATTAAAAATTCCAGTGGCTTTGGAAATAGACTTTAATAAAATTATGTAAAGTAAATAATGAACTGATGCAAAAAAGAAGGCCATTTATTTATTTGAGCTGTAATATTTACATTAACATTTGCATCAGCTATCAATTTATTTTAGAGACCTGCGTATTGTTTACTTTATCTTAAAATTATGAATTCTGCAAGGAGAATTATATTTAGTATATATAATTAAAAGAATTAAAACTCTGAGACATTTATTTATTTTTAAGAGTAAAGTTAAATATATAAAATATGTAGAGATAAAAAATATAAGATAACATCTGTGCAGGGCTCTAATTTTTTTAATAATAATTTGACAATGTATTTGTTACCTTCAAACAAGCTCTCTTCTAGCTATATACATTTGTTTATTTAAAATTTCAGTTCAAGTTCAAAAAAAGAATTATTTTAAAAGTAAAAATTAAGACTAAATGTAACAATTATACAGTTTCTCAATTGTTACGGCAAAGTTAATACATATATAATTTGTTATAAATATATAATCTATTAAAGAAAGTATAAAAAGCTAATAATTACTTTCTCTCTTGCATTAATAAATATTTTTTTATTGAAATTTAACCTTATTTACAATGTTTTGAATGAAATGGTTTAAGCCTTGGCAGTTAAAGCAGCACTTCAACAGCCGCTCAATCTTGAGAATTCAAAACGTGTAAATGAATGAACTTGGTTTGGATTCTCGAGGTCTAAGTAGGTGCAAAATGCTCTTTTAATTTCCAAAACATTAAAATTCTCTAAATAAACCAAGATGACAATAAATATTTACACTGTAAAAAGTTAATAAAATAAGGTTAAATTTATAATTGTATTCACAGAATTCACATGATCATTAAAGATATACTTTATGAGTGTGAATTTTATAAAATATTGTCATGAATAATATAGGTTAGATAAATTTACTATAAAAAATAATGTAAAAACATAATTGTAAAATTATAAATGGACTTAAGATTTTTTTTTATATATTTATATATAAAAATGAAATGTAAATGAACGATTACCTATATAATATACTTATGAATACAATTTTAAAATAATTTGCAAGGAATCATTAAAATAATTAACACATAATAAAATAAAAATGTAAAAATTATTATTAAGACCATGAATTATTACACGATATGAAAAATACCCTAATTTTAAGTACAATAAATAATATTTATTCAACAAATAGAATTCTGTGAATATATATTATTAACTATAAAATTTAAAATAATAATTAAAACATACTAATTTTAAAATAAATCATGCATTTTAAATTAACTAAGAATAAAAAATAAAATCAGCCTATTTATTTTAATTAAAATCTAAATAATCTTACAGAACTGACTCAATCTGTTTAATTTCATGTTGACTGCTTGGATTAATAGGACTCGCTGCCGTTTCTACTATATCCGGAATGGCTCCTATTGTAATAGGTCCGTCTTCTTCTTCTTCATCTTCATCTATTGGAAACAGAGCATCTTGCTGCTGAGGTTGCTCTTCTTTTGGTCTGCACCTCTTCAAGAGAGGTGCTATGAAACTTGTCACTGCCGAAATGCCGAAGAACGCTGCAGCCATAAAGAATGGTATTGAATAAGATTTTGTCGAATCGTATACAGCACCTGCCAGAGGTGATCCAACAATAGCGGCAGCTCCACGGAAAAGTATAAGTAGACCAAAAGCATTTGTCAATTTATCAAGGCCGAGTAAATCAACAAGAATAATTGAAGTGAGAGATATGTAACCAGCTAAAAAACAAACACACATATTATTAGAATTAATTTGTATAAATGATTTAATATGCTGTAGAATCAGACAAAATATACTTACAAATTGCTATTCCAAAGAAAATTGACATTACAATATATGCGGCATACGAATGACAAAATGGTGTTGATGCAACAGCAAAAGTTGAAATTACAAGACAAATATTGTTGAGCAGTAACGAATCCACCCATGGATAATCAGCAAAATAACCGCAAGCAACACGACCGACTGTGTTTGTTATACCAATAATAGACAGTAAAAATGAAGCAGAACCTGGATCTATACCCTACAAAACAAATATAATTATCAATTGATGAATAAGATTGATGCAAAAATATCTTCTTTTTTTAGCAGCCACTACTTCAAACAATAGATTTTGATGTCATAAGAATCCCCTAAAAAATTAGCCCCATCTGATAGCTCAAGTCTAAAATATCGTCCAACAGGTTTTTATATTACATTTTATTAACATGCAAAAACATCAAGAGAAATAAAGGAAATGAAAATTTATATTCAATATTTTTTTATTAAAATTTTGTCTAATATTTTCTACATTTTTTAAATACAATATCATTAACTTCATCATTATACAGTCCAATTTATATGAAAAGACTGTCGCAAAATATTGAATTTATTAGTTATTTACAATGTTAAAAAAATAAAAATATGTGTCATACTATTTCTTAATGTTATTGTAAACAACTACCTTCAAATTAAGTTTTAAAATGTATTTATAATTAAAAACGTTTGAATTATTGATCGACATATATTTTTTTAATGTAGGTCACATAACAATGTTTGAAAACAAGGTTAATCTTTGTTTACTACATAATATGATAAATCTCTATGTTATTATTATTGTTTTATTCATACTGTATAGCAAGCACTACATTTAAATAATATCAAATACTCACGTCAAGTACAGCTGCATCCACTAAGTATACGAAAGGAACATAAAGTCCAGCCATACCGAAAACATTGGAAATACCGATTGCCATAAACACTGGATCTTTGAGCAAAGAAAAATCCATCATTGCTGCTAAAGCACTCTTGAAACTTTCCGGTAAAACAAGACATGGGCACAAATCATATTCTGAAATATAATATAAAAATATATAATGTCATTAAAAAACAACAAAAATTAATTTGATGTAAATGCTTACGTTCAGCTTTTTCAACATCCATATCTCTACCGTGTCCACGAGGTAATGAAAGCTGACTCTGTCGGTAATTAGTTAAGGATTTTTGTGATTGGTATTCAGGTAAATTAACAACGGATCCAGAATAGAAGATATCCTTTCTGGACATTGGCCGGACCATCATTGGACGTTCACGAGATATTGATACACGTGAAGTGGCAAAAGATACGCTATCGCTGTCACCCTAAAAATGATAATATACTTTTATAGTAATAACATTTTGTTAAAAGAGAAGCAGAACATAGAAACAAATACAACAACTGTACATACATGAAGAAATTTAAAAAAAATTTATATATTATTAAGTAAACTGACTACAAATGCTTGAAATTAAATGCAACAATCAATTTTGTTAATTCTAATACGCTCGATTAATTCTGTTTATAAAAACCTAATAGGTTAAAATCTAGCATTTTAATTTCATTTTAACTTCTGAACCGCCCAGTAATAATCATACTGCATTTTGAATATTTAGTGTAACAAACCATTGATAAAATTGTACAATTCACGCACAATAGTTTCCAATTATAAAGGAGAAATTTATTAAACACATAACAAATCTACTGACACAATACAAAAGACAAGACAAAACGGCACACGTACACTCACGTAAGCATCATCATTTCCACTATTGTTATTTCTGCTGCCAGTAAACGAGGCTTGAGATAATCTAAGCTGTAAACTCTTCCTTATATCTCCATTTGAATTCATGTTTCCTCGAGAGCGAGACTGGATCGCGCCTAAAGTAGGTTTGAAGCGTTCTCCTGTCGATGTTTTACGTATTCTATCAAAGAATGGCACGGATCCATTTTTAGGAAGACCTTGATGGTGTGTTGTGAAAGCTGGTTGTGATGCATTACGAGGAAGATTAGCTTTATTTGACGATGCAAATTCTGATTCTTTTGAATCAATCTAGAAAAATAAATCATATCAGAAATATGTTTACATAACCTAAAAAACAAAATAAATAAAATTGAAACAGTAAATTATATTAGAAAACGCATTATGTGTTCTGAATTATCAAAACTAATTATAGGGAATGAGTTTAATTTATAACTACAAAAAACATACAGGTTCTTTTCCGGTTTCACTAGCTGATGGGGTGAGTGTTGGAGTACCGCTAGGATTTGGACTTTCAATTCTCGATTCACTCTTCAATTCTGCTATTCTCGGGTTTTTCTTCACTGTGTTTCTGAGATCGCTTCCTGCGCTTGAATTACCCGAACTTGATCCTTCTGGAATGGTTTTGACTTCCGAAATAGTCGGCAATGTCGGTACAGTCGGAATCGGTGTTATCGGTGTACCAGGCACAAGCTGGTCCAGGTTAAAGCTTGAATGCACACCTGGATCTATGTTAATGGGCATTTTCAATCGACGTTCCATACTTCCGTCAGGTAACTGTACCATAAAATATGAGCCGCCGATACTGCCACGTTCCATTTGCATTCGTTTTTCATCAGCCATTCTTTGAAGCAGTGGTTTAACACTAGAAGACTGTTGTAATAAAAAATTAGTAATGATATGTTGGATTTTCAAGAACAAAGTATATATAAAAGTTTAACAAACCTTTGGATATTCAAGAGGTCTCATAAGTGCACCGAATATTGCGCAGTTAAGTATAAGCCCAGCCAAAATTAAATTTGCACCTTTCCATCCATACCAGTCGAGAAGCGTTGTAGCAAGCGGTGCAAAAGCAAATGTACCGAATCCTGACCCACAGACTGCAATGCCGGTAGCCAGAGAACGTTTTGTCTCGAAGTAGTATCCCACACATACTACAGCAGGCAAGTATATCATACCAAATCCAATACCTACAAAATAATTATTAACATTAATTTTTATACACATACACCCTACACTCTCCTACAGCTAAAATTTGTATTTGAAATATTTCTGAAGCTTCCATGATATTTTTTTATATTCAGTGTTTTTAAATTATATTTCTTTCATTTATGAACAAAAAACACAACTTATTCAAAATATTATATCAGTATTTACCAATGAATTAATAATATAAAATTTAATGTATTTGAATCTCTTATGAATATTATCTACAATTTTACAAGTTCATCAAACTTAAGTGTCCTCGTTTTTTTATCAAAATACCCCCCCCCCCCCCCCCCAATGCTTAATAAATTTCGTTTTATGTCATATTTATAATTGCTGTCTAGTTAAATATTTTATTCTCGGTTTCTGTATTTGCAACATTTCTTGGAAACATAATCCAAATAAGTGTTTACCAAAGTTAAAATCCCCATGTACCCTTTTTGAAAGTTTAGTGTATTGGCGTACTCCCAGGGCGTACCCCTTAGAGGCAGGTTAGGGGGAAGGAGGGAATTTTTGAAAAGATGCATTATAAATCTTAATTTTAAAGTTGTTTTTCATGTAAAAAAATTTAACAAAATTTAAAAAGAGTAAAAAAATCTCAACTATGCAGAATTTGTTGTTCTAAACACAAAATTATTTAATAAAAAAATATTAAGAAGCACGCCCTTGGGGTACGCGTACCACACTTTGGTAAACACTGCGGCATAAATAATTGATTTTTGTAGGGACGAATTAAAGATTTTGGTGCCCCTAGACCCAGAAATAATTACCGTCCCTTATACACCGTTAATGTTATTTTTTTTTAATAAATCATATAAAACGAAATACAATAAATACAAAATTCTCTAAATAACACGCAAATAAAAAAAATATTATGAAATTTCTGAATAAATAATGTTCATAAATAACAAAATGAACAAAAATATTTTGACCCTTAAAGCTGTCCATGTATAAAATATTCCACGACTGCATGCATTTTTATTTTTATAGAAGAGGTCTATTTTAAAACGTCTATCAAAAATAAACTGTGTAATAATCATGGTGTCAATGTACTCTCTCTTACTCTACTGGTAAAGCAGAAATTGTATTTATAATGCTACGTACATTTTTGGCATAAAAGTAATATTATTTGACCCCACCTGAACTTTAAAATATTATTTTATTATTTATATTGCGTTTTTCATGTTTATTTTATCTATACTGTTTACAAATATACATCATGTGCAGTGGCGTAACCAGATTTTTTAAGAGGGACATTTACTAGCAAAGATACCATTACAGATAAACATACATAAAAATATATTACAAGGTGTAACTAACTGGTCCCCTGCTGAATACATCACTGCAAGGAGCAGACCCCTATATCCTATATCCTCCCTGTTGGTTACGCCACTGATCATTACTTATGATTTTTTTTATTTGAAACATTCCATTAAAAAACATCTGCCAAGTAAATTCACAGTGCTAAATTCACCAAAGGTAGTTAATTATTCAACAATTTAAATAAAAACCGAATTGGTTAACCATTTAATTTTTATACAATTTTACTAAAAAATATTAGTTCGAAATTTTTTTAAAACGCACCTGAATATTTTTTCATATATTTTTAATTTTTTAACAATTTCAATCTAAATCTAAATTTATGCAAATGTCAAAATGACATTTAAAACGTCAAAATGATATTTAAAACGCCAAAATGACATTTAAAACGTCAAAATGACATTTAATATATCCAAGTATGATCCAAGCAAATATCAATTTAGAAAAACAAAACACAAATTTTTAAAATAAATTGAGATAAATCTTTGTAAAGGAATATTTTACAACAAACTTTGTACACCCATATTATAGGAAATTTAATGCTCTACAAAAAATATTCTATAAAATTTTCACGTAACATCTGTAGTTCTTGAGATATCTTGAAAAAATAAATATTTTGGGATGTCACCCCTCCACCACCTTTTGATGATTTTGAAATGGGACCGTCCTCAAGCCAGACCCAACCATCCGACCAAGTTTCAATAATATTGGTTCAGTGGTTCATGAGTTATGCGTGTGACAAGGATTCAGGGGACAGACGGACACACGGACGGACGGACAGACAGACAGACACAGAACGAAAAGTGTTTGTCTTGACGTGAAACGGAAAGATAAATTTAAAATTTTGAAATCGGAGAACATTTTTTTTGTCTCATTCTAAAACGATCACAAAGCTTCTCGTATCTTCGATATTGCGAGGAAGCAAAAATCTATGTTTAATTATTCATTTCCGAAACAGATTATAAAATTATAGGAAAAATACACAATAAAATCTAAAATAAAATAAAATCAAGTTAATTTATTTCGATTTTCGATATTGCCTTACTTTAAATTATTTTCATAAAATATTGTAAACAAAAAAGCTATGGTTATTTACAAAAACAAACATAGTTTTGGTTGTATAAACTACATTTTGGAACACATCCAACTGGGTTGAGGAAATTATAATAAAAATATCAATTTAATCAGCTACTCAGAACTATTTCAATCACGAATTTACCATGCGTTGATGTTTTTTTATTTATTATTTCAATATTTCAGTCATTTTACTGATAATATTATTAAAATTATGTTTTCCAGCATAAATATTTATAGTTTAATTTTAATTTCCCTTTTTTCCGAAAATACAATCTAGCTTTCAGAGGTGGCCAAAGTATCATTTTACAACAAATGCTATCTCTTGCTCTATTTCAGGTTGGTCAACAAGTCGATCGCGATTAATTTTAAATAAGAATTCTAGATTTTAAAATAAATAAACATTTTTCATAAGCTTTTTATAATAATGTGCAAATAACTTAAAGAGATGTCACATTTTGAAGAAAACAAAAACATATGGCATTATAAATTTAGTTGGTTACCCCTGCTCTATACATATAATGATCAAGGGATAGGAAGCGAAAATATTATTCTTTATTTAAAAAATTTTTGGCTTATCTCTTGTATCATTTTATGGACACTATAAATTATGTTGCCTTTTAAAGAATAAAATTGTAAAGACTTCATTCAAAAATTAAAAAAAAAACAGTAATTCATATGTCATTTAAACCACATATTTAACATTTGACAAATATTTTACATTCATTTTTCAGAGCGTATGTATATCAATATAATATAATCTGAATGATCTGAACGCAGCAGTTAGCAACTGTGAATTAAAAACTACTGACTGCACCTACATTGAGACAATGGTTCATGGCCAAGGTCGATGAAGACTAAAACAATTTGTATCGATTTCATGGCTAATTTAATTTGCTTATTTTTAGCAAAGTAACCACTTCTTCTGTGCATTTACAATTTTTATATTTGCAATATTTTTGGGGTACATACTTGTCTATTATGCCAACACCAGTCACAGAAGTATGTAATCGTCACTATGAACATAGTAGGAACACATCGGTATTTCATAATCTAAAAGGGGACCACCAGACCCTTGTCACACCAATTTGCTCTAAAAAAAAATAGGGTTGTAGTATTGGCATAGACAAACTTACACACCAAGCCGTTTGACCGAAAACTCATAAACAAACGAGAAAAATATTTATGAAATTCCTTTGTAAATTCGCTTAAACATATGTATCTATCAAAAAAAAAAAAAAAATCTATCGAACCCGGCCATTTACGGTTGTCGGCCCGTAGCGCTAACGACCGAGCCACCACTAGTGTTACGTTCGACTTCAACTGGATAGGTACATATGTTTAAGCGAATTTACAGATACATTTTTTTTCTCGTTTGTTTATGAGTTTTCTGTCAAACGGCTTGGTGTGTAGGTTTGTCTATGCCACTACTACAACCCTCATTTTTTTATAGCAAATTAGTTAGACAAGGGTCTGGTGGTCCCCTTGTAAGTATGTTATAGAACTGTTACTGGCACCCACCTAACAGTTTTTAAAAAATTATATACGGACCAAGTAGAAAATAGACAATACATTTTCACGCTTTGGTTTCTGATGCTTATAAATTTGGGAAACACTGTACTAGTAATCAGTGTTTCCCAAACTTACAACAAATTCATTCACATCATAAAGTATTATATTATAACTAGCTAGTCCATTTACTGCTCTTCCTGTTTTTGCATAAAGTCTACAATCTACATAATTATCGATGCACTTTTCATAATAAACAGAAACTACGTTTAACATACAACACATTTCCGAAGAGCAAAAAGCAAGATAATTTATATCCCTCATTAGATAATTATATTCTATATAAAAATTTAAAAAATTTTGATTCCAGGAAAATATCTCAAACATTTCCACTTGATCTAACAAAATGATATTAAGTATTCAAAGAAGTCATATTTAAAGCATTCTTAAGTAACTTTAACCCATCACTGTTAAAATTAGTTACCATAGCAACGCTGATTCCTATATGTAATGTATGCATGCGTGTTCTCACAACACCCATTATTATATGATATTTTTATGAACACTTTAATTAAACCGATAAGAACCAGTTGAATGACATCACTATCAAGTTATTGCTGATGAGCAAACACTTCAATCTGTGTGTTCAATCAACTTGAATTTTGGTTGAGAGACAGCGGGTTGTAAAAACAATCTTTTAACACCGTCTCGCATTTCTTTCAAAATATTCTAAAGATGAATTATCAATATTAGTTCAATACAAATATACCACATAGTTACTGTATTTATTTTACTACATAGCTGACCTAGCAAACGTTGTTCTGCCCAAAAATAATTTGTTTAAAAATCAAACCATAAATACACATTTTTGTAAATATCTCGACTCCAGCGCCATATGATATATGAGCCAAATCGGATTATAAATACAATTTATCGAAATATCTCGACCCCAGCGCCATCTACCGGGTCCAAAAAAAAGATAAACTTATCGGAGCACCAAATGGTTCACCCCGGGTGACACTCGTGTAATATGTTAAAAAATAAAGCCTATTTACCTTATTGTTTTGGCTATTTTAAGCTTCTAGGGGGTAAAATGTGTTTATAAGGGGTGTGCATCCAATTTATTTTAAAAAAATGTATGTAACTAGATATTTTTAATGTCGTTAAAAAGTGACAAATGTGTAAAATATCGGTATGGAGAACCATACATGACTTCCATGTTCTTTCTATCTTTTTAAATAATTTTTAAATTTACATTTTTTTAAATATTTTATTTATATAACCTACTACTATGAATATACATATCGTAATACATTAAAAAAACATATATACTTACAACGGTTACAGCTCTTTTTGCCATTTGTATATAAATATAATGTCAAAAATATAATTCACATTCGTAGAAAAACTAATTTGACAATTTGAATTTAGTTGCATTTGTTTCCAAGGTAACATGAATTAATGACATATTAGTATTTAAAATTCAAATTTTAAATGTGTTTTTCATCTCTTTAATGGCTGTTTAGGCACGTACAAATAATAAATGTCCCTTAGATTCAATTGAACTGCAAATGTACCAAATCTTATCAAAATTAGTGAGATAATACTCGCAATATTCACTTTTTAGACGAAAAAAGTTACAAAATTTCGAATATTTCCAAAACCCCTAATCCGATTAGCACTAAAATCAATAGGTCTGGAGTACTCACTGAGACAAACATTTTCCCCAAAAATAATTCAGATCGGTGCATTTTTACAGTAGTTATCGTGAACGAAAAAAAAATCTACATCCTGACACACAGACACACAGACACACGGACACACAGACACACAGACACACGCACAGCCGCCATGCGGAAATTAACTTTTCTTTACGTTTTGAAGTTAGTACAATCAGAATTTGTCATTTTCTCGGACACGATTTTTCGATGGTATTACAATACTTCCATTTCTTTCAGAACATGGAAGTAAAAATAAAACATATTGACTTTTTTAGTGGGGGGGGAGTAACACTCACGATTTCCGCCCTGGGTGTTACCTTCCCCCTAGCGACGCCACTGAGTATATCTCACCTAGATTCAAATTTTAACACGTACTGTCCAAGCTGTCTAAAAAATTGCACTTTACTTTTCAAGACTTGTAAGATAAAAGATGAAATCAGATGGGCACTCAAAGTGAAAATAGAGTTTTTATCACAACAAAGCATAAAAATAAGAGTTTATACTTTTTTTAAAACATGAGATGAATTTTAGCCAAGACGTTAAAGTCACAACTCATGTCGGTACTACTTCAAAGCATCCATCTAATACAATCGATAAAAATAGTATGATTAGAAATCAAACCATATATACATATGCAGAGCCGTACTTATGAACAGGCGAATGAGGCGGGGCTTTGCGAAGACAAGGGCCTCGTGAAAGACAGTGGCGCATTATATACTAGGTAAATTAAATAAAAGGGGTAAGAGGGGCTTCGATGAAAAATTGTTTTGATTACTGAAGAGCAAAAAAAGGTCTCACAATCACAATATTATGGTAACTTAACCCAACCTACCTAGCACATCGTTTAATATTTTAACTGAAAACATATTTTCAATGCGGCCTCATATTTCATTTGCGCCTCGGGCCGTACGGCCCTGTGCATATGTCAATCTTATTTATATAGTCTGATATTCATGTATCAATAAATTAAAATAAATCAACAAATTAAGCAAAAATATTTCATCAGATAATGAAACGCATTTGAAGAAAGTTTGTGTTCGTTCGTGTACATATTATGGGCTTCAGAAGTCGTCTGTCACCCTAAAGATTAGAACCGCTATAACAGAATCGAAAATATTAAGACAAACATCATCGGTTATCTTTTTCTAGGGCGGAGCTTATATAGTTACATCATTTCAAATAAAAATACAAATATACGTCCATTTCATTAATTAATTTCATATTAAGTTAAACATATTTAAATACTAAAATTCGAAATATAAAATATCAAATATATATTACCACAAAATTTACTTATACAATTTTCAATAGATTACATAATAATTTAATCGCACAAATACATATATGAGTACTATAAACGAATAGTACTTCTTTATCTAGCAAATGAGTTTCAAAATATCTGTCTGTTTTTTTTATGGAGAAATGATTTAAATATTATAATAATCAAATTGGAAGAGCCTACTAACAATAAGTTTGTGATAAGCGAATTTCAATGAAAACTGGACCACTTTTGCATTTCACTGGTATTCTTTTTGAACGCCAAACATCTGTGCGAACGTCGTTCTTGCTCAATTTAAAATAATCAAGTTATCACAGAAAGAAAATGAAGAGAATACCCTCGCGTTGTACACAATGCGTTAATTATCTATAGGAAAAGTCCTTTGTTTGCTGTTCCATTAACTACGTTGAAGGAGGTAAACTATATGTTACAGTTCAATTCAGTTCACAGTTGAGATAAATTGCTTGTTAGTGTCAGAGTGAATTTAATCTATTATCTCATGTTGATACGGTTTTTAGAATTTAATAATATCACACTTGACTATTTCCTGTAATCTAAAGATACTCTAGTAAGAGTTATGACAGCGTCGCCATTTTTAATCACACCGGCGATGACACGATTTCAAGTCGGAAAAAAGTTTGCCGCCAGCGCGCTCTTTTGCAATACACTGCCTTAACCATTAACTATTGAACAATATAATGTAGTAAAGAATTGTGTAAAATAAAAAGATCTAAAATAAAGTCCGTATATCTATCCATACATCTAACTTTTATATTTAAGCCACAATGACTGCTTTTATGTTACAAAGAAAATTTAAGATGTTTGGCTTATGACCTGTAAAACATTAATCCTTATCGAAATAAATGATTTCATCATCATATTAATAAGTACTTAATGTAGATATAATTTGCCCTGTACAGCATTCAATTTTGTCTTATAATTTTGGAAATAACTTTAAATAAGTTTTTATACGGTAAACTATTATTAATAACGCGTGAACTAAAGAAGAGCCTCATTGGAACGGGGTAGAGGTAACGATTTGCATGCGCTCAGCCGGTATTCGGACTCCTTCGGCTCGGTTGTTGTCTTTTGATCGTCAATTATTTATTTTGTTTTCAATAATTAACTTTTAAACAGAACAAAAATTTTAATAACTAATCGTGTTTATACTTAATTCAACTATATTTTTCAAAAATCCTAAACAATAATTCCGTAGTTCATGCAAACGAAGCCGTGCAGCTAGTAATAATATCAATCCGATTTAGGGTTCTATTCTGACAATAAAATAAATGAAGTGAATTCAAAAGGATTTATATTAATTTATTCCTAATACTGACCAAAATTCGATATACTGAATTTTGTTTATATTTTTATGACAGAAAATCAAAACCAATCGATATTAAACTAATTAAATATGGAAACTTTAATTTCCTTTTTCAGAAAATATAAACTTGCTGAACAAATTTAAGAAATAATCTCATTTTATCATCAACCTACATAATATACACAAGAAAAATAGGCCTGCTTGGCTGTGCAATATTTAAATAATTTACTAGATTAATTATTTCATAAAATAGATTCATGGAAGCCTCTCATAAACAAATTCCAAAAAGAATACACTACAATTTCAGAACCGCTTGATTGATACATACGTGTTAAAGTCCTTGCAGTGTCTACAAGTTCACCGACCTCACACACACACATACATAAATGTGTGTATAATTTCTTATACTAACCTCCGATGAAGCCGTACAGAAGCATCAAAGTGTTGACCGTCGGAGAGAAAATGGACAACACGAAGGCGGTAGAAGCGATCAGACTGCCGGCAATGCAGACAGCGCGCGACCCAAACTTGTTCGTCAGTGCGGACACAACAGGACCTAAGACAAAGTCAAAATTGTTAGCCACACATTCACAGCAATGTGTATGTATTTGTATATATGTGTTTATTACCAGTTTGAACAGGTATTACAGTTTTTATGCAGATTTTAGTTAACGTTGCATGCATTTGGTAATAAATACACGACTGAATCGTTATCCCATTGGTCAATTTGGATACAAGTGTATTTAAAGTTACATTTTTAATATTTTGCCATCACAAACACAAAAAAAATTATGTAAATAATAAATTTCCTCGTTTTCGTTTAACTATGGTTTTTGACAAAATCTTCAAAGTAAAATAATAATGGCAAAACAATTTGCAACGTTTTTCTTCCAAAAATTTTAATAAGTTCGGGAAAGTAAGTAAGTGTAACCTATAATTACTGTACGACTTGAGGGCTTTTCGTTAACCAAACAAATGACCTTAAGGTGCAAAAAAGCTCCCCACTTCTGATTCTGACACAATTAATAAACAATCAAGCAGATACCAAACTCTTAAATTGATTCATAGTTTCTAGATGTAAGTGGCGTCTATTCACAATCGTGATTTCATCAAATGCTTCGTTAAAACGTGTATGAAACATTTTTCGATAAAAATATTACCGAGAAAATACAATACAATATTCAATAAGTTACATTTTGATAGAAATCTCGAAATAAATTCAATTCATTCTATTATAGAGTGTATATATTTTATCACTTAATCGAAGGGCTTCGAGACGGGATGAGACTACACTTAAGTAAGTCACTCCTTAAAAAAATTTTAAATTCTTAAGGGGGAACATGAGTAGACGGCGGAAAAAATAGGTGAATTTTAGGAATTATTATCTCAAAAATTATTTGTTAAATTTTACTAGCTGTCGGTTGGTCTGAAACAAATTTTCTTAGAAGTTAATGTATGATGCCCTTCGCTATCTAGGATTTTTTTAAACTCAATTAATTTTTTTTATTAAGCCTGAAGGGTCGAAATTGTGGTTAAAAATGAAAGTGAAACAATTATTTTTTTCAAAAATCCTACGTAGCAAAGGGCATTATACATTAACTTCTAAGAATCTCTTAGAAATTTCTGTTTCAGATCAACCGACTGCCAATAAACCTGGGAACTGTATCGAAGGACATGTTCTACACCGGCCACGACAGCAGCGCTCCCAGTTAAGATAATAATTCCCGAAATTCACCTATTTTTTCCGAAGTTACTCATATGTTCCCCCTTAAAACCCAGACATATTATTTTGTTTTTGTCTTGTCGGATTGAAATCTTATAAGGTACTGGCACCAGTCTTGACAAAGACCCCAGTAATGGCAAATTTTTAATTAAATATACTGAATTAGAAATATGTGTTGATATTTGATTACTACCATTTCTGAATATTCATCTATATACATTTAACTGTATTACAGCGTGATTTGATGAGAATCGGCCAATAGTTGTCAAAGTAATGGACATTTAAAGTAATTATTAGTATAATTTATTAATTAATTATTATATTATCATAACAACTGTTTTACATTGTTTCATATTTGACTATTTTTTCTTTTATATATTTTGTGTCGTAGTACTTATCATTATGTAATCATTAGCAAGTGTCCATCACTGCGTGCTCATTACATAAACAAAATAAAAGGCTATAATTTAAAAAATAAACTATATTTACTGACTTTGGTAATTCAATTGATTGACTTGTTTTATTAGTAACATGAGTTCATGAGAATTACAAAAAAGAAACCCGTCAATCACAAAAACAGTAAACCTTGCTCTAATAATAGTGACCATAACTGGTGCCAGTACCTTACTTATAAAGTAAATTACAAATAAATCACATCTCACCTGCACTGAGATACATCCCACTGAGCAAACTTCCGACCCACGCCGTCTTCCCTTTGCCCTCTCCATAGTAGTTGACGAACTCCGGTAAGAATATACCGAACGTGTACGCTATGCCGTCCACTATCATGTTACACATGAACGAGGCGAACACGATAACCCAGCCGTATCCACCATCCGGCGGGGGCGGGAAATCGTGGTATTCGCAATACGACAGCACCTGAGGGACCACAACAATGTTACTACTGAATAAATGATGCGGTTTTTTGTGTACAATGTTGTTACGATTCGACATGATTGGAAACGGCAGAACAATAAGTTTATTGTATCATATTTTAATCATGTTTTATAACGAGCGAAATTTTAGATGACCACCAATACAGCCAATTCAAAATTTATTATGAAATTTATCTAAAATTTGCTGTGAATTTTAAATGTGCAACTAATTATCAACGTGACTAAATTCACTACTTATTGTTGATTTGATTATTTTGGTACCAGAGTAAACTTGTCTAATGTAGAATTACCTTTAAAGTACTAAAAATACATTCTCGACTGTATATACGGTAAGTGGTTTTAGTCATTTAGGCATCTAACCAATTTATAATCTTGCCAAGAGATTGATGTATTAAAATAACAATAACGTTAATCTGCAATAATTTATTTCCGGTAGGATTAGTTTTAAGTTGTTAAGCTTGGCTCAATATTGGGTTTCCAGTGTTGTTTTTTCGATATTGGTCCCAGTCTAGGCCAACCTTCAGATTCCGAGTTTCGGGTCACCTATTCTTTATCCTACTCTGGGCCAGCCTTGGTACGACAAGCCTTGGCCGAGTCTTGAACGAAGTTATCATTTTAATTTTGGCTCAGTGTTGGCTAGCATTGGGCAAGCCTGGGCCAATCATGGCCCCTTCGTAATTCCCTACATGGGTTAAAGCATATTCCAATCTCCACGACTTACCGATATTATCAACAAACAGTATTTGTACTTTACTTTTAATAAAAACTTGTGTTTATTTGTGTACATTGTACAAACATATATATATATACATAACACGTATAGCTATTGAATTATAACGTTATGTTTCATACATAAATGTCATAGACTAAAGAACATGATGGAAGTCATTTTGACAAATATTTATGTGTTTCATTTAAAAAAGAAAATCTATACTCTTATTGAATCATCCTATATAAAATCTCAGATCCGTCACTGCTAATGCATTTCGAAATAAAGAAAATAATACTCGTTCGTAAATTGCAATGAGAATTGAAAGCAACAACCAAACAGTATAATATTTACTCACTTCATCATCTTCTCCAGGCGCTCCACCTTCTGTACCGTCAGCCCCTGTCCCCGCAGTTAACCTCTGCGTTTCCTCACATGAACATTCCGATTCAGTCTGTAACAAATAAACACTTTATTATTTACTGCTCTAGCTCACAAAACAAATAACACCACTCAACCGTGTATAATTGTTGTGAGTTTTTGTATATAAGAAAATTGCTGGTATCCACTATGAACTGTATTCACGCTTATTTCACAAAATTGATTTAAACTTGAGACCTGTGAAGGTATATTTCTAGTGATAGTAGGAAGATATTCAATTTTTTAGAAAATTTTAATATTTATTTGTAAAAAATGACGTTTTATAATGAATTATGACATTTATATCTGTTTAATTAATAATACTAGGGTTACTATGGTTCCATTTTTGTCTTTGAACCATGATTCAGAAGAAGGTGCATTGACATGGCGGGACTCTGGACAGACTATACGTCAAATATGATGGCTGAAATTGAATATTTCCTAACAACCGAAACTGATTGTGCGCATGCACATTCAAATTTATTTGTTAAATATATAAATAAATACATACAAGTTCGATTGTATATCAACTACAATACACCTATTTAACAGGCGAATAGCTGTAATTTACTTAAATTATCAAATGAATAAACAACAATATCAACTATATCTGAATTCAACAATTAGATCAGCGATTCTTAAACTTATGTAGTCTAGGGACCCCCTTTTGAACAATTATTTTTCAGGGACTCCCTCCCTGCAGGGGTTATTTTAAGAAAATTTTACAAACTTATTTTTTTGCTCTATACTTACAATTTTTGCTTTTCAACTGCAATGACCTTTGTTTTTTCATTACATTTCTTACATTTTTTGTTTTTACAACTGCAATGACCTATTTTTTGTTTTACACTACTCAAATTAGCTTTTACAACTGCAGAAATAAGCTACAACTACACATTAAAATAACCCCTGCCTCCCTGACAGAAAAACAAAGAAGGTCGTTAGATAGTAATTAATTATTGGTAAATAGAAATGTAAAATACCAAACTTTTTTCACGGACCCCGGCAAGTTTCGCTGACCTTAGTTTAAGAATTGCTGAATTAGATAAACAAACGTCACATACCTCTATATTACGCAAAGGGAAAAGAGACTGTGACGTAGCAGTATGAAAATTAGAGACACTTTAAAGTGTCCCTAATGAAAATTAACCATCCGGTTTAATAGTAATCCATAGGCATCCACTATCCAGTTAAATAATACCAGATCAGTGTTGAACCATGATTCAGAAGGTCTAATTAATTAAAATATCATTTCATTTTGAAATTCGTTCTAAGCATATATTCTTTAGATTTAATTTTATTATACCTTCATATAACACAATAAATATTTTAAGTGCCAATGGAATTTTTTTTAATTTCAGTAATGTTCATAAAACGTTATAAAGTGATATTATCGCTTAGTATTCATGCCAACAAAAAAATCCGTTAAAGATTTTGTGTACACCAGTAAAAAGAAAACAATAATCATGATATGGATTGTGCACGGGGATTACGACGCAAAAGAAACTTTTCCAGCTGATATTGTCTGCGTTATAAACTAGTTTCAAAGCTTCTTAAATATCAAATATATATACCAATATAGAAAATTAAATGTATTCCAGTGTTTGCTTATACAAATCAGTAAGATATGATTCTCAAGATATTACAGAGTGAATCGTTTTGATAGTATAATTGAATCAGTTTTTTTAGGTGTGAAAATTAAAGTAATTTTATTTTCCTAAAGAAATGTACAATATTTAATAGCTATAACTTTGGTAAAAATTATGACAATGACATTTTTCAAAAAGGAATTCGAAGCTTGAAGTGTCTACTTTACGTTTCCTTTTAAATTTTATTTTCAGCCGAACAATTTCTATAGTTACAGCTATTTAATTAGAAAATCCCACTTCCCTTCGTACGAACATTTTGCCCCCATAGGTAAAATGAAATGTCGGCGTCTATAATGGACATGCAGAATAAATAAAAAGCACTTTCAAATGAGGTAGCAAACTTATATGACAGTTCTTTTCAAGAATTTGGCAGATAGTTGCATGCGCAGTATGTTGATTTTTAGCGTTAATACCCCGTTTGAAAGTGTTTGCAAGCTTGCAAATATTTGATAACTAACAAAACTGTAACACAATTATTGAAGGAGATTTATGACAGAAATTCCAATTGAAAATTCTCTTCAGTAGCTAAAACTATTGGAAATTATTAAATACAAATATTATTTTAAATGTTATACGGGTTGGGCTCAAATTAATCTGAAGTAAATATTTTCACATACTTAACTAAAAGTGTGAATATTCACGAATAGTTCCCACTACGAACTGGTTTACTTCCAAACATTTGGAGAGATGTAAATAGGATAATCTAAATGCGAATAGAAGATAAGGATGTTACAACAAAGCCGTAAGCTGTACTAAATAACATTGCGACAACCGAATGACTAAACTCTATTAGAACTGTACGATTCGAAAGACAATTTGAAATATGAACATTCAGTGAAGGAATTAGATTGTGATAAAAAATACTTCATAGTAATATTATCTAAATAATAAATGTTTTACTAGATTACAGCATGAGAAGATTCAATTGCCAGCAAGTAATAAATTATTATCAATAATTATACAGGTAAATATCGATGATAGTATAATGGCAGCAAAGCATTAATAAATTAATAGTAACGTATTATCAATATGCTATGTCATTAACCCTTCCTATGCATATCTGTTAGTTATTTATCTATAGCTAATATTTTATAAGCCACGTTAAGCAGGACAGTTTATACAAACATTAGGATAATATTAATAAATTGAACATTGATAATGGTATCAATAGCAGGTTTCTTTGAAAGATACCTGATAATATTGCATATTTGCAAGATGATGATAAGATGTTGGAGCTATAAACATTAACATTAATTAGTAAAATATATCGTTCAAACCTTTCAAGCTAATCATAAAATATTATTTACAGAATATTGAATTATACTAGCAACTTTGTTCGCATTATATACATATATAATAAGATGTTATAAACTGTTACCCGTGAAGAAGTAGAAGAAGGTTAGGTTAGTTAATATAGATTTCGGTTATAGTCGATAAAACAGGTCGCACGTACGACGTACAAATGTTACAATACGTATAATAAAATAAAATAAATTTTTCAGGACACAGCCTATGTCCTTTCTCAGGATGTAAGCTATCTCTCTGCCAAATTTCATCAAGATCGGTTCAACGGTTTAGCCGTGAAAAGGTAACAAACAGACAGAGAGAAAGAGAGACAGGCACACTTTTGCATTTATAATATTAGTATAGATATTATTGCTGGATTTACCCACTAGCATTCAAAGAATATCTTAAGCTATTACAAAAAACAATCACTGCAAAAATATTAAGTACAAGCATATTAATATTATTTTTCACTTACATAACTGAAACAATGTTTCTTCTACCAAAATGCATTCGGCAATAAAACTAATTTTATTATTTATGATGGTAACGTGACCGTAGCGTGATGCGATGGATTACAGAAAATGCAGAAACTAATATGGAAAACGAATCTTTATTAATGAATTGCACGTGGCCGTGTATATCTTCAATAAACGTTTCGCTCTTGAACTTTGCTGCTGCAACATCTATACATGTATACAGTTAATATATTTACATTATTGTACATACATACACACTTACATATACATATAGGGATGTTCGCAATTTGAAAACATTTCACAAAAAATATATTGTATCTATGAATTATTTAACATCAATACTAACTGAGGTGAAACTTATTCAACCGCATGTTTTTGTTTACTGTTCTTATTGTATAATTAATTATGTAATGTATTTGCAGATATTTATCATTTCGGGTTTATCCGTCTGTATAATAACAAGTTTTTATATACTTCCAGAAATAATAGTCATAAAATATAATTCATACAAGTGGTAAATATCATCAGTGAAATTACCTCGAATGTGCAACAGATATCCTAATTGCATAATTAACAGTTATTAGTTCAAAAGATTTTCAGATTAAAATCACAGCCCCACAAAAAATAAGATCTTGTACTCGTAACTGGACTATGTTTTTCTTACGTAATTTTGGGCGCTGAAAACGAATTTGACAATAAAAAATAGCAAAAAATAATAATTTTGAGAACCTCCAAAGACCGTGATAATTTTTCTGACCAAATCTAATAAATGACTTTTGTATCTCAAATAGATGTCCTTGAATTTTTTTATGAAAATGTGGCTAATACGGAGAATATGGGTGTCCCGATGTCACAACTGTCAAAAATACACATTCAGAATAGAGTTGATGTTTTAATAATATACACTTTAACTGTCCTTGTCTATTGGGGCAAAAGAGGGTTAATATAGAATAAAAACGGGGATTCAATCTCCGCCGCAACGAACTGTTTTTATTAAATAATTGTGAAATAAAATTTCCTTCATGTTACAATAGATACAGCACATTCTACTCTATTCTAATACATCAACACGTGATTTTTGATAGTAATGACGCCGGGACACCCATATTCTTCGTAATAACCAAACATGTAAAGTGTGGTTTTTGTTTTGCTCGCAAATAGCTCGGTCAAAATTGACAGACATTAGAATTAATCCAAAAAATGTATCTCGGCCAGAGAAAGCTCTTAAAATTGACATAAATTTTGTATTTTTCGTTTCAATGCCTTGTTGATAGCAATAAAAAGTTGGAAGTCAGCTCAGCAAGCTTTTTTTATTGTCTTGTTACTTTTTATTTATTTATTGACTTGATAGTATAATAGCTGCTACCCGCGACTTCGTTAACGTTGAATTTGTATGTATTATTTATCTAATGGAAATACAAAATAGTCTTTTCCCTTCCTCAGAATGTAAGCTATCTCCCTGCCTAATTTCATCAAGATCGATTCAGCGGTTTAGCCGTGAAAAGGTAACAAACAAACAAACAGACAAAGTTATTTTCACATTTATAATATTAGTATGGATAGCTATTGTTAATACAAGAACATTCCTAACTAAAATTAATGCTCCATTTGATTTGGTAGCCAAAACCTAAATCTTCAATACGAAGAGTACGTTTCGTATCAACATTGCTTCCGATTTTGTTTGTTTAGGAATTCTCATGATTCCGCTACTGAGCAAACAAACTCTCACGCAATGTGTGGTAGAAATAAGCGAAGCACTGTAATTACATATTCAAACTTCATTACAAATGTAACCAGTTTGTAGACGTAATGTATATATACATGGTTGACGTATATTTCATTATTGCATTCGTTACACGATCTACAACAAACTCTGCCAAGCAAGAAGATCATCCCCCGGGAAAACATAATTTATTCAGAATACCATATCAAATATTAATTGTTGCCCGCATCTTGGAATTAGACATTACAAAAATAATTTAGATGGTACCAGTAGCGTAACCCAATACAAATTTGTCAAGTGCAAGTCGAACCTCGCGGTCTAGTGTCTCATACCATATAGTTTTTCAATTTATCCGATTATTTTATCTCTATATATAAAAATCAATTTCGTTTATATGAGGCTTATAAATTCAGGAATTACTGAACCGATTTCAATGCGGTTTTCACCAATAGTTAGATCATTTTTCGTTGCAAGTTCGTGGCTATTAATATTTTACGAAAACCTAAGATTTAACATCAATTATCAAGTCGTGTTTTGTTTCCATGATGTCACAGCATATATAAGTCTGATTTATATAAAAACCATAGAATAAAATAAAAACATAGTAACCATGTAATACAAAATTCTATTTATTTTCATGTTTCCTGGGGAACTACTTAACGGATTTTATTCCGGTTTTCACTAATGAATAGGTTAGGTTTAGGTGTATAATTTGTGGATATTTTGTGTAAATCGGAAAACACAATTCGCAGTGAACCGTGTGTTGTGAGCACGTTGGGTGGGCATGTTAAATATTTTAGGTCACTATGATTTTGTGGATATTAACTCAAGTAACACCGGATCTAATGCGCTAGTTTTGAATAAAAATAGCTTGGATATTATTGAGAAAATGACACCACAATATATATAAAATTTTTAATAAACTTTAATTTTGAATTATTTTTAAATAATACTTTAATACTTTAATATTAATTTTTCGACTGGTTTATTACATATGTGTGATTCTAATCAAACGTGATAATAATATAATGGCTATGTTACACTTGTTGCTTTAATATAATTTACTAGGAGTCTATTTACACCAATTGCTCAATAAGGACTATATTCTCAATTTAAACATTAACCTACTTAAAATAAGCCATGGTCAAAAGGTTACTTATCTTAATTTTGGTAATAAATAAATTAATCAATTGCGTTACAAAACAAATTAAATTAAAATGACCCATCTGTATTTTTAAATATAGACTTCCAATTTCAATTATTCCTTGAAAAGAGCTAATTATTAAAAACTATATAAATGTTGTTTTAACCCTGCGGTTGTAGTCCAGACTGTATGTCTAGACTAAAAAGTACCTAAAATCGGAATTTTTAGACACAGTTTTGCTATACTTATAGGATTTATTACAAATTTGGTTTAGAATAACACCCTAAGTTTGCTTCGATTTTGGTTGTCCGCGTTATGGGTAAACCATGGTTCAATTGCAAAATGGAGGCTGTAGGGAATTTTATAGCGAATAACTTTTATTTAAAACTTTTTTTATATAATACATATTTAAACCGCTATTTAGCAAAAATCAGAAAATCTGAAGAATTTTGCAATTGAACCATGGTTTTTTACCCATGTCGCGTACAACCAAAATCGGAGCAAACTTAGGGTATTATTATAAACCACATTTGTAACAAATCCTGTAAGTAGCAAAACTATACCTAAAAAAACTGTTTTTGTCTCCACAGCTTGGACTACTGTGGCGCTAACTTTGTTATTAAATTGGTTGTAAAGGTACTGTTCTTCTCATTGTCTTTAGCTGTTTATTTTTTATATTTTATAAGTTTGATTGCGATATTTGTTTTCTATGTTACTTTCAGTGTTATTATGTTACTTTTAATGTTTATTAGACTTACATTGTTGTCATACTATTGATATAATATTATTAATGATTATATGACATAATAATATAAAAAAATATATTTTATTTATAAATATATGTATAATTATTTATATTTTATATAATTGTAGTTTGATAAATGTTTTATATATTCAATGTTATCTGTTTCACAATTAATCATAAATGTTTTAAAACATTTTTATTTATTTTGTGGAGTTTAAAAACAATAAATTAATAGCTTTGTACCTTGATAAGCTAATCTAAATTATTATTATTATTTACTCTCAATATCAATTATCCCATACATGTATTCGAGTCTAACAGACTTGACGTAGTCACTAATGTCATAAGATAGGGTGCCGCCACTGGAGGGTTAAAAACATCATGTTTTGTCAGTTTAATGTCCAGTATTATAAAGAACTTGCTTGAGTGCAAAAGCAAATTAACTCCCAGCTAACGCTAACTGCTAGGTATTAAAAATAAATGACAACCACTCACAAATGTAACGAATGAATTTGTAGATATTATTACTTAAAATGTACTTCATAAAATGCATAAATAAATGGCATATTAACCCCCAAACCACTAAATCTTTACATCAATTCATCATCCAATCTAACGTGTTTTCATGAAGACATAATTGAGATAATTCATTATCCGATAGAAACTAGACAAAACACTGTGAACATATGATACATGATGATAAATTAATCTTTATATCTACATTCAGCAATTGAGTAAAGTATGGAGTCGGCAAACGGAATGATTAAACTCAATTGACGAGAATAGTCCAGCTTGCCGCTGTCACAAACACACGCTCACATTGATTGTAATTGTTATGCGACAATTGGATGACACAGTCCACGTATGTATGTACGAGTATATGTGACTGTGTTTGTAATCATATTATCTATATTGTCTATATTACTGCATTATATATTACTGATGCTATTGGACCATTATCAACGATTAGTAGAGCAAATATTGTATTATACTCATTTTATAATTTATTGATGTTGTTGTTATATTAAACACACTAATATAATATGATTGATACATATGGTTGATCAAGTGATAAATTTATTATATGCTGTCTATAACGGATGTTTTTTTAAAGACTTTCCAGTGGATTATTTTCAAAATAACGAATTTTCAGAGAAAATGTTTCAGATAAAAGTTTTATAGTTTCGAGGGGGCTAAATATTGATAATATGGGTTGACTTTGAAAAAGTCACCTTGAAGGGTTTTCAGGTTCAACTTTTCTTTTTCAAATCTAAACCTATATTTTTTGTTGCAGATTCGTAATTTACAAGGAAAAATAAGCAACTTTTACTTGAAAATTTTTTCTGAAAATGTCCATTATTTATAATATGGAGCAAAATAAACAGAAATTTTTGGATTTTTTACCTGTTCATCACATAAGAAACGAGACCATAATCGAAACAGAGATTAAATTGCTTTAATTTTTATGAGACGAGACTGCCAGTGTAAAATTCAAAAGCAAAACAAAACGAGACTTATTTAAATTTCGTCTCATCTCGTTTGTAGCACGAAAGTTTCAAGCTTTTGTAAAAGTTCTATAGATATCAAAAAATCAAATTCAGAATCAAAAGAAAATCAAAAATCTCTTGAACCAGATAATCAATTTACAACAAACTAACATTTGCCCACGAAGACTATTCGTATAACTTGGAAACTTCGAAATTTATTTCAAACAAACATTGACTAACAATAAAACCAAAGAACGTACTTACATATCAAAGAAGACCGAATGAAAATCGGATCAGTGATTCTCGAGTTGCTTCATTTTATGCTAGTATTGGTTCAAAGTAGTAAACCATCAGACACGACATATTAAATGTCGGAGACTCCAGTCCTAAATTTCATCAAGTGTACCTAAACAAACTTCTAAACATCATTCTATCTGTTTGACTAATGTATTTGGCAAATATTCGTTTTTGTATATTCTTACTATACCGTGAAAATGAGCTTTGCCTATTATTGATTTTTACTATTATCAGAAAATATATGTTTACTTATGATTGCAATTTTAACAAGCATATGATTCGATGAAGATGCAATTCTTGTCAGCTGGATTACTCCATTTGCATATGATTTATTAAAAAATAAATTTATCAAAAAGTCCATTAAATAAAAATTTGTAAAACGATAAAAAATTAAGTTTGTAAAAAATCACGAATATATACCAAAGTATGGAAACAAATCCTAATGCAAACCGGATACAAAAGTTAGTCACATTTCTACTCTGTATTCTAATGTAAGAGAAATTCATAAACTAATACAATTCATGACTTTTATTTTAAATATAAAACAAACTGTTTAATAACATATATACTATATTTGAAGTAGAAGTTATGGAATTACAAAAGTTACTGCGTGCTATGAAACTAAAAACAATATTCAGTTTCTAACAATCAACTCTGCTAAATTAATTCGACAAATTATATAAACTAATTAATTTGATCTGACTTCTCTTTAAAACAACAGGTCCTAATTCAAAGCATCAAACTGCGTTAAATAATTTCTCAACAACAATCCATCTATCGTAATTAACTAATTAATTTAATTTCAACAAATATATAATAAATAGACGGTGAAGTAATATTTAAATTATGTTATCTTAAAGTGAAGACTTATAAAGACTATTGTTTATATATATATATATGTACAATAATGTACATACTATTATATAAAAAAAACTTTACAAACTTCGAAAGAACAAAACAAAAACATTTCTAATTTAAATAAAGTTTTAAATAAACAATAACTTGAATATAAAAAATAAAATTGTTTCTAAAGAATACATTCCTTTCTTACATACTTTGAACAATCACAAACAAGCACCAGTAGCGTAACTAGGATATTTTTGAGGGGGGAGTCCTGAAATGATTCACCATTTGTGGGCAAAGATAAACCTAATCAAAATAAAATCAATAGCTTTTAGCATTACAAGCAATGTTAAATTTATTGAATTTATTTTGACGATATCTTTGTTCGCAGGTGGTGAATAATTTCAGGATTTTGAATGGAGCTTAATTATCTACAAAATCTGGGTTTACTCTTGATTTTTGTTTTAGTTTTCCGGAAAATTTCAAAAATCGCATATTATGTAGCGAACCTTGTTGCTTACAGAGAAGTAGTATCGTTGACATGAAATTTTGGTAGTAAGAGACTAGGAGAGTCCTTGTATAGAAAACAATAACATTTACATTCGCATTAACCCACTTTCATATATGCCCATTTTCACCAATCTATATTATCAGTCTGTTTATTACCCATATGTTTAGCTGGGTTCTAATTGATCTACTTGGAGATTTTCAAAGCTATTAGAAATAACTAAGTTTGATGAAAATAGAGGATATTCTTGCCAATTATCTGTATCACATCAATGACAATTAAAACTCATTAAAACAATATCCAATAATATCTAAATAGTTAATCTCTTGATAATTAGTTCCAAAACCGACCACTTTACATATCATTTAATATGGCTCCATGAAAACCATCGCCGCATAATAATTATCTTCAGATGCGATGCCCTATAAATGATGGATATTTGCTCGACACACCTGAAAATAATATTACATCTGTACAGGCGTTGCCAACAGCAACAGTTGTCCGAGAGATGATGACGCAAGACAGACCCACGTGAACTATCAATGTTGTTTTTTGCATGTCGCTGAAATTTCCCGGTTGTCGTTACCTGCAGGCAACGTGTTTACTTCTACAACGGTGATTCCCAATACCATCAATTCAATTACATGCGCGCTTATTGCGCTGTTATAAAATCGTGACATTATTGCATCTTTTTTCTTGGAATTTTGTTCAGAATATTATTCCCGAGAAAAGAAAAAATGTGTTTATCAGAAATGTATTGTAGCATATTAAATTTAAATTAATGCGAAGAAAAACATAGGTGCAGTTAAAAGGGATTATTTAGAATTTGTATATGAATTTGGTTACTGACCAATCGTGAATTATAAACGGCATTTTTTAACCATACACTTTTGGGTAGGTATACAGCTACTAGTACGTATTTAATAATAGTACCTATAGTAAAAACTAGAGGAGCATCCACAGCTTCGTTAGTGTTGTATTTGTTTTTATAAAAATTCATATTTATAAAATATCATAAAATTTGTACTGTTATTCTGATAAAAATTTTTATCCCTATTTAATTTTAACAGAAGAGTATTTTCCTTAAAATTAACCTTTATGATATAAGTAGGTAATGCTGATAAACATATTAAAATAAAGTTAACACTTTTTTACACCCTGATGAGTCAGTCACTTAGAACTTATTTCTTTTATTATTTAAATAAAAAACAATTGAGTAACTGATTCTATTCTGATTCTATTTTTATCCTAATTAGAACCCCTAATTTATAAATTCCATATTTTTTATTTTATTTAATGTTTTCGTCATCAGTATAAAAGTTTGAGTGCCACATTCACTCGTAAGTCTACATTTCATTCCATTTCCTTTGATGTTATCTCATTAAATGTCACCACGTGACTTTTATATGCAATCATTAATATAAATAATAATAAATATATTCAATACAAGAGCGCAATTGCATAGTGGTAAATTAAATAACTATAATCATTATTATTATTATTATAATAAAATATTTTTGTTAATCAGTCACTTATGAAACTTCATTGGCTAAATATGTTAAACAAGATTCAAAAATAGAATGAAAGAAAAGAGCTTTTGTTTATTAAAAACAAAGCCAATCAACATAAAGAAAGTCATTTCTTAAAATAAATTCGTATATATTTCTCAAAAGCGATAAAATCAGGGTTTTATTCTTTGAAAATCCATCTCAGGCATTTACTTGTTGGTAACTGCGTTTTTCATACATTCCTGATCAAATACTGGGTATTTAGATCTAAAATTAATCAATAATAATTATTGATTAGGAGTAATTATTATAATGTTTTAAATTTTAAAGTGTCGTTATATATACACATATTCATATTAATAATATAAATGCGAAAATGTGTCTGTCTCTCTGTCTGTTTCTTACTTTTTCACGGCTAAACCGCTTAACCGATCTTGATGAAATTTAACAGGGAGATAGCTTGCATCCTGAGGAAGGACATAGGCTACTTTGTATTCCGAAAATTGTATCTCGAAAAATGTATTAGATAAAAAAATGTGTACGTGACTTTTGTACAACAAGTATCTGTACAACTTATTTTCTTCTGCTTATTCTTCTTCGCTGGTGACAGCTTATACCTAACATAAATTCTACGCAAACCATAAACATCTTATTATACATATATGACGCGAACGAAGTACGGGTAGTTATGTAATAATAATAAGATATGGGGTGAACAAAATATATCAAATATAATAAATAAGAGTAATAGGGCTAGGCAGGGCTGGGACAGAACCAATCAGAAAACAGCAAGGCATATTTTGCTGCACTCTGATTTGTTCTGTCCCAGCTCCTGCCTAGCCCTACTACTTATAAGTCTTAAAATTGCGACATTTTAATCATCAGGTATAAATGATTCATTAGTTTAATTTCAAGCCTGACATAAAATTTAGAAATCAAGCCAAAATAATATTGCTATATAACATTCACGTAGACGCAAGAGATGTATATAGTACAATTGACTACAGACGTTTTATAATTAGTTTTGGAAACTGTCTAGAATTGCTCTGGCCAGACGTATTGGCGCCAAAATCTAAATTTGCCATCGCGATAGGTATATGCGTGAATATATTTGTACATATGTACTATACAAGCTTCGAAGAACTAAATAATTATATTAAATAAAAGTTCTTAAATAATTAAATATGTACATTTGTGTATAATATAAATAAACAATTAAATTATAATTAACTGTTTTATTATAATCGAATCGTATTTATTCTGTAAGTTAATACACGTTAGCGAGAAGCATTTTATGTAAATATTTAACCATAAAATAAAATTATTCCATTGCGTTTCGGAATATAAAAGAGTTGCAGCGAAACAATGAACGAGATTAGGTATTTGTGGTTGCATTTGGGTTTTAGAAGAGCCAAATCAATGCTGAATTGTACTGTACAAATATTCATTTAAATACATCTTCAATTCTTTGAAGAATGTTTGAATCATACGACGTACACGTGTAGCTAAAAATACATTAACTACTTTTCACGTATATTTGGTTGCAGTAAATGATAAAAGTGACGTGATGTAACTAATTTTTATCAGCAAAACTTTATTCGATGAAAAATTTTTAAGATTACTGTACAATGTTCATTGTACATACAATACCGTCCAAAAGTTTGGAAGCAAGTATATTTTTCTGTGTATCAAAACTTTATTATCACTACATTCGAAGAGACCGTTTTGAGGATTCCGTACCTCAAAATGAAAAAAAACGGAATTCTTATAGGATCACTTTGTTGTCTGTCCGTCAATATCCTTTTTCTCAAAAACGGCTAGAGGTATCAAGTTGAAATTAATATCAAATAATAAATTTCAAGATTCTAGGTCACCGGGAAGTAACCTTATAGGTTTTGATGATCAGTAAGTCAGTCAGTTTATCAGTATCAAAATACGCTTTGAAAGGTCGTATCTTTTTATTGCATTGAGTTAGAAACTTGAAATTTTTTGAGTATAAGTATGTAGATCCTAGTACTTGATACCTTTAGCCGTTCCTGAGAAAAAGGGTCTTGACGGACAGACAGACAGGCAACAAAGGATTCTCTTTTTTCCATTTTGGTGTTGGACCTTCAAAACGGACTCTTCGAACGTACTGATAATAAAGTTTTGATACACAGAAAAATATACTTGCTTCCAAACTTTTGCACGGTAATGTATAATATATAAAAGTTTTTTAAAACCTCGATAAACTTTGACAATATTATATAAATATCTCGTTAGACCTACTCTATACCATCACTTCTCGATTTAGCGGTTAATTTTCCACAAATTATAAAACACGTTAATCAAATTCCAACTTAAGTTCCGCGGTACTTTATATAAATCACTATTTTTCAACGCCGGTATCCAAACAGAAAGATAAATATTTACCAGAGTAAAAATAGACCTCCTTCACTAACAACACTTTCCGATAAAGAGAACAGCACTGAATGTTAGGTGAATATTTATAGAGGAAATTTAATTACAATTTCCGTTATTTACTAAAAAAAATTCGAACGTTTGACAATTGTATAATATGTAAATTAAATATAAAGTTTCAAAAATAAATCAGAACTGTTATATGTAGCACAGTAACATATGAACCAATTTATATTATTTTTGTTTATTTCAATAAGATAACAACAGCTGTTTTATTTTACTTTTTGTATTTATATTTAATGTAGAGGTAATTATGACTTTTCTAAATATAATAAACATACAAAAAATGTGAAAAAGATAAATGTAGGTACAGAATCCACTGATGCAATATTTTAGTTTGTTTCTTAAAAGTTATTTCTTGTTGATAGGGATAGTAACAAAAAATTGTACGATATTTTTTATTTCCATTTGATGCGGTAAATTGGTAAACAGCAAAGAAAATTAAAAAAACAAAGAAAAATATTTTGTAGCTAGAAATCGTAAACGCATCAGTGGAGACACTTGATCAATAATTATTTCTGTTTCTTTTTTATGCACAAACAACAAATAAACATTTTGCTCAAGTGGGTACTGTTTCTTCCCGCAAGAATACAAAGCTGCGATAATAAAAAAAACTAATATGTTTCTCAGAAATATAAGAAAAAAGAGATACCTGCACTGTTAAAAATTTTTGTAAATTTACTACATTTTTACTAAGCAGTTGCTTTGTAAAATTACAAACTCTCGTATTGTATTGGAATTTTCAAACGCATTCGTAGTAATATTGCAATTTGTAATAACAAGAGTACTAAGCAGGTTGCAATTTTACAAATTTTTTGTATTCGTCAGAAACTTGTTGTAATTTTACCATTCAAAGTTGTAGAATTAAATCTAAAGTTTTGTAAAATTTCCATACATATTCGGAATTTAATTTTACCACAATTATCTGTAAAATTACTAACCAAAATTTGCAATTACAATCTCAAGAAGTGATTGGAAATTTACAAATCATTATTTATTTTTTCAAATTCAGTTTGCATTTTTACAAAAATTTATTCAAGTCATGAGCGCTATGTATTTTTACATTTCTTGTTTGTAATTTTAAGTCTAAAACTTTGTAAAATTTCTACACATATTCGGAATTTAATTTTACCACATTTATCTGTAAAATTACTAACCAAAATTTGCAATTACAATCTCAAGAAGTGATTGGAAATTTACAAATCATTATTTATTTTTTCAAATTCTGTTTGCATTTTTACAAAAATTTATTCAAGTCATGAGCGCTATGTATTTTTACAATTCTTATTTGTAATTTCAAGTCTAAAACTTTGTAAAATTTCTACACATATTCGGATTTTGATTTTACCAAGATTAATAGTAAAATTACTAACCGAAACTTGCAGTTACAATTACAGGAAATTTACAAATCATTACTTTTTTTTTGAAAATTCTGTTTGTATTTTTACAAAATTTCTTTCAAGTCATGAGCGCTATGTATTTTTACAATTCTTGTTTGTAATTTCAAGTCTAAAATTTTGTAAAATTTCTATACCTATTTGTAGTCTAATCTTACTACAGTTATCAAAAAAATGACTAACTGAAATACGTGATCCAAATTGCAAAAAGTGATTGAAAAATTGTAAAACTTTAATTACTTTAGATTTGTTTATATTTTTACTAGTGTCTCTTACAATCATATAGTTTTATGTAATCTTCTAATTCTGCTGTGTAGTTTCAAGTATAAAACTTGGTATATTTATTTTGCATTTTTATAAAATTGTGACTTATGCAGATTTAAAATTTAATTTGAATGCAGTTCTAAGTAAAATTAGTAGCAAACATTTATACTTGAATTGCAAGTATGAAGTATAGATTATAAAAAAATATTTTTTTTTTATTAAAATGTTTTAATATACATGTTGTTTCTGAATATGAAATATGTTAGTTTTATAAAAAAAACCTCATAGAATCGATCAAGTGTATAAAAAAAATTGTGAAAGAACCGAATTATTCACTGTGGTAAAAAATAGTGATAAAATTTAATTGTAAGTGTAATAGGGTATGTTCAAATCTGCATATCAACATTTTTTATATTTGAAAGTAAGTAAATCTTTGCTAATTATTATTTATGAATTATATATAAACTGGTCAAAATGCCTAAAACAACCTTTATAAATGCTCCATATGCCGGTGTAAAACAACCTTTAATTTTATTCGAATTTGCAAGTCCCGACCAGCATAGAAAAAATCATTGTTGCGTTTCTTTTGACATGCCGACACAAGTATAGAACAGTGATTCTCAAAGTGTGGGTCGCGACTCCTAGGAAGGTCGCAGAAAAATTGATGACATAAACCGAGTTTAGTAAGCAAACAATTCTTTTTTACTTGGTGTGAAAACAGTGTCCACTATTCGCTGAATTAACAATGACAGTTCTCTTGCCATTTGCAACCAACTTATTTATAGGCGAGCGGATTATCGAGTCTAGCTCGCTTAGAAATGACAATAACCGACCAATCGACGTTCTAGTGGCTAAAAATGATTTTATTAAATTCTTTATATTTTTCTGAGAAAAAACATCTATATACATTAAAAAATCTGAAAAAATTATGTAAGCTTCATTGGATTAAAATGAACATTTTTTGTCTCATAAACTTTTTTTTAAAATCAATTGTTTTGAAGATAAAAAATATTTATACTTTAAAAATAGCGAAAAATTCGTATATTTGTGATTTTTTTTCTCGGAAACTAATTGTTCAATCAAAATAAATCAAAAACAAAAAGAATCAGCCAACTTTGAACTATAACTATATTTTTTTTCATTTTGATCATTACTGTAATTAAATGTAAAAACTTCATTAGAGCCGAACTCACTCTTTGCGCCGTAAATCGATACCATGGCTGGCTACAACATTCATTTAATAATAATTGAAATATTTAAATACTGGGATGAATGCATCAATAAAAACACTTTAGAATATTTTTATTGCACATTTATTTGTCACGATTATTTTCTTTATTATAATATTATACTTATCAGAACATCTACAAAAAATATTTATGTTCTTGTTGCGGAAAATTTCCTTGTACAGCTAAAACATGCTCTTGTTTGGATTTAGATTTAAAATGTTGTTCAGTTTGTAGATGTTTTGATAAGTGTAACAATAAAGAAAATAATTGTAACAAATAAATGTGCAATAAAAATATTCTAAAGTGTTTTTATTGAAACTTTCATCCCAGTATTTAAATATTTCAACTATTAAACGAAAATTGTAGCCAGCCATGGTATCGATTTACGGCGCAAGGAGTGAGTTCGGCTCTAATGAAGTTTTTACATTTAATTACAGTAATAATCAAAATGAAAAAAAATCTAATTATAGTTTAAAGTTGGCTGATTCTTTTTGTTTATGTTTTATTCTGATTGAACAATTAGTTACCGAGAAAAAAATTCACAAATATACGAATTTTTCGCTATTTTTAAAGTTAAAATATTTTTTATCTTCAAAACTATAGCTTTAAAAAAAAAGTTTATGAGACAAAAAATGTTTATTTTAATCCAATGAAGCTTACATAATTTTTTTAGATTTTTTAATGCAGATTTAGATTTATTAAACAAAAAAATGTGTGTACCTATTGAAGGACCGCATAAAAAAATATCATGTATATAGATGTTTTTTCTCAGAAAAATATAAAGAATTTAATAAAATCATTTTTAGCCACTAGAACGTCGATTGGTTGGTTAGTGTACTCGAAATAGCTGTAATCCGCTCGCCCTATTATACGAAATGGTATTTTCAGTACTGACCAACATCAAAACAAAGCCGCGCTCACTCATCACATTAAATTTAATTTAAAATATTTTTAGTAAACTCAATTAGTTAGTTAAGTTAATGTCGAAAAATATACAAATAATATTTTGTTCAAAGATGTACAAGAGATAAGTTATTAACTTGTTATTAATTATTATTGATATTAAATTTCGCTATTAATCACAATTATGAGTGATTCAATTCAAAAAGTTTGAGAAATACTGGTATAGAACATAGTTTCATGTGAACGCGCTGGCGGAAGGGGTAAATTTTGTTACATTTTATTTTCTCACGATGCTAAGCTACTGCGTATGAGCAATAATATGATTTTTGAACTGTCGTTATTAAAAATTTGTTGTGTAAAGATTGATGCTGCTACAAGTGATTTTTTATAATTCTGTTGTTTAATCCAATAATTGTTTTTAACGTTTATTGAATATATATCTGTTATAATTCAGGTAACTTTTTCACCTACTTACATCTTTAAGCTGTAGCCATTTGTCTAAACAAATGATTTTTATTTTTGGAGTTAAAATTTTAAGGCAAAAGAAATATTTTCTTGTTTCAAATAATTTTTTTCCAAAACTAAGATTTTAATATTTGAAATGTGTAATCAAATTTTGATAAGTGTTTTAAAATTTCACGACAAATAAGTATAACTTCTAACGCGTGTACATAAGTACACATACCCACTTTTTGTTTTGTTTTTTATAGACATGGATCATAAATATCGTCTTATATTATATTATATTATATATACATGGCTTCATTTTGAAAAAGATTCTGATAAGGTATATTGCAAATATATGCCAGGCCTGCTTGATGATCCAAATGTATGCGAAGAACTGCAAGAAATGGTGAAAAATTTAGAACCACCCAAATCTACATAGCCAACATTTCTAGTGGATATTCGCGGAAGTGGTCGTAAGTAATGATATGTTATTTTAAAATAAATTCTTTACCACAATATTAATTTTTTTACATTTTATTAATTTTTGATGAGCAAAAAAAATATTTTGACATATTATTAATCAATTTTTTAGATACTTATAAAGAAGCTGAAAATAAAATCGTTGAGTTAGAAACAAAACCATATGTATACTCGACAGCAAATGAAGAATCTGCAAAAAAAAGCAGATACTGATAAGAAGGCTCTGAAGCGCAAATTTGTTGCAAAGAATAAAGAGCTCATTAACAAACAATTTAGTCAAGCAGCATTGAAATGGACAGACGATCTTGGTATAAAAATTCGTAAGTAGTTTTAATTTTTTTTGGTAAAATTTTTTGTTATAAATATGCAACAAATATATTTTTTTTAATGTTAGATTCATCTAATCCTAAAAGTCAACACACAAAAAGAAAAAAATTGAATTCTAAATCGATTTCAATCCCAAGTTGTCACCCATCTGATGACACTGACATTAAGTCAACTTCAACGGAATTTTCCAGTGATGAAGACAACACTAACGGATTAGATCCAAACAATATATTAAATCCAAAAAGGATTGTAAAAAAAAAAGCTGAAGAAAAACTCGAGACCAGTGCAAATCAACCAATGACAATAGGTAAAAACATACATCGTTTTTTTTTTCTTTAATGTGTATTGGAAACGTGATTTTTTTTGTTACAGAAGATCTGCATCAATTCATATCGAGCTGTTTTGTAAGCATCGGCAAACGTTTGTCAAATTTAGGAAGTCAATTAACCAATTATTCAACCAGATTACAAAGCCTTGAAAATGTCATTGAAAAACTTCATAATTCAACAAGCATTTTGAGTGACGAAATCAGTAACTCTGAGAGTGAATTTGACATGATTCTTCCACTACAAAATGAAGAAAGTTTTATTAAATTTAATGATAAAATTAAAAATGATGTTGATTTTAAAAAAAAATTGGTAAGTAATCACAAATAAAATTATTATTTTTTTATATAAGCCCTATTTTATATAATTCGTTTATAAGACATGAATAATAATTTTCTTTTTTTAGATTTACAAATTGTTATGCTAAATAAACAAGACAGTAGATATAACCAAGAATATTGGAAAGATACTCCGTGCCTACATTACTCGTGATTTGGCAATTAATTATGTGGCAATCAAAACGTCAGAATAATCTTCAAAAAAAATTTAAAATTTGTGTTAGCATTAAATTATGTTATTATTTTCATAATATAAATTATTGATAACACTGTTATAATTAATGACATATGTTTAATTGTTAATTAAATAATTAATAAATTAATATTTAATAAATATTTTATATTTAACACTAAAATACGCTGTTGTAGCATTCATTGATTTAACAATTTTTTTCAGTAAAATTACAGTCTGATATTGAAATAAAGCTATGCAAGTTATATCCCGATGCATAGTAATATTGCAACGAGCGGTTTGTATTTTTTCAAATTGACTTGATGTAAGTTGGGTAGTAAAAATTCAATACTGCAACAAATAGTTTGTAATTTTTCGAAACTAAATTGGTATTAGTTGGGTTGAAAAATTACGATATATGGTTGTAAAATTACTAAATGTATTTAATCTAATTTGTTTAGTAAAATTCCGACTATTGTATTGTAATATTACTAAACAATTTTTTAATAAAGGTTAGTAATATTGCAACAAATAGTTTGTAATTTTTCTAAACTAAATTGGTATAAATTGTCTAGTATAATTACAATAAATTTTTGTAAAATTACTAAAATTATTAGAAACATTTGGCTTAGTAAAATTACGAATAATGTACAGTAATATTACTAAACATAAGTCTAGTAAATGATTAGTAATTTTGCGACAGATGATTTGTAATAGTTTAAAATTGAGTTGTGATAAATTGTATAGTAAATTTACAAAACTGTGTTCCATAATTCCGAAAATTGTGGTGCGTAAAAACTTCCTACACATTTTTGTAAAATTACTAAAATTATTAGAAACATTTGGCTTAGTAAAATTACGAATAATGTACAGTAATATTACTAAACATAAGTCTAGTAAATGATTAGTAATTTTGCGACAGATGATTTGTAATAGTTTAAAATTGAGTTGTGATAAATTGTATAGTAAATTTACAAAACTGTGTTCCATAATTCCGAAAATTGTGGTGCGTAAAAACTTCCTACACATTTTTGTAAAATTACTAAAAAAATTTTTGACAGTGTGTGTTTTTATGAACTAGGGAAATTAAATAATAATTTGCACAAGATTCAACTTTTTATGGGAATTGAGTGGTGAAACTACTAGAATACTTATGTTTTGGACTCGATATAAAAACAAAAAAATATGTTACTTGAAAATTCCGCTCAATATGTTTTTTAACTTGATTATACCAAATATTTCTTACTTATTGTTAGATGAAAACAAGCAATATTCGTCAACAAATCGTTCCTCATTGTTCTTTCAGTTAATATGCATCATACAGTTACTTAAGACAGTCAAGAAGTTTTTTTTATCTAAAGATCATCATATAAATCTTAAATCTCATACATTTTAATTAACAATATTTTTATATAAGAACACGGTTTTCGGGTGGTTGCTCACGTTGTCGCATTTCTTATCTCATTGACGTTTCAACTTTCCATCTATACCTTCAAAAGTGTTTCTTAAACGCACAGCGTAGACAACAGCTCGGAAACCAAGTTTATTTGGACAACGACCACAAAAACCTACAGACAAACATTTTTATAATGTGCATAGACAAATTATAAAGTATAATATTACCACGGAAAATTATAAACTTAAATTATGTTACCATAATCAATACAAACATATCAGAGCATAATGTAAATTTAATATACATTTATGAACTTTTACTTCTAAGAAGAAAAATGAAAAATACAAAAATATTTGTAAAAAGTTCTTAGAAATCGCGTGACGTGTTTCATTATATATGAACATAAATGCGTAATTAAAGTAATTATAGACAGTGCCGTAAACGTTACAAATTCAAAATTACCGCTCTAATTTACTTGTGCTCCTACTCACAAATCAAAACATATTATTAATTAGGAAACGGTATGTCTATACTAGCTCTACAAAACATAACACAAGTCAAAATACATTTAATTCAATCGCACTATATTTTATAATAAAAATATCACTAACAAGATCAAATAAATGATTAGTACTTATTGTTAAATACTAATAAGACATGAATGTACAAACATTTATAATATTCACACTTACATTAAAAAATAATGACTACACTCTAATAAATCTTTGAAGTTTTAGGAAAACATATGTATTTCAATTAGCTTGTAACATTGTAAAACAATTCTTATAACTCACTTTTCATCCACTTCATTTATACGTATACAGTTTTAAATCCAATATGGCAGATTATTTTTTTCATCACAACTCCCTTGAAATGGGTATCAAATGATAGGGTTTGACAAATAGAATACAATAAGCTTTGTAACATCAATCTAAATCAAATATGTTTTTTTTTTTATATTTATTATTTTTGAATGAAATTTTTCGTGAAAACATGACAATATCTACAATAATTGGTTCGAGACGAGTTGGCTGAAAAAAACCGTCTGAAATTTTGATGTGACGAGACCGATACAATATAAACTTTAAATTTCGTCGCGATTCTCGGTTTTAAAAAATTATCAATAATCAATAAACAAAAATTTTAATCTTTAAATTATTAATTAATAATAATAAAAATTTACACGAGACTCTCTCAATAGTAACATTCTAAACCGAGACAAAACGAGACTTGCCTGACTCGTCTCGTCTCGTGCGCAACTCGTCTATTGATAATTCTTGGCTTGGGGAGTACGCCAAATCTCGATTCGTCGTATGTTTGCCAAAAACGTGTACCTTAAGAGTATTGTGTACCTATATACCTTACAGTTATTTCTATTACAATATAATTACATTTTACAACACGAATATTGCACGTGATCATATAAATAAAATCTTAGCATCGAAATATCAAAGAAACAAAATAATAGAACGATTTTACCGAGAACTAGATAAAAAAAACTATCGGTCGGGGTTTTCTAGAATCTATGGCATAATTATACACATATAGTTTGTTTTTTTTAGTATGGACGGTCCTGGTAGAATACGATAAAAACAAATAAGCGCACCTTGATTACCTGCATAGAGCTGTAACATTACAACATTGTATTGTTCTGATTGTGTATTAAAATAGTGTTTCTCAACATTTTAATTTTAATTTAATTTCTTTTTCTTCATACATTTTTGTCTTCTTTCTTATTTTTTTCAGACAGCTCCTTCGTGGTTGAATATGTATTGTGCGAGTGTTTGTGAAAGTATATGTGTGTTAGGGAGCACAGGGATACAAGATAGGAAGTTGCTAATAGGCCAATCATAGCAGGTTACAACAGACAGGGTGGCCGGGATTATAGGAATTATGTAATGAGTCACTGAGGTTATTCACATAGAACATATAGAGGATTTATATTTTTATTTTGGAATTTCGCAAAGATGTAATTATGCCAGAGTAGTGTACTTTGTTTTCCAATAATTATTTTATAGTTTGTATGGAATTTCCTTTGATATTTTCACGCAATTTTGTTCCTTCATTGTTATATTCAGGACATTTCAATATAATGTAATCTATGTCACATATGGTGCGGTTGTTGCAGTCGCACAAAGGATTATCCAATGCTTTGTTCTTGTAGAAATAGTGTGGAGTATATGGGCTATTTAGTCGTAGACGGTTTATTGCAGAGATGTCTCTTCTAGATTTCTTCATTGTATGAAACCATGGCTTTTTGGGTAACTGGGGTTGATCATTATATGATACCTACGTTGATGTTTTAAACTATTTAAATTCAAGTGTTTCTAACTTTTAATTATAAACATTTAATCTCAAATTACAAACACGTGTTATTTATTATAATGTACATATCATTATATAAATACGTGCTGAATTAAATCTGTTTAATTTGTATATGCCTAAGCAAAAAATATTCATTCATAACAATAATTATAAAAGCAATTTATAAACTATGTTTTCTTTATTGCTATTAATATATGCATTATGTAAAGAATAAATCGATCTCAATATATGTATATAGGAAAAAAATCGAAAATAAAATAACGAAGGAAAACTGATAAGAAAAAAAATGACACCTAAATAACAGCATATAAATTATGTATTAAGTTATAATAGCTTTGGCGACAAATAATAAAAGCTGATAACCCTATATACTGTAGTTATACAATATTATACTAAAATAGATTTTGATCAATAATCAACAAAAAAAACATATCCATAAATACTTTTTACATATGTTAACATAATATGTATACAATATACATGTATGTATTGGCAGGTCCGTATTCTGTACCTATAATAATACATTTATACAGTATCGGCTTTAGGGGGGGTAGGACTACCGCCCGCGGCATCAGGCCAGGTGGGGCGGCGCACAATGGGGCATAAGTCTTAAAGTTAATGGTGTAAGCTATATTTAAAAAAAAGTTGAACATTTTTTAGGGAGAGAGAGAGGGCGGAAAAACAAATCTTGCCCACGGCACGAGACTTGCAAAGACCGGCTCTGCATTTATATGTAAGAAATACAATAGCTTCGTGATTTGATCAAACTATTCAAATATTTATTATTTTATTTATTACTATATGTCTATTTGCCAAAAAAGTATACCCTAAAATGCGTACAAATGTTACCCATTACCCACCCATTTTTTATCTAATACAATTCCAGGATACAAAGTACCTAGCCTATATATTTCTTTAGGATGAAAACTATCTCCCTTGTAAATTTCATCAAGATAGGTTTAGTGGTTTAGTTAACAGAGGTAAAGAGACAGACAAAGAGACACACTTTCGCATTTATAATATTCGTATGGATATATTATATGTATTATTAAATATGTCTAAAATAAATTGTACGTTTTTTATTAAACTTGACAATAATTATATAGGTACACTTTTTAAATTAAAGAATTTAAATAAACTTTCAGATTTGTATTTTATATACCTCTACATATGTAGTGCAATTTAATTACATATAAAAATTCAGGACTAGTAAAAAAATTCAATACTGATTTTGAATTTTTTACTTATTTCAAGTACAAATAATGAAAGTGAATGTAGTATCATGTATATAAAAGTAGAAAATACAATTTAATTTTATATACATAACTAGCAAACGTTGTTCTACCCAAAAAAAATTGTTTAAAAATCAGACCATAAATACTACACATTTTGATAAATATCTCGACTCCAGGGCTGTCTACTGGGTCCATTTTTTGTAAAAATATTTCTTTCCACTATATTCTAAATATGAATATGAATATGAAATCGGAACATAAATATAATTTATCGAAATATTTCGACCCCAGCGCCATCTACCGGGTTCAAAAAAAGATAAACTTATGGGAGCACCAAACGAACATATGGTGTGAATATTGCTTCGATACGTCAAGTTATTTAGGTGTGATGATGTGACATACATATGCACCAACGTTTTTATATATTTAAAAGAATATTTTGGTTACAAATTGTATAAAATTATTATCAAGCATTTTGGGTTGATTTAATAAAAATAAATAGTTACAAAAAAGAAGTTATTTATAGAAATCAAATCTAGTGAAAAAAAATACCAGTTCAAGTAACTGTGAGGTGATAAATATCCAGAGACATATTTTTATTATTATCACATAATTTTGACCTTGGTTATTTTTAGAGGATGACTACACATGAATTATTGATACACATTATTTTTATCAAAAATTTGAAAATAATTTGCACCAAAAAAATGTAATCCAATATTAATATTTGATGTTATAACTGTTATTATTTTTATGTACGTGTAAATATTATGAACAGTTAAATAAATATTTATGTTTTTTTTTTTTCATTTTCGACCTTTACATTTATGGATTATCGAAACGTGCGATATTTGTAACAAATGGAATTTTTCTGTACAGTTTTTATATTTATTTTTTAAATAATAAAATAAAATTAATCTGCATGTCAAATATAAGTTTATATCAATGAATAAATAAACTGATATGCGAATAATTAAAAATAATAATTTAATATCCAAATAAGGAAATTTTATTTTAAGTTAAAAATATAAGAGCCAATGCACATTTTCCTAGAGGAAAAATCCAAAATATAGTCTATATAATTAATGGTTTTGTTTTTTTCATCGATCAAGGATCTAAAATAAACTATAAATCTTCAAATTTAGTGAACAAATAGTATTACAGATATTTCATAAAGAATCGTCGAATTTCAAACATTTAGACACCCTGGTACATAAATATAATTTTTAAATATTTCACATCAAAAATATCTCACCCCTTCCTTCCTGTATAAGCTTATTAAATACAGAACTATGCAAAAAAACAATCTGGACCGGATTTAGAGTAGGGTAGCAAGGATTAAGACCCTTAGGGCGTCCGAAGGAGAGGGCCTTTTAATTTTTTAAATATTTTTACAAATTATTCTATTAATGGAAATACAAAACTAAGGAATAACTCAAAGTTATGATCTTAATATTTTTTAAACATATTACATAATATTTTTTTATACATACGCATATAATAATTATGCACAGTCTTCATTAGATAGTATTTCAATTAGTAATTTTAATCGAAAAACTCGAATTTCATATTTATTAACAAAGAAAACCATAACCAACAAAAAAAGTAATTTACTTCGAGAGTTGGATTTTCAAGGAATCTATTGATTAATTATATAATTTATATAATCCACACATGTTTCTTGATGAAAATTATTTGGCAATAAATTATTTAAATATTATTACGAAGTCTGTTTTGATTTTAAAATAGTTAGGGGTTTCCACTTCTGCATTGCCCCAGGGCCTTCACACATTTAAATACGGCCCTGCAAACAATAAAAAACGAATTTATGTTTAATACCATGAACTATTACAGTTTCTGTAAAAGTACGACATTAACCTATGATATATATTTAAGCTTAGTTCTTGACTTAAGCTCGATAAAAAACCGAGATAAATACAGCCCTGTGCACGCTATTTGTGAATCGTGACTCTAGGTCACAGAACTATAGAAAAGTAATGGTGCAATGCGTTACGACTAGGCCAAGGTTGGGGAAAAGTGTATTTATTTCATTTGGTGCTCATTGCCCGTGCAACAGCAACCATCAAACCCACGTGGTTCCTGCAACTGCACCGTGCAAAAATATTTCGGTACGCTTCACGTAATATCGTTATTTAATTTGCATTAATTTAATTTGGCCATCAAACTAAATAAACTATTGTTCGATGAATTTAATAGATACTTCCTTGAAGTTCGTTGAAAACAACACATAAAAAAATGTATACGTCAATTTTGTTAGTTTCAGGATAAATTAATTTTTGTAGAAATACATTTAGTAGCTAAAGTTTTTGAAATGTTTTTATTATAGATAATTTAAAAATAATATTTAATATATAGTTTTAAAGTAGCAATGTTGAATCCAGTGTTGATAATTTGTGCAGAGAAATCTCAATTTTCAAATTTTCAAAATAAAGTCAAAATCCATTTTGAACCTCTGCATGCATATACATAACAAAAACAATACTATACAAATGCCCTCCCCCACACAAAGACCTTTTTTATCAGTTAATAATGATTTTTCATATTTTTGTCATGATGTAAGAACCAAAAGATAAACATAAAACAACTAGATAATGCAGATAAATATATTTTTAGAAAATTATTAATAACTTCATTATATTGTTTTGTGAACTTTAAAAATACAGATAATAGAAAACATGTTAAATAAAAGTTGTATTTCATGACATCAAACTGGACGTATTTGAGTACAATTTTGCAGCATTGCGTAAATTATATAAAATAAAACACACCTTTGCGAGATCAACAACATTTAACATTAACATGGTTCTACTAAACTAACCGGACGGGTATTAAAATATTTCATAGATCCAATGACCTTTGACTTTATATTTGCATTTTCAGAATCTCATTACAATTATTGTTTAAATTATTATTATTGTATATGCGATCTAAAATATGTCTTATTTCGACAAACAATCTTTGTTGGTGAAGATACGGGTTAATTAGGAGACAATCTCCTGTTGATCGTACGATTACCGTTTTTTATTAATTTTCTTAGAAAGCGTCCATTAATAAGAATGAGTTTCGAAATTTTCGACCCTCCCCTTTGCAAGGATTCGTAATTATTAGGTAACTTAAGTAGGGTTTTTATTTTTTTGATATATGAAATAAATCATTTCAAAAGCCTAAACTGGTTTCAATTAACCTATTTTAAAATTATTAATTAGAAAAAAACACCTTACGTAATTAACGCTTTGACCCCTTCCCCCACTGTCACCCCAAAAGCTTACGTAATTAATGGATACATTCTTATCAAATAATACAAATAAATAATGTATGACAAACCTATTTTTCGTAAAATGTTTTATATATATCAATTGACACACCTTCACCCTATACGAATGCGTTTGTTTTCATATTATGGATTAAAGCTTTTAGTTTACCAAAATTATTAATAGGGTATGCTATAATCATTTATGCCACTATAGTTGACATTTCAAGATAATTTCATTCATTTATATTGTGTTAGAATAAATCAAATTTTATCAAAAATACACAAAACATTTTGACATTAAATAATATATCCTTATTAACAATTATCAATTTATTATAGATAAAAATAATTTTAAAATTTCAACACAATTTTAAAATCACAATTTATGTGCTTCAATATTGCAAAAAATAATATAAATCAAAAAAACGTGTTATTATGCCAACACATGCATAAATTGTGATTTTTCTATGACGAAATTTTTAAGAAGAAAAAAAAACTTTTTAGAAAGTAAAAGATCACGTCATGAAATTTAACTTTCTTATGTCATATGAAAACAAGTTTGGCATTTCTGCTATACACATATTATACATAGACCAATTCGCAAACGGATATTTAGGCGTATACCATGTGACAGTAATTTAGTTTATTTTGATTAAATCGATATTGATGTTAAAAAACATATTTCGCAGTGGCGTTACTTCTTTCTTTTATTGATCAATTACTCACTTTTAATTTATTTTTAAAAATATATTGAATAAAATGTGATGCATTATACACTATTATACAGTTAAAAAATCGCTATTATTTTGTCAATTTAATTTTGGGTGCTCTAAATTTTTCAAATAAAATATTAATCTCGTAGTAACTACGCTACTGAACTTATATAATACAAATTTGGTACGAATTTGTCCAAAGCATAAACAATATTAAATCAGTTTATGATCTAGTTTTATTTTACATTGCTCAATAGTTAACAAGAATGTTCAAATTAATCAAATTTACATAGCTTTAGCTCCTTAACACCCCCCCCCCCCCCTTGAAAAATTATATTTTCAACAAATTTGTACATATTTTACTAGAGGGCATCATTTTACATGTTCAGTAAAAATTATAGCTTATATAGTTTACGAGATATTTTGTTTTGACTGAAAAGGACGGACGGACGACAAAGTGAGATTAATAGGATTTCTTCGGAACCCTAATTAAAAAGGATTTTTTTTTATATACCGATGTTGTAAGAAATGCACATCAACTTTTTTGAATATTCAAAATAAACTGGAATATATTAAAGAAAACTTTCATATTTAATTTCCAAACCACATTATGCTGTGAGTGAAATTACAAAAGCGCGCGCTTAATGTCAACTTGCAATTATGTGGCGCCATTAAATGTGGCTCGCACACTAATTACAAAGCAGTAGAGTTGATGTATGTGTTACGCACATCTATCAATATGTACCTTCGTGCCATCGCTTTATAGTCATTTTAATTAAGAATAGTAAACGATACATGGACCACGTAAAGGCAAAGCGGCTAAAATATTGTCGAAATGCTTATTTAATGTTTTTTTACTAACAGACATAAGAAATCTATAATTCATATAAATCCTTATAATATATATAAAGCTCAACGTCTCTCTGTCTGTCTGTCCATTAGTGCGCTTATCACTCGAGAATCACTTATCCGATTTACGTGGTTTCTTTTTTAATTTATAGGTACATTTTCTAGCCAGGTTATAGGCTATATTTTGTTACGTTAGGTGACGATAATAGTAAATCAAGTCGGAAAAAATTTTGTTGTCGGCGTGCTATTTTGCAATACGCTGCCTAAACCGTTCAATATTGAACAAAATAATGTATTAAAGAATTGTGTAGAATCAAAAGATCTACAATAAAGTCAGCGACACCATATGTCTAACTTTTATATTTACGCCACAATGACTGCTTTTATGTTCTGTTTTCGTGGACTTATGACCTGCAAAACATTAATCCTTATCGAAATAAATGATTTCATCGTCATAAGTACTTAATGTAGATATAATTTGCCCTTTACAGAATCCAATTTGGTACTTTTGTTTAGGAAAAAACGTGAAATATACATACAATAACATATAATTCACGGCAATTCGCGCGAACTATATTGAAGTGTCGCGGGGAGAGGGAAGATTCTGTGCTCGGCCGGCAGTTGTTTATTTTGTTTTAAATTATTAACTTTTTTTAAACAGAACAAAAATTATTTGTAATTCTGATTTGTTTTTTTTTTAGGTAATTTAGATTTTGATTAGTTATTATTACGATAATAATTAATCGTGTTTGTACTTAATTCAACTATATTTTTCAAAAATCCTAAACAATAATTCCGTACTACAAGCGGGCGAAGCCGCGCGAGCACAACTATAGTACATAATAAATGTGGAATCTTTTAAGTTTAAGGAATATTTTATAACATAATAACATAACTACATATATATATATATATATACAATAATCAGAGGCCAAAATGCAGATATAATGTCAAAGAGTAAATAATTGCAATCTTAATTAATGATGTGTTTACTTTTTGTGGTGAATGTTTTCTGATTCATACAAAAATTATTATAATGCAGACGTTAACGATTTGTTTGTATTTGCTTTCAGCGTTTATGCTGTTTGATCGGAAATGTAAACAGATATTTGGTTCGGAATCAAGGACGGTTTAAGATTCTCGAAATGAATGGTTTATTTATGGTAAAGGAAAAAATTTCGTACAGCGATATTTTCAAAAATTGTTTATAAAAATTGTTAAAAATTATTCCATATTCATTTACGTACAATTAAAATTTTTAAATATCAATTAAATTTTATTAGTTTGTGAACCGAATTTTATTTTAAAAATATCGAGTATTTCAATTTGAGAATTTTCATATTAGTTTATTATTATAATAATGTAGTCGCATGCAGAAGTGGTCGACCAGTTACCATTCAAATTCGCTTATCACAAACTTAGTAGGCTCCTCCCTTAGATTATTTCTCCATGTACCAAATAAAGACATATATTTTGAAACTCATTTGTTAGATAAAGAAGTACTCTTCGTTTATAGTACTCATATATATTTGTGCGATTAAACTATTGAAAATTGTATAAGTAAATTTTGTGGCAATAAATATTTGATATTCCGAATTTTAGTATTTAAATATGTTAAACTTGTTATAAAATTAATTAATCAAATGAACGTATATTTGTGTTTTTATTTAAAATGATATAACTATATAAACTCCGCCCTAGAAAAAGATAACCGATGATGTTTGTTTTAATATTTTCGAATCTGTTGTAAGCGAATCTGACTTTTAGGGTAGCAGACGACTTCTGAAGCCCATAGAACTTTAACACAAATCAATAGACATAATGATCATCTAACTTTTTTAACATCAAATATTAGTTTAAAATTTCATAATTTTTAATGCATAACTAAACGTCCTATATTGTTTATATTATAGATAAAGCGATGGCAAAGAACAATTAAATATATTTTTAGTTCATATCAACATACATAATTTTCCTTTTATATATTGATATATGTAATAGTACAGGTACATAATCATGTAATTAATTATATAACGCTATCGCATGTTTATAAAAAAAATACACCTGTATATAATATAGATTATAATAATTTTTAATATTTTAGGTAGGACAAAAAATTACATTTTAAAATTGTTTATTAAATATACCTATTTCCTTTGTCATTTTTTTTATAAAAACTAACTTTCCTATCAAAAGAATTGAATAAAATTAAAAAAATAAGTGTCATTAAAATTTTGTAAATGTGACAGCGCTCTGACATTTGGCAGAAGATCCAGGAAAAGATTTAAATGTGTAATAAACATTTTATAAAGTAAACGAATTTATACAATGTTTTGTAATAATTGATAATGTTAATTGTAATACACGTGTCAATTAATATGTGTCAACTTTTCTAGATGTATGTATGTGTGTACATTAGAATTGAATTAACCTTTTTACATGCATACATATATTTACAAAAAAGATAGCAACGGTAAACAAGCTTTATCTTAAAATGAAAATTAGAATGATATCAATTAAAAAGTTATGTTCAAATAAACAAATATTTATTTTAGAAAAATATAATATACAAAAAATAGTGACTAAATTTTCTTTTAAAAAATCGCTTTTTTGGAAATACATATTAATTTTCAATGATAAAAAAAACATATTATTAAAAAATAAAATATTCCGAAATTAATTTCAATTTTGTCGATTTTAGTTTTTATTTAAATTCGAATATATTTAATGTAATAGTTATTACAAAAGAATAATTTCAATTCAGCTACAAAAGTCTATATATATATCTCATGAAGAGTATAGGATACAGTCCTGTATAACATTCTTTTCAAAATGTAGTTTCCTGTAAATAAAATTTTTGAACGTACGAATTTTCTTTCATCTTATTTATAAAAATAAAAAACTTCTGCCAAGTAAATTTACAGTGCTTCCTCATGCTAAATTCACCAAAAGTAGTTAATTATTGAACTATTTAAATAAAAACCGTTGTGTTCTGATAAATTGCCTGCCATAGGTTAACCATTCAATTTTTATACAATTTAACTAAAAAATATAAAAATTTTCTTAATACGCACCTGATTATTTTTTCGTGTATTTTATTTTCTTGACAATTACAATCTAAATTTAAATTTCAAAATTACATTTAATATGTCAAAGTAAAAATCCAAAAAAAAAAACTATTTTTTAAAGCAAATTGAGATAAATCATTGTAAGGGAATATTTTAAACCTATATTATAGGAAATTGATTACTCCACAGTTCTTAAGATATCTTGAAAAAATAAATATTTTTGGATGTCACCCCTCTCCCTTACACACGGTTTTGATTATTTTGAAATGGTACCATCCTCAAGCCAGACCCAACCATCCAACCAAGTTTCATTAATAAAAGTGGTTCATGAGTTATGCGTGTGACAAAGATTCAGAGAACAGACACACACACACACAGACAAACAGACACATAGACAGACAGACAGACACGGAAAATCTCATTCTAAAACGATCACAAAGCTTTTCGTATCTTCGATATTGCGAGGAAGTAAAATCCAGCTTTGAAATATGTACATTGTTCATTTAAATTTTATGTATAATTTTGGGGCAATTTATATGTTTGTATATCTAAATTTCATATCAGACTAAAAATAACGAATTTTTATCTCGTGTACATGTGCATTATATTCGTATAATTTTACAAAAACAAATTAATACAAATGATAAAACATTAGTGACACATCAAACACATGTTTTTGTTACTCGATACCTACATCAGTTTTTTTAATTCACATCAGAACTTCCAATTGAAGCAAATTTTTATGGTTCACTAAATCGATTTATTGAAATGACATTGTATTGTAGAGAGACTACTTATTTTATTATTAATTAAAAATAATTACAATGAAATTGGAATTGTTTGCAATTGATTTAATTTATATTATTATATATATTGCGACATTTTAAGGAGCGTACAAATTACATTTTTCTATCTCATCAATTGACTTCTTGTCAATGTATTCTAAACATGATTTTTTTATTTCATAAAGAACACGTTGCCGTATAATATTTATAAAATACATACACTTGCAAGGTCATTGGAACTAGTTTACGTAAAAGGTCTTGGGTGTGCTCAGTTTTACTAATGTCTGCAATATTACCGTTTCGAAAATAATTAAAATGTATATTTGTTAAAAAAAAATTAAATTTATTTATTTATTTACCCTTCTCCAAAATCAAAAGGCCAATTTGACCCAAACAACCACTTTGACCGAGAATAGTGCTCAGGTATTTAAAAAAAGAGCAGTACCACAAAGATACAATTTTTTTCATGAAATTTCATTTAAAAATTTTTTTAAGAATGTTGAACACTTCAAAGGTACTTATAATATTTATAAATTAATTTAACATGGTTCAAAGTATACCTCTGAATTTTGATAGGTCTAAAGGTTCCCTAGTTGCGGAATTATAGGCGATCAAAAAAATAACAGATTGTACGCGATGATCAAAAAAATATTTGTGTGCCTCGAAGTTTAATGAAGGTTACGATCTAGCATTTTATAAAATATTTTTAATAGGTACCTAATTTATCGATAGGGTGCTCAATACTTAATCAAGGCTACTACAATCAACCTTTGAATATACGGGTAATATAAGAGCAGTTGAAGTGTTTGCTTAAGATTGAATCGAGTAGTTTTTAGAGATAACTAGAGATAAGAACGTTATCGAAAATACAAGTTGTAACCAAAATGTAATAGATACTAAAAATACATCTATTCTTAGAAAAACACCTTTATTTGCAAAATCGTTAGATTTAAATCGTTTTTTTTATTTACATACCTGTTGAAAATTATTAACCACTTATAAATCAGTATTTAATTTTTATGAAACTTTTTCCTATAATAATTTTAACTTTTGCCTTGAAAAAATTAATAGAATATTGTAGTTATTATTAATAAAATAAACTAATAGTAAGATAAAAATCACAAATTCCATCGACTATAATAACTTGATTTTATTCCACATAAAAATAATTCGTGATAAGAAGAAAAACAAGAAATGCCGGCCGGTGTAGCTAAAACAACCTACGATGTTATGTTTATATCGAATCTTGGACACAAATCCGGTATATCATTCCTTCTATAAACTGTATTATACTATACAATTATACATATATTACATATAGTGTCAGCAAAAATATATTTTATTCATTTTTTTCAATTAACAAATAAACAAAAATAAAGATTATCTCAAATACGATCTTATGAAAATTAAAATTAGGAATATATTTTCAATTATCAAACATAATTAGTACATAATTACGGCCTATTGTATTAAAAATTAATAAATAAGATAACTTTAAGAGATTTCATAGAAGATATTAATTGAATTGATTATATGTTCGGTTATTTTTCGAAATCCGAAGTAACGACAATGAAATCTAAGTTATCTTATTTATTAATTTTTAATAAAATAGGCCCTAATTATGTACTAAGCCGGAATTATGTAAATTAAATTAATCATATTTTGTCACCCCTTCATGTTAATAATAATAGATATCTAACAATAACTTTAAGGGTCGATCCAGACTAACAAGTCGGTCTCGCATCAAACAAATATTCAGTAGACTTGAGTAGTTCACGAACGAACTAGTTCAAAAGAGCGCTCCCACACGAGAACTAGAGGAACTAGTTCGTATGCGCTCCGTTCTTTTAGTTCAATAGTTCCCGATACACTTCAAATACACTGTTCTAAAAATGAGATTGTACGATTTTTATGTTTAATAATTTATGTTTTCAATTCTTTATTACTAATTTGGATTTATTTTACTAAAGATATATTATATTAAATTTTTTTGGTTCACATGAATGCAATATGTCTTTCAAAAGGACGTGATTTTTATACTATTTTATGACAATCATCAAAAAGGAATGTCACAGATTTTAATGAAATTTAAATATATTGCTTATATTACTCTACAGTAAATAATGTTTCAAAATATTCATATATATCGAGGGTTCGATTTAAAAAAAAGAAGATTATTGCAAATATGTATTATATACATTTAAAAATATCGATCTTGTCTATAAATTAATAACGAATTCAAAATTGCAGCAGTTTGCATTTCTATCCAATCCAATATATCTAAATCAATAAATTTTGTCATCGTATAGTTCGGAAAAAAATTCTATGAACTAAAAGAACTAGAAGAACGAACTAGTTCATTAAAGATTACTGAACTATAGGGAGCGCTCTCTGTCATGAACTAAAATGCCCAACTCTAATATTCAGTATAGTTTTACTGTATCGGAGCGTGATTGGACACCGAGACCTGAGCGATACCTATAATGCGAATGATTTCATTGTCTATTGTTTATTTATATTTGATTGGAGCGAGACCGGACCGAGACAAGCTCGATAGTCTGGATCGATCCTAAATATATATTCCACTTTCACCTTTGCAAATTTTATACTCATTTGGTCAAACAATTAATAAAACACGTTTTATTAATGTAACTATGTTAAAAATTATCTCATGAAATATGAGTAGCAAAAAATTATCAAACTACACAAGAAGTCAACAAAAATAATATAAAATAAATAGTTCATGTATTTTTTGCACAAACTATAAAATTAAAATTAAAACTAGGTTGTAAAACATGACGTAGATATACGTAGGTCTAAGTTCATCAAAATACCAATGAGGGAATAAAATAAAAAACAACAACTATCATACTTGTTTCGTGGTAATATATAAATACATTTAACCAACGTTTCGACAAGATCAAATAAGAAAAACTTATATTTCAAAATTTTCAAAATAAATAATTTTGTTGTACCTACTACCTATTTGTTTAGTTAAAAGTAAATAAGTATCTGTATAAATTATATATAATAATATATCATATCAGTTTAAATCTATCCAATGGTATCTAAAAATATCTATTTGGACCTTGGCCATCACTTTTTTCATGATCTTATGTCAAATCTATTTTGATTTTTCCATTATATATATTTCTGCAAATTACCATAACTCTTCCTACATGTAAAACGTGTTAGTGCATTTATTTCAAAACTTTTTTAAAATGAATTCGCGAACACGTGGTTTCAACATAAACTTGTTATTGTTTTCATATTTATCGTTCACGAAAACAAAAAACTATAATTAATAAATACAAAATAGAAAATATGTTTCAAGTAAGAGCACGTGGTTTGCTAACATGCAAAATACTTCACGTAACGGTTTCTAACGAATATAATATCTATATTCATATTAATGTGATTATAATTGCACAAAAAAATAATAAATTTAACTTAATTACAATAAGAAAAAACGTCATATTCACTTACATTTTTAGAAGTTTCCATTATATTTTAGATAAAATAAAACAAAAAATAACTCAACACACAAAATTAATTTACAAAAAACTCATAACACAAAACATGTTTTAAATAAAATAACACACACAAGTACAAATCTTTTACAAGAGAAATAAAATTTCTCTTGAATTCGAAACTCGATAAAATGTACACATAATCGAAATAAAAAAACTTAAAATCTAAGCGAAAATCACAGACAGGCCCGTTCCCCACGACACACAAAATCACACTGAACAATTTTCTTAACAATTAGAGACATAATCTACTGTCATATATTTTTTAAATTTAATACTATCTCAAGGTTGTTAAATATTACATTTTCTATCTTCTCGTGAAGTGGTGGTGTTGTGTACACGCTGTGAACAGTCGTTCAATTCAATAAACCACGTTTGATTAATTGTATATAAAGTATATAACTCATAATATGTATCTACAATCGATCTGGTAGAACATGTAGAACAACAGGCTCAAGCAGACTTTTTTTACTTTCACATTTACATTTGAAAAAAATACTATTGCAAAAAATTATCTACATACAAATTAATAAATTAAAAAACAATTAATTAATTAGTTTCTCATTTGATGTGTAATTTTTAAATGAAAACCCAGAAGGAAAATTAAATTCTTGTATTATTATAGCAGGTTCATTTACATACCCAATAAACTTGTATATCAGTACCGTAATTGAAAATTTTATATGAAGAATAAAATACTTGTTATTTATTGACTGTTTATTGCTTCATTATAATTGAATTTTATGCACAATGCATATTATTTTGTAATGAGACGTTTATTGTTATTTAGTTTAACATTACTAATATTATATTTGTATTGTGAAAACAAATATATTTAAGTTATTCACTGACAATTATTCAGTATAACTCAAATATTTAATTTCACATATTTATCTTTATAAACTAGTTTAAACATAATTACGAAGCAGGAAGACAAAATATAGTATAGGAAAAATTTTAAGTCGAAATGAATTTCAATAAACAAATATTTGAAGTATTTATCTTCCGGATATAAAATTTAATTGTATACAGATACAAACATAAAATTCAATTACTATGTATATAAAAATGTAATCATATTTTAAATTAAAAAACAAATCGTAACTTTTTACAGAGAAAACCACTGTCCAAAACCTAAAAGCCCGTTCACACGGCGCCGTAACGTTTTTTTCACGTACGTCATTTTATATTAGTGTTCACACGACACACGGTCGGCCGTGTGTCGTGTGAACACTCTCATATGAAATGCATTGCCACTATTATGTGCACGGGGAAAAACCCATTACGGGAAAAAACGGAGCCGTGTGAATGGGCTTTTAATACCTATACACCAAGAACCATGCTGAAATTATCGTAAAAACATAAATTCTAGACATATAAATAAAATATGACATGTCTAGAAAATCAAACTGTACTAGAAATAAATTGACGAAATTATCTATAAATTAGCCATAAAATAAATTATTTTGTTTATCAATTTTTATCGTCGTGCTTAAAAATCTCAAGAATTATTCAAACAAAACTTCAAATATTATCCTCAAGTGTTCAGATTTTATTTCGAACAAGATATGAAATTTTGAAGGTTGTTTAGAATGGCGTTCTACATTATTCACAGTTATACTGAAAATTTATGATGCTGAGAAAATTTTGCGTCAATCGTAAAAAAATAATTACATACATATTTCATTAATTTTATTACACGTAATTAAAGATTTTTTCACTTCATTACATTTATGTATGCTACTATTATCTGACACTGAGTTTTTCTAGATTTTTTATGCAAAGAGTAACCCTAAAAATCACCCGTTTGGGGGTCCGCAAATATTTAACTAAGTAGTGTTCTAAATGATATCTTATGATGAGATATGAATCACACTCAAAAATTAAAATGAGCATAGGAATAGTTTCAAAATTATAATATTTGCGGACCCCCAAAAGGGTGAAAAACACCTCTTTTTAGAGTCACTATTTTAAATTATAAAACTTTTTCTATATAACAGTATAAAAATATTACAAAAGTTGGGAAACATTGTCATAGAGCAGCCTCGTATTGAATTGTAACTACACTACGGCAAAATGAACAATTTAAGTACATTCGGAATTTATACGTCAATGTTAATCGTATAAAAGTACTATAAAGTTAGCTATCAGTTTAATATGCGAACAGAGTAATTGAATACTAAAAATTCTTGATCAAGATTCACATTTGTTTGCGTCATTTTTATTACACACTACATACAGTATTCATATGAAGATCAATTTTATGTTTATTGTACTATCTACAGGATATACAAAATAAGATAATTTATATTTTCTTGACAATCTTTAAATGTATCTAACCTTACTTGAGTTTCTGGCTATTACCAAAACTTTTTGAAAGAGCGAAGAGCTTAACAATGCTTGAATGGAATAACAGACCTAAACAAACTGTTCTACCCTTATCAAAATAAATTTCCTTATGTAACAAGAATGTTTTGTTCAAAAACTGGCATCCTCTTCTCTTATTTAATGCGTACTTTTCAATAATAACTTTCAACATTTAATATTTTTTATTATAAGGCAGTTCAAAAGCTAATAAATATATATTTATACGTATATTAACCCAGGTCTACAGAAAAAAAAGTTGTGCAGGGGTTTTAGTATCTTTTTTAGGTAAATGACCATGGTTTTGCTCATCATCTTTTGTTTTCGAAATATTGTTAAAAAACCATTTTTGCAAGTACGCAAAAATTCATATAATATATATCTTAAACATATTTTATGAGCAACGTGACGAAAATCACGCCAAAAGCGAAAGAAAAACAATATTTTTTAGCTAAAATTGCTTGTTTTGTAATATTCAAAACGTTGTAACTTCAACAATTTTGATTCGATTTTGATAAATATTATTATTATGCCAGTTTATATAGCTATTAGTATCAACTTCAACAAATTTAAATTTCGAAAAAATCGAATAAAAATTCACTGAGTTGTGGCCAATTATCGTTGCGCACTGAAAAAGCATATTTCAGTTTATGACAAATGTATCACACAAAAATAAATATTTACAACATCGAAATTACCCTAAAAAAGATACTGAGAACCTTGCATCAAAATGGCTGTTGACCAGTAGCGTAGGAATAGGGTCCGCAAAGCCGCAATGCGGGCGAGCCCCGCACGTAGGGGATCCCCGGAAAGCCAGAAAAAATACGTAGGTATATATATATGCATAAAAAACTAATAATAAAATAAAAATTACACGAATAAATTAATAAAAAATGTATTTAACAAGCACTTTGTCACAATCCCGTCTTAAAGCCCATGGTGTATTTATTTACATTAGTATAGAACTATAGAACATACTGAAAATATGAATTTGGACGAAATAATTTCGGAGTAAAACGAAAAGTGATTTGTAGACAAATTTTGATTAATATAAGTTTTTATTTATACAAATAATAATAAATAACAACAACACAACATTGCATATAATGAAAGTAAGAGACTTAATTTTTTTTTTAATACCGGACCCCTTAGCTACGCCACTGTTGTTGACCACTGTAATAAGACGAGATTGGCTAAAATTCAGACGAAACGATACCGAAACGAGACCACTTGAGGGTTTACGTGACGAGAATATTAAATTTTGACGAGATGAGATCGAGACGATATCAACTTTTTTTCTCGTTGAGAGGCTCGGTTTTATAATAATTTAAAATGATTAATAGCTTATTTATTATTTATTAAACATTTATGATTCTAAGCGCTGACGTCAAATATTTTTATTTCTGGTTTTATATTAATAAAAAGTTTGTTTTTTTTCAAAATAAAAAAACTGGATCAAATTATGCTACTTTTTGTAACGTAATTAAACTTAATAAATAAAATAAAAAACTAATAATAATATTAATTTACTTTTCGGCATTAATCTCTAAAATCAATAATTAAACAAAAAAAAAGATTCGAGACCGAGACGAGACTTGCCTCGTCTCGTGTACAGCTTTAGTATTAATGAACAAACAAGAGTTCACATTTTAATATCATTAAAACGACTGAAAAATATCGACATTAGCAAATAAAATTTACATTTTCAACAAAATAATATTTCGATAAGAAAATCATCCTTAATATATATAAAGCTCAACGTCTCTCTGTCTGTCTGTCTGTCTGTCTGTCTGTCTGTCTGTCTGTCTGTCCGTTAGTTACCTTATCACTCGAGAACCACTTATCCGATTTACGAGTTTTTTTTTTTAATTCATAGGTACGTTCTCTGGCCAGGTTATAGGCTATATTTTTTTTACGTTAGGTAACATAACAACAAAGCAGTGACGATAATAGTAAATCAAGTCGGAAAAAATTTTGCCGTCGGCGCGCTGTTTTGTAATACGCTGCCTAAACCGTTCAATATAGAACAAAATAATGTATTAAAGAATTGTGTAGAATCAAAAGTTCTACAATTAAGTCAGCGACACGATATGTCTAACTTTTATATTTAAGCCACAATAACTGCTTTTATGTTACAAAAAAAACGTAAAATATTTGGGTTTTGTTTACATGGACTTATGACCTGCAAAACATTAATCCTTATCGAAATAAATGATTTCATCGTCATAAGTACTTAATGTAGATATAGTTTGCCATTTACAGCATCCAATTTGGTCGTATAGTTTAGAAAATATCTTAAAATATATTTATAAAGGTAACATTTTAAATGTATGGTGTCGTGCCGCATCGAAGCGATGTACATCAGACTGGATTCGCTTACGTTCGGTAGATATTCGGAGTCCCTCGGCTGACGTTTGAGTTAATTTTGTTTTCAATAATTAACATTTAAATTTAAACAGAACACAAATTATTTGTACTTTTTTCTTCTGATTCGTTTTTGTTAGGTAATTTAGGTATTGATAAATTATTATTACAATAATAACTAATCGTGTTTGTACTTAATTAATTAAACTATATTTTTCAAAAATCCTAAACAATAATTCCGTAGTCTACGCGAGCGAAGCCGCGTGGGCCCAGCTAGTGTGATATAAACGTGACACAAATATTTTACGACCTATATCTTTTTAAGTGCACATAGATACGTATAAAATTATATAATAAAAATCAGTTTATCTCATACAGACGCTATAATTTTATAATCAGAAATCAAACTACATCAGAATACAGAAAAGTTTTATTACACTTTTTTAAGTAAATATTACATAAAGTAAGTGGAACTTTTGGAAATCATACATTTTGTCAAACATAATTAATCAGTGATCTGTAAACTAAAGAATCCTTATTTTAAATACTAATTAACTCAAATCATAAATTCATGTTTAGATAGAAACAGTTTTTGCATGCGATTATTCTAAAATATAATACATAAATAATATATTATAAGGGCGGTAGTCATAAAATTACTCTGGGTTTCTATATAGGTAAGAGCAGCGTTGTTCTTGTCATATACATAAAACCAGCGCCAGCTTCAGGGTGGGGCGAACCAGGGCGACCGCCTGAGGCGCCAGGCCAGGTGGAGCAGTGCACAATGGGGCATAAGTGAGTTTTTTGGTTCAAATCAATGTACAAGCTGTAATTTTTAAGTAATTTTTTTTTTAATCTTTAAATTTTTTGTCGATCTGTTATTGTTAATTAAACAAAAATTCTATGAAAAATCGATTATTTGATAGCTGCTAACAACCAAATCCTTATTCAGTAACCCAGAAATCCTTTAATAAGGTATTTTAAGGCAAGAGTTATAGGTTTATGTTTATTTTTTCAAACTATCTATTTTTCTTAAATATTTTCTTTAAATTCTTGTAAAAATTATTAATTTTTATGAAAATAGTACTAGCACGGAAATCCAATTTCACGACGATATATCTCCGGTTCTATTAGTGGTAGAGTTCAAATTGAGCTCATTTTATTCGTAATGTAGTGTAGTATAAATTAAGATCTTTGATTTTTTTTTTCATCAGAGTCGTTAAAAAATGTATGAGATGATATACTGATTGTGAGATATTAACTATTTTATTTGTTAATTTATCAATTTTAATTTGTTAATTAGAGGGGAAGGGGATCTCGACGGTCTTAGGGCATTTGATTATCTTAAAGTAAATAATGTAAGCTATATTTTTTTTTTTAAGTTGGAGTCTTTAGGATCGCGCCAAGCTGAGACATTAACTATTCAACTTATTTGTGAATTTATCAATTTTAATTTACATTTTTAGGAGGGAGAAAAAAGGAGTTAAATTTGTTCTATACTTTTCCTGTTTAATTCACTGAATCATCAATATAGAAATATGAAATTTGATGGGTGTCTTTTCTTTTTATGTGATGGACGATTTTCAAAATACTTCTATATATTTTTTTTCTTCAAAATTGTTTCAAACTTTCAGTACAAATAGTATTAAATTTAATAAATTATATAAATGTTCATAAAAAGATTACAGCGCGGGCGAAGCCGCTGGTGGCGGGCAGCTAGTATTTATATTAAAAAAAAGATGATTTTTTTCGAACATTACTCAAACGAAGGAATAACAAGCCCTGAATTTTGAATATAAAAATTGTTTAAGAAAATGAAACAAAGCATATGCAAAATTAAAACGTTCGATACACTTTACATTAATTTATTACTACATCGATAAAATAAAAATACAGTCGACAGTTCTTGGACTCCTGAACTATTAGAAGTCTACTACATTCTACAATATTATAACAAATAAGAAATATTAATGCAATAAATCAACCATTGCTTATTTGTTTTAGAAGTTTTCAATTTCAAAAACAAACAACATTACTCATTTCCGGGAATTTAAAGTCATTGAACATGATAAAAGATAACAGGGTACAAAATGATCAAATGCAATTTTAAATATCGGTTAACCATTATCCCATAAAATGTATTATTCACACTGCAAACAAATAATTTTCGACTGTTAATTTCTTTGATTTTTTAAATTAAAAAAATATAGTGTTCTACCGGAAAAATCTATTATATGGCATATTTAAAATAATTTTAAAACTTAATAAAGATACTATGGCACTTAAGATAATTGTATGTGGGGCTCTTAAGAAATTAAGAATTTAGATTACATAAAAACAAAAAACTCTTTCAGAACTGAATTTTAATTATATATTTTCACAAACTGTTGACATAACCAAATACCAAAATTATCAATTAAAATATAGGAATTCTAAACACGTATAAATTTTCTAGAAATTCACACTTAAGCAATAAAATATTTGTAGGCAGTAGTCTAACCACGTCCTCTAAATTCGTATGAAAACTACAAATTATTTAACATGTAAAAGTTTAAAAAAAATTATATACAACAAATTATAACGAACGACCAAGAATATAATATTTTGTTTCACCTTAACGCATCTCTAACTTCCAAGAATTAAAAGATAGTGCACGTATTTTTGTTTAAAAAATCAGGAAAAAGTTAGTTGACAGATGTTTATATTTTTACCTACTCTTCAACATTTTATTCTTATACCAACTCGAAGAATTTAAAAAATATCAATATATTATACTAATTATAGAAAACAATGATAATCTTTGTTCTTGGAAGTCAATCGCATTTCTATGAACACTCGTTGCCCCGGCTCTAGGCGCCAGCAAATCAAGCATCTGTTTACAATGTCGTGTCTAGCATTAACGTTTAGAGGGGTAATGATTTTACTAAAATTCTTTGCGAGTGAAATTTTTCGATAAAAAATTGAGGTGCCGAAATAGTTAGTAGTAGGTATTTTTAACGAATACTAAATGTAAATCTTGGCTTCTGGGTGAAAGCCACGTCGATTTAGTCGTGTTATCGGTCCTGAAGATGTCCACTGCAATGTGTGACGAAACGTTGGCAGATAACATGACCAAATCGACGCGGTTTACACCTAGAAGCCAAGATCCATATCAAGATCACTGCGGAAACCTCGACTTGTATTACTAAATGTATATAGAACTATTAGTTAACAGGTTTTGTACTAAAATTATTTTAAAACGATATTTTCGTCAAAATAAAATATGAGAATTCGAAAATTTGGAAAATATTATATTTTACGACCAAACGCCTAAATTAGTCTTGGGAAATGTGAAATGTTATATAAATTTTTCGCTTATAATTCCTTTTGAATATCATTTTTAAGATGTTAATTAAAAGTACCTATCATCTCATTTCTTCTTCATGAATTATTATCTACTGGCTTAGCCTTTTCAGACAGTTCCTTCGTGGTTGATTGTTACTTGGAGAATGTGTTATGAATGTGAAAGAACTACCTATTTATTTGCAAGTTTTCAATAAAAAGGCAACCACTAGTGTTGTAATAAAGAGGATAGTTTCGTGATAGTGAACAAAATGGTTTTGATTTTCTCGCTCAACTACTATATAAGTAAAATAATAGAGTTTGACATTGACAACAAAAAAACAGCCAAGTAAACAGATTCGTGACTAATGCAATCGTTGTGCGGCACATTGAAGAAACAACAGCACGCTTTACACAAAAGAAAACAGCTCCATGTTATTAATACTGCTCTATTCACATCAGTACAATTAACTATAATACTAATGCACGTACTTATCAACTACAAGTAAACTTGAAATTTAATATTCAAGTATTTCACGTGTAGCATATTATTGATATTATACAGGATGGTCCGGATTGGGATACAGTTATTTTAGGAACTGATTCCTTGGCTCATTGTATGTAAGAAGGGGGAAGGGGGGAGGGTCTATCATCAACACCCTCTGAGCTACAGGATGTTTTAAAAGTTCTTTCAGAGTAGTACTTACAAAAAAAGATTATCTCCTAACTTCCAAAGTAACGTAACTATATAAGTCAGTTTCAAAGGTAATTAACTAATATATTTAAAAAGCCCCCCGGCCCATGCCTGACTACGCTCATGTGTATGACCCTGTGTAAATTAGAATTTTCGCAATTTTGTGTAAAATTGTTATAAATGTAAAATTCAACACATTTTTACAACCAAACAAGAGTTACTCAACTTATTAATAAATCAATCATAAGTTTTGTTAATTCTTGGCATTAATGAAGATGGCGGTATCAATAAAATTAATTCATTTATTTATAACGAGAATTTAAAATATATAAAATATGCAAGACAAGAAATGTTTTTTTTGACCTTTCATCTTCGATGATTTGGCCAGGACTCTTTATGACAAAAATGCTGTTTCATAATAAACCACTAGATACTCTGTAGTTTCAGATTTTAAGCTAAAATTACTGAATATTTTTTAATGTATGTGCTTATCACAATAATAACTTGAAGAAATAATTAATAATTAATGTTTTATTTATTTTTTACATATACCTATAATATTGAAGAAGATCGTCTGTTTTTTATTTGGATCAATATTCAATCTAGTTTCAGAACAGACTTCATGGAAAAGTAAATTGCGTAATTCAATTTTCGCTCGAACAGTTAATTAGTGACGAACGCTGATTTGCTCTTTACATTTTGCAAAACTGTATGTTTTTTATTAAAATATTACGTAACTTGTTTTGAAAATAGCAAAAAACATTTATTTTATATATTTATTAAGTAAATTATTTCACAGATTATTTAAATAAAATACAAAACTACTGCGTATATAGTTATTTCATTGTTCAAATCAATGCAGAAACATAATGAATAAATACTTACAATTAGTACATAATCATTAGTAATAAATAGTATTGATTTAAGGACAAGTTATTCATTAATATCGTAGAGTCAGTGGTGTCGCTAGTGGGGGGGGGAGGGGACACTCGGGAGGAAATCGAGTGTCACCCCCCTGCCAAAAGAAGTCAATCGGTTTTATTTTTTACACATTAGGCGAGTGTCATTCCTATGATTTTTTAACGACAAAAAAATATCTATTTTTTTTAAATAAATTGGATGGTTATCACACACCTTATAAACTTTCAATGACCAAAATAATTGTTTTACACATTTTACTCGCTGGAAGCTTAAAATAACCAAAAAATAAGGTAAATAGGATTTATTTTTTAACATATTACATAGGTGGCACTCCATTGAGGGTGACACCCGGGGCGGTTCGCCCCCCTTAACGACGCCACTGCGTAGACTACGTAGACAATAACTATGTACAATATTGACATGTTTATTTATAGTAATGCATATTATTTGGGAACAATATAAGTTTTTCATTTTTTATTCATTGAATAAAATAAAATAAACATCAGGATTTTTAGCGTTGCAAAAAATGCTTCATATTTTAATGCCATTTCCCCTACATATAATACTACTGATGTGTATATAAGTACACAACTACACACATATGTATGTGTAAAGACTGTAAACGTGTAGATGAAGTATCTATATTTAATTCAAATGAAAAAAACTGTCACCATATGCACACAAGTCATTTAAACTATATGTTCCAAATCATACATAAAATAATATTATACGTACCCTACTAATTTTTCGCACTCTATTGTTTCTTGACACAGGTCGATTTAAAGAAACACGTGACATTGTTGTTAAATAATAATATTAATTACACCATTTAAATAAAACACACATTAAACAAACTGAATCTCACTTAACATCAAACTGTTTGGACTGATTATAAATAAAATCTGCAGGTTCTACAAAACACATACAATATTCCATTTTACATCAAGATTCGACAAAGCTGTACGTATGTGTAAACAAGATAATACAATTAATTAAATTTATAATATACCTCTTGTGAGTGTTAAATAATTCACTGTAATTTAAAATATCATAAGACGTGAAAACTATTTCTTTAACAATTGGTTTATCAATCAGTGTATTTATTTCATGAACATAACCACAAAAACTCACATTATAATTTCGTTCAAAAAAAGGTTAGCGTGTCTGCTTTGTTGGAAATTTTGTACTGATTTTTGTCACGAACTTTGATGTTCATAAATTATTTTATTTGTAGTCTGAAGACACAAAAAGATCATTCATGATGCACTGACCGACGTAGTAACTGAAAATATAGTATTTTGTTTAGGTTATAAGTTGGGTAGAATTCTGTAAGTACTATGTGTGTTATACAGTGTGTCATGGCCAGTGGCGGCCTGTCAAGAACGGTGCATCCGATACATTCTATTTTTTATGTACATAGGTATATTCACTTCTCGGTTTTTACTTTCTATAATATTACGATTGCAAGGTTATTGATTTAAAAAGAGAATATGTATATAAATATTAATAAATATTTTAATAATTCATGTATCAAGTTCATTGCCTCATTAGTGATTATTATTTTTAATAAAACCATCGTCTTTTGTTTAACATTTTCAACTGTTTGGATAAAATAAGAAAAAAGTGAAAGTTTTGAACGGCTTTATATTTATTAGCATTAATAATATTCATTTTGTAATAATTTATGCAATTTAAAAAATCTCATGAAATATTTTTTTAAGAAATACAAATCTGTATAATCTCTACCTGTACGTAATAATATAAAATTAATTACTTGCACTCAATTTTTTTTAAATATCTTTATTCTTCATTCATAAAAAGATTGTCATTTGCTAAATTTTACGTTAGATGGATAAACAAAAAACACCAAAATATTTTTGATTTCAAGACAGATTAAAAATAGATACTTAAAACATTAACATTAAATATTCTTCCAAATAACAAAAGAGCATTTAACCTATTAACAATATGTATGTACACAGACAAATATCATAAAATACGTCATATTTTTTTTTTTTTTACTTTTATTTATACAAACAGAAATATAAAACTCTTACATCAAATTAAATAATTACAGCAAAAAAATCACAAACACAAAGATAACAAGAGTACTTTTTGTTGATCTTTGCCCCATACATAAATGAACACTTAAAATTATTTAATGTCGCCAAATGAATCATTTATCTCTGTTGAACTGTTGAGTTTATTTCGATCAAATTTAATTACATTCAATATCGTCAGATGATATTTTTTATTATCTTGTTTTTTAAAAATATAGAACATTTACGCAAACACACATAATATTATTATTTATGTAATGTTTTATTATTGACTGATTTATTATCAGTAGATTTACACGTAATGATTCGTAAAGGGGGGTCTGTGATCTCTCGGGGTGATTATTTATTGACTTAATCTGCTACAATTGTCAACAATCATACATTTCTGTCATTTATGTTTGTGAAGTATTAAATCATATCTTAATATTATTATTAACCCATTTGGGCCTGCCATAATTTTTTTCAATTTTAAATTTTCTTAACTAAAACCTGTTAAATAATCAAATATGATAAATTTATTTTAACAATACTTTTGTAGCTTTGCCTCACTCAGGGACGTGTTCAAATGCGTTAAGGTAAATAAGGAAGCGTTCAATTATTATGGAAGCATAATTCCATCGATTTCAAATCCCCACCTTTACAAGAAAAAATACCCGCTCCCCTTATAAGTCAGTAAAAGTTAGAAAAAAAATGACGCCCACTCCTTAAGCCTGCTTAAGTAATACTTGAACACCCCCTATACTAAGATAAATGAAAATCCGAACCGCAATGATTATTATTCAAAAATTATATCTCTATATACTCTAACCAGTTCCAGAGCCGGCCTTAGAAAGTTTGGCACCCTGGGCGAGATTTATTTTTCCGCACTCTCTCTCTCTAAAAAAATGTTAAAAAATCACTGAAAATGTCAATTAAAATTGATAAATTAACAAATAAATTGAATAGTTAATATCTCAGCTAATACCTTATTAAAAGTTTTCTGGGTTGTTGAATAATGATTTGTTAGTTAGCAGCTATCAAATAATCGATTTTTCTTTGATTTTTTTAAAATTAACATTGTTTATATTTTTTGCTTAATCGTGTTTAACAGATCGACAAAAAATTTAAAGATTAAAAAAAATGTTTACTTAAAAATTACAGCCTGTACACTGATTTGAACCACAAAAGTCACTTATGCCCCATTGTGCGCCGCCCCACCTGACCTGGTGCCCCGGGCGGTTGTCCTGGTTTGCCCCCCCACCCCAAAGCCGGCGCTGACCAGTTCGTTCTGGTGCTATATTTGATATATTCTTAATGATAAATTATATCTATAGATAAGTATCCTTCATATAATAATCTTTTCAAAATACATATATTTTACTTAATTGAAAATCTTCCACTTTTTACAGCTCCTTCATGTTGGCTTTATAAGCTTTATTAAATATCTTATTATCAGCTCATTCAATAATACATAATAGGTGTATTAAATTGTATTTTTCTAAATATAAAAATATATTTAATTTCATAAGATATGCATTGTATATTTAATACCTTTATGTACTATAGATCATAAAATGAATACACGCTGCCTATTTTTATATAAAAATAAAAACTTATATAGTATGTATATTTCTGAAGTATAGCCAATGTAAAACCTTATCGTATTTTTGCATGTATTAATCATCTTCTCGAACCAAAGTCATTTCAACAATATTTCAGGGCTAGTTTTGATAAGAAATATAACCTTGATACATACTTGATAATTTTAATCAAATCTGCCGATATCAAACTCCATTTCCACTATTTCTAAAACAGTTTTGTTGTTACCTACTCTTATTTTACATATTATGTATGTACTTTATAATATTTAGTTTTTTACGATATTGCTATTCAATATTTTCACATTTTTGTAGAAATGTAAGAACAATAAATAAAATAAAATTTATGATTTCAATCAGATCATTACAATACTAACTTTCAATAAACTTTTGAATACTAAACTCTGATTGGTAGATTTGAAGATTCACAAGTCTCTTAGAAATAAAAGTCTGGTGAAACTGGGGGTTAGTGAAAAAAATATTATATTTTTTCTGGAAGCTTCTAAAAAAGAAATTGTAAACGAAATCGCAAAATACAAAACATATAAAATAGAAAATATGATTAATGTTTGACATCGTGATGAAGAATTGGAAGAAAATGTTTAATAATGCATCCAGAGCACGCCAAGAAGGATTCAGGCTGTGACGCCAAAGGAAATGTTTATACATCTACGTAATAGTTTCTTTTTAATCACAAAATAATACCAACCTAATTTATCTTACAACTATATAGTTAATATTTTATCCCCTATTTAAAAATAATTTAGCTATTCATTTTTTAAAACGAATTGATTATCACTACTTTTATTTACCTTATCAATTTTCCAAATCAAAAAATAACTAGTTCAGCCTAAACAGTTGATAAGGCAAATTTAAATGGTTATACGTTTAATATAAACAATCGCATAGTTTCAGAATACTTTGCTTACACTCAGAAGCCCAATCGATATTTAAATAAAATATTGAATCCTATTTTAATCAGATTTCTTTTGTATACAATTATCGAACGATTATGTAAAGTTCAACTGATGATAAATTAAAAGGTAGATACAAATCCTCAAGCTTGTTCTACCAATTAGGATAATTAACGTTCAATCCAACATAGCAACGAAGCAATTGTTGCACTTAACAAAATAAAAATGCATTGAACAAATCCCTGGATAGGTCGATATGTAGGTCACATATATGTCAGTAAGAGACAATGTGAGATCATTTTGTCTCTGTTTGATCAATACAATGCTAGTGTTTGCAGCATCAAGTTTGTTGGACTTTTTAATTGAATATAAAATGAATTTATTTTATTTCATCAAAAATCAGTTCAACGAACATATTTAACTTTTATCCATTTGATTAATTTAAAAATAATATCAATAATATCTATATTATTGCTTTTTAAAGTTTTAATATTATATTCTCTTCCGATGAAATATCTCCCCCCCCCCTCCCCCCTCCTCTCTGGCCAAAATATTGACTGCACTTTTTTATAAAACTATTATACGCCAAAATTAATAAATCAATTTTCCTACATTTAATATATTCTTATCCTATAAATTTAGACAACGTTGGAATGGAAGATTACTGATTTTACCTCTAGAAAATCTAGTCACTTTAATAAATCAATGAAATGTTTAATTTTTCTATCCAAAATCCCCCCACTTCCTGAATTCAGTACTGCTATAATATCAGATAGTATATAGTCCAGTAATTTTAGATATTAATTAGCTGATTTTTTGTATACAACGTGTAAAAAGTTCCCAACGATATCGTGCCGGCGTTGCGAGATATTGAAGGTCTAATGTCGCGAAAAACGGTTATTTGCAAATATCTCGCTTCCTATGACTCGGAGGTCAATGGGGGCTATTATATAAATGGTGTATTATCAAATTCTTAAGAAAAAAGGTTACTCCATTTTTTTTAAATAACCGTTTTCGAAGTAGAGCGTAGAGAAAGTATGGCTATATATATTCGCATACGGTATGATGTACTCTATATAGTATAATACTCTAATAGTATAATCATTTTATTTTTATAAACCTAAAAACAAATGCATGTATTAATCGAATATCACGGCAGAAACAATAGGTACCTACATAATATGTATGTAAAAGTATTTAGGTCAAATTATCATCTCTATGTGGACAACCTTAAACACGCTAGGAGCTAAGAATAATGTCACAGGAAAACTCGGTATGTTTGCTATTTTCATTATACAGCCTTTTCACGAACTATTAAATCATGCTAACCAAGCTCAGATGTTGGTCACTACGTGTGTAACGCTACGGTTAACGATTTAATTAAACTTCATTTAGTTTGTTGCAAACAATTTAAGGACCTCAAGGCTATCTTTGTATTATCAGAGTCTCAATATATAAGCATCATACTGTGTGATATAAATATATATTTAATTAGGTATAGTGAATGTGCGTGCGACTGGATCCTCTAATTATAGTAATATCACAACTGACGTTGATTATTATCTTTTCATTTTTATACATTTTTATTAGAAGATATCAATTTGATATTTCTTTAATACGGGCCTTCTATAAACCAATTATGATATAGCCTACATTACTTCTAGGGTCTTAGGCTTTCGAACAGTGAAAGTCCTATCAAAATCGGTTCAATAGTTTTCGTAATTAGTATTGTAATACGATTAAATTTAAATTACATCAATTTATTTTGATTAAAATTAACTCAAAAAAAATTATTAGATTTTTAGTTTCATATACATTTTATAAGTAACTTTAAAATATATCAATTTATCGTCGATGGTATATATTTATTTAATCTTTTGTAGAGCAACAAAATGGATAAAAATCGACAGATCCAGAATTCCAATTTCTTCAAACTAATGTAGCCATTTATTTTTAGTTGTAGCAGGCACTGAATTAATCGTAACATACATACAATAAATGACATGTACACATAAATCTAAAACATTCGTCCTTGGTGAATCTACTCAGGGGTAAATTACAACATTTCTCTACATAAATTCATATTTTATACACGTTGAATGCATTGTATATAATGATATTAAATACTGCACGAACATAACAATTATATACGTAATCAACAGCTGCTATGGACACTAGGCGTTTATATGTGTTTATATGTGTATACAAAAAGGACCTTATAATATTCATTTTAATAATTGTTAGTAATAAATTATATTGTGTCGTATTACAGTATTAAATATTATATTTAGTCATAGAACAATTAGAAAATTTACTACATTGTTTTATTTAATTCTATATCATTCTATGATATTTTTATTTCTTAAAAAGTGAGCAATATTTGAAGATAATAATTAAAGAAAAAGTCCTCAAGTCATGTTATGCTTTCTATTTAAAATTTATTTAATATTATTATGATTACTTAGAATTAATCTACCGTGTTTTGGAAATGGGCCAAAAAATAAACTAGATTTTTTTAAATTAGACGTTCAAAAATAAAAGTCTCTTAAAATTAAAATTCTATGCTCGCGAGCCGCTACTGAGTTTTCTCTCACGAACACGACTTGTACAGAATATCAACCCCGGTTTATATTTGTGCATCCTTTTATGTTTGACAGTTGAGTTCATTGTGATCTCGGACTGGTTTTGTTGGCTTTATTAAATCGAGACCTCTTCATCTAATCTTAAATAGTATCCTACATTGGACATTTTAGTCATTTTACTGTAAAATAATAAGAATGACTTATATATACTATTAAAATATGGCGCTGAAAATCAGCTGATTATGATTTGTGACGTCACCCAGGTGCACTAATCAATATAATAGCATTGTGAGTGTATTTATACGTGTGTTTAATCTACGCAAATGTAAGTACACCAGTTGTCAAACGTGGTAAAAGTTTACTATAGTTGTGTGGCGCCATCTATGCGTGATTTACTGAACGTTGTTAATGATTTTACTGATTTTACTGCTTTTTATGGTTTGTAACAATGCAGAAATAATAAATCGTTAACAGAAACGACTGAATTATTTATTTAATATTGGCTGGTATATTTAACTCCTATTCGATAATTGATGTATTGTTCGTATCATTTATTATTATTTTAGAATTAGATAAACAAACCCACGGTTCTTTTTAGACAACCCTGACTAAAATAAAATACATTTTAAATGATTCGGCGTTTAATTAATATCTATCTATTCTTCTTGGTCAATAAACTTTTCTTGTTAGTTAATGATAAAACGTCATGATGTAAAACTGTATGTTAATTATTTGTGCTATAAATATAAATTATAGTATTACGAAGTGCCACAAAGTTTCTTCTTGAAGGTAAGATTTAGTTTTATTCATTAGAAAAACATTAATTTATACGGGATTGATTTTAATGATACTTATTAAATGTAAAATTAAAGTCCATAAACTCACTATGAACATAGACTATAAGACTCATTGTCCCCATTTCCCCATATGTTGTTGCGGGCCCCCGGGCCAGGATTTTCAACGAGCCGCCTCCTGCTAAGAAACCTTATACATTTTTTTTGACGATGACCAAAAAAAAAACTTGTTGACTTTCCGTGTTGGGCCCCCCTTAGCTGTGGTCCAACAGGCTAGAGTCCTGTCACCCCTCCCCCCACCTCTTGCGGGGTCATGATAAGAGTATATACACACGTATTTAGAATAAAATAATAAATTAACTTATTGTTAGCTAGGAAAATCTCTGGTGCCCCCTTATCTTCTGTGCCAAAGCTGAAAGGTATTTTAGATAAAAACTATGTCGATCTCTATATTCCTAATCATTCTGTACAGTGTCGGTTCGGTATAACAGCCAAATAACAATACTTATAAAAAATATATTTCCAAACAATCTCTAAAATTATTTTATACTTTATTTGTTAATTAAATATGCAGTATCTAATACAATATTTTTTTCTTATTTACTCAAATTTTTTATAATTCTTAGAGCCGGTCCTGCATGTATGCATGTATGTATTGATTTTTTTTGCTTGTGAGAGACTTGTATTGTTTATAATTAAGTTGTTTTTAAATATAAATTTTCAACCAACAAATTGTATTAAATATCTTATGAAAATGTACCGCTATAAAAATTCCTTACGCTACCTCTGTAAAATTTAACACAGTAACCCCACCCTATACGTTCGTGTATATTTCGATTTCGAAAACACGTTTATAAATATAATTCTACACATATTTGCCTATAGGCAGTGTGTTATGTTGGTTTGTCAATATGAATTTTATTAAATACACAAATCTTTTTATTTACTGTTCAAAACAAAACGTTTTTTAAATTAAAACGGTAATAAATACTAAAACAAATTATATTATTTTTATAATCTGTGACTTGAACCACTGTTGAGGTCAGAAAATGTAAGTTATCAAATAAATAATATTATCTTACATAAATAATTTCATTATTATAATAAATATTTCGTTGAATTATTATAAACTATGTAGAATATAAGCCATTTTATTATTGTACCTGAGCTTCAAGGACGAATCCCGGGATAGTTTATAACGGTATAATAATTAACCTTCTCCAACTAACAATATAAAGTTTTGCGGCTGATATAATAATAAGTTGTATGTTTTATAATGTACATATACATACTATCAAATATTGTTTAATACATGATACTATATTTAATATATAAAAAGTACAGCATCCTCCGTCACTGGACCGTTCTATTGACCTACTTACATAAATTGAATATGCATGTACGCAGTCGTATATGCTATTCGTATGCAGTTGCAATCACTAGTATCACCATAGCGAATTTAAAGAACAATAAAATTCAGGATTATTTAAAAAAGGATATATCAAAATTAAAATAAATTAATATAAATTAATACTATATCTATTATTTCTGTCGGTACCCCAAGTTCAATAGTACGGTATTATCTACCAATTTAATATTCTATATTATAAAGGGGCTAGCAAATTTGCTAGCTAGCAAGCATTTTCAAATTGGGTATTAATTATGTGATAGTATCTATGGATTAGCTATGGAACTTAGAGCAGTGATACTGTAATTATACTTATTGTAACACAGTTGGCGACTCTAACCGTACAAAATAATTTTCATAATAACGCCACTGTTTTAATACCGTTGGTGTTTACATACAAAACTTGTCAAACACTTCATGAAACTTAAGAAGAACTGTCAGATAGGTTAGAAGCCCCATTTGAATGTGTTTGCTAGCTAGAAAATTTTGCTAGTTCGTTTATAATACCAGACATTAGTCTCCTTTAACGTTAAATACTTCTTTACAAAATATGCGTTATAAAAACATAGTGAACAACAATTAAAAATCCCTTTCATTAAATAAATTTTGCTGGGTTCTGTTAATAATACGACAGTTAGTTAAAGGAGCATTTAGTTAAACTTGGGAATACCGGTTTTATAAGCCATATATTATCATGTTAAATGTATTTTTTATTAATATTAAAATATTACAGAAATACTTATATTTCATACAAATAAATCAATATTATGGCAACAAACAATCAAATGGATATATTGGTAGAAATTCCAGATGAGGACTTAGCTAAATTAATGGAATTATATAAACAAAACTGGCCACATTGGATAATTCCATATAACCACATTAAAGTTTATTCAAACTGGAAAATAAAATACAAACAAAATATACGATTCTATTGCCCAGAAGGGAAATGGAACGATGGGGCTTTCGTTGTTATATCAGAGGTAAATAATATAAATAATACAATTAATAATATATCGATTTTAACTCTACTGAATTATTATATTTTTGATGAATAATCTGACATACAGTTAGTACAGACACATTAAACTTTAATCATCTGCTGTGGATAAATAGGTACTGAAATGTAACCTTATTGAATTGAAAATAATTCATCATTCAATAAATAATAGAACACGAACATAAAATAAATTCCCATTGTACTTCTGAATCCACTCAATTACTCTAGATGTATCTATATTTATGTATGGTATATACACAAACTAGAACATATAACACTCATACAAACCTCCCTCAATTACTATTACATGATACCCCAATTTTAAAATTCACTTGAACGTCTAGACAGAAATAATCTTGAATGAGACAGCGCATCATTTTCAGGATCCCAAATACATACTGTTTATGTGTAGTTTGGAAAGTGGCCAAAATAGACTCCTTAATGCATTGAAAACCACAGACCAGATAAATTGGAATCAGTTACCTTCCTTTGCGTTTATCAATAAAGACCATTATAACATGTTGTTAGAGTTGATCAGACACCACGGCTTAAAACCATCACTGGACCTGGAAAGTTATATTTTATGGTTGCCAATGGAAAAGGTTCTTTCTTTTAAAATAGAGTAAGTCTAATATTTATGCACTTGTGTAATTTTATTAATTGTAAAAAATATATGGAACGTCTTAATTTGAGTATTTTATAAAAGATCGTTGTATTTGCCACGTTTGTTGTGCTCGTCTTGTTCTCACAATGAATTTGAATGTGGCAACGGCTGTTTATTTGTTAATATTTTATAAATTGATGAGAAATGATAAAATTACAAGACAAAAGCAACGGAAACTGCGGTATCATCCCCTAAAGTTAGATAAACAGAAATATAATATACTACAATTCTACAATAGTATAAGAATACTATAATACAATCACCATGTCTCCACTGAACACAGCGAACAAATTATTCCTTTTGAGTAAATACGATTTATCGATGCTTCGTGGAATAAGTTTGACGTATTCTTTCTGTTCGAAGAAAATTCAAATATTTCTCTGCGGACTCGATCCGTTCGGAGTAAATTTTCATGTTTAGATGTAAAAATAAAAAAAGGTTTACAATTTATTAAAAAAAACTATAATTTTCCCGCAGTTTCGCTCGCGTGTATTTCAAAATTAGCGAATGTCCGTGCGATTGGTTCTTCTAAAATGTAGGCATTATATCCCTACTGCAGAGACGTGAACGAGCTCTAAAGATATCGATAAATCGGCAAAAATAGCATTAATAAAGAAATTACTTAATAAAATATAACGAAAATTTTATATAAAATTATTCCAAATATTTTTGACGTGAAAAATGAAACATTTTTACGTATACTGAAACATATAATTTACAGAATTCCAGATGGATATTACTTTTCTGCGTTAGAGACATCTCACGTCAATTCTATCTACTCCGTGTGGCCTCATAAACAGGACCTTCCTTCTTCCTACCTCGCTAACATGATTACATTCAATGAAGGGGTAGGTTTATTCTCAAAAGACAATGACATATTATGCTCTTACATCATGCGAAACGAATATGGAATGCTAGCAACGTTGCAAACCTCTGAGCACTGTAAAAGAAAAGGATTCGCAACTTTAGTTGTCAAATACATTTGTAAACAATTAGCTGAAAGAGGTTGTGACAGTTTTGCAGTTACACTTGTTAAAAACGAAGTATCGAAAACAATGTTTGAAAAAATTGGATTTGAGGAAATTGGATTTGTAAATTGGATGAAAACGGATTATTTATAGCGAAGAATATTAATTTATAAATATTAGGTAACCCGCCCATATCAAAAATAAAAATTGTTTCATAAAATAATAAATTTACATACTTATAATATAAAAATAAACTAAATATAATTATTCTTATTTATGTATGTAAACCCACATTCTACGTCACTGAAAATTAATCAACAAAGTATGTATTTATAAAGTGCACGACAATTACATATTTTAACCTACCTACTTTATACTGCAGGAAAATTAGCAGAATACTTTATCACATTAATATAATAATACGCGTCAAAAGAAACGCATTAAAACTTAAAAAAAACTGTGTAATCTAATTTATACATTCAAGAAAATCGAATAATAATTTAAATTGAAAAGAATCAAAAATCAATACTGCTACACGTTTATGACGATGGATAACAATAGTGACGATATTTTACAAGAAATTCCCAACGAGGACTTATTAAGACTAAAGTTGCTGTATAAAAAGGATTGGCCGTATTGGATTATGACATATTATCATATAGAAGAATTTACGAGAATGAAATTAGAATATGGGACACCAATCCGTTTTTATAGCATAGATGGGAACTGGGATGACGGTTCTTTCATAGCTATGATTGAGGTAAACATCATTTTTATAAATTACATTTTACTCTAATAAACTAAATAATAATCGGCTTTACACATTTTACGTACAGCCTAACACCGTGTAAAAAAAGATATGATATATGTACGTAAATAAAACGGGGGATTGGTTCCAAAGGCTAAAAAAACGTAAAAAGAATTTTTACAAACTTCAACGGATATTTTTTCTCAAAATTAAAAAAGAGAGAAATAAAATGAAATTCGTAAAAACAAATCAATACGCGTGAAATAAAAATTTAATATTATCGACCGTGCTATTTCAAAATCGTATATGGCAGTTCTCTTGGAGTTTGTTACCCATTACCCTATTCGTAAGTCCTTGCTAGCTAGCAAATTTTGTTAGCTCGTTTATAATACCAGTTATTAATTATTAAAAAGTTGGTGTATTTTTAGCATTTATTTAACTTTTTCCCCAAAGTCATTACCTTTATACCGTCCTTGTTTGTTAGAAATATCTAAATTTACTCACAATCAGTCAATATTTCATTTAATATCTTTAAAAATATTATCTAATAATTTATATTTTTCATTAAATGTTTCAGTACAATAAAGAAAAGCAAGGAATTACGTTAGGCTCTTTAGATGTTCGTTGTGAAAGATTATTCAAAGCCTTAAAACAATCAAAAAAGATACAATGGAACAATCTACCGTTTCTTAACGCTATACACAAAGATCATTATAAATATGTATTGGATGCTGCCACGTATCATAATTTAGAAATAAAAACACATTGTTCAACAAACTATTATTGGTTACCATCTGAAGAAGCTCTTAAATTTAACAATACGTGAGTCAACAAAATTTTTAAATAATTCATATCAAGTGATATTAAATATAAAAAAATATAAAACTTCTTAAAACATTTGTAATTTATTAACCTAAGTTCTAATTAATAGTTTTTACTTTTTTGTTTTCAACAAAATCTAACGAAACGACTGATTTTTGAGAATATTTCATATCTTCTTCGTGTTGATTCTCTTGAACAGTAGCGTAACCAGCGGGAGTGGAGGTGTAGAGTCCCCCTTCTACAATGTTGGGGCCGAATGTTTATACCATATAATATATATGTAATATGTCAATCCCCCCCCCCTAAATAAAATCCTAGTTACGCCACTGCTCTTAAGAAATATTACGTCGCACGTAAATCAATACTGACAATAAGAAGATGTAGTATACATATGTGCATATACCATGTATATCACATATTATAATACCAACTAATTTGTAAATATTTATTTATTTTAGAGCTCCACAAGGCACATACTTCTCTACGTTAGATTGTAGCCATGTAGATTTGATCAACTCAAATTGGCCTTACATGGAAACTATATCACGTCAATTTGTAGCTAACCAAATTAAGTGTAATCTAAATCTAGGATTGTTCCTTAAAAGTACAGGAGAATTAGTATGTTGGGGTATTCGTAACTACTGTGGAGCATTATCTATGGTACATACATTAAGTGAACATCGACGTAAAGGTTATGCAGAGGCTGTATCAAAAGAACTTTGTAAGAATTTTGCAGAACATGGATACGATACAGTTGTAACAATTGTAACTAACAATGAAATATCTAAGAGTTTGTACAAAAAACTAGGATTTAAATTAGTGAATTACGTGTCTTGGTTAAAAGTGATTTATCAATAATTATGATGTGTGGAAACATAAGATACCTACTGAACAAAAAACGATTATCCCTCGTTGACAACTTGCTGATTTTTGGTGTCAATAAATTCAAATACGTATCTTACATTTAACTCACTTTTAACGATTTAAAAAACATCAATTTATTGAAATGTTTGTTAGGTAAATCTTAATTACAATTATATAGATTTTTTTAAATAACTACAAATCTCTGTTAATATTATATTTTTTGTCGCATACATAATGCCTTGACTGAAAATTCGCTATCAATGAAATCATAATTCAATAACAAAACTGTTGTTGTGAAATGCAAAAGGTATAAGAATTAGGGATGAGCAATTTAGTTAAATTAAATTAATACAAATTAAAACGAATACTTAGTTAATCCACTTACTAAAAATGTAAAATTTATGAATGTGTAAATTAAGAAACCAGAATAGCAATAAGTAAATATCATAACTTAGAGCCACTAATGATTTTACAGTGCATACAAACTGATTTGAAATAAAGAATAAAATATATATATAAATATGCACGCTACTGAGTTTTATGTAAAAACGCATTGTCAATGTTTATTTTGATACCCGTTTTTAGTAAATAAATAAAAAGATTTGTGTATAAATGTTGAACGTATTGTTCTTTTAGATCTTAGAATATTCATTTACAACAATAAGGAACAACTAGTGTGACATAATATAATAAATAATATATAAGTAATCTTACAATTAGTTATTTTATTATACAAAATATATTGAATCTGCAATATTTATATTAAAATAAAGTATGTATGGTATTTAAAAATTTTGTTATTTTTAAATGATTCATCCAAAACTATATATTTTTAACAGAAAAAATATGGATGCTTTGAAAGACGATATCCTGCAAGAAATACCTGACGAAGACATTCCAAAGTTAAGAGAACTTTACAAAATAAACTGGCCTTATTGGATAATAACTTACAATCATTTAGAAATTCAGTTTAGTTGGAAGACAGAACATAAGAAGAATATCAAATTTTATTCTCCTGAAGGAAAATGGAATGATGGGACATTCATTTCAATACTACAGGTATTAAACAGTTTTAACACCAATATCTCTAAAGTTGTCTACGAGGTGCCATATAATTATGAATTTACTCGGGGTTTTAGAACAGTGGTAATAAATGGTTAGTAATGTAAATTTTATGCATTTTATGAGGTACACATACCACCACTACTTTTAGATTGTCATTCATTCATCAGAGTGTCCACTGGTTTTTGGAAATAAAATTCCCTGACTTTTCCCTGACTTCCCTGGAGCAAGAATATGCAGAAATAATATTTGAGACCTTTTTTTTGGTCATAACTTGAAAATTTTACACTTGTTACTTACTTTCAATTCAATGACCTTTTTCTTTTTTTCCCTGACTTTCTAAAAAAATATAATAAATTCCCTGACTTTTCAGAATTTTAGAGAAATTCCCTGACTTTTCCTGACTACTTTAGGCTTCCCTGACTTTCCAGAAAGTGGACACCCTGTTCATATAAACCATATTATATCTGTCAGTGGGCTATCATTTATATTTGATACCCCGCAGATAACATTAGTTTAGCTTTTGCTCTAGAGTAAATTCTTTATAATACCGGACATTAAGCTTACATTTAGATAAACAATGTATGGTTTGTGGAGCTTCACACGAGACAAGCAAGTATTGGTATTTTGTCTCATCTCAGTTTACAAGCGACAATTTCGTCTCTTAAAAATATAAACCGTCTTGTACATATCTATTAAACTTATTTCAATTATTTTCAGAATGACTATAAGAAAATTCGAATCACATTAGGTACTCTACAAGACAGTGGAGAAAGACTATTTAAAGCATTGACAGAATCCAAAATAATCGAATGGGAAAAATTACCTTTTCTAAATATCATAAATAAAAATGATTACAAATCTGTATTGGATGCCATAACTTACCACGGTTTAGAATTAAGCATGTTAGCAACTGGTGTTTATCTCTGGCTTCCAGCTGAAGAAGCCCTCAAATTCGAGGTGGTGTAAGTATAATATCATAAATTATGTAGTAGGTTATTTGTAGCTATGTAAGTTCCATAAATGCTAGAATTCCGTATATGTCCTTAAAAAATTACATATTTTGTAAAAGTATTATCATTCTAGAATACCGCCTGGAACATATTTAGCTCCTTTAAATATATCAAATGTTGACCTAGTGAATTCAGTTTGGCCTTACAGAGGAAATTGGTCTCATGCATATTTAACAGATATAGTAAAGTACAACGATACCTTGGGACTATTTCTCCAAGAAACGGGAGAACTAGTGTCTTGGGTAATGCGCACCGACTATGCAACAATGGCCATCCTTCATACCATTGAAAAATACACTCGTAAAGGATACGCAACGTTTGTTATAAAAGCCATGAGTAAAAAACTTGCTTCTAAAAGAATCGACTCGGTTGTTACGATAATGGTCGATAACAGCGTTTCAAAAAAAATATTTAAAAAAATTGGATTTAAAAAAATAAATTACACATGTTGGATACACACTACTCTATAAAATATTTGATACATAAAATAGGTGGCCTACTAGAGAAACCTTTGAAGATATCAGAAAATACCATTTTACAAAGGAATTACTCTAATATATGACGTAAATTTTCAAAATCATACTTCCACAGACATTATTGTTTCAGTGCACCTCCCGGTACATATTTTAAAAGATTGGATGTTTCTAATACCGAGCTAGTTAACTCAATATGGCCACATAGAGGAAATGGTTGGTCGTATGATTACTTATCAAATCTTATCAAACTCAACATGAGTTTAGGAATCTTCATACAAGAAACCGATGAACTAGTATCTTGGGGCATGTTAAATGACTACGGGATGTTATCGATTGTCCAAACTGTGGAGAGCCACCAACGAAAGGGATATGCCACAATAATATCCAAAGCTATTAGCAGAAAATTTGCCGAAGTTGGTAGGAGTACAGTTGTTACAATCATGGTTCATAATGTTGCATCTAAAACAATGTATAAGAAAATGGGGTTCAAGAATGTAAACTATGTGTGCTGGATGCAGTTATGTAAACAGTAGATATTATAGTTTCTTTAATTATAACAAATATAGATTTTAAATTTATATACATACTCTCAAAATGGCGTCTCAATTAAATAAATGGAGTATTGTAAAATATCTACATATTACAATTTAATTCCACTGTAAAATAATAAATAACTGTATTCTTAATTTAATAATAAATTAATCAAATTAATGATTATCTCTTTTTCTAATAATAGTGTACTATTGTATTATCATTTTTTTCATTTTTTATAGGGATGGAAAATTAATTACTTAAAATAGTTACAAAAAATAATAATTAATTAAGGTAGTAACTACTATTTTGCATGAATATTTTTTTTTAATTTCAAAATTATTTATTATTAGCATCTACCAATTCCACTATTCAATAAAAATATCCAATGGTAAATATGGGTTTTATTAATAATACAAAATACCTACTGCAAAATTAAGGATTGTAAAAATTTAAAATTTTTAAATTTTAATTTAATAATAGATATGCGACGAGATAAACTACATTCTTAATTGTAAAGTAACTGTCATAAAAACAACATTAACCCATTCGTGCCCGAGGTTTTTTTTTGTTACCGATATTGTTGATTTTTCTGTCATCAGTTCATACCTATCTAAGTATACTAAAACTCCGGGGATTTTATTGTAATAACTATAGTTTCAGAAAAAAACCGCTGTGGAATATATGTTACGCTGGGCACATACTTAGTCAATTGGTATGTTGTAAGTTTTTATCGATTCTTGAATAACTCATACATTTTGTTCAATTGTATAGGATGGACATTTATTGACATTAATTATTATTAATATATTTTTTCGTGACAAAAAAAACAATTATAAATATACATTGTCTTAACAATACAAAAATGAAACATATTCATAAAATAGGTGAGTGATAGTAATAATATGTATATTAAATAATATATAACTAAAAAAATACATATCAATATTTCTTGTGCAATGTGCAGTGGCGTAACCAGAATTTTTTAAGCAGGGTCTTATTTTTTTAAGAGGGGTGCATTGACATATAACATATATTTTATAATACATTATATGATATAACTATTTGGCTCCTCGCTAATTACAACCATGCGGGGGAGCCAAGACCTCCTGCCCCCCCCCCCGTTATCTGATTACGTCACTTAAACAGCGCCTACGTTGGTATTTGCATTGTTGATGTATTTAGTTCAACAGTCGAAAATAAGTAAGATTTCAAACCCATTCGAATTAAAATAATCTAACAGCAACACAAAATCTTAAAAAATGGGCTCTATGACATATATGTCACGACTGGGTTAAAGTGGCGTTATCAAGTCGGTGGGGGGGGGGGGGGCAGGAGGTCTTGGTTCCCCGCATGATAAGACCCCGCTTAAAAAATTATGGTATCGCCACTGCACATTCCACTAGAAATATTGATATGTATTTTTATGTTATTTAATATACATATTATTACTTATACCTACTTATCACTCACCTATTTTATGAATATGTTACATTTTTTGTAATGTAGCTATAGAAAATTATATTTATAATTGTTTTTTTTTTGTCAATTATACTTATAAAAGACTCACTTTATACTTCATTGAAAATTAATCAACAAAGTACTTATTTATAAAGTGCACAAGTATATATTATAACCTACCTACTTTATACTGCACGAAAATTAGTAGAATACTTTATCACATTAATATAATAATCGCGTCAAAAGAAACGCATTAAAACTTTAAAAAACTGTGTAATCTAATTTATACATTCAAGAAAATCGAATAATAATTTAAATTAAAAAGAATCAAAAATCAATACTGCTACACGTTTATGACGATGGATAACAATAGTAGCGATATTTTACAAGAAATTCCCAATGAGGACTTATTAAGACTAAAGTTACTGTATAAAAAGGATTGGCCGTATTGGATTATGACATATTATCATATAGAAGAATTTACGAGAATGAAATTAGAATATGGGATACCAATCCGTTTTTATAGCATAGATGGGAACTGGAATGACGGTTCTTTCATAGCTATAATTGAGGTAAACTTAATTTATGTAAATTATATTTTTCTCTAATAAACTAAACAATACTTAGTTCAGGAAACTTGTGCAAAAGTTCCAAATAATTCCAATAGTTCAGGGATTTTTCATGGATTTAGAGATAGTTGTGAGGAGTATTTTCTGAAAAGTCCCCATTCCTAGGTGTTGAGCAAACCCTACAATCAGGGCTGAAAGAAACAATTTTGAGTGTTTATAAAAATCGGAATATCTCCGAAACGATAAATACTACACATTTGCAATTAGGCCCAAATGACGCAGAACTAAGTTCTTTATAGATACAGAGAACATTTTTTTAAATGTGGTCCCGTTAACTATGCTAAATTTGCAGTTAAACATTAAAAATATATATAATTCCATCTTGTACCACAAATATAACCTACTTTTCGGGCCCAAATTAAAAAAATATGTTATTTTTGTCTGTGCGCAATTTAATTTCGCGTCATTTGAGCCTAATTGCAAATTTGTACTATGTACCATACAGGAGATATGTTTTTTTTAATTCCAAACTTAGAAAAATTGTTGGTTAAAATAGTAGTAGTCAGAGTAACGAACAATTTCATAAATAGTCCAGTAATTTTAGATATAAATGCACTCAATCTGGGAAAAAAATAGCAGTTAGCTGAATTTTTGTATACACCTTCGTTACAGTGTTATAAATAACGTTTAAAAAGTCCCCAACGATATCGTGTCGGCGTTGCGAGATATTGAAGGTCTAACGTGACGAAAAACAGTTATTAACGAATATCTCGCTTCCTATTACTCGGAGGTCAATAAGGGTTATTATATAAATGGTGTGTTATAAAATTCTTAAGAAAAAAGGTTCTTTCCATTTTTAAATAGAAACAACCGTTCTCGTGGTAGAGCGCGGAGAAAGTATGGCTATATATTTGCATACGGTATGTCGCACTCTATGGCAATTGACTATTTTCATATGACTATTTGTACGTGAAAAAATTACAGGACAAAAATTAAAGAGTAGCAAATAATCTATAAGGTGTGTCATTCGGATATATTAAAAAAACATTTTTAATCAATTTTAATCACATTTAGTAGAACTACAAACATAGCGATTTATGAAAATTTACCATTCTTGTTCAATTTTGTGTTCAAAATCCACACCTAACCGTTTACAAAGTTATTTAATGGTTCTACTAAAATAAGCTTAGGACATATTGAGTAGAAAAGAGAGAAAAAATGTGTTAAATTGACCTGCATTTAACAATAGGTACGTCAAAAATTAAAAAATCGAAAAAAAAAAATTATTTTATTATAAAATGCACCCTTTTTAAAATTTTATGTGTACTTATGTTATAAATATGACTAAACAGTAAAATTATAAATATTTTTAGGCTACAAACATGTTGTCCGTGCGATTCTTTTTTATAATATTATAATTTTAAAACATTCGATTTTAAATAATTTCGCTTTGTAAAAACAAGTTTGTAAGTTCTTTAGTTAAGAATCTTAAGGAAACCTACCAAAACGTACCGTAAAAAAATCACTAAAAACCAAAACTAATAATATCGATATAATTTTTTGCTCTACACTTACAATTAGATACATATAGGGATATTTGTGAAAATATTCATCTATGTATTAAAATAAAATAATGTAATAACATGTATAAGTATCATTTCATTTGAATGTTTATATGGAGCTGTGTTAATTAATAAATTATGCTGTGTTTTTCTTCCCTGGGCTATAGTAACATTTTCAGGCTAAAATATGAATACTAAGGCCTTATCGGTTTTACAGGATTAAAATGTAAGGATTGAGGTTCTCACATTAAGGTAATAAGAACATTAAATATTATAGAATATGAAATAATTATGGTTCCATTCTATTAATGAATTAGTTGCTCCTTTATTTGTATGCCTTTTGTTTATAAAATAGATGGATCTATTGTACCTGTCTTGTAACGATCCTATAAAAATTGATCCAAGTATATTGTTTGGCTACTGAAATTAACTATTTAATATAGTTAAATAAACACGCAAATATTTGCAGTGAATCGGTTAATTTTTTACAAATACCCGGACCGAAATTCCTCCCTAAACCGTTTCTAAAAATACATCATGTACTCTGTAATGTTGTTGAAGTAATACTTATAATAATACTCTATAATATATTTAATGGAATATGTTCATAATTTGAATTTTTTACATCAATACTGTAATAGGAACGTATCTGTTCTGGTATACAGCAATGTAGTAGTTAAAAAAAATAACCTTTTTTCCGTTACCACTGCATTAATCTTGATGTTTTTGGTTTTTATTATACGCGAAAATTTCTGATATTTGAATAAGATTCTACAAAAAAATTTCGAAATAGCATCAGGGTCAACTAAAATCGAAAAAAATGCAAAAAAATGTTTTTTAGTTAACTATATTTTTTTAAAGTCACAATGCTCCTTACGCTAGTACATAACTGATCTTAATAACCTTGATCTTATTTTATAGTAAATTATATTCTCTACAAAAAAAGTTATTTGCATCGTGTTCGTAGAGTGAATATTTTCAAAGAAAAACGCGAAAAACCGTGGAAAATTGTGCCCCGTCCGCCATTTATTTACCATGGCAGCGATATCACTGCTTAGGTTAGTCACAATTAAAAAAATATATGTATATTATCTATGCAAAATTTAATTCTGCGTCATTTAAGGGTAATTGCAAATTGGTTCTATGTACCGTTCAGGTGCTATTTCAGTTTTTATAATCTCTTAAGCTGTTTCTTCCAACCATGATTGCAGGGTTGGCTCAACACTTAAGAATGGGGACTTTTACGAAAATACTCCTCACAACTAATTCTAAAACCCTGGAAAGTTTCATAACTATTGGAATTATTTAGTACTTTTGCACAGTATTTCTAAATTAATAGTATCGAGACTGAAATAAAATTGAAAATATTGTAAAAAAATTACATTTCGTTCACTATTTTTTCAAAAACCCAGCTCTCCTAACATTAATATTTAACCGATCTCAATGTTCTTGATCTTATTTTAAAGAAAATTATATGCTCTACAAAAAAAGATATTTGCTATGTTTTCGTAGAACGTACGGTTTCAGATAAAAACGCGAAAAACTGTAGAAAAATGTGACCCATTCGCCATTTTTTTAAGATAGCGACGGTAGCACAACTCGGATCAACTTGAACATTTTGGAGAATAACCAGAGTCATTAGTAGAACATTTTTACCAAAAATCATTTTGGTCCGAATTAGTTTCCGATAGTTGTTTAAATTTATGTTTATTTGACTTGACTAATAATGTGTATAGCAAATTTAAATATCTTCTCCCAGGCAGGTAAATAAATTTTTCGGGGTAATTTTAAAACTTGGTTTTTGGACAGAAAGGTTCACTTAAATGACTAAACAAAAAATAATATTTTTTTTTCAAATGTACCTATGTAAGAACCTAAAGAGAGTACCTCCATTTTGATTTTTTTTTAAATATTCGACATAATATGCATTTTTAAGTGTTTGTACTATAAAAGACATAACATAATAAATTATATTCATTTAAATCATTCGATTTTAAACAATTTAGGTCCATGAAAAAAGTTTGTCAGTTCTTTAGTTCAAAAGATACAACCATATTAAGAAAGCACTTCATTAAAAAAAAAATACCAAAAACCAAAATTAAAATAAGTGTATCTTTTTTTGCTCAACACCTACATATGGGGATATTTCTGAAAAGATGCATCTAAGTACTGGGAACAATATGTATAAGTATCATTTCTATTGGAATTATTTAGAAGTTTATATGGAGCTGTGTTTTTGTTTCCTGAACTAACTCGTCTTTACACATTTACCCAATTCTGTTTTTGCACGGTAGATACTAGAGATTAGTTCGGGCAGGGCCAGCCCGATTCGAATTTCAGATCGGACCGGTCCGGACCTTGGTATACATCGGACCGGGCTGAGTCGGACCTTACGAAAACAAAACTTTTACTTTTAATAGTTGTTAAATTAATAACAATTGAGGGGTTTGCAGCAACAACGAGTTAACTCCATTTTAAGGCCAAACAGAGTTAACAACTGTTTCTTGGGGAAAAAAAATCATTCTTTCGTTTGGTTCAACAAAGAATTACCTACCGTTGATAGTTCTCAAGGTATCCGCTAGAATTCATTCGCTTGGGTCAAAATGGAGTTAACTCCAGAAGCTGACTCTTTTTTTTTGGGTTTAGAATTTAGTTAGTACACTCGTTACTGTGTTCTTTCTTGAAATAAACCAATTTTCTTGAAAATTGTTCTTATTCAATGCTTCCTTACTTACAAAGAAAATAATTTTCAACTATTTGGGCCAAAAAGGAGTTGCGAATTTGACGAATTTCTCAATGGAATTTGGCCAAAACATGAAGTGGTAGGTGACAAATAATTGGACGAAGACAAAGGCGATTTAAATACATTCTCCATTTTTTAACAGTTTTTTCTATTTTCCCACAAATTATAAAAACTGGAGTTAACTCCTTGTTGCTGCATACCCCTCAATTCATTTATTCAATATTTTTATATTATATACTTCCTTTTGAATAAATATAATTTATTATATCAAATGTTTGGACCTGGTCGGATCGGAGTACAAACCAGGCCGGGCTGGGTCCTGACCTTAGTAACAGTACAAATCGGACCAAATTGGACCGGGCCGAAAAAAAGTTTCGGACCGGATCAGGCTACTTTTTTAAGGTCCGATCTGATCTCTAGTACAATGCTTCTTAAACTTTTTGTTATCGCGGCTCCCCTGCAACTCAAATTGATAACCCACGGCCCTCCTAATTTTTGTTTTGAACCCAAGTTGATTAAAAAAAATTCTTTGTTTAATGTTCACTCCTGTACAACTGTAGTGCTATCTAGTCATAAAGGAAGTGTTTAGGATTCTCGCAACAGTTTAAAATTTTTGATTTAATAAAAACAGTTGTAAAAATATAATCATTTTAACATTTCAGCATTTTAACAAAATTTCATATAATCATAATTTAAGCAAATATGTATGTACATCAGTAGGTACGCGTGAAAAAAATAATTTATATTATCGACCGTGCTATTTCAAAATCATGTAAAAACAGAATTGGGTGTATAATATTAATATTTATCGATGTTTTTTATAATCATTTAAAAAATATTATATCAATAAATATTTCCCTGTTAAAGCTAGGGGTATTACAACATATATGGCAGTTCTCTTGGAGGTTGATACCCATTACCCCATTCTTAAGTCCTTGCTAGCTTGCAAATTTTGTTAGGTCGTTTATAATACCAAATATTAATTATTAAAAAGTTGGTGTATTTTTAGCATTTATTTAACTTTTTCCCCAAAATCACTACCTTTATACCGTCTTTGCTTATTAGAAATATCTAAATTTACTCATAATCAGTCAATATTTCATTTAATATCTTTAAAAATATTATCTAATAATAATTTATATTTTTCATTCAATGTTTCAGTACAATAAAGAAAAGCAAGGAATTACGTTAGGCTCTTTAGATGTTCGTTGTGAAAGATTATTCAAAGCCTTAAAACAATCAAAAATGATACAATGGAACAATTTACCGTTTCTTAACGCTATACACAAAGATCATTATAAATATGTATTGGATGCTGCCACGTATCATAATTTAGAAATAAAAAAACATTGTTCATTAAACTATTATTGGTTACCGTCTGAAGAAGCTCTTAAATTTAACGATACGTGAGTCAACTAAAATTTTTCATAACTATGAAATATAAGTAACCCATTATATTTCATAGTTATGAAAAATCGTCACTTCGGAAAATGATATTTTTTTGGGATTTTTTTTTTAAATAATAAAAAAAACAATTAAATTAAAAGAAGATTTATTATACATTTCTCAAAACATACAACAAATTTTTTTTAAATAAAATGTAAAACAAAATGGTGACTTTAGCGTTGCTACACTGCGTGCATTTTATTTGTTATGTGCTTCAATGCGGAAAACAGAACTTCCATAGATCAACATTTACATGAGTTTTCCCATCGAAGTACACACGAATGTTTATACCATACAATATATCATTCCCCCCTTTAAATAAAATCTTGGTTACACCACTGATCTTAAGAAATATTACGTCGCACGTAAATCAATACTAACAATAAGAAGATGCGGTTATACATATGTGCATATATACCATGCATACCACATATTATACCAACTAATTTGTAAATATTTATTTATTTTAGAGCTCCACAAGGCACATACTTCTCTACATTAGATTCTAGCCATGTAGATTTGATCAGCTCAAATTGGCCTTACATGGAAACTATAACTCGTCAATTAGTAGCTAACCAAATTAAGTGTAATCTAAATCTAGGATTGTTCCTTAAAAGTACAGGAGAATTAGTATGTTGGGGTATTCGTAACTACTGTGGGGAATTATCTTTGGTACATACATTAAGTGAACATCGACGTAAAGGTTATGCAGAGGCTGTATCAAAAAAACTTTGTAAGAATTTTGCTGAACATGGATACGATACAGTTGTAACGATTGTAACTAACAATGAAAAACCTAAGAGTTTGTACAAAAAACTAGGATTTAAATTTGTTAATTACGTGTCTTGGTTAAAACTAATTTATCAATAATTATGATATGTGTAAACATAAGATGCTGATTTTTGTTGTCAATAAATTCAAATACGTATCTCACATTTAACTCACTTTGAACGATTATAAAAATATTAACTATTGAAATGTTTGTTAGGTAAATCTATGAAAATTGTATTTTTTGTCGCATACATAATAAGTACCTATGCTTTGACTGAAAATTCGCTATCAATGAAATCATAAATCAATAACAAAACTGTTGTTGTGAAATGCAAAAGGTATATGAATTAGGGATGGGCAATTTAGTTAAATTAAATTAATATAAATTAAAACGAATATTAATCCACTTACTAAAAATGTAATATTTATCAAAATGAATGTTTAAATTAAAATACCAGATTAGCAATAAGTAAATATCATAACTTAGAGCCACTAATGATTTTACAGTGCATACAAACTGATTTGAAATCTATAGAAATTTTTTTATTTGATTGAACTAATATAGGTATAGAATTTAAATTTATATAGATACATACTCTCAAAATGGCGTCTCGATTAAATAAATCGAGTATTGTAAAATATCTACATATTATAATTTAATTCAACTGTAAAATAATAAATACTGTATTCATTGACTTATAATAGTGTCACATTGTATTTTTTTTTACAGGGATGGAAATTTAATTAATTACTTAAAATAGTTAAAAATAGTAATAAATTAAGGTAGTAACTACTCTTTTGCATGAATAATTCTTTTAGTTTCAAAATTGTATATTATTAGCACCTATCAATTCCATTTCATAAACTATTCTATAAAAATATCCAATGGTAAATATGATTTTTTTTAATAACACAAAATACTGCAAATTAAGGATTGTAAAAATTTCAAATTTTTCAATTTTAATTTTATAATAGATATGCGAAGAGACAAACTACATTTTTATTTGTAAAGTAACTGTCATAAAAACAAAATTAACTGGATGTAAAGATATTTTTTCTAGGTATGAATAATTTCATTAATATTTTGGTAAAATAACAAATTTCCGAACTGAAACAGATTTGTGATATAAGCTCAACAAATAAATAAATAAACAACAGTATACACGTTTAACACATAGTCCTTTCTGTTCACGTATATAAATCATGCTAAAAATCAGGAGTTATTAATATTGATTTAATGACACTGTTTCACATTGTAACTGTTAATGATACACGAGTTAAATGTGTTATTTGTAGTAATAAATTATATTATATCTTGTTATTGATCTAATAAAAAAAGTAATTAATTTTGTACTTCATTAAAATATAATGTTCATTCTACTGCATATTATTTCAATTTTTACGTGTAATTAATACCTTTGCAGTACTTTGCACGTACCAGAAAATTATTTAAAGAAAACATGAATTCATTTAAAAAAGATATTTTACAAGAAATGCCTGACGAAGATATTCTAAAGTTAAGAGAACTTTACAAAACAAACCTCAAAAATTAAAGCAAATTAAATAGAAAAATGCTTATTAAATATACTAAAGTAACTTTTTTGTCCATGTCACAGTCCACTACCCCCCCCCCCCCCCCCAACTTGTCATTTCTCAGACCATGACCATCCCCAAATTGGAAACCTAGATCCGCGCCTGCCATAAATGTATACATATTGTATATATGCTCTGTACGTAAGTTAAAATATAAATAAGTATACATATGTATATGCACTTATATTACATTTAATTTTAAATATATTACGAATTTTATAATCAATGACATTTTAAGCTTGAATAATATATTAACTGGTTCATTGTGTCGTAAAATATTTACATTTAAAATTATATTTACATTGTCGCTTAAATTGGAAACTAAAACATCAGAAAAATATAAAATTTTACTGCCCTTATGGAAAATGGAGTGATGGTACATTTGTATGCATACAAGAGGAGGTATTCAATTGTTTTTATAAACTGCAAAAGCAATTTTTGAAAATATAAAGTTATTTATAGGAAGGCAGTAAGAAAATAAGAATTACATTGGGTACTTTACAAGAAAGCGGAGAACGACTTTTTAAAGCACTGACAGAATCCAAAAGAATCAAGTGGGAATATTTTCCATTTATATACGCTGTCAATAAAAATGATTACAAACCAGTACTGGATGCCATAACTTATCGTGGCTTAAAATTGAGCATGTTAGCAACTGGTGTTTACTTGTGGCTTCCAGCTGAGGAAGCTCTCAAGTTTGTTGTTACGTAAGTATTTTTTAAATGCATTTTATAAAGCAATTATTTCTGTTTAAACTAATTCAACAATATTATTTAAGAACATACAGGATGTCCCGTAAACATAGCGACAAACTTTCAGGAATTGTCGAGGACATCAACACTCGTTTTTAGGTTTCCGAAGAAAACTAGGAAACCTTATAGTTTCGCCATGTCCGTCCGTCCGTCCGTCCTTAAAAATTTTAGGCCGATTAAGATGAAATTTGGTATACAAACACAGAAATAATGAGATTTTTGAAAAACAAAATTTTTGGACCCACTTTCCATAGACTGAAAAGTATAATAAAAAAAATGTTTTACTTAATTCATTAAGTAGGCTGTCTTTAGATAGGTCTCTTAAAATGCAATAAAAAATGTTATATAATATTTTGATTTTAATCCTTCAGTCACGATATATTTGCATTTAAATATCGTTATCAGAGCGTCCCCCCCATTTTAATTTCTAAATTATCTATTCAAAAAATCTGAAAAAAATTCAGAATGTAACTTTTAATTAGTACTTTCAATGAAAATTATAACGAACACTGTAGCTAGAATAGTTGATAAAAAAAATTAAAATAACTCTTGTTTATAAATCGTAATGACTGCGGAAACCTATCATGTGCGTGCCCAACACGCACTTGGGCGTTTTATTTGTTAATAAACCCATGTCGTTTTAGCAGTAGAGCAAAAGAAAGGACTCCGCACAAGAGCAATATAATTTTTGTAAGTTGCACCCATTAAAACTTTTGATCAGCATACTTTGAACTATCATTTCCCCAAGTTATAAAAAAATTCAACCAAAAGGCAAAATGCACTGCATTATGGAGTCCTTTCTTTTGCTCTACTGCTATAACAGCTCGTTTGCGGAAATGGGTTTGTTTGAATGTCCTCAACTACTCCTGAAAGTTTGTCGGTATATTTACGAGACACCCTGTATAAACATAACTTTTATTAATCACTACAATAACACAAATATGTGTATTTTATTTACGAATATAAAATGCCTGTAATAAATAATACCTACCAGTGGTATCTGCAGAAAATTTTCTAAGGGGGGATGAAAGCTTATAGATAATTAATTATATCATAAAGCCGGATAACCATTTTCAATGGGTACTAATAAGTTCACATTAGGGCTATAATAATTTACAATAGCAAATTTTGCATTATACATTTAAATTCCAATTATAATCATTTTTTTAGAGAACCACCAGGAACGTACATTGAACGTACAATTGAAAATTATAATTATTATGAAGACCTTTTTTTTTTAGTTATTTAATTAAATGAATTATATGATCAAAAAAAAAGGTCATTTGGTTCAAAATTTTTATATTTATTTCGCATATTTTAACAGCATTAAATATTTCGAAGGGGGTTATTATCACAAAAATTCCAAATTGTTATACTAATTTCATATATTTTAAAATTTCGGGGGGGGTTTCGACCCCAACCCCCCCCCCCCGTTCCTACGCCACTGGGTCTGATAAAGAAGAATGGTCGTCTGAATATATGGTCGATATTATTAAATACAACGAAACATTGGGGCTGTTTCTACAAGAAACTGGGGAACTAGTGTGCTGGATAATACAGACTGACTATTCGTCAATAGCTAATCTATACACTGTTGAAAAATTCAGAAATAAAGGATACGCAATGATTATTATAAAAGCTTTGTGTAAAAAACTCGCCGAAAAAGGAATGAATTTGGATGTCGAGATTTTAGTTAGCAATAATGCTTCTAGAAAATTGTTAAATAAAACTGGATTTAGAACTGTGAATTATATTTGTAAGATGCAAATTGCTGAATAAGTATTTAACAAAAAAATAAAAATTAATATAAAATATTTGTACACTTTTTAAAAATTTTGTAATATAATAGATAAATAAATAAACATGTCAAATATATAGGTAAAATGTTATCTTCATTTCTTAAATATTTCATTTTAGACAGTGCCGGATTAAGCAAGCGCGGGGCCCGTAGCAAATGTTATAAAGGGGCCCTTGGTAGTGGCGCCCCCCTACCTACCCCCTAACTACGCCGCTGACTGACTTGATTTAGAATTTACAATCCTTCAAAAAATTGATAAGTTAATAAAAAATGAAGGAATATTTTTTTGAACTATTTTAACCCTTAGCAAAGAACGGAAAGGGATGATAAAATTTGTTAAAATTTTTATTCATAAATTAGAAAAACTTTTAAATGTGCTTTGGAACACGCAAATCAAATGAATTTTCGCGGAAATATAACTGAAAAGAATTTTTTTTTAATTATCCTTTAATTTTTTTGAGGTGTGTATAATAAAACACCACTTTTACAAACAAAATTTTCTTGATTTTATCTGAGCAAATTTAGAAAATCGATTAAAAAAATCAAAAATCGGAGATTCAAAAATCAATTTTTCGATTAAATCGAATCGAGATCGGAAACCCTAAATTTAAATTATTAATTACTGTAGATTTGGACACCCCGTATCAACCATTGGACGGTTAGTGATAAATCCAATAAGAGACGCGGGGCCCGTAGCATTTGCTACTCCTGCTATGTTGTTCATCTGGCCCTGATTTTAGATGAGTACATAATATATTCTTGACTGAAGTATACATAAATAATGTCCTATATTACTAAAAATTAATTAAATTGCAAATGTCGCTTCTCTTTTAATAATTACGTACAAGGAAAGAAATTTATATTATAAAATAATACCTCTTTTCAAGAGCGTACAATCTTATTTCTAAATGCCCGGGAACCCATCAACATGAGGGCCCTAATCGAATCTTTTATAAAATCATTACTGAAATAATAATATCGAAATTTTCTTCCGAAGAGTAAATGTCTGTACACTGCCCCCAATTCGAATTTGCCTGGGCCCCATGAAGCTATAACGCATCACTGATAGCTGCTATCCTTCCTATGGTGTACACCAAATCACTGATTTTCGACTGTTAATTTCGACTTAGCGCGCATGCACTAAATTATTAATAAATTCTTTATAACTGCCATTTAAGTTTATTTCCCTATATAAAAAAACCATCCTAACTTTAATTACGGTTAAACAGATTATTTACTAATCGTGATTATTTGTTCTTTATGTAACGCAATATAATTATCTCGATAATCTTTCAATTTACTAAAATGTGTTTTAAAACATTTCATAATATTTAAAAATGTATAGGGCTTGTTGCACTTTTATCAAAAAGACACGATGTTGCTGTTTTGTTTTTTCGGTCTACGAATAAACATGGCATTAGAGTCAATATACAAGTATGCTCGATTATTAAAATGATTTTTTACAATTAATATTTTAACTTTTTCTTTAATTTAATCAGAAAATGGTCATCGTATGCATGACCTCTATTCGACACCATATAGTCGCTTCATGTGTAAATAAAACATAAAGTTTTTAATCTGACCTTTGCTCTAATGACAATCCCCACTGCGGAGCCGCTCCTGCTAGCTCGGTGTTGATTTGTCCCTGCGTCATCGGGCTCTGGCTCGTCGTCCTCACCCTCGCGACTCTGGGTGGTCCCCATATCTCGTCTACAACACGCCGCCTACGGACTCAGCCCCAGGTGGTGGTGGTGGGACAACGCGACACATATGAATGTGTGTGTGCAGTGTTTCTGTCAAATTAAAATTGTATTTTGTAACACAAATCATCCACAGTGCGGAGACAACAAGATCAATAAAGTCTTGTATTATTTTCATGAGATTATAACTTTAGAACATTCGTTTGTAAAATTTATAAACTAAAGGCTGTAGCCGGATAGCAATTTAAAATCGGCCTCAACACGTATTTGGTTAATTTTTATTATGAATGTTGCTATTTATGTGAGCATTCTCATGCCCAATTATTAGTCTCTAAAAGTTGATAGTTTTTGAGAAAAAATATTATTTTCAATTTTTCAAAAATATATTTTTTTATGAAAAAAAAAGTTCAAACTATGGTACAATGTAGGAGTTGAAAAGGTGCATATCATATAATATTTTCAAGAAGCCGTGCATACTCTATTAAGTAAAAAAATGTTTTTGAAATTTTGAAAAAAAAATTTTTGGGTTGTAGTTTAGCGACAACTTCAGATATTTCATGAAATAAACTTCATACTTTAGTATTACACACTACAAAATCAGAAAAAGATCGAAGTGGTAGAACATACTTAAAAAAATTAAAATCAATAGAAGTCAATATTAATATGTACAAATGTTTTAGAAATCTAATATAAAAATAATATAAAAACAACTCGAAATGTTCAATAAGAACGCTTCTTACCCTCTTGAACATACATACATACTTATGGTCATATACACATATAGTCCAGGCCACTTTACATGAAATTGAGTTTCTTGAAGTAGGTACTTTATATAACATTTTGTAGATAAGCTACAGCCTTTTATTTGTATTATATGTGTTAATACAATTATTTACGATATATAAATTAGGAAGGTTGTTGACAAAAACGTAACTAGGGGTTGGTGAAATTGCTCCCCACCGATGACACAAGTTCATGGGGGAGGGGGTAGAAAAATGATCCAACAACAAATTTTTAAGCATTTTCCTCTACTGATTTTAATTTAAATATTATCTATGTAGTATATATTCTATATATCATCCCCAAGAAAATTTCAATTGAATCCATATACCCCCCCCCCCCCACACACACACACCCTAAAAATATAATTTACTACCTTCACATTCAGCTAATTGTAAATTAAACTCCCTCTATTCATAACGTCGAAATAAAATACGTACATATTTTTTAAATAATCAATACGATTAAAAATTAAATAGGTTTCTTTCTAATATATGTATATTTCTAGTAGTATAGGTAGTATTCAAAAATGTAAACTACCTTTTTGATGTGAACATAGCATACGTACCGCTATAGTAAATTCAAATATTTCGTACAAGTTCTACAAGTCTTCGGTAGTATAGTGGTAAGTATCCCCGCCTGTCACGCGGGAGACCGGGGTTCGATTCCCCGCCGGAGAGATCATTTTTTTATTTTTTTTTACAATTTTAAATCACAAAATCAACAAAATCAAATACATTTCTCAAACATTCGCACACTAACTGAAATATATACAGCACGAAAACAGTCAAATTAGAATTTGCACCAAATACATGAATTTACATAATACATTATTTACCGTTTACTTTTATTTTTTTATGTTTCCAAGTAATTTAAAGTAATCTGTAAACTGAAGTGTTAACAAAACAGATCTCCTAAAATCTACAAAAATAATCCTTATAACAGATAAAGCAGGACATAAAGTTTACATATTAATAGATTTCAAAGCGCATGGATTGTTATAAACACGTTTAAGTCATTTATGTTATGGATTGTAATTTACATACACATAAAGCAGAAAGCAATGTTTATGTAAAAATCTCATTTTATAAAGAAATCTTATACAAATATTAATCTATGAAGATTTAATAGTCTGGGAAGTACCTAGTCATTTTAATTTTCTGAAAAATTGACCTAACGTTAACAAAATGTCCTACCAATTAATTTAAGTTTCATGTTTAATATATGAATAATTTTTACAAAAAAGTAATTAAATAATTCATTCAGCAGAACGCAGAAAATTATGCAAAAATGATCGTTTTACATGGATTTAATTTAAAAATACTTTATATAGTAATGCACACAATAGGTACGCTTAATTCGTTTTTAATTTGAAGAAATACTTGGATGAAAATCACCAATATCTATAAATAAAACCTACATAAAATCCACAATGGATAAAGAAAAATATAATAACTAAGAAATTCAGATTATATATTATATTATAAATAAAATAAAACACCCTAGTATATATACTAGGGTGTTTCGTTTGAAACGAATATTTTTTTTTCTCCGACACTGTGAAATATTGTTCTCAACACTGAAAAAAAAATTCCCTGAAAATTTGAGCCCTTAATTTTAATTTAAAGTACTTCCTTTTTTATTTTGAATTTTTCCCATTTAAAATACATGTATTTTAAACCACGTTTTTTTTTAATTTCTATATCTTGTCAAATACAAATCCCCTAACCATAAAAATTGTAAGAGTTTAGACTTACACGTGTTTCAATAGCAATGCTATCATCATCAGAGTCTTTAAGACTCTTTTTAGTCTTTAAGACTCTGATGATGATAGCATTGCTATTGAAACACGTGTAAGTCTAAACTCTTACAATTTTTATGGTTAGGGGATTTGTATTTGATAAGTCATAACCATAGTTTTTGTCTGTTGTTTCTATATCTTGGCTGGATTTTAAACTATTATGTTGATAAGCATTGATATTTGTAGTATATTTAACGCTCTTTTGAAGACCTTAGGACAATTTCAACCCAACTTATTTCATATTATTTTTATTAGCCCTGTTAGTCATTTTTTTTATTTTTTTCAGGGCTAATAAAAATAATATGAAATAAGTTGGGTTGAAATTGTCCTAAGGTCTTCAAAAGAGCGTTAAATATACTACAAATATCAATGCTTATCAACATAATAGTTTAAAATCCAGCCAAGATATAAAAATTAAAAAAAAACGTGGTTTAAAATACATGTATTTTAAATGGGAAAAATTCAAAATAAAAAAGGAAGTACTTTAAATTAAAATTAAGGGCTCAAATTTTCAGGGAATTTTTTTTTCAGTGTTGAGAACAATATGTGTCGGAGGAAAAAAAAAATATTCGTTTCAAACAAAACATCCTAATATATACCCAATATCCAAATTAATTTGATTCCTATATATATAATTTTTTGTATACTTATGTTTTTTTCCTTATTTATTTTTAATAAATTACGATAATTTCAATTTTCTCTGTATTTCTCGTTGAAATGAGTTCTTTTCTAGTATTAATATCAGATGGGTTATTTCTTGGAACCCTCCGTAAGTCTTATTAAAAACCCATCGAATTACTATAGCTTATAATATATATGAATAATAATTGGCGCGCCTAAGGTGGATCATTTTTTGTTTTTAAATTTTTTTTAGATAAACACTCTTTTTTTGCTTTTTTGAAAATAAGGATACCAAAATATGCTTTAATATACTGAAGAGCAAAAGAAGTTTTCAGTTATTGTATTATTTGTATTGACCAATTTTTTTCAGATTTTTAATTTTGTTTTATTTTCTACTTCACAAGAAATGGGGTTCCGATTTTTTTTCTGTCTGAGGCCCCCAATTATCATAACGCGCCACTTTTAGTTAAAAAAATTTTTCAGTTTGGTATACAATCTATATCAAAATATTTCTTGTATTATTCTTATGTTATATTATATTTTATTATTTGAAAATATCTATTAAATAAACAGTTATTAATATTAGATATTTACATTTCAATATGAATGAAAAATCATCACAACATAAGAACAATACCAGTCCTGACATAACATGTATGATTTACATATTACGAAAAATAAATATTTAATATTTTAAACAATCGAGTTCACTTCGCAAATTTTAATTTATTTATATCAACTATCATACAATAGATTCCACAGTGAGTAATCTAAATATTATAATAATTATAATTAAGTTTATTACACACCCTTATACATAGCTGGTTTTTAATTATAGGAAATACTGTATCAACAAAAGTATTTTTGATCCTGCAAAAAAATTTCAGTCTGACCTTACTAACGCCATATAAAGGCGTGTTCTTATAATTTGTATAGGTATCATAATATATACCGGGTGGATAAAAAAAGTCCTCTGTACTTTGAAACTATAAATCACATCAGAAACTTCCGAATGTCTAGTTTTATTTATTAAAATTTCAAATTATTGCGATAAACTATTTTGTAGTAACAGCCCTTTAATGTTGGGCGTTATAACGCTATCTGCGTGTTGTCAAATCTTTATGAATTTGTTCGGGATTTTATAGCAGTAATAATAAATGGTAGACATGTTACCACTGCTTTTAAATCGCTTATTTTTACTTAATGCTCATTCATTAAGGTCATTCATATAAACCATACCATCCTTAACATATGTAGGTATATAAAGCTCGTTTCCCTGTCTGTCTGTCTGTCCGTTAGTGCGCTTATAACTCGAGAACCACTTATCCGATTTACGTGTTTTTTTTGAATTCATAGATAAGTTCTCTGGTCAGGTTATAGAATATATTTTGTTACGCTAGGTAACATAAGGAATAAGCAGTAAGTAACGATAATAGTAAATCAAATCGAAAAAAAGAAAAGAATTTAACGTTTTAGGTCGTAGAGAATAACATTTTAATATATTTCTAAAATTTGATTAAAAGTGATTTTTTTTTTGACATCACCATTATCAATTCCGAATAAAATACCAATAATAACAAATGAAAGTAATAACAATAGCTACTTTTCGTTTGAAACCGTGCATACAAACCGTACGTGTGTGGAGACCATAGCAAAAGCATGTTAAGTTCGTCTTCAGGTTCCCTGATTAGATTTTTAATCGGACGAGTAAACCCGATCATGTGTTCCAATGCTATTTTGACCATCAAGTTCCCTGATCCGGTAACTGTATCAGGGAACCTGACACGGTAACCGGACGTGTGCGACTTTGAAATGTATTAAAATTTAGTACCAGTGCATAATCCAAACGAATATAAGGTAAAGGCACCAGTTATGGCCGCTATAAGAGCAAGTTTTCGTTTTTTTTGGATTAATGGGCTTGTTTTTTGTAATTCTCATGAACTCATGTTACTAATAAAACAAGTAACTCTTTATTTAATCAATTTAATTACCAAATTCCGCAAATATAGTTTTTTTTTTTTTAATTACAGCCTTTTATTTTGTTCATGTTTTTTCTTCAGTAATGGCAAAGGTAAACCCAGAAATGAGCACGCAGTGATGGACACGTGCTAATGATTACAAAATGATACGTACTACGACAAAAGATATAAAAGACAGAATCGTCAAATTTGAAACAATGTAAAGCAGTTGCTATGATAATATAATAATTAATAAATAAATTATACTAATAATTAGTTTAAATGTTCACCATTTTGACACCTATTGGCCGATTATGTCATCAAATCACGCTGTAAGACAGTTAAATGGTAGTAATTAAGTACATTTACCTAATTAAAAATTTGCCATTACTGGGGTCCTTGCCAAGACTGGTGCCACTACCTTATAAGTATATACAAACAATCTGAATAAAAAAAGATACACGTAAGTGATTTTAACATTCAAAAGATGAAAAGATGTTCTAGAATTATAAATCGATAAGTTCCCGTGAAAAGAACGTACAACAAAAGAAGTAATAACTGCCTGTTACATGTATATAGCGTTATATGATTTTATTACAAAACCAAATAACATATTACAGGTATAGCGGTACATAAAGGCGATTTAAAATCCTTGTAATGATGAAATATTGATACAACGCAACATGCAAAAATTACTCCTATTATTTTTGATTTGCTGAAAATGAACCACAAATCATTACGTTGTGTTATGAAAATTTCAGAAATGAACAAATTTTTAAAAATTCTTGAGATTGTCATTTATATTTAATACCTAGCAGATAGTGTTAGCCAAAAGCTAATTAGCTTTTGCTCTGAAGCAAATTATTTTTTATACCGGGTATTACATGTACATTAGGGTGTTTTTCCGTCTCATTGGCCTATAATATTTTAGCTTTGGATCAAAAATTAACTGTCCCATTTCGAACTCGTAGATCAAACCTGTGAACAGTGCAAACTGAGTCTTTTTCCCATTTGGTTAACATGGGAAAAATTACTTTTTTACTTACGCGTATATAAATAACTCGTTGAAAAACATTTTTTCTGAAAATTTCTCAGAGCATTATTTTATAGAGAATTAAAAAATGCTCAATTCATAAATCGAGTAATTTTAAAGTTTGTTTAAAAATTATCATAAAAATTGGATTTTACTTTTTATAATAATGTTTCAACGAACATATCTTTATCTATGAATTGAATACGGGATCTTTTTTGTAGGAAATTTAATTCTCTATAATATGATGCTATGAGAAATTAAAATAAATAAATTTTTCAACGAGCTATTCACGCATAAGTAAAAAAGTAATTTTTCCCATGTTAATCAAATGGGAGAAAGACTCGGTTTGCGCCGTTCACAGATTTGATCTACGAGTCTGAAATTTTAAGACAATTAACTTTTGATCCAAAGCTAAAACATAGGCTAATGGGATCGAAAAAAAAAATATAAAAAATAAAAAAACAACCTCATACACATATTCAAACGAAAATCCAAAAATGAACAAAAATAAATTTTATTTTTTTTACAAAGAGAATACAAATTCTCATACTGTTTATGGTAATTTTGACATTTAAAAGATATTTAAATTTTAAACAAACTTTTATGCAAATTTGATATGCATAATCGAATAATTAACTTTTTTTAACGTATACCTACACTTAAAATCTTGAATAATTTTTTAATAGTGTACAAGACCTAAATGTAATATGTAATATAACCGTAAATTAATTTTTAGATTTGAATACGCAGTTCCTCTTGTTGAATAGTATTTTTGTTAAAAAAATCCAGAAAAATTATATTATATTTATATTAATATTTAAGGGGGTGTAAATTAATTAGTGTTACGCATGTATTACACTTATCAGTTTTTACACCAATTTTAATTACTTAGACATGTACTTAAAATTGACGATTTAAATCACATTTACACCTGTCAATTTTATGTTTAATTTATTGGTGAAAATAAAACAAGTTCCGTTTTTCTGTTAGTTTTTTAGTAATTTCTAGAAACATTAACTGAGATTTTTACAGTACAAGATTTGGATGATTTTGTGTTATTAATTAATATTTTATACATTTTCTTAAACAAAGAAATAGTTTATTTAAATATCTGTTATTCTGTCTTAATATTCTATATATAATTTCTTTAATTGTAAGTAAGCTAGTATTGCTGATTAAATCAAAATAATTGACAAGTATAAAACTTTTTAAGATCATCATGTAAAATTGAACAAAAATTATATATTAAGCACTTAAAATTGATGAAAAATTAGCAAATGTAATACAAGCTTTAATTCTGAGTTAGGTCAGTTAGGTGACATTATTAAAACTTTCCCAATAATACTTTAATTTAATACAGGGCCGGCAGAACAAATAAATTTCGAATGTTGAGTAAAAAGTAGGGGAGGGTTTTTTTCTCTTAACTATGTTTTTTGAAACATTAAAAATTACCAATGAATGCAGTTATACAAATTAGCTTTTTATTCATAAAATCTGAGTCAATTATTTTGAAGTAGATACATTAATTAATTCTTAGATAAGGCGAAAATAGTGGCAATGCTTTTCCAATTTCTGGTGGATAATTTAACACACGTAATTTTTTCGAGTGTCTAGTACAATATACCGAAGTCTAGACTGATGCCGGCTCCGATTTAATATATTATATTATAATTTTATTAATATTCACAAATTTTACTTTGATTTGCCAAATAAAATTAATATCTATAAATAGTAAGATGAACTTTATATAAATAATAAGAAAATTTTTAAAATAGTAAATAACATAAAATTTTAATCAACTATATTTGCATTTTAATTTCATCTTACCTATTCCTTAAAAAGTATTAGGTAACAACAATTTATTTACACTCAGATTATTAGGGAAAACATCACATAAAAATTATGAAAAATAAGTGTATAAATCCAATTAAGTTATCAATTTTAACACGTTTTTCCTTGAGCATAATAAAATGAGCTTAAAACTTCACTAATTATTTAAAAGCACTAAAGCACAGAACATGCAGGTTAAAATTCATAAAAAGTAAGATATATAACAAAATGTAATCTTAATAAATACCATTAATGAAAAAAGTAAGAAATATTTAACATTAAAAAATAACATTTTATAGGAAAAATAGATAAATATGATAATAGAGGTAAGTACTGATTTATAAATAAAGAATTATTAAATAATTTAACAAAGCACCTGATATCATTATAAAATAAACATGTAAAATTCCTCATACATATTAATTCCATTAATGAAAAAAAATTAAAAATTGTAAAACAATGTAAAATAAATCACAACAGATCCGCACTAACAAAAAACAATCACATGCATTTTAAAATAACAATTTCACACGATAGACATAGCCTACTGGATGCACAAAATTTAACCTACAAAAGAGGCACAAACGTGAAGTCGGCAATTAAAGCTATGCAACATTTATCAAGCACTCGGCGCGAAACAACAATCGCAATAATTAAAATACAAAAATATGTACCGAAATACCAGCAATTCTTCTTGATGAAATGTAATAGCCCCGAGGAGCTGCACCGCACACAGCTGTGTGTGACCCGGTACACTGAATGCCACCGTGGTACATAAAACACACGACAATGCACGAGACAGAGATGGAGCTACTGCGTTGTCGCACGGGGTGGTTGTGTATTAGGGGTTGCCGCGTTGCACGGGAAGCGTATCTACAAGTTGCAGCAGTGGTGGTAGCAGTGCTGCTACTTGGACGTCGCCGCCACCATCGCTGAAGTATTGTTGCAGGGGTGACCAGAATGTACTTAGATAATTTTGTTTCGATGGAATATTTTTATTATAAAATATTATAAGGAATTTTACATAATTTAATTTTTAAAATATCTTTTAACAAACAAAACTCCTTCATTTATTACGTGCTTTTTTAAATACCGAAATATAAATTTTAGCTTGAATACATAAAATGAGACAAAATAAAAACATTATAAATTGTACTTAAAAAGTTGACACCAAAAGCCAAACTAACTAGTGAAATCTAAAGGCCTCTATACACCACCCGATTTGACATCCAATCTGCAGTGTCCCTGCACTCTACTTCCCTACAAATCTGCCCTGCAGATTGGATGGTGTAGATTAGATTAGGAAATACTGTGGATACCTACATAACAACCAATGCTAGTTCGTATATGAAACTGTTACCAAAATTTTACGGCGACCATCTTTTCTTAAATGTCACTATCGTCATTTCTATGCATATTATGCCAGAGGCGTCAGTTGAAAATTTATAATTTGCTTTAAAATACAATTGAATTTAATTTAAAGCATAATAAAAATTAACGTTTCTCTGTTAATCAATTATCACTGAAATATTTTTAAAGACAATATATCGTAAAACATTTATTATTAATTTTATAATTCAAAACAATTGATAAATTTTTTTAAATCTGAATGATACGCCAATGACTCGTGGAGCGATATGGTAACACCGCTAGGTAATGTGTTATTTGTCCTTTGTCTTTCCTTGTCTAAGAGTGAAATATTAATCCAAAAATAAATACATTAAACATTTTAATTTGCCATTCACAAATTCAGGCAAGCCCTGGAAGGGCAGAAGAGATACTAAACATTTATATGTGTAGTATTATTTCTATTTGATATTTGCAATAAATAAATCAGTTTTTACAAAAATTCACTTGTCCAACATTCTTCGATCTGTAATAAATCCCAAATGTTCTATTTTAAACTTTTTCAACGACAATTTACGTATAGTTGGTTGATTTGGCTTCTGATAATAAAAATACATACATAACCATCAACACTGTCGATAATGTATTACCGTCGAGTAGCATTCTGCACTTTTCATTCATCCAACCCCCACGCTTGTGAGACAGCTGAAATTTTCCTATGATTCAACTCGAACGGGGTTGTGTTGCTGCGCGCGCATTTGGAAAAACCCAAACCGTTTTATAAAACATTTAAATTGATAATGTGTCGCTGCGTGATTGAAAAGAAGATGTCCCGAGATTTGAGTCGAGTGTCCTGACGTCACAAGTGGAAATTTTATAAAGTATTTTTTTTCTAGACTTGTTTATTTTGTATGATATTCACATTGTATCAGGTTTTCTCGGAAAATAATGCAATGTGCCCGTAAAGTAATTAAGCTGTTCTTTTTAAAAGATAACTTTTATTTAATTTAAAAAATGTTTTTCAGTGAGTGAAATTCTAACTCAATACAATTACCAATATAGTCCACGGTAATTAGATTAAAATTCGCCAATTAATAAGGTTCGGAATAAGAGCCCGAAGAGTTCCCACCTAAATCGTCGATTAAAACTCGTTAAAAGCTGTAAGTACTTAAGGGAGGGGTAGGGTTTTCAGCGTGAAAAATACACTTTTTTTACGAATTTTAGAAAAATTGTTTGAGTAAATTTATTAAAACCTTTTCTACATTATTAAGTATGATTTTAAGAATATTCTGTAAAATTTTGATGCAAAAATATTTACAAAAAAGTCGGTGACAGAGCTTTTCCCAGAGCGCCTTTGGAAAAAGACGATTTGCTGTGTTCACTATATCTCAGCTGAAAATTATCTGAAATCAAAAACCATTTGAATTTCGTTAAAGTATTAATAAATCCTCCCCCCAACGGTCTCAGATTTTTTTTTTCACTTTAAAATTTTTCGTAAATAAAAAATCGAAGTGTCTTGATGTGATTATGGTCTGAACGAAAGGATTTTTCTAAATTCAACCCCTAAGGGGGTAAAAAGGGGTGTAAAGTTTTTTTTTGGTCGGATTTACTTGAAACTTAGCATAAATATTCTACAATACAAATAATGAAAAATTTATTTCAGTATTTTTCTGTTATACGTGCCTTAACATCCATAATTCTAATTGTCAAATTAGTTATTCTAAAAATATGTTATATTATTGACATTAGGATATTAGAAAACTAATATTCATTATACAAAGGTGAGTTTTATTTCTGACCAATTCCATTAAAATTTTTCATATACCTACATATTAAAAAGATATTTACATAAACTAAACGGAAACAATAAATAATCAGTATTCAAGTATTTATAATTATACCGTGTTGGGAAGTTGATTGTGTGGACCTAAAGGGTCTCACCCCAACCTAATGCGGTGTTCACACCAAAGAAAACAAAACAGCAACACGGTGTTTGAAAACACATCGTATTTAAAAATGCATAGGGTTTATTGCACTTTTGTCAAAAAGACACGATGTTGCTGTTTTGTTTTTTCGGTGTGAACACTCCATAAGCTTGTTTTTTTCTGTTTGCATGCCGTGACCCGAAAAATTCACGGCCCGCGCCAAGCTCTAGTCCCTCGTTTATAGATGAGGAACATCGCGTCGGGCAACATCGATGTCAAACTCAGCTTTGATCACGAGGATCGAGGATGACAGATGTAATAGTGTAGACACAAAAATGACATTTCGTGTATTGGTATAAGACATCCATCATTCATTTTAAACAGGAAAGTCGCTCTTGAGTCTAAAAGTGTCGTCATGCCATACCTGGTCTATACAATTTTACATTCTATATAGTGCTTTGAAGATGTGCGAATCTATAATATGTAGTTATATTTACAAGTGTGGAACCGTTTTATAGAACGACCTGGATTTTCCTGGCGTTGACGTGTTTCTCAATTTATCGATTTTAAAAACTATATAAAATTACTTAATTAAGGTACATATAGTTTTTATACGTATAAGAACAACCTAAACTTTTAAAACTTTGTCTCTTAAACCTTTTTCAGTTGATTCAATTTATGTGTATATGGCAAATTTATGCTTTCTAGCTAACAATATGTGGATAAACAATTCATGTAGATTAAATATAGGGCTTACAAACACATAATTTGCCTTTTATATATAGAGGTCTTCGTTTATCAGGGCCGTAATTAGAGGCTCTGGGGCCCCGGGGTAGCAAGTGACCGAGAGGACCTCACTATATGCAAAATATAAAATTTTTGCATGTTACTAATTTGAATTACCTTTTTTTGTTCCTCAATCTTGCCGACCCAAAAAAATTTTACGTTGCTGCCCCCCCCCCCCCCCTTATGCTCAGGGGTAGTTACAGCCCTGTCGTTTGCTTTCGGTGAAAAAAAAATCTATTTAAGAAAAATCAGTTATGTATCCAGACTAGCTGTCGTCCCCTTAAATCATCATACATAGCGCTCGGGTATCACGCACCTCTTGGACCTCCTATTAAGACGCCCCTGTATATGTATAATACTAGGAGTACAAGGTATAATAACAAATACATATTTTCTTCTATTACATCGACTTACATATTTTGTGCGCCTTCCCTTATACATATATTCTGTGATCTTCTCACACTAGAATGACCAGTGGCGTAACCAGTAGGGCCAAGGGGGCCTGTCACCCTCCCCCCTCCAGTATTTTTATAACCGCTGAGGAGCAGATGGTTATACCATATTATATATATGTAATATGTATTTTCTGATTTTATTAATCAATATTCAATATCTTTACTTAATAATATTACATTATGTTTCATTTTAATGATAAATACTTGCAATAATAATACATAAATGAATTTTTAATAAATCGCGTGACCGCCGCGCCGGTTTGGCTAAAAAGCGCGTCGCTGTCGAAACTTACTGGATTGACTTTAGTGTTTGTTATTTAAAAAAAAAATCTATACAACTATTTTTGTATCACTATTTTATGTTATTTTACATCTAGTTTTATTGCTACTAGCAGAAAATAAATAAGTACGTCCTACTCTATGATATTTTTTAGAGTCAAGAATATTTCCAATGCATCCAAACTGGGGTCAAAGTCCTCTCGTAAAAACGTAGAACTGTTATTAAATATCCCCTATATATCTATAATGCAACCCTCATTATGATAATACGCGTGCGCGTTGGGTTTCGCATTGAAAATATAATATAGTCCCTGCATATAATATACAGCAGGGGTGGCCAACGAGTCGATCGCGACGTGAATGTCGGTCGACCGCGACAAAATTTAAATACGAATTCTAGATTTTACAATAAATCCAGACAGTGGCGTAGATAGGGGGGGGGGATTAAGATGATTAATTACCCCCCATGAGAAAACTCAAGACATTTTTTTAAACTAGAAGGAAGAAAATAGAAAAAAAAATCTTGTTTTTTTTTAGTAATAAGAAGTAGACTAAGCACAGTTTATATGATCAAAAATTATTCAATTCAAAATTATAATAATTTTGTTTTTAATTTTGTATACATATTTCCCCATCGCAAAAAGCTATCTACGCCACTGACCCTCACGACAAAAGTATTTCATCTAAAAATTTTTTAACGCATTAATATTCGCCTATTTAATTCCCGTTAAGAAAGTAAAAACACTGATACAATATTTTAATGAGTTAAAAATTTTTTTTTGGGAAAAAATTGACATTTAAAAAAAATCATTTTGGACTTAATTTTGGAAATTTAATCTTGTGTCTTGTACAGTCAACTGCACTTCTTATAAAACTTAATTATTTTACACGTTTCCGTTAAAAAACTACAAAATTCAAAGTTACAAAACTCATTTTTTTAAATGGGACACCATATATTTTTGTAAGAAGTGGGGGGAGGGGGTTGACAGTGTTCTAGCCTGAGATCATCGCTTGGCGATTTAACAAGCTTTTTTGATAATCATAAAAAATTGTCTTGGGTTGACAAACAGGAAGTTCATTTGTTTAAATATGTTACATGATTATTTCTACACAATCTTTTAATACTGCAGAGAAATGGTAAAGAAAACTCAAATTGAAAATGAATTATTTTATTTTACCTCATAAATCTTTTCTTAAAATTATTTTTACAGTTATACTAGAAATAAAAATTAAATGATATTAGTCAGCTTTTCTTGAATTGAATAAAAAGTATAGAATGATCAACAAATTCCATACTACGATAACACTTAATATAGTTTTTTCTATTTTCTTGTATTTTATTACAAATATATAAACAAATATCACAAATATTCAATAAAAGCTTACTAATTTAATCTTAGTAACTAAATGATAAAATAAAATCTTATTACATTTGTACTAACAGTGTCCATATTGCAAATTAACCAAAATGTTAAGTAATCATTTAATTGCAGATAGAGAATGATTCTCTAAAAAAATATTTATATGATAGTTTTTATTTTGTAAATCATCAATACATAGCACATTAAAATTAAATTATTTTTATCATAGATCTAAAGGGACACTAAACAATTGTCCATCCGTTCAATTTTTTATATTAAAATTTAATAAATAAATGTTCATTCGGTAAAATTGCAATACACATAAATATATTACAAAATTAAAATTAATTAGATTAACGAACATATACACACCAGGGTGTTTCAAAAATAAATCAATATTTTTTTTCTTCGCTCTCGTTACGAAATAAGATCTAAAATAAATCCTCCCACAAGGATTACCCTGTAAAGTTGGTATTACTAATTCATGATGACAGATGAAAAATTTTTAAAGACATCATTTTGTAGACAATAAAATTATTTTCTTATTAGCTGCTACCTGCGACTTTTATCACGTGGAATTTAGATTAGTGAAAACGAAATTTAGTAAATACACAGGTTGCCTCAGTAGTTCTTAACCAATCAGCTTGGGCACCCCAGATGACGTATTTTCCCCTTCTTGCGCCAAGTTACAAAGCTATATTTGTTATGATTATCTCCACATTTGGACACCCCAGCTGACGTATTTCCCTCTCTCGTGCCGAGCCACTGAGGCTACCTTGTACTTTGCATTCCTTGAGTGAAAACAACACCATGAAGTTAGGGTAGGTAAATAATACAGATTTCTATTATGATATAGTCGATATAACAGATTTAGTTTTGCCGTCTAAAAGACCCATTTTTTTGTGTAATAAATTTTTTGACATTTAATTTATTTTTACAGACACAATTACTTAGCTGTGAGCATTCTGTGGCTGCGAGAGCCTTTTAGACATAAATTTTAACAAATAAATCACTTTTTTTTTACGTTTTTGTAGAGAATTTTAATGCATATAAAATGGTACCCTTAAAAAAATTTCATCAGTTGTCATGAATAGTAATACTAACTTTAGTACTATAAAATTATTTTCCCATGTTAATTAAATGGGAAATTGGACCCCTTCCTTGCAGCACCTCTTGAAATTAACCCAATCATGCCCAGCGTTTGATGTAAGATTATTTTAATTCGAATGGGTTTGAAATCATACTTATTTTCGAGTATTGAACTGAATACATCAACAATGCAATTACCAATGTTCTGGAGTTTAAGTATGCATAGATAGGTATGAATTGACGACAGAAAAATCAACAATATCGGTAACAAAAAAAAAACCTCGGGAATGATTGAGTTAAATAACAGAGTAATTCTTACAAATGTTTTTTTAACACCCTAATATACACATATAAAAATATAATCAAATAAAAATAAAAGCACTGGTATAAGCTAAAAATAAAATAATATAATTTAATTTAATAAGAATTTATACACATTGCATTATTTGTGAATTAATGTATATTCTTTTACTTTTGAGAATCACAAAAAATATTTGATTATTAAGTTTTTTTAAATTATAAATAAAACTATATTATCTTGAAATGGTAAATTGACTAGCAATTCAACCTTGTTATTTTAACTATTTTTAAAATAAGTAAAGATAAAAAATATAATACCTATATTAAAAAAAAATACCTAAGAAAGCTTAAAGTTAAATAATATCATAAATTAATTCAATTTAAGTAGTACTTAAAAAATACGATTTCTCGTAGCAGTATGCATCAATATTTTAATGTAAAATGTATAAACAGAAAAAAGTACACCTTTTTTATTTTAAAAAGTATAAATTAGGTAAAACTCCAAAAAAAAAAAAACATAAAAAAGTAAATCAAAATTTTAAAAACGATCATAGCAAGTTAGGTTAAAGACTCCTGCTACAAAGCAAAAATCAACTTACTCTTGAGCTGGATAACATGTTTACACATTGTGCCCAATAGAGAGTTAGATTTAAAAATTGATACAAATGCTGTAGATTGAATTAACAATAAAATTACCGTATTAGTAGAACAAGTTCTGTATATAATAAGAATAATTACTTTTAAAAATTAATAATGCACACTGCAATACATCAACTCCACATGACATGTAAAAAACGTAATCAAACATCCACTGCGACGGAAAAAAATCGATTTTTAAAAATGCATTTTTTAAAGTATACATATTCAAAAATATGTAAATAAAATTTAAATTAAAATTTCCAAAACTGCCTGGGTTACAGTCAATTTAATAAGAGCAGATAGCGTGGCCACTTAAGACCCTCAGAAAACTTTAAACGTATTTTTCTCTAAATGACTTTTTTTTATTCCAGCAATTTCTCAAAGACTAATGAACCATTTAAAAAAAAAAATTTCTAAACTTTCGTAATTTTTGAAATTTTGGTATTTACTATTTTTTTAAGACCGCTTGAATTAAAAAACGGTGCTAAAAATGAAAAAAATTTTAAACCGTCGCCATTTTGTTAAAAAATTAAATTTTAAAAAACGGCTACATGCAACCATAACTACATTCATATAGATATTGATAAAAAAAAAATTTTTCCCGATAACATCTCAGAATTTATGTGAAAGGTTCTACTGTATTCTTTAGAGGTTCGTTGAAAACAAATGCTTATAATGAATGGTTTCTATATCATATGGAGTTTAAAATAATATCTATACATATTAGGGTGTTCCTTAAAAAAATAACATTCACTTTGTGGATGCTTTTGTAGAGAATTTAATTCTCTACAAAATAATGTACTGGCAAATTTTTCTCCAGTTGTCATAAATCAATAATACAAACTTTATTATTGTACTGGACCTCCTCTTGTTTGATTTTTTTTGGAACACTCTAATGTATATATAATATTTTATATTTTTAGCTACCATAATTAATTGCCACAGCCATAATTCAAATATAGATTTGGAAATAGTTTTATAAGAATTTAAGTATTTATATACAAAATAAATATATTTACATTTACTTTATCTTTGTACAAAATGATACATGAAAAATTAAATTATATGAATTTGCAAAATATTTTTTCAATAGAAAAGAAAACAAACATTAATGTACTTATTATTTTTGTACTTCAACTTAACTTTATAATAACTTATAAAGAATATTTGAACCGAATATGGCAAAATATTTATATACAGATATCTTTTTATATAAAAATATAAACGTACTTTCTCATAAAAATGAAAATGATAAATGAAATATTTAAAATAATAAATATTTATTAATTAATATGTTTTTCTCTTACACGGCAAATAACTTGGAATGTTTTTTCGATGATTCTGAGAATTGAGAAAATCTTCAATAGGTGATACGTATGAGCAATGTGGAACAGATTCTTCATCTTTACGCCAATTAGAAATACTAGAAATTAAGGAACTAAACATTAAAATAAATATCAAAAGATGAAGATTTAAAAATTCTAGGTCAATAGTTAACAAAATCTATTTGATTTAAAAAAATTTAATTAATAAACAATGTACCTGGCTGTTTTTTCTTCCAAAGATTTTTCTAACTTTTCATAATTCCTTTCGGCTGATAGTTTTGTCAACTGTAAACAATCCATTGGTAAAGGGACGGTACTATTTATTGACAACTCAATGTTAGAGTCATTTGCCTGTAAAAACACCAATAAATTGATTCAAATAAAATAATTACTGCATTCAAAACTTACGAGTTGTAATGTTGCTAGAAAATATCTGGCAACATCTTCTCTGCTATCACAGACATCAGAAAAATCTATTGTAGTTTTTGCTGTTGTATTCGGAAACTTGTTTAATATTCTAGTACCATATTCATGAATATCAAAATGGTTCCTATCTTCGGCATTTTTTAGTTTTGGTTCAATTAATTTATGCCATTCATCAACTCGCTTTTGCATCTCCAGAGTTTCTTTCTACAAAAAGTAAGGAATATTATAAATATACCAAAGATTCCCATAGTTCTTAAAAATAAAAACGATCTGTTTTCAAATTTCAAAGAGAATAAACCCCACTGTTTTTGTACAAACTTTCAAAAATCATTAAAATTTGCAGAAATGGCAAAGTAATAGCATTTTTAGTACAAGTAGTTAGAGCAGCTTTCGAGAAAACCTCCTAATTTCCTTAACCTTTTAAGGGCAGCGCTCGGAATGCGTTATCTATGTCTCTTATGTTTAATATACAATTAAAGTACATCGGCCGGGTTAAATACTGGTGGCATATTTTTTTTTTTTAAATGATAGATAAAACCGTACCTCTTTTTCCCTATGTTTTTGCATTTCTTTTGCTATCTTATTAAAAAAATCATACTCTGGCATATCGCCTTCTAAATCACTAAAACATTCATCATCATCGTAAAAGCCTGATTCCGTTCTAGATTGTGAAACTTGTCTATCTTTATCTTCTTGAGACAATAGCTCAGTATCTACATTAGATATAGCATCCATGTGAAGCTCAGAATGATTTAATGAATCTATTCCACTATCGTTAATCTTTATCGAGTCACCAATTACACTTGAATAATTTGACACTGCATCGTCTGATACTGTTGTCTGTTTATTATTTAAATCACTATCTAGTTGATAATGATTCAAATCATCATCGGTAACAGTTTTTTGTGAGGATTCATTTGTTTCAATCTCATTTATTTCTGGTGTTTTATTTTCATCCAAAACATCTGTTCCACTAGTATCTAGAATAAAGCATATGTAAATTATTATATAGCAGAACCATCAATACTTCAAGTATTTTGTTAATAATAGTTATATCTATTACTTTCAACATATCGCTCTCCCGCTAAAAGTGACATAAATCGTCTGATATATTTTTTTAACAATAAAATATATTTTATACAAAATAATAAGAATTTTGAGTTGTATCACTTTTTTAGTGGGAGTGCAATATATCTCAAAGAGCCTTGAAAATGACATCAATATGCACTTTACTAAGAATATGAATTACACCCAAAAACCATGTAGATCCCTGCTGTAAAATAAAAATCATCTAAAAGTAAAACATAGTCATTTTTTTACTTAAAAATGTATATAAAACTCTGATAACGTGTTTACACTATCATATTATATTAAGTGGGCAATAGAACTAGACTTCAACAAACAATACAAATGCTGTAAACAAAACCGAATTATTGATAATAAAACAACACCGGTTAAAAGTTAAAAAACTATTCCATACTTGAATTTTAAGTATAATGGAATAAATATTTATAATTATTATAATATTATTATTCCACAAATGTTGGCATAATTGACAATCACTGTATGTATATAAAGTGAGGTATGACTTAAGTCTACATATTTTAGTCATTATAAATTAATATTGTTTTTATTAATTACAAAGATAATTTTACCTTTAATTTCATCAGCTGATGAATTTAATAATTTTAAATTAAACGACTCAAATTCCTCTAAATCACATGTAATAATAGGACCAATATATTCTGTGTTCTTTATTTCGCTATGTTTTTGTCGTTTGGCATTTAAAATTTTCCTCCGCTTTGTCTAAAAATATATATATTAAAATAATTTTTTTAAAACACATGATAGTTTTATTAATTAATTATACCTTTTCTTCGAGTATACATTCAGTTGGTAACTTAAAACAGCTTTGTCGTTTTAAAATAAATAATGGTATTTTAAATATATTCATGTCTAGTTCTGTAATAGTATCAAGATGTTTATTTAAAATCTTTTTAAAAGGATATAAGTCATGATTAGTCACTTCTTCAATTAAATCATTTTTTAATATAGATTCAGTCTGATTCAGTACTTCTTCAGTTATTTTTGTTTTTAATGTAGATTCTGGCTGATTCTCTGATAACTCTTCATTATCTGTATTAACTGAATGATTTTGTAATTGACTTTCACTCATTACAATAGTTTCTGATGTACTACAGTCAGCTTCTAAAACATTTTCCAACAGATCTTCAGGTAATTCATTTACTTCCATATCTATTGATCTTGGTTGAATCAAAGAATCCAATTTTGACACTGTATCAACATAATTCGGTGTACTTGTAATAATTTCACTATCGTTTTCAATGAAATAATTTCCATGTAAGCTTCGTGGTGTATCAAAAATGGTACTGTGTTCAAACTGTTGTGATACGACAAATCCATTATGTAAATAATTATGTATGTATTCTCGAATCTTCTCAGGTGCTTCTTCAATGTTTTTTATATTTACATTATTCCGGATTTCTGTCAACAGCATCATCTTTACTGCTAGAAGTTTTTTACTTATATGTTCTTTTATTCCGTTTATTTTAGAATGGCAATTTTCGTCCAATACCAAGAAACGTTTCAAAGATACAAGTAGTGGCTCGTCAGGTAATAGACATTTTAGCAATAGCTGACAACATGTCTGTTTTATATCTTTATTGATACTTTTAGAAAACAAAGGTAATTTTTCATGAAAGTCATCTTCCACGTCATCATCTCTATCAATAATTTTTTTTGAAATTCTCTTAAATAAAGGTGTTAAAAAATCATTCAATGATAAATCTGACTCAACCCTGTCAATTTCTGTTACATTTTCTGGTATTATTTCTGTCGGGATTGGTTCAACTTTTTTCCGACCACGTTTCGGTTTTTCTGGTAATGTAATTACAATTTCAGTCGATGTTGTGGCAATTTTTTCAATATTATCATTGTTTGAAGGTTCGGTAGGTACATTATCTTGATTTTGTTCTTCTGGAACAATTTCACCTGCTTCTATTTGTTTTTTTCTCTGCTCCTCCAAATGCTGCTTACGCCTAAAATTTTCAAACATAATATTATTGAGTAATTAATAACACATGCAGATATTTCCCACTTAACAGATACTTGGTTTTATGAGTTTCCCTGCAAGTGCAAATTTTGCTTATTATGTAATTGTTTTAATTTATTAATAATTTTAGTACTTATACAAAAAAACAAAAAAATTACTATGTATCTTGATTCTTGTTCTACTGTAAAATTTGGCTAATTTGGTAAATCGACAATGACTTCAATAATACAATATTAATATACTTTTTTATAAATATTTATAAATGCTACATATTATATAAGTTATTGAGCAAGCAGACCGGATATCAATGTTTATATTAAAACAATAAAGGTCAAAATAGCTTGTTAATGAATAGATTATTCATTTCATTTTTAACTGCATTGTCACTTTGTTTTCATTTATTGTTTAGTTCTTAAAACAAACACATGCACTGTTTATAGAAAGATAATTTTTAGGATACACAAAAGTCAACGTTAAAATCATTATATAACACATTAAGTAAACATTAGTTTTATAAATGGTGATTCATAAATATTATAAAACTCAATTATTTTGTTTAATTATTTATACTCACAAAAGCATTTTGTAGCTTAATGATTTATGCATATTCATAACAACTTTCTCGAACGAATCAACTTTTTTACTAAAAATATTAGTAGAGTTCTGAATAACGAGTGCAGCTTCTGCAAAATTGGTGCCAATTACATTCGATTGATGTGCTTCCATCTCTGCCATATATTCTTCTAAAAGCTAAAATAAACAATAAGACGATTAAATAAAATGCTCCAAACTACAAATAACACATTTCATACATTAGCTATGTCGACCCTCCAATTTTTTTCTAGGTTATTCATATTAACCATTAACTGGTTAAATATTTCACTCTGTCTTAAAGACACAGAACTTAGAGTTCTTCCACGTCTAGCAGACATTTTAATATTTATTATTTGTTTAATTAAATAATTGTAATACAGTTATACATAAATCAAAACACAAACAAAACCTAATATTATCTTTTAGCACATTATTATTTATATATTGTTGACACTACACGATTGTTCAATACAAAGTTATGCTTGTTTCTCATTTTATAGAAATTAAGATTTCTACTCAGCATTTTGCGATGTACAACTTCTATAACTTCTTTTCAATAGTAGTATAGAGCGGCCATTATTTGTTTGGTTTTTCAGGCCACTGAAGGCTGCGTTCGCCATGTTTACAATTCCCGGTTGCACACAAGCGCTGCACAAGCATCGTGTAAACATTAGAATGAAGCTCAGACATGCGCTCAACAATCATATCATACGTTTTATTACAAGAACGTTTATGAAAATTTTACAGTAAAACTCAGCCCACACACATTGCATTTATATTTTGGAACGTTTGGAACACAAGGAGAGCATGAATATAATTCTTATGTCCATGAATGAGAGAGACTGAAAACATACAGGAATATACCAAAGAGAAATTTTGGTGATCCATTTGGATGCTGGAATAATATTTGCGCATGTCTATATTTTTCATAAAATTTAAATTATGTAGGAAATGTATATTAAAAATATAATATTGAGTTTTAAAATGATAACATTGTTGCAATTTTTTTATTTCATTGTTAGGAGTTTGAAATACACATGCTTATTATTCTCACATACATTTCCCCTCTTTACTTCACAACTGGTCGATTAGCTCCACCCACTTCCATGTTTAGCTGTTTAGTGGTTGTTCGAGACCGAGACCTGTCTCGTCTTCAGTACGCAGTTGTCTATTTCGGGAGTTGTTAGTGTTGTTGGTAGTTTTGAAATATACAGATAGTGTTTGATTGTTAAAAGTCGATATATCGTATAATCTTTATGAAATAGGTGCTCAATATTTAATATTTCATCTCGAATCAGTTGCATTTTGTGATTAACCATGGGATTAGGTGGATGTTATGCATTTATTAAGTACTTAGTAGTACTTGTCAACTTTATTTTTGTGGTAAGTTTATTTCTAGTTTTACCATATTTATTAACAATTCAACTGTCAATATCCTAATATTTTTTTACATAGTTATGTAATATAATTATAAACATTTCATAATATATGTGCATATTGTTTATGTTATCCTTGTTATGAATACAATCCTGATATAGTATTTCTAAACTAATATTATTAATAAGAATTTAGATTTATTTTAAAATTTTGTGGAATTTTAAATATTATTGTCAGTTTGTTTTGTACAAACTGATATTATTATATTAATCAATATTATCTCATAAGGATTTTAAAACGACAACCGGTTCTATAAATAAAATAAATAACAATCATGATAATATAACAAACAACCATAAAATATTTTACTATCAGACGTTATTTTGATTCATAGTAAAACTCCCTTTCAAAAATCTCGGCTTCATTAGTTATGTAAAACATCTGTTTTCCATTTTGGTACTTTTGGTTGTTTAATAATTGTTACATGTTTTGGACAGAGAGCACTGTTGACATTACCGAGCGTTGGCATGTATTTGTCCCTTTTTTACAAATCCCGCGCAATGGGCCTGTGTGCGTTAAGTAACTTGCAGCTTGCACGTGGGAAGATGGTGTTTATAAATGTGTGGATGCGTGCGTGTTGTACCTCACATGTACATGTATGTGTAGGAAATTGTACTGTAATGTTAGCCCGCTCTTGTAACTGCCATATGGTTGTTTTCCCTTGACATTTACCATTGATCATTGCTCGTAACTTTTTTAATTGCTCAGTGACACTCGCAAATTCTTTAACAAGTATAAATGTATATGATTTTCGGTATTGCAAAGTCCATATATTTTCTTTTATTGAATTTTTCATTTTAGGATATAGTTATGTAATGTGGAAGATGATTCAATTCAGGGACATAGCAAGAAGCGTGGGGGAATTGGGAATTACTCATATTCCTCTTATTCTCCACATAATTATTTATTTATTTGTTAAAATGATTATGGAAATACTTTTTAAATAGTAATTATTGACGTCATCAAAATCAAGCACGACTAAATATTATTTAAATGATATTTCATAAAACGCATTGGTAGCGTATCTATTATCAGTATAAAAATTATTGTAGAATAACATTAATATTGATTACGCTACTGTTTGACCCATTTTGCTTGTATGGAAGTTTGCAATTAACATAAAAACATTGATAATCCATAACTACTGATTGCATACTAAGCAACTTGCATCTTAATTAAGTCGATAATAAATTAGACAAATTACAAAATCTTCGACTCCATTTTTCTCTAATTGTAAGTTATAGATGTAGACATTTAATAAAAAAATTGTTTGCAATATCTACTATTATATTTTCATGCTCATAATTCCAAAATATTCTTATTTTAACTGACTTGAAAAAGAAGAAAAAGGTTCTCAATTGAACAATTTATATTTTTTATGTTTCGGGCATAACTCCGACAAATATGCACCGATTTCGACGATTTTTTTTTTGTTTGAAAGAGTATACTCCCTAGGTGGTCCCATATGAATTTTATCAGAATCTGAATATGGACTTTTGAGATACGCCAATTAAAAGACAAAAATAAAAAAAACTTTTTTAGAAAAAAATAAAATCGACCTAATAAAAAACTTAATAAAAAAAAAGGTAAACCGAATTCAAAAACTGTTATTTTAATTTTTAAATACTTCTCAATGTTTTTAGAATACATTTCATTGTCCTAAGAATTTTTATTTAGAACAAGTGAAAAATTACATCACAAAAAATTTATGCTTTTTTGATATGAAATCTTGCCCACAACATCAGATTGTATTTAAATTTGTATGTATACTGATTATGAATTCGTACTTATATGTAAATAAAGTGTTGTACAATGTTTAAAACATAACTGTCGTTTACTGACCGACTAACATAAATTCACGTCGTACAAAAGTACATTTGTAGAGAACTAAAGAGATAAAAGATGCTGTAGAAATAGCTTAGAATGATAATAAAGTTCAATGGTCTTCAATAACATTTTTTTTATACACTACAAACTAGCAGTTCCGAAACTTATTTTTTCGCGAAACCCTTTCTTAATTTTTCAAAAAACTTTTTCCGTGAAACCCTAGGAAATGCTGCTATCTTAATAAATATATCAAAACGTTAGTTTTTTGTATGTGATTTCATCAGACCTAAACCACTGGACGTATCGAAGCCATATTCACACCATATGTTAGTTTGGTGCTTCGTTAGGTTTATCTTTTTTTGGACCTGTTAGGTGGCACTGGGGTTGAGAATATGTATTTATGATCCGATTTGGTTTATATTCAGAATATATGTTAGTTACGTGGGAAGAAATATTTTTACAAAAAATGGACCCGGTAGGTAGCGCTGGAGTCGAGATATTTACGAAAATGTGTATTTATGGTCTAATTTTTAAACAAGTTATTTTTGGACAGAACAGCGTTTGCTGGGTCAGCTAAAACAACAATACAACCCTCCATACGTGACAGGGAGTGACGGGTCCGCTAGTATCTATATATATGTATAAGCAATTCTAAATATTGCTTGGTATACCTCATACCATTTTTTTTTTACCAGTTTATTTGCACTTTATTCCTTCTATCTTTGTCTTTGAGGATACAAACAAATTGAGAAGTTGATTGTGTGTCGTATTGACATTTTTGATGTTTAACAAAAGAAATAGTATTCATGAAAAAAATTGTAAATCAAAACAAAATGGTGATACCTATCTACATTTTCAGCATCTAATTAATCCGTTCTTATTGTTATTTAATGTAGGTATATATATATATATATATATTATTGTTTCAAATTGGGATTTTTTTCCAAGGTCAAAATAAAGAAAATTTTTAAAAAAAATTCTTATTTAATTACACATACGTGCATTTATTTCATAAAATAGCTATTTTTTCGAATGTTATAAACATTCTTCTTCAGTGCATAAATTTCTTTTTTATATATATATCTACAAAATAATATCACAAAATTAGGAAAAATCATTTTACAAAATTCAGATAGAAACAGAAAAACAATATTTATTCTACTTACGTTATGACATTGATCAATCAATTCAGAAAAGAAGGACAAATATTAAAAATAAACAAATTTAAACTTCAAAAGCATTCTTGCAATTAACGAAAAATATAATTTTACTTAAAACTAAAAATATATATTCTATTTTAACCACATAATATTTTTCTCCTTCTCTTCCATTCCATCAGTTCCTTACACATTATATTATATTAACAATTAATATTTTAAAACCACAAAAAATTTTTTTTAAATAATATACGACCATGTGTTTTAAAGAATTAGCAAATGACAAGAAACGGAAATAAACAACAACACACAAACTATTCAAATAGTTACCAACTTAAATTTAGCAAAAAAAAAAAAAAAAACATAGACATATGAAATGACATTTGTAAAAATACAACTGACTTAACCTTTAAAAAAATCAATCATGAAGTAAATTATGATAATTTTGTTTTAAATAATTAATATTTTCTCTAGAATTAACACTTAGAGGGTCTTGAATAATATGAATGGACTCACTTATAAGTCTTTTTTTAAGGGACGTTTGATAATCCAATATTTTAACATCATCATAATCAAATTCATGCTTGAATTTTTGACAGTGGGTTTTTAAGGCTGTAACCTCATTTTTTGCATACTTATGGCTATTAATTCTATTAGAAAGATATTGTTTTGTTTGTCCAATGTACGAGGCAGAACAATTATTACAGTTTATTTTGTATATCAAATTTGAGCGTTTACCTTTGTCAATCGGATTTTTAAGGTTAGAAAAAAAAATTTTTGAAGTATATGAATTTTTGTCAATTAATTTTAAGTTATATTTCTTACTAATCTTTTTTAACTTTTCAGAAAGAACTGGAATATATGGGAATGAAAAATAATTGTTATTAGTATCAGTGCTATTATTATCAAGACTATTATTACTTTTGTTTTTTTCCTTAAAATGTGAATCGTTACTGTTAATATTTATGTTCTTTTTTTTATTAATTTTATATAAAATACTCTTTAATCTGTTGTTAATAACTTTTTTTATAAATTCAATCGGATAATTATTTATTAAGAAAATATTGTAAACTTTTTTTATAATTTCTTTTTGATATTTCTGGTTTGTAAAGGTAATCGCTCTATCAAGGATAGCAATAATAACATTTCTTTTATGAGATATTGAAGATATAGAATTAAAATCTAAATATCTGCCTGACCAAGTATTTTTAGTATACCAAATTGTTTCAATATTACAACTTTTATTGACAATAAGTCTTATATCCAAAAAATTTATCTCCCTTTTATCATTTTCAGTTTCAAAAGTAAATTGTAGTCTATTATGGTAAGAATTAAATAATTCACACACATATTCAATTTTATCAATAGGTAAACATGTAAGAATATCATCCACATATCTTTTAAAAAAAGGAATATTAAAATTAAATTTTTTAAGTATATCTTCTTGTAAATCATTTAAAATTATATCGGCTAATACCACTGATAAGGATGAACCCATTGGAGCACCATAAATTTGCATGTAAAATTGATTTTCATATTGTAAATAAGAATTTTTGCAACAGAACTTTAAAGCATTAATAAAATCAATTTTTTCAATTTTTGTATATTCTTTAATACTTTCCCATTTATTTTCAATTATTTCTATTGTTTTGTCTATTGGTATGTTTGTAAACAATGATTTGACATCTAACGATACTAATTTATATTTAGGTGGGATTTTATAGTTGTTGATAAAAGAATGAAATTGCCAAGAATCCTTAACAGTATGATCATTATTGGTTATATTTTTTAATATGTTAGCTAGAAATTTAGATAATTTTTGAAAAGGGGAATTAAAAGATGCAACAATCGGTCTGAGTGGGTTGTTCTCTTTATGAATTTTAATTAAACCATATATTTGTGGTGGAGTTGAGTTATGTATTTTTAGGTAATTAGCAGTGTTATTATCAATATATTTCTTATCCAGAAAGTTCTGCACTATAGAGTTATTTTTATTTTGAAAAACATTTGTTGGGTCTTTTTTAATCTTAAGATATGTGTTTTCATCATTAAGCAATTCTAACATTTTAATATTGTAATTATCTTGATTAATTATAACAGTTTTACTAGACTTATCAGCTTTAATAATTTTGAGGTGGGAATTAGTTTTTAAAAAGTTTTTGGTTTGATTTATGTCAAATAAAAGTTTTTTGTTACATTTATCCTTATTATTTTTTAAATTGTTGTAAAAATTGTTTAAATTATATGAGAATTCATTTCTAATATTACACTTCTCAATATCACTATCTAATTGTTCAATGCCAGACTCAAATGATATTATAATATCCTTTATAGGCATTTTTTTGTAAGGTAGATTAAATTTAGGTCCTAATTTAAGGGTATTTAAAACGTTGTCAGGGATTACTTCGTTGGTTAAATTAACTACAAAATTATTTGAGTAATCTTTGCTAGGTTCAAATTTTAAATCTTCTGGGTAAATTATGCTATTTTTATTCTTATTGAGATTAGTTTTATTAATTTTATTTTTACCTGGATTTGTTTCATTTATATCAGTAATTTCAAATTTTCCAATTATATTAAGTGAACTGTTAATGTAATTTTTTTTATAAGATTCTTTTCTTTTATTCGAAATTGTTTTTAAGTTATTTAATTTTTTATGGACTTTATTAAATGAAATTTTGTATTGAGTCTGGAATGAACAATTTTCCAAATAGTAAACTTGATAAATTTCTTCAGTTGTAATTTTATTTTTAAGTGCATAATGATTTTTTTTAATATTATCAGAATAATATTAAAAAAAATCATTATGCACTTAAAAATAAAATTACAACTGAAGAAATTTATCAAGTTTACTATTTGGAAAATTGTTCATTCCAGACTCAATACAAAATTTCATTTAATAAAGTCCATAAAAAATTAAATAACTTAAAAACAATTTCGAATAAAAGAAAAGAATCTTATAAAAAAAATTACATTAACAGTTCACTTAATATAATTGGAAAATTTGAAATTACTGATATAAATGAAACAAATCCAGGTAAAAATAAAATTAATAAAACTAATCTCAATAAGAATAAAAATAGCATAATTTACCCAGAAGATTTAAAATTTGAACCTAGCAAAGATTACTCAAATAATTTTGTAGTTAATTTAACCAACGAAGTAATCCCTGACAACGTTTTAAATACCCTTAAATTAGGACCTAAATTTAATCTACCTTACAAAAAAATGCCTATAAAGGATATTATAATATCATTTGAGTCTGGCATTGAACAATTAGATAGTGATATTGAGAAGTGTAATATTAGAAATGAATTCTCATATAATTTAAACAATTTTTACAACAATTTAAAAAATAATAAGGATAAATGTAACAAAAAACTTTTATTTGACATAAATCAAACCAAAAACTTTTTAAAAACTAATTCCCACCTCAAAATTATTAAAGCTGATAAGTCTAGTAAAACTGTTATAATTAATCAAGATAATTACAATATTAAAATGTTAGAATTGCTTAATGATGAAAACACATATCTTAAGATTAAAAAAGACCCAACAAATGTTTTTCAAAATAAAAATAACTCTATAGTGCAGAACTTTCTGGATAAGAAATATATTGATAATAACACTGCTAATTACCTAAAAATACATAACTCAACTCCACCACAAATATATGGTTTAATTAAAATTCATAAAGAGAACAACCCACTCAGACCGATTGTTGCATCTTTTAATTCCCCTTTTCAAAAATTATCTAAATTTCTAGCTAACATATTAAAAAATATAACCAATAATGATCATACTGTTAAGGATTCTTGGCAATTTCATTCTTTTATCAACAACTATAAAATCCCACCTAAATATAAATTAGTATCGTTAGATGTCAAATCATTGTTTACAAACATACCAATAGACAAAACAATAGAAATAATTGAAAATAAATGGGAAAGTATTAAAGAATATACAAAAATTGAAAAAATTGATTTTATTAATGCTTTAAAGTTCTGTTGCAAAAATTCTTATTTACAATATGAAAATCAATTTTACATGCAAATTTATGGTGCTCCAATGGGTTCATCCTTATCAGTGGTATTAGCCGATATAATTTTAAATGATTTACAAGAAGATATACTTAAAAAATTTAATTTTAATATTCCTTTTTTTAAAAGATATGTGGATGATATTCTTACATGTTTACCTATTGATAAAATTGAATATGTGTGTGAATTATTTAATTCTTACCATAATAGACTACAATTTACTTTTGAAACTGAAAATGATAAAAGGGAGATAAATTTTTTGGATATAAGACTTATTGTCAATAAAAGTTGTAATATTGAAACAATTTGGTATACTAAAAATACTTGGTCAGGCAGATATTTAGATTTTAATTCTATATCTTCAATATCTCATAAAAGAAATGTTATTATTGCTATCCTTGATAGAGCGATTACCTTTACAAACCAGAAATATCAAAAAGAAATTATAAAAAAAGTTTACAATATTTTCTTAATAAATAATTATCCGATTGAATTTATAAAAAAAGTTATTAACAACAGATTAAAGAGTATTTTATATAAAATTAATAAAAAAAAGAACATAAATATTAACAGTAACGATTCACATTTTAAGGAAAAAAACAAAAGTAATAATAGTCTTGATAATAATAGCACTGATACTAATAACAATTATTTTTCATTCCCATATATTCCAGTTCTTTCTGAAAAGTTAAAAAAGATTAGTAAGAAATATAACTTAAAATTAATTGACAAAAATTCATATACTTCAAAAATTTTTTTTTCTAACCTTAAAAATCCGATTGACAAAGGTAAACGCTCAAATTTGATATACAAAATAAACTGTAATAATTGTTCTGCCTCGTACATTGGACAAACAAAACAATATCTTTCTAATAGAATTAATAGCCATAAGTATGCAAAAAATGAGGTTACAGCCTTAAAAACCCACTGTCAAAAATTCAAGCATGAATTTGATTATGATGATGTTAAAATATTGGATTATCAAACGTCCCTTAAAAAAAGACTTATAAGTGAGTCCATTCATATTATTCAAGACCCTCTAAGTGTTAATTCTAGAGAAAATATTAATTATTTAAAACAAAATTATCATAATTTACTTCATGATTGATTTTTTTAAAGGTTAAGTCAGTTGTATTTTTACAAATGTCATTTCATATGTCTATGTTTTTTTTTTTTTTTTTGCTAAATTTAAGTTGGTAACTATTTGAATAGTTTGTGTGTTGTTGTTTATTTCCGTTTCTTGTCATTTGCTAATTCTTTAAAACACATGGTCGTATATTATTTAAAAAAAATTTTTTGTGGTTTTAAAATATTAATTGTTAATATAATATAATGTGTAAGGAACTGATGGAATGGAAGAGAAGGAGAAAAATATTATGTGGTTAAAATAGAATATATATTTTTAGTTTTAAGTAAAATTATATTTTTCGTTAATTGCAAGAATGCTTTTGAAGTTTAAATTTGTTTATTTTTAATATTTGTCCTTCTTTTCTGAATTGATTGATCAATGTCATAACGTAAGTAGAATAAATATTGTTTTTCTGTTTCTATCTGAATTTTGTAAAATGATTTTTCCTAATTTTGTGATATTATTTTGTAGATATATATATAAAAAAGAAATTTATGCACTGAAGAAGAATGTTTATAACATTCGAAAAAAATAGCTATTTTATGAAATAAATGCACGTATGTGTAATTAAATAAGAATTTTTTTTAAAAATTTTCTTTATTTTGACCTTGGAAAAAAATCCCAATTTGAAACAATAATATTATTCGTCAATATGGTCATATACATAAACCAAAATATATTCAAAAATTCCAATGGGAGAAAATCATGGATAACAGAAGAAGACCTATGGAAGTACAGGAACCGGAAGGATATCTGCAAATTAATAGGACAGGCGAGAAGGATGCAAGTAGCAAAGGCCAGATTGGAAGCAAGAAAGTTTTTTCTAATTCAATGTAAAATTAATAAGATTTTTCCTAAGTTTTTAATTAGTAAATTTGATAAAATGAACAATTTCATACAACCTAATAACTTAAAAAACAGAAAAAAATATGCTAAAATTCTTCAAAATTATAAATATAAATTGTTAATACTTTTAATTTCCGAATGTTATACTAATTTAAAAAAAATTTCTGATAATATTAAAAAAAATCATTATGCACTTAAAAATAAAATTACAACTGAAGAAATTTATCAAGTTTACTATTTGGAAAATTGTTCATTCCAGACTCAATACAAAATTTCATTTAATAAAGTCCATAAAAAATTAAATAACTTAAAAACAATTTCGAATAAAAGAAAAGAATCTTATAAAAAAAATTACATTAACAGTTCACTTAATATAATTGGAAAATTTGAAATTACTGATATAAATGAAACAAATCCAGGTAAAAATAAAATTAATAAAACTAATCTCAATAAGAATAAAAATAGCATAATTTACCCAGAAGATTTAAAATTTGAACCTAGCAAAGATTACTCAAATAATTTTGTAGTTAATTTAACCAACGAAGTAATCCCTGACAACGTTTTAAATACCCTTAAATTAGGACCTAAATTTAATCTACCTTACAAAAAAATGCCTATAAAGGATATTATAATATCATTTGAGTCTGGCATTGAACAATTAGATAGTGATATTGAGAAGTGTAATATTAGAAATGAATTCTCATATAATTTAAACAATTTTTACAACAATTTAAAAAATAATAAGGATAAATGTAACAAAAAACTTTTATTTGACATAAATCAAACCAAAAACTTTTTAAAAACTAATTCCCACCTCAAAATTATTAAAGCTGATAAGTCTAGTAAAACTGTTATAATTAATCAAGATAATTACAATATTAAAATGTTAGAATTGCTTAATGATGAAAACACATATCTTAAGATTAAAAAAGACCCAACAAATGTTTTTCAAAATAAAAATAACTCTATAGTGCAGAACTTTCTGGATAAGAAATATATTGATAATAACACTGCTAATTACCTAAAAATACATAACTCAACTCCACCACAAATATATGGTTTAATTAAAATTCATAAAGAGAACAACCCACTCAGACCGATTGTTGCATCTTTTAATTCCCCTTTTCAAAAATTATCTAAATTTCTAGCTAACATATTAAAAAATATAACCAATAATGATCATACTGTTAAGGATTCTTGGCAATTTCATTCTTTTATCAACAACTATAAAATCCCACCTAAATATAAATTAGTATCGTTAGATGTCAAATCATTGTTTACAAACATACCAATAGACAAAACAATAGAAATAATTGAAAATAAATGGGAAAGTATTAAAGAATATACAAAAATTGAAAAAATTGATTTTATTAATGCTTTAAAGTTCTGTTGCAAAAATTCTTATTTACAATATGAAAATCAATTTTACATGCAAATTTATGGTGCTCCAATGGGTTCATCCTTATCAGTGGTATTAGCCGATATAATTTTAAATGATTTACAAGAAGATATACTTAAAAAATTTAATTTTAATATTCCTTTTTTTAAAAGATATGTGGATGATATTCTTACATGTTTACCTATTGATAAAATTGAATATGTGTGTGAATTATTTAATTCTTACCATAATAGACTACAATTTACTTTTGAAACTGAAAATGATAAAAGGGAGATAAATTTTTTGGATATAAGACTTATTGTCAATAAAAGTTGTAATATTGAAACAATTTGGTATACTAAAAATACTTGGTCAGGCAGATATTTAGATTTTAATTCTATATCTTCAATATCTCATAAAAGAAATGTTATTATTGCTATCCTTGATAGAGCGATTACCTTTACAAACCAGAAATATCAAAAAGAAATTATAAAAAAAGTTTACAATATTTTCTTAATAAATAATTATCCGATTGAATTTATAAAAAAAGTTATTAACAACAGATTAAAGAGTATTTTATATAAAATTAATAAAAAAAAGAACATAAATATTAACAGTAACGATTCACATTTTAAGGAAAAAAACAAAAGTAATAATAGTCTTGATAATAATAGCACTGATACTAATAACAATTATTTTTCATTCCCATATATTCCAGTTCTTTCTGAAAAGTTAAAAAAGATTAGTAAGAAATATAACTTAAAATTAATTGACAAAAATTCATATACTTCAAAAATTTTTTTTTCTAACCTTAAAAATCCGATTGACAAAGGTAAACGCTCAAATTTGATATACAAAATAAACTGTAATAATTGTTCTGCCTCGTACATTGGACAAACAAAACAATATCTTTCTAATAGAATTAATAGCCATAAGTATGCAAAAAATGAGGTTACAGCCTTAAAAACCCACTGTCAAAAATTCAAGCATGAATTTGATTATGATGATGTTAAAATATTGGATTATCAAACGTCCCTTAAAAAAAGACTTATAAGTGAGTCCATTCATATTATTCAAGACCCTCTAAGTGTTAATTCTAGAGAAAATATTAATTATTTAAAACAAAATTATCATAATTTACTTCATGATTGATTTTTTTAAAGGTTAAGTCAGTTGTATTTTTACAAATGTCATTTCATATGTCTATGTTTTTTTTTTTTTTTTGCTAAATTTAAGTTGGTAACTATTTGAATAGTTTGTGTGTTGTTGTTTATTTCCGTTTCTTGTCATTTGCTAATTCTTTAAAACACATGGTCGTATATTATTTAAAAAAAATTTTTTGTGGTTTTAAAATATTAATTGTTAATATAATATAATGTGTAAGGAACTGATGGAATGGAAGAGAAGGAGAAAAATATTATGTGGTTAAAATAGAATATATATTTTTAGTTTTAAGTAAAATTATATTTTTCGTTAATTGCAAGAATGCTTTTGAAGTTTAAATTTGTTTATTTTTAATATTTGTCCTTCTTTTCTGAATTGATTGATCAATGTCATAACGTAAGTAGAATAAATATTGTTTTTCTGTTTCTATCTGAATTTTGTAAAATGATTTTTCCTAATTTTGTGATATTATTTTGTAGATATATATATAAAAAAGAAATTTATGCACTGAAGAAGAATGTTTATAACATTCGAAAAAATAGCTATTTTATGAAATAAATGCACGTATGTGTAATTAAATAAGAATTTTTTTTAAAAATTTTCTTTATTTTGACCTTGGAAAAAAATCCCAATTTGAAACAATAATATTATTCGTCAATATGGTCATATACATAAACCAAAATATATATATATATATATATATATATATATATGTACTCTTTGCATACTTAATTTTGTTTTTATCCTTTTCGAATTGGTATTTGGATTTCAATTACACAGGGATTGCAATGGAACATTCCCGTCTCTAAAATTATATTTCAATTACAGGAAATCAGGTCAAACGTTTGCTGCAGAATTAACTGAATAAATGATTATTCCAGTCCTAGTAAAAATGTTTATATAATTAAATTGTGTGTAGTGATTAAAGTAAAATGTACAAATGCGTTTATATAATTAAATTGTGTAATTAAAGTAAAATGTACAAATACACATCGTAAAATATTTAATTTATTTACCAACTAGAATTCCCCACGGCTTCACCTCCTTTGAAAGTCTCATCAAAATCGGTTTAGTAGTTTTAGCGGCAAATCAAAACACATAGATAGGCATACATAAGGTACTAGCACCAGTAATGGCCGCTATAAGAGCAATGTTTACTGTTTTTATGATTGACGGGATTATTTTTTGTAATTTTCATGAATTCATATTACTAATAAAACAAGTAACTCTTTATTTAATCAATTTAATTACCAAAATCTGCAAATATAGTTTGTTTTTTAATTTATAGCCTTTTATTTTGTTTATGTTTTTTCTTTAGTAATGGATAAAGTAAAACCAGTAATGAGAACGCGGAGTGGACACTTGCTAATGATTACAAAATGATAAGTACTACAACACAAAAGATATAAAAGAAAGAATCGTCAAATTTGAAACAATGTAAAGCAGTTGCTATGATAATATAATAATTAATAAATAAATTATACTAATAATTAGTTTAAATGTCCACCATTTTGACACCTATTGACCGATTGTCATCAAATCACGCTGTAAGACAGTTAAATGTAAATATTCAGAAATGTTAGTAATCAAATAGGTATCAACAAATATTTATAATTCAGTACATTTAATTAAAAAATAGCCATTACTGGGGTCATATCGAAGACTGGTGCCTGTACCTTATATAACAATAAGTATTCGGGAAAAATTAATAGATCTGAAATGATCAAATCAGATCTTGATAGATCTGCACTGGTTTTTCATCTGTGGAGCCCTGCAAAGATCTACAACGATTTTCAGATATCTTTGTAGATCGTTGTAGATCTTTTCAGGTCTCCACAGATGAAAAACCAGTGAACAAATATGATTTTGTCTTAAAATGCAGATCTATCGAAATCTGATTTGATTATTTAAAAATTTTTCCCAGGTAATTATCATATAAAAAACTAAATTAATTGTGTTTTGATTCAGTACTGTAAACGATTCTCTATTAACATTGCAGTTGAGAAAAGTAACAAACATTATTTCCAGTAATTTATCAATTGTTGCATATAAATAGCACAAAGCTGACCTTTGATATCGATAAACTTTTATAAGGTTAATTAATAAACTTTCAAATCGATTTTAGGTGTCACCGAAAGGTCGATTGGAAACACGAGGAGTTAATATTTTGCATCACTTACTTCGTCTGCATTCCTTGCAATTAAATAATTTTTAGTACAAACCGCATATACCCACATTATATATGGATATTTCTAACAAAGCCTATAGTATTATTGATATCATTGATTTATAGAACTTTTAAATATTGTTTTCAATTTTTTAAGTTAAAATTATTTTTTATATACTTATTTACGATAACTGATTCACCATCGCCGAGCCGAAACCCCAGGATCTAGAAACGTGACATTTCATGGAAGTCTTCCTTTTATAACATAAGCACCCACTAAGAAAGGATTTTTCGAAATTCAACCTCTACGGGGGAAAAAAGGGGCGTAAAATTTTATATGGGAAAACATATTTATTTTGGTCGGATTTACTTGAAGCTTAAAATAAATACTCTACAATATAAATAATGAAACGCGTATTTCCAAAATTTAACCCCTATGAGATTGCAAGGGGGTTGAAAAATTTGTATGGAAAAAAATTTGGTTGTATTCACTTGAATGAAACTTGGCAAAAATACTCTACAAGACAAATAGCATTTTCGGTAATTCAATTGTGGGGGATTGGTCTTATATTAAAAATTTTATATATTTATCTACATTATTGTTTGTGTTAGGTAAATTCAGACAAAACAATATTCAATAAAAAATAAATATTTCGACTTTCACCCCCTAATAGTGAAGGAGTAAGTATAAAGGTAAATTCGGGCAAAATATTCTTCAATAAAAATTTAAAAAATGACATCCAACCCCTAATGGTGGATGTAGACAGGGGGTGGGTTTTTTGCAATTATTAACTAAGAACCGAGATATTTACGATTTTGTATAATGAATAAAGAGTAAAAAAATGAAAAATTTGATATTTCATCCCGTGACACGTATGGAGGGTTGTAATTAGTTTCATTTGATCTTACGGGTCAAATACCATGGGGGTGGTGGTTTCGAAATAAACGCGAGCGAATCAGCGGGTAACAGCTAGTATGATATAAATAAATTAAATTCCACATTTCTTATTGGTGGTGAAAAATTTATGAAATATTTTATATTTTTACTGTTGAAACAATATACAAACATTTGTGTAAAATATGTGCAGCTATTTATATTTTACGACTTTTCGAAGAAAATCGATTTTATGTTATATAAGACTACACTTGAATTGAAAAGGAAAAAAGTGAATACTATGCTACCCTAAATGTAAATGTTATTATCAAGAATATATATGTATAAAATACATAACCGGAATATAAAACATTTATTAGTTTTAGAAACTGATAGAAAAGAAACTACCATGGTACCCAGGGCCGCATTAACCGTATAGGGGTCTCCACCAAATCGCAAATAAAAGATATTTTTGTAAAAATAAAAAATCAGAAAATTTAAAAATAATTATTAATATTTTATATAAACTTTATAAATAAGTCTTTAATTTAAAAATCAATATTTTTTAAACATATTAAACATCAATTTACTTAGAATCTGGGTACCTTAATGTAACCCTGATGTTACCTATAGTAGTTTATAGTTTATATACATAATTCACTTTTTTAGAAAGATACACAAAATGTAGCACATTCTGAAAAGTCTTCAATCCCTAGATTTAAATATGACTTAAGACCCTTGTTAAGTAAGGAAACGTAACAGTCACTACTGTAGAAAAAAATACACAAAGAGAATTTTTGTATAAAAAGTAAAACATCTGCGTGTTTCTCGTAACAGGGTCGTATTAAGATGTTTTATTTGGTGTTTGTGTTACGTAATATTTAATCATTCTGACTTATCTATATAGTAATATATCTATTTATAATACATATATGTTTTTAATTATATATGCACCAATAGCTCAAAAGGTATCACATGTTTTAATTTGATGACATACATACATGGTTATTTAATGTGTTAATTAAATATGTACATACAGCGTTTAATCATTTACATACTTATAGAATAAATATTAAATATACTAAAATATAGTCACAGAAATAATATGTTCAAAAGTTTACATTTCTAATAGTTTATAGAAATAAAATGTAATAGATATGTAAATAACGAGCAATGAAATATTATTAGCACGTAAATGTGTTAAGTTATGTGTAGATACAAATTATATTTTTTTAAATAACTATCTGCAAAGAAAAATGGGAAAAGTTGAATATTTTTCTTACTAATTAATAAAAACAATTAATATCTATATTACTGATTATAGGGGAAAAATAGAATTAATCACATTTGCGAGGGGGGAGATTATTTCCACTTATTATTGATAATATTGCAATTATAATAATGTAATATATACTTTAATCTCAATAATTAAAAATTTAGATTATGTGAAATAACATTTTCAACATAAAGTACGTTTACACAGCGCTTTTATTCCGGTTTAACTATATCCGATGTAATAAAACCGTTTCAAGTGGTGGTGTTTACACATACGAGAATAAGTGACGTCAGCTGGAATTATAATTCCGATTTGAAATACGCTATAAGTTCGATGGTGTACCAACAAGAAATCTCAAAAATATTTCGTCTCTTTTATGTCCCACAAATCACGTTTCTTTTGTTTTCCATCTCTTCAATCTCGGCTGTTTTAACCATATTTTAACTGACGACGCTTTTTCAAATGTTAATGCGAAGTGCATTACGATGAAATCTCTATATTCCGTAGATACTTATATTTTTTGAGGTTGGCTAAATAGGTATAATTATGTCCATGCAGTTTACACGCATTTTTATTCCTGCTCTATTCCGGTTTAGTTATGCTGTTCCCGTAGACCAAGAGGAATAGCATAACTAAACCCGATTAATTATGCCGGGTGTAAAGTGCCGTTTACACGGACTTTTACACCCAGTTTTATTACATCGGTTATAGTTAAACCGGAATAAAAGCGCTTTGTAAACGTACTCATATATACTATGCATTATGCGATAAACAAATAATCATACAATGTCAATTTCCTCACATTTTAATTAAAGTATGTTTTGTATAAATTAACGTGATAATCAAAATTGATATATGTATTTTGACAATGCAACAAACTGTTTTTGTTTTCAATGCCAGGCAGGAAATGTAATTTTCGATACAGAATACAGATGCAATATTATTATATACATCAAATACATAACATGAAGCAGAAGATATATTATGTTTAATAGATGGTATGTATATATAGATGTCTATTAAATTAATTAGTTAAGAAAATATAGAGAGATATATATATTATACATACCTACATTGGCATGTTTTTTTAATATTCCGTACCAAAATCGGTCTGTCTGTTTGTCTGTTTGTAACGACCCTTTTATAGTTACTGAACCGTTTGACATTTTGGAGAGAGGAAATTTAAATAAGTACATTTCTTTGAAAATAAAAATGCACCCTAATAGATGTTCCAGGCTAACAGAACTAAATGTATTAGATTTTATAAATTATAAATGTTCATAAAACGATTAAATTCATGTTTATGGTAAAACTATATAGCATTTCCATTATTTTTTTATGCTATAAAATAAATTTTGTTGTGATATATGAACTGTTGGAAAATGAATTGTACATATGCTTTTAAAAAACAATATATAATTTTAAAATATAGCGCCATTAGTATATTTTTATTTTGTAAATAATCTATAATTCTGAAACATATATATTGGAACAGAGCCAGAAATAGTCTAGGAATGAATATGCTTCGTTAAATAAACGATTTATGTATTGTCTTTCTTATGTAGAGAGTTACTACAAATAAGGACAAATAAACAGGATTTAGATGCGGATAAGTTCTATAAAAAAATGCAGCACTTTTGTTCTTTTTGTTTTCATTTATTTATAACTAAAATATAAATTAAGTTTAAGAATAACCAATTCTATTCGATAACTCTTCAATAATTTCTTAACGTTTTAAAAACTATTGTATTATTTTAATGATACAGTTTGACTATTTTCTTTATTCTTTACACTACTAACATGTCTTGTATCCACTCAATTCATATATTTAAAAAAAAGGAAATACTTTAAAATGCGACTATTCCGGTTTTTTATCAGTGTAACACCGATTTTACCAGCTGCATAACAGTAGATAGGTAGATATATACGTAACTTCTGTAACAACTTAGATCGCATTATTGCATGATCAATAATATCCTGTTTGAGAAAAAACCATTCAAACTGATTCTCCCCTTCTTAACGACAAATCGTCGTTAGGGCGAAATTTATACTAGCACACCACTTACGATGTCAAAATTTATGGGTTACCTGAATGCTCTTGCTGAATTATTTTTTATTTTGACAGGAATTGATGTCTGATATTACTGAATATATTTTTATTATATTTCTTAGAGATTTATTATCGCCTTAATACTTCCGCAATCTTTTTTTTTGCTGTTATAATTCAAACACGTGTAAAATTTATGTTTCGTTTGGGTTTTAGGTAGGGTTGCCAACTGACCTTTTTTGGAAAGGACTGTCCATTTTAGGGGATCATCTGTTCGTGCTCTTAAACAAATTAGAAATGGACACATTTAGTACTTTTATTTAGATATTTTAGAAACATCAATTCTTTAAAAAAAAAATAGTAAAAAAATTAATTTATTTTCATTTTTAAAGTTCCATAGAAAACTAGGAACTCTTATAGTTTCGCTCTGTGCGTCTGTTTGTGTATATAAATTTTATAAGATGAAATTTGGTATACGGACGACGACTGATAACCCTAAAACAGAAAAGATTTAAAAAAAAATTATACTGAAAAGTATAGGGGTGTCTTTAGATAGCTCTCCTAAAATGCAACAAAAAATGTTATGTAAACTTTTAATATTAACCCTTCAATCACGATATATTTGGGTTCAAAGTCGATATCGATATAAAAACTATTTACTATTTATTTTTGTTTATTAATTCATTCAAAATTATTATTATATATTTATTTTAATTAAATACATTTGGTTTTTTGAAAATGCCACTGACCATAAATTCCGTGGTAATCTCGATCCCCCCCCCCACAAACGATCTTTATTTGGACTGAAAAGTTGGTTCAGTGTTTTTTACCCGGAAATTGATAATATTTATCGTTGTCCTAAATAAAAGGTGTCTAGTATTCTAGGAAGTTCATATACAACCAAGAATAAATAAAATATCACAATGCCTCTGATTCAATAAAACACCAGGAAACATGGTAATTGCACCTGCTTCTTAACTTGATTATGTTTATTTGGTATCCAATTATTTTTAAATACATCACGAAGCTAATTTTGTAATTTCTTAAGGCTCTCAAGAATTAGATAGCGTATACACATTTCTCGGTCACAAATCTCTCGCATCTCCAAGGCGAGCAAGTCACGATTCGTTTGTTCTACTTTGTTTGTGTTTTTGCACACAACAATGCAGTCTTCCATCCGTAGACAGGTTCAGAGTTTTATATGCATTTTCGTGCGAGGTTAGTCAGCGGTATGGCAATAGATATTTAGCCAGTTCAAAAACTTGTGAAACCGTGCATGAAAATTCTTAGATTATTTTGTTTTTAAAGGAAAGTTTTTATTCCACTTACCAAAAAACTGACATGATTTTTTTTAAATAAAAATAAACAAAACAATTCAGATCACATTTTGTATTTTCTATTATTTTTTTTAAATCGTAAGTATTACTAATCGTAAAATTAATTCGTCTTCATATTATACAACTAATATAGTTTAAGTAACTTTTTTAACCCACTATAATAGTCCGGGATCACAGTGACCTCACGCTGTTTTCGAATTCGATTTCTTATTTTTTAAAAGAAAGAATAATAAACCATCGTTTTTTCATAAAATATCTTGTCCTTTATTTTCCCCTAAAATGCTCCCTTCATTCTTCAAAATAAATATACTTTTTGAAGTACCATGTAAAAACCAATATACCCACCATAAAAAGACGTCATTAAGGATTCAAACGTCGTTTGAATTTTTGAAAAATCTCTAAAAACAAAGAAAATAGAACATTTCTAATTGACCCCCTGCTTATTACGTCATTCTCGGGAGGTTCTATTATAAAGGGTTAAATTGGTTTTGTTTTAATATTTAATATGCAAATCAAAAAGTACAAAATATCGTCAATTAATCTCAGTAAATAAGATTATTTTAAATTCGTGTAATTTTACTTTAGACGTCCCTGCTTCTGTGTATATATAAAATATGTATACATTATTATTAAATCAAACATTATGTGTATGCAAACATGTAATATAATTTAATATTTAATTATAAATGAGATATTAACGTTAATTATCTACAATCAAATAATAGGCAGTTTTAAACATTAACTTAATTACAAATGCGAGGAATGTAATTAAAATATTATGACTACGGATTAAATATTAACTAGAAATAGCTAAATAAGCGAAGCTTTTTAATTATTTTAGTGTTTTTTTAAACATACTTAAAGTTTTATGCTGGCCCCGAATCTGTATTTCACAATTAGTCCAAGTAAATTAGATATTTTAGAAGAACAAATTCATAAAGTTTTGATACTTTGTCCACGAACTCTCAGTAAGGTTCGGAATAAGAGCCCGAAAAGTTCCCACCTAAATCGTGGATGGAACATCCCCTTTCACGTAAAAAACTACCCCCGGAAAGAAATTTATTCCAGTTTTTCCCATTTTTCATCCGAACCGTTGTTCGGAGAAAAAAATATTACAGGAATTAAAGATTCTACATAAAATTCTACGTAAAACATGTCATGTGCACTATTCGGTTAATTCCCAGCCTACTCTCACAATCGTTGCTCAAAGTGAAGGGTAGTTTTGAGAACGCAGCGAAAAATCGGCGTAACAATAGTTTTCAACATACATATTTCCAAAACGGCTGATTTTACGTAAAAAATGATTATGATAAAAATTATGGAACTTTATCTTCTCTATGAGATCCATGCACCACGAATTTTTTCAAACGTTTATCATTGATTCTTTTTGCTCTTTTTCACAAACGTACATTTCATATTTTGAGCACTTTTCCATACAACCCATTGAGTACAGCTTTTAACAAACTTTAATTTAGTGGTTTACCCTCGTAAGTCTATTCCACTAAGTTTTGTATATTTTTATTGATTTTATGTTGGCTTCTTGGATTAATTCCTCTTCGGTTGACGAATTTAGACAACCTTCTCTATGGTAGTTGAAATACATGGTTAAGCAGCGCAAACCAATTTTAATACAGCCGGATCGTTTCCAGCAACCCACTTGACAGTTCTGATTTAAAATTTTGAAGATGTAAGGTAGACATTGTGCCTGTAGTGAAAATAAATGATGAAATGTTGTTCGTTTTCATTTTAACCCCATTTTGTAGCGCCTATGATAACTGTCTGTCAAGATTTAGTTTGGTAAAATACCCAATAGGAATGTTGTTGATAAACTGCATATATCGATGAGATAAAATTATAGCATGTTTTAATTGGACAACCAACTTATGAAACGAACTAATTTTTTGTGGATTTAAATATATTTCCTTTCGTGAAACTTTCTACAATATTTTTCTTCCGAACCATCATTCGAAGAAAAAAATATAGTAAGAATTAAATATTCTATATAAAATTCTGCGTAAAAAATGTGATATGCTCTATTCGGTTAATCCCCAGCCTACTCTCGCAATTGAAACTCAAAGTGAAGGGAAGTTTTGAGAACGAAGCGAAAAATCTGCATAACATGATTTTTCACCGTAAATATTTTCGTAACGGTGAACTTAACGTAAAAAATTATAATTATGAAAATTATAGAACTGAATCTCTTCTATGAGATTCATGTGCTACGATTTTTATTTCAAACGTTTTTCATTGATTTTTTGGCCTTTTTTCACAAATATACATTGTACACTCCAATTTTTTTTACAAAATATAATACAATTTAAACAAACGATGCGCCCTTTTGTAATATTTTGAAAAAATATCGATTTTGAGGTACTACCTCCTTACCTTCCACACGATTTTGATGATTTTTATATGGGATCATCTACTAATCAGAACCAACAAACAAAGTTTCATTAAAATCGGTCCAGTGGTTCTTGAGTTAAGCGTGTGACAAAAATTCAGGGGACAGGCACACGTACACATACGCACACACATAGACAACATATTTTACCATATTTTGATGATATTTTTTACTAAAAAATCTTCTCCATGTAAAATAATAGAATGCGCGTTTGTTAAAAATAGGCAAAAAAATTAATGAAAAACGTTTGAAAACAATTCGTGGTGCATGGATCTCATAGAGAAGATAAAGTTCCATAATTTTTATCATAATCATTTTTTACGTAAAATCAGCCGTTTTGGAAATATGTATGTTGAAAACTATTGTTACGCCGATTTTTCGCTGCGTTCTCAAAACTACCCTTCACTTTGAGCAACGATTGCAAGAGTAGGCTGGGAATTAACCGAATAGTGCACATGACATGTTTTACGTAGAATTTTATGTAGAATCTTTAATTCCTGTAATATTTTTTTCTCCGAACAACGGTTCGGATGAAAAATGGGAAAAACTGGAATAAATTTCATTCCGGGGGTAGTTTTTTACGTGAAAGGGGATGTTCCATCCACGATTTAGGTGGGAACTTTTCGGGCTCTTATTCCGAACCTTACTGAGAGTTCGTGGACAAAGTATCAAAACTTTATAATTTTTTTCTTCTATATGGCGAATTTTAATCTAAATACCGTGGACTAAATAGGTAGTACTATATATGGTTCACTTTGATATTACATCTTTTATCGAGTTGGAAATTTTCAACCTCAATTGATGTTGAAGTTAAGGCTGGAGAAGTTAAAATGAGGTTCATGCAGTCATAGGCAATTAATATGTACTCTCCAATCTCATTTGAACTTTAAATCAACACACACGAAAAAAAATATATTGTGCTGGAATATACCAGTTTTGTCCCGGAGTCTCATGGTTTGCAGTAGTTTGCACACTGGATCTCCGGGCTCAGGGTTTGGATGCAATTTCTCCGGGTTTTGAAAAAAATGACGACGACTAAAAAAAAAGGTCGTCAAAAATAGAGCAGGGGACATAACAGTGCAGATTATGGTAACAAATTTTATGAAAATGAAAATAAAAAAGATAAGATAAAATAAAAAAGAGGTCTTCATTTACATCTCAGAGTTTACCAAAACGAGATGTGTACTATATAGGTAATGAATGCTATACGATAGAAAAATGTTAGGTTCAAAATATTTTGAGTTATTAGCCCAAAAAGTTTTTTCTGTACAGACGTTACGAATTTTTATTTCGAAAAGTAAACGGTTTACAGAAATAGTTTTCAGACAATAGGTATTCGGTTTGAAGGTGGGAATATCGTGGTATTTTTAATTTTAAAATTAGATAAACATATCACTGTACTGAGGTCGTCGAGGTTGAATAAATTAAAATAAATCCCAACATTACTTTTTTGTTAGGTTGAGCTGAGATACAGTTTTAGAAATACATTAAACAGCTTCATGGGATTGAAGTTTTAAGGCTGAATTTATTTGTCTTATACAGATAATTTATAGTTATATATCTATAGTTTCTATAGGTAGGCACCTCTCTTTAAAACCGGTAAAAGTATACGTAAAAAATAAACCTTAAGATATTTTCAAAGCTATACCATTTTTATTATAATTTTTATAAATCTACAATGGCATGTTATATATAATTTACAATTATTCAGTTTTTGTTTTCAATAAATTTACCATTAGATTAGCGCCTACAAAATAAAGAAGTAAGGTGTATTTGTCAAATCAAAATGAATTTAAATTGAAATAATAATAATACAAGTAATTCTCTTTTTTTATAAATAAATGGAATACATCTATTTTATATTTACGATAAATAGTAAGTAAGTAATTATTATGTTTTTATTGTGGTCTGAAAAATAAGGTACTGACACCAGTCTGGGATATGACCCCAGTAATGGCTATTCTTTAATGAAATGTACTGAATTAGAAATATTTGTTGATATTTGATCACTACCATTTCTGAATATTAATCTATACACATTTAACTGTCTTACAACGTGATTTGATGACAATCGGTCAATAGGTGTCAAAATGGTGGACATTTAAACTAATTATTAATACCTATAATTTATTAATTAATTATTATTTATCATAGCAACTGCTTTACATTGTTTTAAATTCGACGATACTTTCATTTATATCTTTTGTGTCGTAGTACTTATCATTTTGTAATCATTAGTAAGTATCCATCATTGCGTGCCCAATACTGATTTTACTTGGATAAAAAAAATAAAAAAGGCTATAATTTAAAAAACAAACTATATTTGCGGACTTTGGTAATTAAATTGATTAAATCAAGAGTTAGTTGTTTTATTAGTAACATGAGTTCATGAGAATTGCAAAAAAGAAGCCCGTTAATTACTATAACAGTAAACCTTGCTCTTATAGCGGCCATAACTGGTGCCAGTACATTAGTTTATTTGTGACTTGTGACAGCAGATTTTGCACGCGTAACGACATATAATGACGATCGAATCCTTTGAAAAAAATCCTGCTGGTGCTTATGGTATACAAGTATACATATCATACGAAGCGTAGAATTTCGGATTCACTTTCGTCGAGAGGAAAATTTAAATTGTATTTCGCTTTATGAGATTTTAAAATATCCTAGAGATCAAAAACGCGAGATGTTCTTATATCGATTTACATTGCGTGTATACATTTGTGGGAATATTATTTTATAGGTCGTTGTTGGAAAAAATATGAAAATAATATTTTGAACTATCCTGAGCGTTTAAAATTTATTATATTATATGTGCCTTAATCTTGAGCTTTATTCTCTTTTTTTAATTTAATTGTATTCGAAGTACAGATTGTACAGATGTAGAGTATTATAAAGACTTTTCTGGAGTGCAAATGCAAATTAGCTTCCAGCTAACGCTATCTGTTAGATATTAAATATAAATGACAACACACTCACAGATTTAGTGAATGAAATCGTACATATCATAAAAAATACAATCAGCGACTTACAATAAGTGCTGCCAAGTGTACCTCATAAAATGCATAGCATTTACATTATTTACATTTATTACCACTGCTTTAAAAAATCGAGCAATTTCATAACAATTTGACACCTAGCAGATAGCGTTAGCTGGAAGCTAATTTGCATTTGCACTCAAGCAAATTCTTTATAATACCGGGCATAAGTGATGAAAAATATTGAAAAAGGATAAAATGAAAAATTGTATTTGGAAAACTAACTTTATTTATTTATATATATTTATATACATATATTTTATATTTCAGCTCTATGTTAGTTCGTTATATCGAGTTTCTATTATACCTTACTAAAAATACATCTTTTTTGTAATGTAATATAACGAAAGGGGTTACTTTTCTGAGAGTTTTATATATAGCAGTGTTGAAAAAATAGTGGTGCGCCATTGTAATTTGTATATTAAAAGAAACTAACACGAATTTTATTGGAAATTATTGTAATACATTATATGTAAATAGAATATGAGTCACAGCACAGGTTGTTAGGAACTAAATGCAATTTTTCTGGTACCCAATCAGTGAAAAGTCATTAATTATTATTTACAAAAGTTATAATTACGCAACTGGATATTAGTTAACTTTCACTGAATTAGTAAAAAAAAATGTAAAATACCTACTCATGAAATCAGTAAAATTAACTGATTAATTCAGTGACATCATTTTAATAATGAATCAGTAAAAATTTATTAATATCACTTTTTAAATCTATTCAAAAAACTTTTTTCCACATTGAATATGTTTTGCAATATTAATTAAGACAGCGACGTTAACTCGAATTGTTATTAATAATCAATTTTGATTAAAATTATAGAAAAGTTCAGTCATTGATTCGCCCAATTAACTGAACCGTTTAACTGAATCATCAGTGTATATATACCTAAATCACTTATTCTTCCAATTTTGTTAACAATCACCAATCATCTTAAAAACCTCGAATATCATGTTCTTTACAGTTTTCATATCCTAATATATCACGTTACCATATATAATTTACTCTGCTTCTGCCTTCTGTAACCTCTTTCATTCAAAATGTAGAGAAAGAAAGCAATATTTTCCGTAAATATGTCCAAGTTCCGTCTGAAAACAGAGAATAAAAAAGCACTTTTGCAGAGTTTCTACATTTCAAGCGAAAAAAAAAATTAGACGATGTGTTTTATGTAAGTTTTATGGATTTTTCGTAGAGTGAAACCAAAGAAGAAGATATAGTCATGGCGACGTTGTTGTACTACAAAATTCAGTTGTAAAAGTTCTGAAAGTTCAATATTTTATGTTCTACGTTTGTGTGTAGATCAGGTTGAACTGCCAGTAACTATGAGTTTAATGCTTGTTCGTAATTTTTATTGGTACTTGAATAGTTTTTGTTATTGAATGGCATGAGGTAATATTTACTTTTATAGTTGTTGGAATTTTCATTTTAGTAAACGTATGAGAAATATATCTACCTATAACTTAAAAACCAAATGTATAGGTATTTAAAAATTAAATTGATTAAATACTAGCTGTTATATACCCGCGACGTTGTTAGGAAAGGAGAAAATCTACTTGACATAAACCCCATGTAGAAGAAGAAGAAGATCGTTCAGTAATACATTTCTGTTATGATAGTCGATAAAAAAAAGTAGCGCGTATAAATGTCACACACTTTAATCTAATAAATTTTTGGGATACAAATTAGCCTATGTCCTTCCTCAGGATGCAAGCTATCTTCCTGCCAAATTTCATCAAGATCAGTTCAGCGGTATAGTCATGAAAAGGTAACAAACAGACAGAGAGACAGACACATTTTCGCATTTATAATATTAGTATAGATATAACGACGCAGAAGTTACTTTTTGCGTTCTTATATTTAACATAAAAAGATTGTAATTCAAAAAAAGATCGGCAGTGAGTGCAGTGAACCAAAAGAAAATAGATCAATGCCTGATTTTTTATTCATAATTTTCTAAACTTTAGGTATACTGTATAAGTTTGGGTAACCATATTTCATTCAAAAAACTTTAATATTTGGTTATTTCTTTCGTAGGTACTGTTGTATTAACTGAACTTGGGGTCTGTCTTAAGGTACTTTTACATGATCAGTTTAGTCATCGGTTCAGTCTTCGTTTCAGTTTTCTTATCCGTTTTTTCTATGTGTGTCCGGGAATTTACATGATCCGTTTTGTTCTCAGTTCTTCAGTATTGGTCACGTTCACGACTGACCAAAAACAGCGAACAACGAGCTTTGATTGGTTGATTTATGGAATTTCTGGTGGATTGTACCAGAAATTTAAAGAATGTCATTTTTTAAACGTGTAAGGAAGTGAGACAGAAGTAACCATAAAGAGATAGAAACTAGTGTTCTGACAGAAACACTCAACATGAAGTGAACATTAAAATTCTTTGGTTAGCCTGGTCACTAGTTTCTATCTCTTTCTAGTTACTTCTTTCTCACTTCCTTGCACGCTTAACTATTCGACATTCTTTAAATTTCTGGTACAATCCACCAAAAATTCCATAAATCAACCAATCAAAGTCGTGAACGTGACCTTTGCTATGCTTTTGAACGATGCGAGGGGAAATAAACCAACAGCGAGAGGCGAAATCATGTGTATATGTAAACTTTATTTTACCTGCCATAACGGCAACATACACACATGAATTTTTTGTGCATATCTATCGCACAGTACCTTTCGAATGATATAAGTTTCATTCACCTCTTTTTATAATAAATACTAAAAAAACGTACGACAATTTTCGATGTCCACATATTAATATATAGAAGAGAATTGAAGAATCACTTCGTTATTTGAAATGTTGACTATTTATAAGAATTTATTTTTGTGATTTTTAAATCTGTCCATAAATGCATTCATGTGTTCTACATATCTACATATATAGTATAGATATAAGTATTCTATAAAATGTAGCTTTTACTTGGAAACATTTTCTGCAAAATATGTCAACCGGAAACTGGATAAACAGATATAAGTAGTTGTAAATCTCAAATAAAAATATTTATCCGTTGATGAAACAGTGTATTGATTATAACATCATACATTTATGAACAAATCCAACTGACTGTTATTATAATACATATATACAATCAAGCCCTCCCGGAAAGGGTGGCGAGCAGGATGGATACCATTTGGCGGAGGCGCTGTCAAGCTTCTATTTCGAGTTTTCGGGGTATATTATTCAGACCAAATTGATGATTTAATGGTAGAGGGTGCTAATTTTAAACCTACCCTAGATACTAATTTCTCTCGCGGCGGGCCTGTATACAATTTACATACAAAAAATCAGCATATAAAATGGCAGGGTGTCCACTTTCTGGAAAGTCAGGGAAGCCTAAAGTGGTCAGGGAATTTATTAATTTTTTTTTAAAAAGTCAGGTATTTTTCCAAGGCAGTTATACTTACTTATTACTAATTTTAATTTTAATGACCTTTTTTTGCTTCTCAACTTTAATTTTACACTTATTATCCATTTAAAGAAGTGTATAAAATTAAGTTGACGAGCAAAAAAAAGGTCTTCAAATTTTATTTTTGCCCCTCGATCACTTCTTGGCTCGGGGCCCCCGAGACTTTAGTAATAAGGGAATTTAGAATCTGTGGTCGGGGAAAAGTCAGGGAATTTTATTTTCAAAATCAGTGGACACCCTGAATGGGGAAGTAATATCAAATTTCATATAATTTAAGGAAGGACATACGTGGCATCAGAGCGATAGAATTTTTCTTGTCAAATCGAGGTTTTACTATATGCTTTATAAGCGCTCGTTTATAGTAGATTTATATAAGGTCTTGGATATGGCTCCAGTAATGGCTATTTTTAAATTAAATGTACTGAATTAGAAATATTTGTCGATATTTAATTACTACCATTTCTGAATATTAATCTATATACATTTAACTGTCTTACAGCGTGATTTGATAACAATCGGCAAATAGGTATCAAAATGGTGGACATTTAAACTAATTATTATTTATTAACTATTATATTATCATAGCAACTGCTTTACATTGTTTCTAAGATGATTCTTTCTTTTATTTCTTTTGTGTCGTAGTACCTACTTATCATTTTTCAATCATTAGCAAGTGTCCATCACTGCGTGCTAATGATTGGTTTTACTTTATCCATTACTGAAGAAAAAACATAACAAAATAAAAGGATTTAATTTAAAAAACAATCTATATTTGCGGACTTTGGTAATTAAATTGATTAAATAAAGAGTTAGTTGTTTTATTAGTAACATGAGTTCATGAAAATTACAAAAAAAATTATAAAAACAGTAAACATTGCTCTTATAGTGGCCATTACTGGTGCCGGTACCTTATGTATATAGGAATAATAATACAAATTACACTACAGACATATTTTTTGGAGCGTACCCGTGACGTAATGTCATCACATAACACTTTGGTATACCTATTCTGACAATGCTGAATTTTACTGGAGATATTCCACGTAATGCCATGCATATTTCATAAATAATTTAATGTTACGCGTACTTTGGGAAATCTAATAGCTTTTGAGATGTTGAATTCTACGTACCGAAAAGTCAGCTCAGGTAAATAGAAATATTGTTGGGTTACGTACATATACATACATTATTTGATATAATCTCTAGTTTTCAAAGTTGGTAATGAGATATTCCAGTTAAGCAGCCAAATATTTTCTTCATGCGATATGCAAAAATTATTTATTATTTATAAAATTATTATTTTATAATTATCTCCGAAAAGTTGTTGTAAAATAAAAACTTATTCTACTGAATTATAAATCCGAATTGAAGTGTTTTTTTAATAAAACTAATTTTATATAGATTTGTAGATTTGGTAAATGCGTATTTTTTTTATCTCCTACAATTTAGCCAGGTGTACGACATAAATGATTCGGTTTTTTTTAACATTTCAGCCAATGTTTTTTTCCAGATCTTAAGTAACACAAGTGAATGTTGCATCAAAATTGGTCAAATGATTTTTGTGATCATCAGAATAAACTATCAAACTGACACTGACCAACTGACCATATCCTTCTCTTTATAAGATAAAATGGATTGTATTCTCAATATATATTTATAAAATTGTCAATTTTCTATTTATGAAATTAGTCACTTTGTATGTGACTATATTTAATAATTTTGTTTTATTAAATGTATGCACGATATTTTCATACTAATGGTCGATCCAGACTATCGTGCCGGTCTCGATCCGGTCTCGTTCCAGTCAAATATTCAGTATAGTAATACCGACACAATACCTATAATGTGAATGATTTCATTGATTATTGTATATTTATATTTGATTGGAGCGAGACCGGATCGGAACCGACACGATAGTCTGGATCGACCCTAAAGATAAAATATGATAGATTACAATACTACATTATTCTTTTTATTTTTACTGTTTTTTCACACATTTTACCAGACACCCGATAAAATTTTTCAGGAACAGTAACCTTATTGTTGAGAATTTTGTTTTAACAACTGTACACAAGTATAAAAGAGTCTTATTTTTCTGTATCTGTCACGAACACGTACAGTAATTATTTAATAGGTACATTTTACTTAATATATATGTTTTAAACAATAGGTGTCCAACCTTTTGAACCTTCCGGGCCGCATAGCAAAATTTTTATTTAACTTGGTTTACTAAGGGCCGCAGGTCATAATATAAAACTGGGGACCTTTTTTTTTTTAGTCGTAGATACTATTTTCTATGTACATTTATTGTGATAAATTTTTTTATTTTTTTAAATTATGCTCGCCTGCCGCACCAAGGGTCCTCGAGGGCCGCATGTGGCCCGCGGGCCGCCGGTTGGACAAGCTTGTTTTAAATTAACATTTTATGAGTAATACATATATCTATTCTTACATTATTGTATTATTTTAAATCTATGTTAATTCATATTCATTCACATTTTGTATCATGGAAAGTTCAGATAAAGATGTTATTTATATTTCTCGTGACACATAATGTGGGGAGATAGAAGATTTGTTGTCAAGATTTCTACGTAACGGTTGTAGTAATTTTAGAATAAGTTTTTTATCTGATCAAAATTTTCCTTTTAGTTCACCGTTAAGTTCCGGTTCGAAAATCTTGATAAAAGTATGTTTCATTATATTTCTGCTATACAAAAAACATAACTTTTTAAAATTATTATAGTTTTATTAATTAAATTAGTTACCCTTTTAAATTCGAAACTAACTGCAAATTCAATAGGAAAATAATGGAAAGAAATATCAAATTGATTTTAACACAGTTTTAACTATAGTTTATTAAAATATTTCGAAACATTCTAAAAATTAAACTAAAATCGGAATATTAATTACTATCCAACATTAAACGGCTGTCAAAAACTAAAAAATGTCCCCAAATGTTCTTAAAAAAATTTATTTGTATTCATTGATCAATTCGAAGAATTTTTTTCTAAAAGTAGGCCCTTCAGAAAATAAAAATAAATATAAACATAAAATTCTTCTCCCTGGAGCAGAAATTTTGGATTTTCATATGTTGCGCCCTTTACAATTTTTGATCAGCACACTTCTATCATTTCCACACAAAAATTCAACCAAAAGGTAAAATTCATTGCATTTGTGTGGGGTCCTTTCTTTTCCTCTAATGATAAAACAGCTCGTTTGCGGACATACTAACAAAAAGCGATTGTTTTAATACCCTCAACAACTCCTGAAAGTATTTCGATATGTTTATGGGACACTCTGTATATTAACATTTTTTTATATTTAACATTGCATTGATTTTCCCACTTGTTAGTTTTCTGAACAAGGTACTGGCACCAGTTATGGTCGCGGAGCAAGGTTTACTGTTTTTGTGATTGACGGGTTTCTTTTTTTTTTAATTTTCATGAACTCATGGTACTAATAAAACAAGTAACTCTTTATTTAATCAATTTAATTACCAAAGTCCGCAAATATAGTTTGTTTTTTAAATTATAACCTTTTATTTTGTTTATCTATGTTTTTTCTCCAGTAATGGATAAAGTAAAACCAGTAATGGGCACTTGCATTTTACAAAATCATAAGTACTACAACACAAAAGATATAAAAGAAAGAATAGTCAAATTTGAAACAATGTAAAGCAGTTGCAATAATAATATAATAATTAATAAATAAATTATACTAATAATTAGTTTAAATGTCCACCGTTTTGACACTTATTGGCCGATTGTCATCAAATCACGCTGTAAGACAGTTAAATGTATATAGATTAATATTCAGAAATGGTAGTAATCAAATATCAACAGATATTTCTAATTCAATACATTTAAATAAAAAATAGCCATTACTGGAGTAATATCTAAGACTGGTGCCAGTACCTTATAGTATCATCGATATATTAAAATTTAATATATTGATGATATTATAATATTGAATAATTCAATCAAACAAATACAATAGCAACAATTAAGATCTCCAGCTTTTCGACCTGAGATTGGTTGCTGCAATATATGTTATTTATAAATAAATGTAATGTAAACTGCATATGCCAAGAATGCCGATAATTTTAACGATGATCCAAAATTATTTCATGCTATCAAAACTGTAAATCTAATGTAAGAGAAAAATAAACAATACAAATGAAGATGTTGGTGTGTGACCGTTAAAACTACAAAGTACAATTTCCACATCATTTTGAAATGTCCAAGGTTAATATCGCATTGTATTTATTAACATTACGATGCATAATTACATATGTAACGATGGGAGAGGTGTGCCTCCTAAGTCTGACTGTACCAGTTATATTTATACACACTGTTTTCCTGTTTTACACATTCGTATATTCATTCAAGACGAATCGAGTGCAGCTCTTATTAAGGTGCGTTCCAAGCATTAGCTGTTTTTTATATCTTGTTCGTGATTCATACTTTTTTTTAAATTTTATTATTGTTATTAAATGTAAATATGTTTTTATATCAATTTGAATTTGGTATTGCGTATCAATTATGAATTTTTATATTTGAACGCTTTCAAATTGTATTTACTGCGTTAAGGGGTTATATACCTCCAGTACTGGTGAAAATTAAATTAATTACTTTTATGATTGTATTTTGAGACTATATTCGGTATTTAAAAGTATGGAAAAAATGGAAAACAAAAAAGCCACTGTTGGAAAAACGTTGCTTCATGGTCTGCATGATTTCTTTTGTGTAGGTCAATGGATCTAAAAAATTCAAAAAGATTCCTGTATAATAGTAATGTTTTTATTTTAGTCTGTCGAGCCAAATTTTGAAGATTAAAAAATTTTATTCTTGATTTATATACAATTTATTAAATATAATATTAAAAAATGATTCGACAGACTAAAGGGAATGTATTTTGGAATATTAAAAAAAGACATCTAAAAATATTGAAAACTTTTCAAGTATTGTTTAAGACCGTATAGAAAAATTATAAATTACAGTGAATTTTGTGGATAATTTGCGTTTAATCTGCCATTATAAGTTCATACTGCATGCCTCCTTCTGATTTTTTTTTTGTAATTTGCGGGCTTTTTTCGTTGCACGAGTCTCGCGAATCCTAGTATGTTTTAATCAGTTGCGCGGCTACATTTTTCGTTATAACTTTGTTATTAAAAGGAATTTTCGAGTAATTTTTTTAAATGTTCATAAAAAAGGTATAGAAAATAATAACAAATAATTTAAAAAAAAAACGTGTATTTTTTTAATTCTGGAGGTATATAGTACGTAACCCCTCTACTGAAAAGATTATATTTTATAAATCATTGGTTCTTGAATTAAACAAGCAACAGGCCCGATGACAGAAATATTGCAGCCCGTTGCTATCGTCTTTTTTTTCAAGATAGCTTCGATAGGCTTGATTTATCTCATTATCTAAATCAAATGGGGCCCTCAAAATGCGGGGCCTGGTATAATTGCACCCGTAGTCCCCTCTTGTCGCCGGACCCAACAAGCAATAATGCATATAAACAATTCTAATTAAATTATATAAAGGACTTTATCAACTCTCGACGGAGGAAAGTTGAAGTCATTGGTAAAATATAAATTAGTAATAAGATTTAACCATACAGACAACCCTCAAGCGATATCTCTTGGTATTGTACTCGAGGGGATAGTGAATGGTTTCTAGAAGGGGAATGATAATGCATACATACAGTAATAACGTTTCGAGTGAATGCAGTTAGTTTTTCACATTCAGCCATCTTATTAAGTCCTATTGTATTAGTAAAGTAACTTTAATAACTAAATTTATAATTAATTATAATTAATTTTTTTTTAGTTAGGGAAAAAAAGAAAAAGGTCATAGTAACAAGTGTATAGGTCTTCAAATATTATTTCTGCACATTCTTTCTCCGGGGCCCCCCGAATCAGGAAATTTTGAATCTGTGGTCAGGGAAAGTCAGGGAATTTTATTTCCAAAAACCAGTTAACCCTTCGGACCATGTCGCGAAACACTTATTAACATTTTATGTTTCTGTCTCGATCTCACACAGCACATTAGTAAATTTATTTGGTTGGAAATTATTTTGGTTTGTGTTCGATAAAACAATAAAGCATCTGTTCGCTAACTGAAAAAAAATAATGCAGTATTTATGGGCAAAATGAACACCCTATACATGGTGTTTTATTTTATTTAAAAAAAAACTTGATGTAAACATAACTGCATTAGAAAGATTTTTTTATTTGTTATGGTGAACGAGCTATCGAACTTCCACTGATATTCGTGTGTAGTATATCGAGGATTATTGATTTAGTAAATATTTTTTTTTTTAATATAATTTTTATTTTACATAAATATAAAATTTACATACAATAAAATGGCCAAGTGCGTGTTGGGCACGCACATGATAGGTTTCCGTAGTCATTACGATTTATAAACAAGAGTTATTTCAACGGACGCTCTGATAACGACATTTAAATGCAAATATATCGTGACTGAAGGGTTAAAATCAAAAGGTCATATAACATTTTTTGTTGCATTTTAGGAGACCTATCTAAAGATACCCCACTCAGTGGGTTAAGTGAAAAAAAATTTGAGAACAATTTTCAGTCTATGGGAGGGAGTCCAAAATAATTTTGACAGTGTTCGTTATAATTTTCAGTGAAAGTACTAACTCAAAGCTACATTCTGAATTTTTTTCAGATTTTTTGAATAGATAGTTTAGAAATTAGGGTGGGGGGGTCGCTCTGATAACGACATTTAAATGCAAATATATCGTGATTGAAGGGTTAAAATCAAAAGATCATTTAACAAGTTTTGTTGCATTTTGGGAGACCTATCTAATGACATCCCACTCAATGGGTTAAGTGGAAAAAAAAATTTGAGAACAATTTTCAGTCTATGGGAGGGAGTCCAAAATAATTTTGACAGTGTTCGTTATAATTTTCAGTGGAAGTACTTATTAAAAGCTACATTCTAAAAAAATTTTAAGATTTTTTGAAAAGATAGTTTAGAAATTAAGGGGGGGGGACGCTATGATAACGACATTTAAATACAAATATATCGTGACTGAAGGGTTAAAATCAAAAGATCATTTAACATTTTTTGTTGCATTTTAGGATACCTATTAAATGACATCACATTCAATGGGATATGTGAAAAAAAAGTTGTGAGTTCATTTTTCAGTCAATGGGAGTGGGTGCCAAAATAATTTTGACAGTGTTCGTTATAATTTTCAGTGGAAGTACTAATTAAAGGCTACATTCATGAATTTTTTCAGATTTCTTAAATTGATAGTTTAGAAATTAGGGTGGGGGGACGCTTTTATCACGACTTTGAACGCAATTATATCGTGACTGAAGGGTTAAAATCAAAATGTCATATTGCATTTTTTTATTGCATTTTAGGAGACCTATCTAAAGACTCCCCACTTAATGGATTAAGTGAAAATTTTTTTTTGAAAATACTTTTCAGTCTATGGAAAGGGGGTCCAAAAAATTTTTTTTTTCAAAAATATTATCATTTCTGTTTTTGGGTTATCAGTCTTCGTCTGTATACCAAATTTCATCTTAATCGGCTTAAAATTTTTGAGGACGGACGGACGGACGGACATGGCGAAACTATAAGGTTTCCTAGTTTTCTACGGAAACCTAAAAATGGATAAGCAAAGGGTGGTGTGAAGGATTTAATTAACTGAATATTTCACTGACATTTACATTTTTTTTCTAAAATAAAAGTAGATATCCGCGTGTAACGGTGTTTTTTCGAGTCGTGGACTAGAGTCGATTTTCGCGTCGAAGAGAAAAAATTATTTTATTGAATACTTTAGTTAAATGATAGATATGTACGTTTGAACTTGTAGATTATAGATATTATGCAAATAATCGAAAGACGTGTGAAAGTTTTAAAGCAATATTTTTAGTCTTTAAAATAAAATTTCCCCTTTAATGCATAACAAAATAAAAGCTTCTACGCATTTCAATTTTCAAAAATGTATTATTATTTTTTTATACCTATATAAAATGTAGGTTTATTATTCTACAAACATTCTTGGCATGTATTTTTGTTGGAAATATTAGTCACATTTTTTATTATTTTAAAATTGTTTCCAACAATTTTTCATATATAACCAGGAATTTTTTTAGTTATACATTCTATTATGTTCAAAAGCTCTATCTCAAAAATCAGCATAATTGAATATTAAATGGTTCTGATAAATGTTAAATGTCTGCACTTTACTATGATAATTTTTCACAACTCACATTTTACTAAAAGAATTATGTTAAATAGATATTGATTGAAGACTTCCATTTTCGTGAAAAATTACGTTTTTAAAACGTATATCTGAAATAACCTTTTAGATTACACAAACAATGAAACCAAGAAAACATTCTACGAAAAACCAATTAAAGAGACAATTGTACTGTGAACACTTGTTGAAGGTATTTAATTACTTTTTTAATCAGAATTAAATCCAATACAATCCTGGTGTAAATGTTAAAGGTCACAATATCGCTCTGAAGGAAGCGGGCCATTGTATGTATTATAAGTATGTATACAGTTCTTCCCTAAACACAAATTAACTTTTACTGAGTTTGCTAATAATAGTGACCAATTATTTGACCCCTATATACGAGTTTTATGTTAGATGATATTTTTGGTAACAAAACAACTGAAGGCCCATTATCTTGCTTGCCGCAGAAAAATATTGGATATAAAATTATCAGAGCTAATTGCAGTCTAAAACACATTTTTTTTAATATAACCCATCTTTCCCCTATATTGAGGTACGGTGTTTGGAGCAAGATGAGTATACCGGGTGTTTTTTAAATACTTTCCAGCGGATTATTTCCAAAATGACGAGTTTTCGGCAGAAATATTTCAGACAAAAGTTTCATGGTTTCGAAGGGACTAAATATTGACATTATGGGGTGACTTTAGAAAGGTCACTTTGATGAGTTTTCAGGTTCAACTTCTCTTTTTCAAATCTAAACTTATATTTTTTGTTACAGATTCGTAATTTAAGAGATAAACTAAACAACTTTTGTTTGAAACATTTTTTTCTGAAAATTCGTCATTTAAATTTGGAAATAACCCGCTGGAAAGTCTTTAAAAAAACACCCGATATCTAATAATATTAATAATACCTATATGTATTTTAAATGTAATTAAAACGAAAATGTTATGTTATTCGCAATTCATCTTGCGTTTTACATCATGCTTTTGATTTATGTCAAAATATTGTTTGAAGTCAAAAATAAGTATGATTTCTAATATTTTAAATAGTCTTAAAATGAAAATGAAAATTATAAGATATCTCTAAAACGACGAAGAAAATGGTACTTAAATAAAAGTTGATCTGAAAGTATAACAAAGGTCTAGAGAGAAATGGGAATTGAATGGAAAGGCTGACATAGCATTTTGAACAGGACTGATGTTGAATCTGTGTTGTGATTAATGGAAGCTTGAAAAAATAATAACTCTTTTGAAAAGTAAGCAATTTTTATCGTTTATAAGTTTCATAAATTATGGCACAAACGCAAAAAAATGTGAGAAAAGTTCTAACGTTCATGCATATATTCATATGTATAATTTTCGACATCAATTTAAACTAAAATTATGAAAACAAGCTTATTACAACATATTTTACATGAAATTAAATCAATAACACTTTTCATTAATTCATGATTAAAACAAATAATGTAATCTGATCCTATTATAAAATACAAAAATTAATTAATATTCGCAGTATATACTGCATGGGTTGAACAATGAAAAAACGATTTTTTTAAATAAAAAAAACTCTTTTATTCTTTGACATAATCTCCATCTAAAATAATGCACTTGTTCCATATTATAGTGGTTAGAGTAACATCTTTTGCCAGAGAGTCACATTTTCAATTTCGGAAAAAGGTAGTAGTCGCTGGGGGTTAAGTCGGGAGAATACGGTGGGTGCAGTACCAATTTACAGCGCAATTCCTTCAATTTATTGATCGTAACGTGAGCCTTGTGAGATGGTGCATTGTCTTGGTGAAACAACATTTTTGGTACTCATTGCGCCAATGTTTTTTCATATGTAAACATTCATGAAAGACATAAATTCCTTTGATTTGTCTATGGTGTTAGCTAACTCACTCATTTCCACTTTGCGGTCATTCAACACAATTTCACGAATTTTTCAAATGTTTTCTGGAGTAACTGCCTCATTTGGCCTTCCTGAACGTGGTGCATCATTTGTGATAGTACGGTCACGACGAAACTCAGCAAACCAATATTTTACGGTTGAATTTGCTGGGGAAGATGTGCCGAAACACTTATTAAACCATTCTTTTGTTTGGACGATATTTTTCCCTATCAAAAAACAATGTTTAATCAAAACGCGAAATTCATTTTTTTCCATGATTAAAAAAAATAACAAAAGTAGCGTCACTTCGAAGGCTGTAACTTGAACAAGAATACATTAAATGTCATGAAATTTGGACAGTATTCTAGTTAAGATTTGTACTCTATAGGAAGCATAAAGATTTTTTGTTCATGTCGCCATCTGTATGGCAGGCCAAAAACTTTTCAGCCCGTGTAGTAGATATGAGTATACGTTAACACACCCAACTGATGTAAGTTATTTTTTTCATACAATTGTGAGATGAATCTGACGTAAGTGGTATAAATAATGAATTCAACAGCCATCAACTGCAGCGGGCTTAGGTCGTTCGTTCTCTGGAAAGGTTACCGAATAAATCACAAGAGTATTTGCGAACAACACAGACAAACAGAATACACGGGTTTTTAATTTATTATTCTCGTACTGACATTTCACTTAGGTTGTTAGAAATTATTGTCGTTGCGTAGCCAAATTTTCGTGTTTTCTTTTTATTATATATTATCTTATGTAAACGTTTTTTGAATGCGTATCTATGTTGTTTATTTAATTTGAAACTGATGGTATTGATTCACTCTACAAAACTAGATGTGACTCCACTCTCAAATCTTGTGCGGTCCCCCATTTAGAGATTCACATATCACGAGTTTTGTTTATTTTAATTTTTCAAAGATAATTCGTAACATTGACCTTTATTTACTCAACTATTTAATTTCTATACATTTCTTTCATCCAATTGACGGTCCGCAAGATTTAAAACAATTTAGTGAACAAACATTAAATATTTAAACAAATTTTCAAATTGTTATTTAGTAATTCATGTTAAATGAATAAAAAAGGAAAATAACACACTTACATAACTGTAACTTCTAATGGCGAGGGTAAATAGGGGGTAGTTTTTTTTTAATTTTCAACTAATTGTAAGATTCAAAATATTTACGACTTTGTATAATGTTTAAAGAGCAATTTTTTTATTCCATCACCTGTCACGTATGGAGGATTTTAATTAGTTTCATTAGATCCGGCGGGAAAAATAGTACCCTCTATCTTGCATAGGAGCCGAGATATTTACGAATTTATTTGCCAGATTTCTAAAATGCTCCAGCGGGGCAGTCTCGGACCGAGGAGGGAGGGTAATTTTAGGTTGCAGAATTTTTTTTTTTTAATTTTTTAACATACAAATAAATTCAACTACTAGTTATATACTTCTATATCAGTGGCGAAGCGTCCATGGAAGCAGGGGAAGCAATGTTTCCCTTACTTTATGGGTAAATTAATATAAATCTGTGTTTTCAGTTAATAAATAATTTAAAAATATTATTAGAATATTCGTCTTTATGCGCAACTCAAACATTTTAATCAAAAATAGCATTTAATATTAATTTACATGCTCAGTTATAAAACTATAATACCTCTACGTCTTATTTTCTTGTATTTTAGTCTATATTTGTATGACGAGTTGAAGTTCACTGCAGGAAATTTCACTAAAAAATTTTGAATTTTTGATTACGTTAAAAGTATGTTTATTGTATAGAAAATTACGTGAAAAGTTGAAATTTTCAAACCGCAGGTCTGTATCTCAAACCGTTCTCGAGATACAGCCTCTCAAATTTTTAGTTTTTTCAAATTTTTGGAGAAAAAAGGCCATAACTTTGGAACGCGTGGTCGGAATTGATTTTAGTTGACGGATTTGGAATCAGCGTGTCAAAATCTATATAATGACATGTATAATACCTTAAAACTCGAGAAAAAAAATTTCACGAAAAATCGAAAAAATTCAAAAAAATGTCGATTTTTGGCCAAAATTTTTTTGTCGGATTTTAAAGTATTATACATGTCATTATATAGATTTTATCACGCTGATTTCAAATCCGTCAACTAAAATCAATTCCGGCCACGCGTTCAAAAGTTATGGCCTTTTTTCTCCAAAAATTTGAAAAAACTAAAACTTTGAGAGGCTATATCTCGAGAACGGTTTGAGATACAGACCTGCGGTTTGAAAATTTCAACTTTTCACGCCATTTTTTATACAATAAACATACTTTTGAAATCAAAAATTCGAAATTTTTTAGTGAAATTTCCTGCAGTGAACTTCAACTCGTCATACAAATATCGACTAAAATACAAGAAAATAAGACGTAGAATCATTTAGTCACTATATAAATATATATATAAGAATTTAAAAAAGTAAAATCTTGAATTTAAGGTGTTTCATAACTAGTTTTTTTTGTTAATAGGAGGGGGAGGATTGACAAAACGTTATAACGTACGTTGTTAATGTAAATTTGGATTTAACAGATCCTCCATCCCCTAATTAATCCATAAAATCGAGGTTTTACTATACTTATAATCCAATTTTATGCAAATAGTAATATATTTCAACAATTACAAAAATTGTTTTTCTAGTAAATTGTCAAATATAAATCAAGTTAAAACTTTTTAAAAAGTCCAAAACTTTTTTTATTAATATTTATTTCAGTTTGGATAACTTTGTTACTGTATTATTTCGAAACTTTTTCATGATAAAAACTGCATTTTACTGAAACTTGACGTGTGTTTAGATAACGATGTTTTTCAACATCTATTTAAATTTGATTTAATATTAGAATCTTAATTAGATAAAATGTGATGTTGAATATAAATAAATAGCCCTGAAAATATGTAGGTTCAGTAGCTATTAAAATGTTTATATAGGTTAAAAGATTTGCTTGTTTAAATAAACTAAAAATCAGTAACGGTAAAAAAAAACTGAAAGGTACTTGTCGATGATTTTGAATTGTTTGCAAACATTTATTTTGAAATAAGAGCTTAAATATTTTAAAACCGTGTTTCAATAACTTCAGGATAAATTGAGAGTAGATACGTAAATAACCTGAAAAGGTGTTTTCATTTTTTTCCCGAAAAGGTCAGAAAAAGCTTCACTTTATTTAAATGTAGTTAGGCAACGTGAAATGTGAATTACATGAAAATACAAATTATTTGAGAAAACTCTTATTTTATTATTTTCCCTTTTATTTAGGATTATTTAATTCAAATCAAATATTGCACGTTTTTCCTCATCACTTTTAAAATGTCTTGGCACTTAAAGAAGAGAATTTTTATATGATATAAAACAGACATATTCTCTTGAAAGGTCAGTGGGTGCAAAATAACTCTTACAGTTTTTCATGAAGTCATAAAACCAGATAGTAAATTTATAAAAATGGAACAGTAGTAAACGATTTTAAAATTTAAATTTAATATTGATAATTTATTTTTTAAATATTATTCAATTTATATTTTAAATATTATTCAATTTGAGATCCACTAAATTTGATATAAGAAAATACGTATCATATATATTTTAATCTATTTATAAAGATACGAGTAAAATACTTATTTTAAGCTCAATTACATTTTTGGTAAAAATAGAATAAACTGAAAACAAGTAAAAAATTGCTTGTTTTCTTTACCAAATATTTTTTTTGAATATATTAAACACACAATTATGTATATTTTAAATTTGCATTAATTTTCATTTTGGTCACATGAAGATGATACCTCTACTCACATTTTAAAAACTTCAAACTGTCAATTTTTATTTACCCGTCATAAATATTTGTTGATTTTTAAATAAATATTAACTTAGTATTTTATTGTTTATTTAATGTTTGTTTTTCACTTTGAAATGAATTTTGTAAATGATGTCATCGATTTTCTGTGTAATTATGTTACTAACAATAAGTACATTGGTATTATTCATGTTTTAAGATTTGTAGAAAAAATGGATGCATATTATAGGTTATATTGATGAAATTAACATTTCTTTTGTCGATACAGAAATATCTAGGTACATGTATTATGTATGTATTACTATGTATAATAATGTACTATGGGCTTCAGAAATCGTCTACCACCATAAAGGTCAGAATTGCTTACATCATTTTAAATAAAAACACAAATATACGTCTATTTCATTAATTAATTTTATATCAAGTTTGACTTATTTAAATACTAAAATTCGGAATATCAAATATTTATCACCGCAAAATTAACTTATACAATTTTCAATACATTACATAATAATTTAATTGCACAAATATATAAGAGTACTATAAACGAAGAGCACCTCTTTATCCAGCAAATGAGTTTCAAAATATATGTCTTTGTTTGGTACATGGAGAAATGATTTAAATATTATAATAATCAAATTGCAGGAGCCTACTAAGGTTGTGATGAGCGAATTTGAATGAAAACTGGTCGACCACTTCTGCATGCGACTCTACACACATGCCATAAATGTTTTACCTATAGTCATTGAAACTATTTATATTATCTACTGTAATACTGATGTCATGAGGGTTTTTTTCTTGTTGCAATCTTTAGTAATAATGTTGTGATATAAATATGCATTAAATAACTGTTATTTATATCTTTTGCTATATTGTTTTTAAATAAACATTACTTCCTTTTAACAGACAATACAATTTACTTCATATTATTGTATGTTTATGTTTATTTTTTATATACATATATAAATATTTAGATCCTTATTATTTTAAATACTTAAGGAAGTAATTTCCTTTTCCAAGTATTTCGCACAATTCTCGAAAGAGGAAATTGTAACACTTACTATGCAAAATAACGACAAAGCAATAAGGTCTTCTCGGATATCTGATACACTTTCAAACAAAAATGTGAATGGAAATTAGAAAATGTCTTTTGAAATTGCTTTTGAAAATATACGTATCACAATATCTATATGCAGGTGTATAGTTCTTACTTTAAAAATATATTAAAATATTTGATTCACAAAAATGTAAAATTATGATTTGCAGATGCGAAAAGTAATAAAACATTTAATAAATTAACATTTAGCAAGATGTACATACCTACCTAAAAAAATTAACACGTGATCATGACAATTTTATATCGATTTATACGGTTTTAAAATTTTTACTTCTTGATATACAAGCTTTAATGTTTCTGCGGTGATTTTGATATGAATCTTGGCTTCTGGGCATAAACCGTGTCGGTTTGGTCTAGAGTCCTGAAGATGTCCACTGCAATATGCGACGAAACGTTAGCTGAAAGGACGACATCAACAAATACGAGTACGCTCCTAGTATCAATATTTAAACCTAAAAAAACCGCTGTTTATTGAAAGAACTACTCTGTTCCGGTACTATTTTAATTATTAGTTAGCCATTACCCACGTTTACTCGTTCAAATTATCTTCTTTTTTTTAATCTTATTCACATTTAAGTAAATCAAAATTAAAAATTCAATAATAAATATTACTATATTTTTAAAACTCAATTTATGTAGGTATATAAAAAACGTATTTGTATCATAAATACAAATTATAATCAAACTTCAAATAATACGAAATATATCGCAATCAGAATTTCACTTCACTTATTTTCAAATACCCATACTAGCATATATCCTGTCTCCGGTTTACAAACCTCGATCCATCTGAATCTATACCTAACCCTAGATCATAATTCCTACTCAATTACACCCTTTTCCCTTCATACAATGAATGGGATTGATCAATCAGCTAGTTGACAAAGAATTCGCCAAGTCAACAACATCCCTGACAACAAAATGCGTTACTACTCCATTTATGCGTGTGTATGTGTGTAATCTGATTTTATTGATTTTTGTATTCGAGAGAGGGAGAGATGTACTGGGATCCAGAATATATATAGCTGCGTTCCACCAACAGGCATGAGTGATATCCGGAAAGACCGAACCACACTGCACGATTTATGTGTTGATGTTGGTAACGGTTGAGTTGGGTTTTAATTGTTGATAAAACAATTGACGATTGGGATTTGAGGAAAAAAAAATTTAATGGAATGATTTATTGCTAGTTTTGTTCTAGAAAGTTTGATTGGATTCATACCTAGGCAAATAAGACCCACCTTAATTAAAAATAAAAATAATAATATTAATTAACATAGCCTTTTTAATATAAATTACTTATAAGTAATTTATATTAAAAATGGTAAACTTTGTTTTATTATTAATCTAAAGAAATATGAAAACCAACTTTTCTTAAATGATTTTTTCATTTTTAAGATTTTAAGACATCTTAAACAAAAAGTAACTTTGGGCCTTATTAAACTAGTCTGTAGGATCGCGCCAAGCTGAGATATTAACTATTCAACTTATTTGTTAATTTATCAATTTTAATTTGTTAATAATAGGGGAACCAATCCCGGTTTTGTAGTTTAAGATAGCGATCCCCTAAATTGGGCCTTAGGCACTTGTATAATTTACTTACTGTATAATGTGCCACTGTTTTAAGTAAGGCAAGCTTTCATCTTGTATTACAATAAACATCTTCAGATTTTTTTATAAAAATCTATTTTAGCTTTGTGTTTATTGCTTTACACTGCAACGTCTAATGAAATGCATCCATGTTATAATAAATAACACCAATGCGCACGCGATTGCACATAGTCTCGTGATCGTTGTATTTAATAGCACCGAGGGTTAGGGTACATGGTGCATAAATGCATTTACAAAAAGAAGAGACGTTTCTCACTTTTATGCACTTCCCGTGATGCACTAATGTATCATGTATCTTGTACATTTTTAATAGAGCTTTGATGCATAGATTACTTTGAAGTCATTCCTTTTTTAGATTTTTACTTCATATTCATACAAACTTTGTATATCCATGCGAGAAGGATTAGTTATTTTTATATTTTTATAAAAATATAATTAAATTATTTATCGTTATCCTTATTTTCATGGATATTTTTAGGAACCCTTTATTTAAAATGTTAACCCCCTCCATAACAACATGGCGTAAAGTAAAACTATATTATATTGCTATGTAGGAAATGCCAGCCTTGAAGATAGGCCCAAGCTTGGGGTTGCCAAGTGTTGCTTTTTCAATTTTGGTCCCAGTCTAGGCCAACCTTCAGTCACCTATTCTTTACCAAAAATTGGGCCGAGTCTTGAGCGAAGTTATCATTTGTATCTTGGCCCAGTGTTGGCTAACATTGGCGCAAGCCTGGACCAACCGGGGCCCCTTCGTAATTTCCTACATGGGTATTCGAATATTCACTAATGAAAATTCAATTTAAAAAATGATACTTTTACTAAAAAGGAAGAAGGATATTCTATAATGATTATTTTAACTTATTAAGAGCTACGATAGGAAGCCAATATATATATATTTTACAAGTCGTATAGAGGGGTTACAAATGCTACAAGCAAATATTATTACTAGAGGAGGGGGTAAAAATGCTTTCAGAATAAGTGAATATTTATAGTTGTATACATAACTATCTATACATGCACGAAAAACGAACGAAGTGCCAATTTTTTATTTTGTTGGTTATTTCAATTTCAAATGTAATATGGGAGCCATTTGTTGGGCACCACTGACACAATGCGATCCAATTTTTCAAATTTACATAAAACATCAAATATAGCAAGTGAGAACAAAGTAAAAAAAGTTACGAAAATGATAATAAAAAATAATATAAATAATATATAATATAATATAAATAATAAAAATTCTTATTTAGACAGAAACTTAAAATAAATATATGTACTATGTAAGTACCTCTCCTAAATTTTTTGTGTACGGTTTTTATTTAAAACTGACGAGCTACAAAAAATAGGGTTTGAACCAGACATACGACAAAGTAATTTAAGTAAGTCTTGAAAAACAGTTTAACATAAATTTTCCATGATAAAAATACACACGAGATATACGAGTAACATGAATAATTTAATTATAAACATCAACAAATATGTCGTATTTAACTTGATGAGAAAAGCCGTAATGATTTGAAAACCGACGCCCTTATTTACAAACTCTACCTTCTCTCTCGTATCAAATGTCATGTTCATTGGCGGTCTGTAGAGAGAAATGTGAGAACATAAAAATACCGACCATAATGAGAAAAATTGCAATAAAAAAACTCATATTGACACATTGATTGAACATCACTTTGATACTTATCATTATATTGTATTTTGCTTTTGCGTTTAAATCTCGTTTAATGAATTTTTCGATCATGTAAAAACATTACTTCAGAAGAGGTACATTATGTTACAGTTAAGGTTATAACTTTATTTACTACTATATCATTTATTATTATTCTCTACAGTCGAAACTAAAGCTTTAACTTTTATCAGAATAAGTAATTATATTCCTTATTTTAAGGATACAAAAGAAAAGTGATGTAAGAGCCTATATCTGCCTCCGCTGACCTTTATTTTCGAAATGTACGGTTTCATTTTCCTTATTAATAAATATGAAAGGTTTTTGAGAGATTTTTTTAAATTTCAATACCATTCATTAGAAAATAAATCCTTAACTTGGGTCGATCAAAATTAGTGAAAAATCACATTTTTTTCACTTTGTTTATTGTTGTTTTTGTATAATATTAAATTTATCACCCATTCAAATTGTACTTGTACCTCGTAGATTTAATCGAGATCTATAATTTGAGACCAAAAGCCGCGTGGTAGCTACTCTGAGTGTCGAGATATACTGATTATAAATTTACACTAGTGCGCAAAACTGATCTCTGCGCGTTACATCAAATTTCTGAAATGCCCACCCAGTATCAGACATTTTTCACGTCAAAAACAATTTTATTATAGTTTGAATACATTAAGTAAGCATATAGTATGCAGTTTTACCAACCCCCAGGTTGCCCACCACTGATTTTGTTACCGTGCGCCACCTTAGACCGAATTCGTTTTAAAAGCCGCGTATTTTATTATAGTTGATTAAAATATTACTGTAACACCCTTCTGTTTATTTTATGATTTAAGTTCTAACACACCCACTGATATTTCCTGCATTTATTTTAGGTTATAGTGCGGACGAACAGTGGCCTTTTTTAAACCAATAATTACTTCCGCTGTTACATAATTATCAACAGCATTGTGCGTGCATTGTATAAAGTGACATGATTTTTCTCATCTTTGTTCAATCTTTTTTTCGTAAACTAATTTAAATAGCCAGTTGCAGATAGGTTTGATTGATATGTATTTTTATAAGATTGGTAAAGAACGATTGAAACAGTTGAATAACCTATTCTATTTATGTAAATTGATATTCATGTATTAAATTTTGTAATGCGATACTTACGAAAAAAATGTTTAAACTTTAACCAGCATATGTATTTCCTGATAATTCAATAAGTGCGTGTATTTGTGTAATAGTTCCTATTTAATTAATTTCTAAACTGTATTGTAATATTTAATTATACCCTATGCTTTTGCAATTATGAAAAATATTGAGGGTCACGATTTTGGTGTCTTAAGTATGCAGTGTAAGTGTTAAGTATATAGTGTACAGGAGGGGATGGGACAAATTTGAGGTAGCAACCAAAAAAAAGGTCATCAAAATTACTAGAAAGACGCAAAATTGTGGATTGCCAGTGATAAATTTGAAAAAGTCTTCAATTTTCATATTTAGTATATAATGCGGGGAGGGGGGGGGGGATTTGCCATCTACCCCGGGCGGCAGAAATCTACGGTACACCACTGTAAGTATGTATGTAGTTCATCTGTTCCCCCGTACTTTGAATTGGCAAGTTTTAGCGTAGTCGGTATTGATTTTTCCTGTATTTTTTTATTTTCCTTTTCTTTTTTAAGAAATTAAATATAAGTAAATGTAATTTATTATTTCTGAAACACTAATGGCGTTAATTACTTTTCTGTTCAATACTTATTCATCTTATTTTTGTTGAATCATTACAATTTATTTAAACTTTCGGTTTGTTTGAAAGAAAAGTAATAAAATCGACTTTAAAAATATTCCAAGTTTCTTTAAAAACTTCTACGATAAACTTGATTGACGTAAACCTTCATATTTATCAATGTCAGCAATGTAGATATCACTGAATTTACAGTAATATCGTTAAGAATAAAAAATAAATCGTACGCCACTGATCGCAATGATGTATAACATTGTCGATGTGAATCAAGTAGTGAAAAACGGTAGATATAAATCTTTGTATTTGTCTGCAAGAACAATAAAACCAAGCCGGGTGCCATTCCCATGTTGAGACGTCATTAATTTTGATTCTTAAGAGGGATTCTAACAAAAATCTCTGAGATTTTGATCACAGCCATCGTAGAGATGACACATGATTTGAATACCCAATTAAAACTTTTTAAACCTAACAGAATTTCTCGAGTACGTCATCTACATATTAAGTCACCGTGACACGATTCTAGCTTTCACTGGAATTTTGAATAGATATTGTCTCTCTTCGTTTTCAGTACACATTTTCGTATTTTGAAAAATATATTTTCAATTATTTTTTTATTTAAATGTATAATTATAGAAAACTATACTGTATCTACTTCTAAAATTTCTATATCCATTTTATTTTTCAAAGTAAACTTATAAAACCTCCTGGCTCCAATACTATTATAAGGTGATTTACAACGAATGTAAAAAACTTTAACAGTGGATCGAGAATGTTATTTTAAGCAAAAATCTTCGTATGAACATGTGTCCGGAAATTCTTCTTGAGGGAGCTAGAAGCCCTCAAAATGTATTAGTTTTTATTTAATATTTGTAAAGCCTATTGTGATACAGTATGAAATTTCATGTCTTCTCGGTTTTCAGTATTAATCAATAAATACTTAGCCCAGGGGTGTATGGGGTAACCGAGCCGTTTCATTTTTATCTTATATATTTTTTGTTTTTTATTTATATCATACACCTCTGTGCTCAGTGGCACACTCAGAAAAAAAATTCATTTTTTTACCTATCATAATTGTTAAATTAGTAATGTATATTGACAAACACAGGGGTGTGTCTAACTCCCCCCCCCCCCCCCTGAGTGCACCACTGCCTGTGTTAAATAAATTTTGGTTGTTACTAAAAATCGATAACATTCATAAATATTAAACCGATATTCAAATTTCATAACTTTTCACGATGGGTTCTCCAAATATTAAATAAAAACTTGGGGGGAGTTGTAGCTCCTTCACGAAAACGGATATACATGTTCAAATAAATTTTTTTGCTTAAGATAACATCCTCGATCTACTGTTAATTTTTTTACACTCATTGTAAGTTGTATAAATAAAATGTATGTATTCTTTCTACAAACAGTTGTTTAAAATTTAAAAATCCGGTGCCTATCGTTTTTGTCTGCACATCTCACAACCAGTTCATTATTAAGTTAGAAACAGAATAACTGAGAGAGTTCATCCATTGTGTGGATCTGTGGTCCTCAAACGGAGTGTCGCAGGAAGGTTCCAGGGGGATTTTTCTCCTCCAACGGAATAAAAAAAAAAAAAAAAAAATTAAAAACGTATGTAAAACTAAAATTAGTTTTACAGCTTAAAAAAAGTGTTTTCAGCCATTTTAATCAGCGTAGCGGATAAACAAATTATTTTTTTATTTTTTTCAAAATTGAGGTTGTAGAGAATTTTATGACGAATAACTTTTATTTGAAACTTTTTTTTTATACCTAATGCTTTTTAGACAAAAATCAGAAAATCTAAAAAATTTTGCAATTGAACCATGATTAACCCCTGTCGCGGACAACCAAAATCGGAGCAAATTTGGGGTATTATTCTACACCACATTTGTAACAAATCCTGTGAGTATTAAAACTGTACCCAAAAATAATCTGTTTTATTTTATTTTATTTTTAACTTTAATGAAGAAGTGTGATTTATTTAGACTCCTAAAGTATTCCTTTTATTACATAAAATATGACGACTGTTTATAGAAAAACCTCAATTTCGTGCATTCAATTTAAGGACCTTTAGGATTGCATATGACACGAGAGTCAACTAAGTCTAGTCTCGTCGTTAAAAATATGTCTGTCTCGTGTAGACTCGTATCGTAAACGTGACTGAGACGAGATTTTTTTAGTCTTTTGATGTTAAATCTTTGGTTTTCATAAAGTATTAATAATTAATAGCCACGAATATGCACAGAAAAATTATCTAACTATTAGTGAAAACCGCATTGAAATCGGTTCAGTAATTCCCGAGTCTATAAGCCTCATACAAACGAACATTCATTTTTACATATAGAGATAATACTAGAACGTCACCTATAAAACTTTAAGAGCCACTGGTTTTGACAGGGCGATAGTTAAACTTTAATATATCGCGAATGTTTAATAGACTGTTCGATAGCTCCCGAAAGGTCAGAGGTAAATGCAGTATGTGGAACTAGAACAAGGATATGTAACTACACACATATGTATGTACGTGCTCCCGGTGGCGCCCGGATGATAGGTCATGCGAATGTTCTGACCTATTTCCGTATGTGTCTGTTTTGCAGGGAATTATTTATGGAATTATGTAGTGGTGTGTAAATCACATAGAATATTCCCGTTAAATTTATTGTTTCTCAAAAAGAAAAATCATGAGTAAAATATAAATCAATCAGTCTCTATATACATATAATAATTCGAGCAAGACATACACGAGTGTATGCCATAAGGGTTCCGAAGTACGTACTACATGGAATGTTTGGAACCACTTACAGGTGCATTTTTAAGTTAGAAAAAAATATATAAAAGTGTCAAGTTCTACTAATTGAGATCTATATTTTGACACCCCACTTGCCTAGATTTCAAAATAAAAAAATCTATGACGCCCCTCCCTATAATTCCATAATTTAAAATTATATTGTTGACTTTAGTATTTGTCGTTGGTAGTCCTACCAAAGACTCGTTACCAAATTTTTTTCAGATTTTTTGAGCCAGTAGTTACAGAGTTAGAGGGGGGGGGGACAAAATAAAATACTGCTTTTAGCCCCCTACAGGCGCCATTTTTCAGTTAGAAAAAATAATAAAAAATATGGTCAAATTCTACTAATTGAAATGTACATTTTGATATACAATTTTTTTTTATTTGTTTTAAGCCTCCTACAGGCACCATTTTTGATTTAGAAAAAAAATAGAAAAATGGTCGAATTCCGCTTGTTTGGTTATACATTTTAACGTGCCACATGCCTTGGTATAAAAAAAATATTTTTTTAAACTAGCTTTAGCTCCTTATTGCCCCCCCTGAAAAATTATTTATTCAATAAATTTGTACATATTTTACTAGAGTGTCATTTTACATGTTCAGTAAAAATTTCAAGTTTCTAGCTTATATACCTACATAGTTTACGAGCTATTTAGCTTTGAGTGAAACGGACGGACGGACGGATGACAAAGTGAAATTAATAGCGTTTCTTCGGAACCCTAAAAATGAATGTTCGTTTGTATTAGGCTTATAGACATTGTTAGATAATTTTTCTGTGCAAATTCATCGATGTTAATATTTTATAAAAATCTAAGATTTAAGATCGAAAGACTAAAAAATCTTTATCAAGTCGTGTTTTGTTCCATGATGTCACAGCATCTAACTAAAGGCAATAAATTAAATACATTATAAAAATCGTTTTACCTGTTTTGAATAATCGACAGAAAAATATCGTTATGTAGATAAAATAAAATAAAAATATTGATACAATTTTATTTTTATATTTTTGAGGAGATTAAAATTTTATCAAAAACATACATAATTTATGTAGGTACAAGAATATCTTTTAAATAGAAACTGTCGTAAAACGTGAAGACTTCTATACGATTCACATTTCAAACCGTTCTCTAAATGTATCTTCTGAATGAATTATTATTTATTTTTAAATAAAATGCGTTGGAAGTTTATAAATAAGTTTTTCCCTTTCATTCAATTTAAAAATGTTGTTTGGCAACATGAAATTAACTATGTAATTTCTAGAACCAAATATAACATCCTCATCCTAAATTGTATCCTACCTAGTCGTATTTCTGCAATTGCTTGCCCTACAATTGTGTAATTGTAGAACGAATTAAACACTTTACTTGATATGGGTATAACTGCCAGGCGCTCTCTTATATTTATTGTTAATACAGCTGATGATAACTAAATGCTTTGTAGACTCCTATGTTATATTTAACGATCGTTTTTTTAAATCATATACAATTTAATTAATTTAGAACCTAAGCTCACAAGTAACGAATGGGATTTTCAAACGTACCTACTTTAAAGACAGTTTTTTTGTTTTGTTTTTTTTTCCTGCATGATTTCATAGCTACATATATATATGGTCATAATGATTGATATCATTTGAAAGATATATTTTCTCACATAAAAATAACAGTCGTGTTTTGAAAAAATTGAGTAATAAATTCTCAAATATTGAAAAATGCACTGGATTAAAATCAGATATTTTTCAGGAGGTAACAAGGCTCACTGCTTTACCTATATATTATAACAAAGATAGAAATATTGCGTGACTTGTGTAATTTCACGGAAATTTTAAAAAATATCACGAATAAGCCCAAATTTTATAAATAACTAAATTCAAAATCCTGAAATGATTCACCACCTGTATGCAAAGATATCTTCAAAATAAAATCATTAAATTTAAAAAATACCTTAACACCAACGAACTCCATATATCTTTAAATGTCACTAAAACGAAACGATATTTTTATATTAAAGTGGAGAGAAAAGGCGTTATATGAAGAAAAAACAAAAGGTTGCTTGAAAAGTGCACTTGAATTTCCTATTGAACTTTTATGAAAACATTTTACGCAAATAAATCGCCAGGTCCTTACTTTTGACTTAAAATATGTATTAAGTACAGTGAAATGCAGAAGTGGTCGGCCAATTTTCATTCAAATTCGCGTATCACAAACTTAGTAGGCTCCTCCCATTTGATTATTATAATATTTAAATCATTTCTCCATGTACACCAAACAAAGACAGATATTTTGAAACACATTTGCTAGAAGTACTCTTCATTTATAGTACTCATATATATATATATATTTGTGCGATTAAATTATTATGTAATCTATTGAAAATTGTTTAAGTAAATTTTGTGGCAATAAATATTTGATATTTCGAATTTTAGTATTGAAATATGTTAAACTTGGTATAAAATAATGAAATGGATGTATATTTGTGTTTTTATTTAAAATGATTTTTGTTTACTATTTTTCAAATAAATCACCCATTTACGATACTCAAGTTAACATTGCTAACGAGACGAGTTTCCTAAAACGTGTGTATACATAAATTTATATAAAAAAACGTTTCGGAATCTGGCTACTTATTGTTTTCACTAGGACCGGAAATGTGTAAATTAAAGACGTCACGTTTTAGTATAAATAGTGACGGAATACGTGAAAACATCACCATCCTAGTAGGCTTTGTATGTTGTTGTTGTGGCATAGCCGTCTGCGATTCTGTTGTTTCTGTCAACTCAGTATAAATAAGACAACAAATTCTTACACGAGTTTCTGACAGATTACACACTGTTGAAATCAGAATTTCCTCTCAACAGTTATGCGAGTCGTTCAGAAGAAAAATCGATCAACAGTCGAAAAAATCGATGTTTGTCAATAGGCTAAAACTTATTCAATTTGTAATAACATTTTTGTAAAAAAAAAGAACATTCTGTTCTTGAGTTTTATGAACCATTTTTAACTCCCAATAAAAAATGGGGTTTTGCGTTTCAAAACCTACATTTCTTTAGCTGTATGTTCGTATATACATATATACATATATATTATAAGTTTATATCAGTGGTTCTTAAACTTGGGTCCGCTAAACTTTTGTCGGGGGTCCGTGAAACATGTTTGGCATAAATTAAAGTACTTTTAGATTTCTATTTACCAGTGATTAATTAGTATCTAATGACCTTCTTTGTTTTTCTATCCGGGGGAGGGGGTCCCTAAAAAATAATTGTTCGAATAGGAGTCCCGAAACCTTATAAGTTTAAAAACCACTGATCTAGATAATTTCTCTTTCTCATTAACACGGATCTTCACTTTATATAATTATACATTTTGGTAATATTAGCACTTTATTCATACATGACATAGGTACATGTATTATAATACAAGGTGTAAAGTTATTTGTTTGACAAACATCAAAGGTTGTGAACTCTTAGATGATGAGAGTTAAGATTATCATCTTACTTGTAAACATGCTGCGAGTATTTGTAAACCATACAGTCATCGGCCTTCCACAGAACTTTGGTGTGCATGGGCGTCTTCAAGGAAGGGTATAAAAGGGCATAAAAAGAATAGTACCTATCTATAATATACTCTACAGATTTTTACATCACATAGAACTCATTTTCCTGTAGAACGTTCATAATCAATATCTTCAAAATGTTGATTATTAATTTAAAATAAAAAGTATACTTAGTTACGCAAATTGGCGTGAATTTTATTATTAAAAGGGAATATTTTTGTACTACAATCAGTTCTCGACTTACGGTCATTCGGACTTACGACGGAGAATAAAATAGTAATAATTCGGGCAAGACATACACGAGTGTATGCCATAAGGGTTCCGAAGTACGTACTACGTGAACTGTTTGAAACCACTTACAGGTGCATTTTTAAGTTAAAGTTAAAATATAAAAAAGTGTCAAGTTCTACTAATTGAGATCTATATTTTGACATACCACATGCCTAGATATAAAAAAATAAAAATTTTATGACGCCCCTCCCTATAATTCCAAAATTTAAAATTATATTGTTGACTTTAGTATTTGTCGTTGGTAGTCCCACCAAAGCCTCGTTACCAATTTTTTTTCAGATTTTTTGAGCCAGTAGTTACAGTGATAGAGTAGGGGGGGACAAAATAAAACACTGCTTTTAGCCCCCTACAGGCGCCATTTTTGAGTTAGAAAAGAAATAAAAAATATAGTCATGTTCTACGAATTGAGATGTACATTTTGACATATCACATGCCTAGATATGAAAATAAAAATTTTTAATTCTCTTACACCCATCCCTATTATTCCAAAATTTAAAATTATATTGTTGACTTTAGTATTTGTCGTTGGTAGTCCCATCAAAGCCTCGTTACCAATTTTTTTTCAGATTTTTTGAGCCAGTAGTTACAGAGCTAGAGGGGGGGGGACAAAATAAAACACTGCTTTAAGCCCCCTACAGGTGCCATTTTTGAGTTAGAAAAAAAATAAAAAATATGGTCATGTTCTACGAATTGAGATGTACATTTTGACATATCACATGCCTAGATATGAAAATAAAATTTTTAAATTCTCTTACAGCCCTCCCTATTATTCCAAGATTTAAAATTATATTGTTGACTTTAGTATTTGTCGTTGGTAGTCCCACCAAAATATCGTTACCAAATTTTTTTCAGATTTTTTGAGCCGGTAGTTACAGAGTTAGAGGGGGGGGGACAAAATAAAATACTGCTTTTAACCCCCTCTAGGCGCCATTTTTGAGTTAGAAAAAAAATAAAAAATAGGGGCATATTCTACTAATTGAGACGTAAATTTTGATATACAATTTTTTTGTTTTTTTGGATTTGCTTTAAAGCCCCCTACAGGCACCATTTTTGATTTAGAAAAAAAATAAAAAAAAGGGTCAAATTCCGCTTGTTTGGTTATACATTTTAACGTGCCACATGCCTTGGTATAAAAAAAATATTTTTTTTACCTAGCTTTAGCTCCTTATTGCCCCCCCTGAAAAATTATTTATTCAATAAATTTGTACATATTTTACTAGAGGGTGTCATTTTACATGTTCAGTAAAAATTTCAAGTTTCTAGCTTATATAGTTTACGAGCTATTTAGCTTTGAGTGAAAAGGACGGACGGACGGACGGACATACGGACGGACGACAAAGCGATATTAATAGGGTTTCTTCGGAACCCTAAAAAATGGATATCTGTGGCTCAGATGATGAAAATACTCCTTAACGTACTACACACTTTTATGTCTATTATTTCTAAAAACAAATTGTATGAAATTCGACCTATGACTTACGTCCAAAATAGTGGTACGGAACTCCGTTGTAAATCGAGAACTACAAGTATACTAAGAAATGGCTACTAATATATAATATAATATAAATATGTATATGTAGGTACTAATAACAGTTCTGGTTATACGCAATTATCTTTTAATTTGCCTGCCTTCAACAAACACTATCGGTAATTATATATTTTGAACAGAAATAAACAAACATGTTTTTTTCTTCCTTATTATTTTTATTCTTTGTATATTACATGAACAATTTTGATCGAAAACAGTAATTTTAGTATCAATAATCTGAAAGTAGAAAGTGTGTACAGTCAAAGCAATTTTATGCAGATAAGTAATGTCCCTACTCCTTGATAAAATCAAAATTTTACCCATAATGATGTGTTTATTTATGCACATGCTCCTAGACACATAATATACATTCTTGGTTAATTGGGATGGTTGCCAAAATATTGAAACAAAATGAAATTAATGACATATTACTCTAACTCTAATAATAGAAGTAATTCCTATGCTGTCATTTATTAAAGAAATAACGTTGTTTTTCGTTGTTATTAATTCTAATGATGATGCCATGAAGGTTAAAATATATACCGAGATGCATACTAAATATGTTTTTATTATTTTTCTATTTTACACTATGATGAGATCAGTACAAGGTTTGATTTCTTATTGTTCTTTTATAAATGTGTTTTTTTTAATTAAAAACAAGGACGGACTGATTAACTATTATAAAAAAAAATACAAGAACGCCGATATGAAATTTTTCTCGGTTTCGGTCTCAGTCTTGAAACGAGATCAAGAACAAGACGATATTAGTTTAGATTCGGACGAAATCGAGACGATATTATCTACTTAATCCTTAATATATATAAAGCTCAACGTCTCTCTGGTCTGTTTGTCTTCCGTTATTGCGCTTATAACTCAAATCAATAATTAAAGTATAATAATATTAAATGATTCCTTATATTATTTCAAAAGTTCTTTGTTTATTACATACGAATAAATGGAAACAAAAATTTAATTCACTCATTTTCGATCTCGTGTGGTCTCGATCACGTGTACGAGACGAGAATGTCGTAAAATCCGAGACATCCGTAACTGACCAAATAAAAACGTTTTTAAGTACTATACTATAATTCTTCATTTTAATTTATATGTAAACAAATAATAATAATTTACGTATGTGTTTCAATCTACTTTTTTTGCCCTCCAAGAACTACTGTTTTAATGATAAAAAACCTAAAAAATTAATATTGGTACCTACTGATAAAATAAATTACATTGTTGGCGCAACGAAAAAACTGAATTCACTTGTTATTCATCTTATTTTGTAAGTAAATATTTTAATGAAATTGCGTTCAGGCACGTGCGAAATATCCGCTAATTTATTTAAAGTGTAAATTTTTAAACCGTCGAAAAGTATTTTGTAAGTGAAAGTCGTGTAGGAATAACATCAAAATTTCAATTTACACATGAATGTATTTTCTGCTCCAAGCTATCTTATTTAAAATCTAATTTGATAAAGTTGTATCAATATACATGGGTACTCAATATTTACCCGATACTAGGCATGTATTTTAAAAGACATGATAGTTGCATATTAAATTAAATATATTCTTATCGTACTTTGTTAAAAATAATATAATAACTTATTTATTAAATATTGAAAAAATTCTCTCCCCTCTCAGGGTCATGAGAAATATAAAAATATTTTTGTATGTGTTATTAATTCAAAATAAAATATGGATCTTGGCTTCTGGGTGTAAGCCGCGTTGATTTGATCGTATTATCGACCAACGTTTCGTCACACATTGCAGTAGACATCTACAGGGTTTTTCTAAAACTGCACTTTTAGAAAAACCCTGAAGATGTCCACTGCAATGTGTGACGAAACGTTGGCCGTTAACACGACCAAATCGACGCGGCTTACACCCAGAAGCCAAGATCTATATATCAAAATCAAGCCTCAAGACTTGTCAAAATAAAATAATTGATTTTTTTTTAAATACTCGGTACGGGACACTAATACGCGAGACTCGACTTATTGTTAGCATATTTATTGGAACATTACTGAAATTATATTACCTTTAATATGAATAACCGATTTAAAATAGATTATTATTATTATTATGTTCTTAAAATTCGCAAACACTCTTCAAATAGGTTCTGTTTGCAATGTTTAAAAATAAACTATTATAGTATGTACTACATTAAGCCGAGAAGTAGTCAAAACAAATTAAACATTATCAAGGATTCTTCTGGCGACACGACGATTCAAATTAATTTATTGAACAGAGTTCACTCAACTGATACACAAATACATAATTTCTACTTTCATTTTCGAAATTTCTCGTCTTGACATTTTGATCTTAAAATTGTAAGTAAATAAAAATATATATAGTGTTAACAGGTGATTTATAATTTATGGATATAAATTCTCTTTTTGATGTTACTCATCATTATGAGTTATGACCATAGACATAGAGCATGGACCGCACATTCTGTATTAACATAATGGTGTAACATTTCTTCAATAAACCGAGAGAGATGCAGTGGCATTTGGGATATATCTATCTCTTTTTCTAAGAAGTTATTTATGTGTAAATAAGGACAAGTATATCCCAAACCATTTTTTATCTCTTTCTTTTGACACGACTCTGTTTTCGAGTCAGATGCGTGGTCCATGCTCTATCTATGTCTATGGTTATGACCAACATTTTATATTATGCAGTATGCATAGGGTGACCAGGTCTCCGGTTTTGACCCGGAGTCTCAGAGTTTGCACACTGGATCTCCGGGCTCAGGGTTTGGGTGCAATTTCTTCGGGTTTTCCAAAAAATGACGACTAAAAAAAAAAAAGATCGTCAAAAATAGAGCAGGGGACATAACAGTGCAGATTATAGTAACAAATTTTATGAAAATAAACATAAAAAGAATAAAATAAAAAAGGGGTCTTCATTTACATCTCAGGGTTTACCAAAACTAAAATCTGGTTATCCTAAGTATGAAGTAGACATCTGGGCCAGGACTAACCAAATACAAACACAGGTCATGAACCTACGTTAGATGTATATTATTAACTATTAAGAATTGGCAAATAAGACAGCGCTGTAACGTAAATCAATGAAGGTGGTGTCAAAACGCGATGCTGGTTTAAATTCCAGCTTCATTCATTTACACGCTTTAAATTATCACGGTTGACACCGCGACATTACAGCGCTGTCTTATTTGCCAAATCAGTCATATTTGTTTTTTATAATATACTAGTATCGCCGGTCGAAATTTGACCAATATTTTACCTGCCTTAACGGCAACATACACACATGATTTTTTTGTGCACATTTATGTCACAGTACCTTTCGAATGATATAAGTTTCATTCCACCTCCTTTTATAATAAATACTAAAAAAAAACGTACGACAATTTTCGATGTACACGTATTTAATATATGGATTTTATATATGCATTTTCATTATGAATGTAAGACCCTGGATTGGAGCCCATAAAACCATTATTTTCAATGTGATACTAGTATTTCAGTAATTTGAAATTTGTTAAGTATTGATAATATAAGCTTTTTTGTTCATAACATATTATATTGTTATCTGGTACAAGACGTTATAAATTTTTTAATTACTATTTGAAGTACTTTACTACAATTATTTTCAAGGATAGAAAGTTAATTATATGTTTTTTTTGTTTCAGTTGGTGGCGTTAGGAGTTATATCATTAGCAGTATGGATGATTGTCGATCCATCTTTCTACTTATCGATGACGCAAGATGAAATGAACTATTATATCGCTCTCTACATATTCTTAGGAGTTGGACTTCTTATGCTGATTGTTGCTTTACTAGGAGGTTGTGGTGCTTTGAAAGAATCAAGATGCATGCTTATCTTTGTAAGTATAATTATCGTAATTAATTAAGTCTTTTTAGACCGGTCAATATTTTGTGATCCACAGATAACATCATATCGTCCCCTACAAGGCAAAGTAGCATAAGCAACGTTTTTCTAATTCCACAGAAGGCACAAAAACTGAATAATATGACCTCAGATGATATAATTTTATGAATAGTAATTTTTATTTAATTTGCCTTGTAGAGGATGATATATTGTAATTATAATTCAAATAAATAAAATACCATTTAATATTGTTTTCAGTTCTTCAGCTTCTTACTCATAATCGTGGTAGCTGAGGTTGCAGCTGCAGCATGGGCATATTTCAATGCTGATCATTTGGAAACCATAGTTCGTAGCTCTGTCAAGACGACTGTACAACAAGAATATGGTGTTGTTGACACCAGAACAATTACATTTGACGCTATTCAGAAAGGAGTAAGTAAACAAATGATAAGAATATCAAAACTTAAAAGAACAATTTGAGCTGCATATATATAATAAAAACAAAATAATATAATTTATGTATTATTATTTTTAGTTGCATTGTTGTGGATCCGATGGTCCAGGTGATTGGGCTGGAAGTGCTTATAACAAAGTTGGTAAAACAAATATTGAACTGGGAATCTCATCGTACATGCAAGTTTACAATATTCCTGAAAGTTGTTGTCAACAGAACATTTCTCAAATTCTTTGCAAACAAGCTACAAAAATAGGTGTTGGTGCGAAAATCACCAACATTATTTATGGCAAGGTAAACTTATTTGTACAGCGATTAACTTAAGTGTTAATTTTAACATGTATATTTTTATATTTCAGGGTTGCATTGATAAATTAGTAGAGACTGTTCAGTCGCATACACCATACGTACTTGCTATCGGACTTGGACTTGCAATCTTTCAGTTTCTTGGATTGGTATTCTCGTGTGTTTTATGCTATGCAATTAGAAACGCCGATCGTTATAAAGCTTAAAATGCATTTTGTAAGGTAATTATGTTTTACATATTTTCATCAAATCAAAAGATTTTTTTAGTGAACATTGCTAAGTTTATATTCTTTTAAAATATATAGTTGTGAATTTTCATTTTATATGTTGTATAAAAAATTATATGAAACTGATATGCTCATAAATTTTAAAGTTTGGAAATCTGCCAATTCTTTTCGTACAACCTGATGTGTGTAATTTGTTTTTAATACCTAATTGATTTATTATTACATATAATATAATTATTTAAAGGTATTTAGCGACAAAGCCTGAAACAAGAAGCCAGTTCCACCTGTTAGCTACTACAAAGTGCAAGTAATCAAAAAGTATTGCATTAAATTTCATTTGTACATTCTTCATTATATTTTCATTTGTTTTTATTATCCATTCTACGGGGAATGGTATATATTGCTCTAAGGTATTTTGGACTACCTTGTTCTACTCACGAATCTCATTTTTATATTAGTGTAGATTTCTCTAATTCCTATATAAAAATGGTGGTTTCTTCAATTAATTTTATAAGGAATAATTGAATAAACCTATAGTTCATTTAAATGTGCATTTAAAAATAACACTGTATTGAAAATGTAAAAATTGTAAAAAGTTTACAATGTTTTTTTTAAATGTATGTTTAAATATTTTTTTATTAAATAAGTTTACTAATGTATATAAATTAGTATAAGTGGTAATTTTTTCAGAATTTAATCTTTTCATTATTATTATCTTGATCAGATGATATTTAATAGTAATTTATATAACGTAATATTTTAATGATATTTATATTTTTCAAAGCGTGGTTACTACCGAATTTACTGTTTCTAAAATGTGATTATCATTTTAATCTAACCATGTTATGAATACTTTATTGTTACCAGTTATATTCCCAATATAAAAAACCATATATTTTTTTAATTACGGAAATATCCTATATAATATTCTTATATAATAACTTTATGATAATATATATATAAAGATATAGTATATTCATTACACTTCGCAAAATATTTTTTTTAACATTATACTCAACGAAATTTGTAACAATATTTACTATATGATCAAATCATTACCTTTAACTGAAATGTCATTCATTCTAATAATAAGCAGAGTATATAAAATTTCATATGAAAATAAATTACCATACGTATAATGTGTTCTGATAATCTGAAATAATTTTTTAAATTCAAAACAGACGGAAATGTATTGTAATTAATATGTAACAGAGTTTATTATAGATTTGTAATGATCTATTCCTAAGTCATGTATTTTATAAGCTCATAAATTATTTGTATGCTGTAACATTTCTGTCCTTTATTGTCTGTATAATTTTAGTTGACGCTACTCGTACACATTGTATTGCTATTATTTAACTGATATCTCTAAATGAAAGATATTAAAATTAATAAACAATACTAATGTGTTCCTTTAAATGTTACAGCACCAGAATATGTTATTAATCATATATTATTAACATTCATGCGTACGACTGAAAGTACCATGTGCCAACTTAGTAATGTTAAATTTTTTATACAAATCGAAGATTTTTTTACAATTTAATCTATAACGTAGTTTGGTTTGTTATGAGTTTTGATAACTTTTTAATGCTGTACTTATAATAAATAATATGTAGTAGCAGAGAATATATTTCTCATAATATTGTAAAGTTAATTAGTTTCATTAACAGAGTTTGACAGCATTTTATATTTTTATGTTATAATAATATTTAAAAATTAATTTAACAATACTTTTGAAATTGTAATTTAAAATTTATTTTTATTTTTAAATGTAAGTTAATTTTTCAAAAACAGTTGACAATCTCTGTATTTATTTTGTATTTAAAAGAGTCACGTATGTATCCAAAATAAGTCAGAATGCTAAATAACTTAGCAGTCGATGCGCCAAGAAAGAGACAATTTAATATATAATATTTTATTAAATATAAGAGATTAATATTTGGTGTAGTACAATTAGAATTGTAGTTGTTCATTTTCCAGTCATTTAAAAAGATTATATTTACTCTCATGTTTAAGTTTCACTATTTTCAAACCTATTGTTCTTCCCTCCATTTTTGTAAAATAGGCACTTAAATGAATTTTAATGAACGTATTGTAGTGTGTGCAAAAAAAATAAATGTCAAATTTTAATAGTAGATTAGGGCAAACTGCCCGCTATATTTTAAAAAATTTCTCTGTTTTTGGTAATTTTTCAAAAACTTTGCAAACATCACAAGTAAATGATTGATATTAGTGATTAATATTATTTATCTATTTTCAAACTACCTTTGGTGATATTTTCTATATTAGTAAGGTACTATTTTCATCAATAGATCTTTTTATTATTTAATCATAAAAAAAATATTTAATGTAAAGCAAACATTTGTATATTATACTACAAAGTTTTTGGAATATTCCACATGTGTAGATTTAAACAATTAAATCTGCCCACATTTATGCAATTTATACATATTGCTTCAAGTAATGTACGTACAAATTATCTTTTTCAACTAGTGTCAAAACAAAATATTTAGTACATGTTAAAAATTTATTGGATTTATTAAATATATATTGCTTATGTGTTATGTTGAATGTATAGCTTTAAAATGTACTAAAATGATTGAACGTATAATTGTACAGTTTATGAAATATGTAGCTTTAAAAAAAAAGCTATTTCTTTCACAAAGCAGTGTGTACAGAGACATCTGTTGCAATATATAAATTTATTTTACATTAATAAATTATTAAATGTTCAAATTATTATGTTAACCAGTATAACTTGTAAAAGATTTAAAATAAATACTATATTCCATGTACTCGGCTTATTTTTTTCATTAATTTCAATATTGTGATGATAGGAATAACAAGAACAAAATATTGTTTCTATTTATATTTAAAAATATTAAAAAATAGACATTACGGTCTTGATATACAAAGCATTTTACTTACGTAAATATGGTAGTGTTTATAATCTAACCCTTTAACTGCATATTCATAAGTCATTTTACTGTGTAACTGGGAACTGCAATTGACTTTCATAAGCTGCAAGAAACATGCCACAGCGAAAGGGTTATAAATTAAATTACAAAATAATATTAGTTTACAAAATAAACAAACTCACATTTATTCCAAGTTAATTTTGATGATATTTATTGTCTATATTAATCTACCATATGTTATTACGATAAGTTTTACATTGTTCACTAAAAAATATATAATCTTACCTAAATAAGTACATATATCAATACATAGATAGAAAAATAACACAGTTTACGTAAATACATGTCATACAATAATGACATACTTCAGCAGGTGATATGAAACTGAAGTTTACACTTATCAGTATAAGTATCAATATACAATTCAGTAATCGTAACATTTTTCTATCTACTTAGCATTACGGTAAAGTCTTTCTTTATGCAGTAGATCCACTCAACAGAAAACAGCATATAAAAAAATCGTACAAAAAGACATAACTTACAATATAAAGTTAAGGATATGTTCCATAAAAAAAGCAATGAGATAAAATATTATATTACTGCTTACATGTTTACTAATTGTATGTAAATGTGAAAGTCAGAATGGCACTCTCTCACTACAGATGCAAGGAAAAAAGACTTGACTGTTCATTAAATTAAACTACGTAGTTATATATATCAAGGATGACCAGTACATCGGCCACAGAATAATTATGGTCAATGGCTAACCACTGGCCAAAAGATATGCCCATCCCTAATGTATAACAACCAATTTATTTTATTTTCAATTGAAATAAAAATAAAATTTACTACAATTCATTTCTAAATTAATAAACTATAATTTAAAAAAAAATCACTTATTTTAATATTTTATTAAAGAAAAGAACAATAGACAACAAATTGAATTTATAAACACATTACCCTTTTGCGTTGCGCAGTCGGGGAAAAAATAGTCTCAATTTAAAAATAAAGATTATATAAATAGTAAAAATCACAGCAAATACTAATTTATCATAATGTAAAACAGCCCTTTTTTGATTTCTCAAATCATTTTCATTCCAAAAAACTACAGTTCAAAAATTTAACGACTAGCTACTAACAATATCAATTCATTTTAAAGCGCAAAATTAGAAATTACACATATTTTTAATGTAACTTAATACATAAATTAATACTCTATCATATAATCTGTTGATAGTAACACTGTATTAACACACTTTGAACTCAAAGGCAACAGAAATATCAAATGTAAAGTCAGTCTACTACGTTTTTATCACTGAACAGTCCGGTAATCCCCCCCCCCCCCCCCTCCCCAGCTTTCTTGACCAACTAATAATCTAAGGACTAAGGCTTAACACTTCAATCGCTGTTAAAAAAAATTTAGTCCACTAGGTCATCATTTATTTTTTAAAATTCATTCATTTTCTCCCAATCATTTCTACCAATTCACATTTGATTTCTCCAGCCACGTATTTCAAATATACAATGAGGAGTGAGAAACATGAATCGTTCGTTAAAAACCTTATGATAAAAAATTCAGATCAAAATAATACTAATATTAAATATTATAAATGTGTAAAACTAAGTTTTACATAAATTAAAATTTAAATACTATTTTCAATAGTTAATTACTGAATATTGAAATATATCACTCGTTTTACATACAGTATAAACTGCATTAAAAGATTTCATATTTTAGAACTTCATAAAATATTGTCGATGCCAAAACATCTGCTGCATTTGAATAAATTAAGTACAAACTTCAGTCTTCATTTAATAATTGCGTACGATTCCATGTCAAAAATAAACTAGGAGTAGGAATTCCAGATCTTTTCAACAAAAACCAGCGAGATAATGGAACAAGCATTAAAATAAGCAAAAGCACTGAAAATAAATAAAATAAACATCTGAATAGCAAAATATACATATTGCAAAAATAAACCTGGCTTAAAAAGCATATAACGCTATAAAATATATAAAAATAACTTACAAGCAATAGTAAATATTGTAATAGCGATGATACTGTTATTGGCAACATGAACTTTATCGATAATATTTGTGTGGTCACACTGGATATGGTTACTGACATAACGATTCTTATGTATGCATTGTTTAAACGATGAATTTGTTATGTATGGTCCGTGTATTCCGACAACTGGGCCGCATTCTCCTCTAAGGAATCCAACTGTCTGGGCAGTACGGTTGAAAATTAATTTAAAACCTTCCAGTGCAACAACTCCTACAAAGAATATTATTTTATTGTCTAGTAGTAGCTAATTGATTAATGTAAATTTCAGACATAATACTTTTCTATTAAAATAAAAATAAATTCAAAGGAGTTTGTCCTCGTTCATTCATATAAAACATAAACATTTTTTGACACATGCACCCTTTTTTGTTTTGAATGTAGAGTAAATGCAGGTAATACAAAGCATAGATTCAAATTTATTACAAGCATATGTAGTGGTTATAATTTATTATTATTAAATAATTACCTAATGTTGTTCCCGTGTCAGACTTTTCAATTGCTATCTTATAGCAATATTTCAAGGGACTTGTTTCATCTGAATTTTCAAAAACTCTTCTGATGTAAGACTGAAAATTAAAATTTAATTATTTCAGAATGTTGTCTATATTATAGTTTCGGCATTAAGCCTATCTCGTTATTTTAAAAATAGTAATATGAATAAAGAAATAATATATAAACTTACGGATCCTGTTAATTCTATAGAAAAATATGAACTGTGATTCAAAGCAATCGACATACTTATATTTGGTAACATGTTCCATTTTCTAGGAGAATCAAAACAAGATGTTTCATGTGGATCCCAAAATGTTTCAGTAAGCGGAATTTTATTTTCAACAGTAATGTTATACAGTAAAGCAACTAGCTTGTCAAAAACCTGTAGATAATCAACAATTATTCTCAAACATTAATTCAAAATAAATTTTACTTACCTTATATGGGAGTCGTAAATTAGTTGTTCCACTATCGATAATAGTTTTATCATTGTTTAAATCCATACATGGTACAGAAATTTCATGTTCGTTTACCATAATATTTGTTAGTGTTATTTCATAATACCAATTACGAACTAAAGGTGCAATTAGTAATGAGTCATTCGATAAAAAGGAAGAGTCATCTAAAAGGATTAATATATAATTTATTTTAGAATAAACAATATTAATAAAGATTATATATAAACCTAGTATTTGAAGAGCACCAAAATGATCTTCACCGCCTCTTGTTCCACAAAGTTCAAGAGAGAATGAAATGGACGATAGATTGTTTTGTTTTTGATATTCATCAATCCAAGATAAAGTGGTGTGATCAGGCCTTGATATTGAAGGATATGCTAAGCCTAAAATACCCTAAAAATAAATAAATCACCTTTCTTTATCTTATCTTTTCTATATTAAAACAAAAACAATTAAATTAGGTCATTCATACCTGCCAGTTAGAACTGTTCATAAAGAAATCATTAGAATTGAGTATTAAAGATATTTCAGTCTTAGTTAGTACATTTGAGTTTAACGTTGGAAAATTGACTAAATCGATGCCTAGTGAACCAGACCAGCTGCCTTGGGCATATTGAACACAAACGTTTTTACTAGTATTTGAAAAACTTGACGAACTAAAAGGTAATTAAGTTTATTAAAACAATGTAAGTTTAATTTATACCTTTTCTTATACTTTGAAGCAATGAAATAGCTGTCCGTTATATTATTTTCTGATGATGCTATGGCAAAATTTGTGCTACCTGTATCTACCACCATCTGAAACTATTTATTTAAACATTATTATTTATTAAAAAACATTTTATAACAAATTCTAACCTTTTGTGGCGGGCTACCGATTTCAACATCGATATAATAGCCTTTTCCATGTTTTCCTTTTAAATTAATATCGAAACTATTGACCCTACTAACAAAAATAACTAGATATATAAATAAGTTACACTTTGTGCCATAATTACATTTTAAATTCATTGTTCTGTATCCAAAAAGAAATGTCAATTCTTCCTTATCACATGGCGATAACAATAGATGTTTACAGAAGGATGGACTGATAGGGGCCGTTGCAGATGCAATAGAGATAGAGTATATTTAGTAGTATTAGACGCGCGTTAGATCGTTCTTTATTTTTTCTTGATATTTGTGTAGTGTAGTGCAAATTTAATTAATTTGTGATCATTTTTCTATTCCGGAATTATGTATAAAGGTAAATAGTTCAATAAATCAACATATTTTACTTATATTTAACTTTTACTCTTCTTTGTTTTGTTAAGCTTCAATCGCATGTCATGACAAAGGGGTTGTTTAATGGCGCTCGTATGTGTTTACATATAAACAAATAAATATAAATATGTAATGTGGACATGTGCATGAATAATATCTAATTATATTTATCGTAAGATTTTATTGCAATTTATTTATCTGATTTTTCATTTGCATTTTCAACATTAAGCCAATGACCCTATTGTTTTCTGACTGCGTAATTAATTTCCAATATTTCCTTTGTCTGATTTTATCTTTTGTGAGGTGAGATTCGCCTAATAAACACTTTATTTCTTAATGTAAACGTAAATTATTCCTATTTATTTTCGTATTTTTCAATGTTATTTTGTATTTCATAAAAAATAATATAGTTCGTAAACTTTTATGTAATTTCCCCCTCTCTAATTACTACTTTAAACAAGTTGACACCTGTCCTGTGATTCACCTGAAATGGTTGCATCTTATTGGTGGGTGAATCACCCCTAACAAAAAGATGATAAAAAAACTTTTGTTTACAGGTTACTACGTAGTATAGTAATGCACTTAGCGTCCGTAGTTACAATAAACTTAGTTAATTACAATTTATATGTACTTAATGGCTTCTAATTATTTATTAAAAGGTACGCGTGTGTTAATATATTTTCAAAGAAAGTGTTGGCAATGATGCGATTTCATAATAATTTATTTAAGGTCATAGACCTATTATTTTTCTGACGAAGTTTCAGGGTCATATGTGGGATGATCGTTTTTCGCCAATAGTACCTATATATTTATTTTACAGATTTTTATAATGGACGAGTTAAAAAAATTAACGTTAAAAAATTCCCAAAAACAAATTGTAAAGGATTTAAAAGTATCCAATGTCTTGGATGATTTGTATCAGCAGAGAATTCTAAGTGATAGTGACATAGAAGAAATCGAAAAGCTAGTATGTATATTTAATTAAAGGTTAACTTTGATTTAAGTATATAGGCACTCAGTACACTTTGATAAAAATTCAAATATAAATATTAATATTATGTACTAACAGATTTTCTGTAGGTGAAATCGGTTAATATTTTCAAAATCTTTATCATTCTCTATACTGATAGGATTTAAATATTATAAATATGAGAAAATGACATTAATAATTTTTTTGTACATTTTTATTTGCTTTTCTTAAGTGCAGAGCCCTCAAAATCAATACTGCATTGAAAAAAATTATGTATTTGGTTACTTCAATTATATACATTGTTTAAATTAATAAATTGAATAAAAAATATTCTCATCTAAGACAAATCAAGATAATTTTGCTTTCAGAATTTCAAATTTTAAAAATAGCTAGATATGTTACATTTTTTTTAATGAACTGTATTTTAATTTTTAGGCTACAGAAGATGCAAAAAACAAATTATTGTTAAATATTATATTGACCCATGATTCAAACGATGTTTATGAAAAATTTATTATTATTTTGGAAAAAAACTATGACTGGTTAGCAAAGGTATTAAAAGATACAAAGAAGCATAACCCTGAACTAGAAGCAAAAATTGATACAGATTATGAAAATGCATTAGTAAGAGGCGATGTTCCGCTCTTGCCTAAACATTATATTACAAGAACAAGTAGTGTAAGTATTTATACTTGATAAATCTTAATAACAACTAATATAACTACCTAAATCTTCCACAATTAAATAACACATAAAATGCTAATTTCTATTACCAAATTAGTAAAAATTGACATTGTGATGTATTTTTGTTCAATTCAGATAGAAAATATTTCTTGTAGAATGGTCCCAAATAAGTAAAACAGTATAATATTATCTAATGATGTGGTACACAAAATGAACTTCTATAGTATATGCTATACTGAAGAAATTTATGTATGACCATATAGATCCACCCTCTAAACTAGTTCCACTGTTTTTATTAAAGGTATTTTAGTCTAAATGTTTGAAGAAATAAATTTTTTTGTTTTTGCACTTTCTTTAATATAATTTGCAAATTAAAAAAGTTAATTTAAAAAAATCAGCTTAAAAAACAAAAATTGCTTTCAAAAACCTAAAAAGTTGTGTAAATTACATATGTTGCCATTTTGTATTTTCTTTTAAATGTTAATTGAAATAGAGATGATACCTGTAAATAATAATTAATTAAATTTATAATTTTTTTCCTTTCGACCAGTGGTCACCAAACTACGGCTCGCGGGCCGGATCCGGCCCTCCATAGGTTTTCATCCGGCCCCTGATTTTTATACATAAATATTTTATATACATATAAGAAATATTAATTTTATATGATTTAAGGATTTTATGTAGATATGTGTATTTATCTACATTTTAATAGATATTTTCCATTATAAATTTCGATATATACTCTATTTACATAGCTAATTGCATATGTAAATAAATGTTCTAATAGGATTCCAACAAGAATATTTTTCCTCCGCCCCCCCCCCATGTTAAAAAAAAATTCGATCCGGCCCGTTTCTCGAAAAGTTTGGTGACCCCTGCTTTAGACACATAAAATGCAAATTTACTTAAAAATCGGCCATCTAAACTAAAATACTCTCTCAAAAACTTTATTATAACTTTTATTAAATAATAAATTGTCTGTTTATATGCATTCAGTTTTGGATTAAAACGGTTAGTATAGCTTTTAATTTAACTGTTATTTCTATCTAACTGATATTTTTATTTTAATATTTTTTTCAGCAAAATGAATTGTATTCAAAATTGGAAAAACTACCGCGGGGTCATTCAATTGTTATACATGGAATGACGGGCATGGGTAAAACATGCCTTGCAACTGCAGCTGTTAGAGATAAAGACCTTTTGAGAGCATATTTCAATAATCATGTCTACTGGTTAGATCTTTCCAAAGTAGATAATGAAGAAAAAATAATGGAACATTTTACTGATCTTTATGAAAAATTAAAAATATATGAGGTAAGCACATTTTGTGTTTCTTATATTACTCTTTATTATGTGAGGATGCCTTGTGGAATAATTTACATAAAATTGATTTATTTACAGAACACATCTCGTCGCCATTCATATAATATTCCAACTGATCTAAAAAACATGCGATACCGTTTAAATACTATATTCATGGAATCAAAGTTAAAAGATGCTCTTTTAGTATTGGATTCTGTAGAATCAAGTATAGTTATTAAACATTTTAATTTAAATTGTAAAATTCTTATGACTACTTGTGATACGAGTGAAATTAAATCAGACGGAAGACCAAAAACATTCATTCTTGTGAGTAATTTTTTTATTTTTTATTTTCTAATAATAATAATACTTAATAATTAAACCCAAGGGAAAAATAGGTATTGGCAATTTTGTAATTTTCTTTTTAGAATAGCCAATGAATAGTTACAATATGATGTCCATTTTTCCATTGGGGCAACAAGTGATCGAGAGGTCCTTTATGTTTTTCTTCCAGGCTCTTTGTTTGATTGATTATTGTTTTATTATTAAATGTGTTTTTATTCTTGTAATATTTAATTGTGGGTTACTTTGGTCTAATTATTCCATTTAGTTTGCGATTACAATGAAAAAGCATAGAGTCATATATGATATAAACAGATAAACTGCACAACATTTCATTAGCTCATGAACTAAATGAAATTGCAGGAATTGAAACACTTGCCAGAGTAACCCACATAGGTTAAAGTAACTCGAGTTTACGGTTGTGAAAAGTTATAAAACTTATGTTTTTAGGTTAATTCGGGCTTTACTGAATCTGAGTCATTATTGCTTTTTTCTAAATGTTTAAATAAATCAGTGTCAGAATTACCAAAAGAAGCCAAAAAAATTCATACCCGTTGTAAAGGTGGTCCATTAGCTATCCATATGATTGCATCTTGTCTTGAACAAAGTAAACACGATGTTGATAATCCAAAACGTTGGAATTATTATGTTCAAAAACTTAGTCCAGATAAAATAAAGTAAGTTTTACAAATATTTTAACTTAATACACTATGAATTTTAATATTAATAATCAATAATCAAATTTTGTTTACAGTTTCAACAATAAAAATGGTTCCTACAGTGACCAATTGAATTTTAATACGATTGTTGCATGTGTTGAAGATTCACCATCAGAACTTCGGCAGTATATAATATCTCTTGCACTCTTCATGGAAGATATTAACATTATGCCACAAGTTTTACAGGTAGGTACTTTTTAAAATTTGGTTATGAATAACTTCACAAGATAATTCAACAATTAAGTTTTTAAATAGTAAATAATTTAAATAAACTTTTTATATTTCTAAAATTATTTTATCTTCTTACAGACAATTTGGAATTTAAATGAATTTGATGTAGAACATATCATGAAAAATCTGGAAAACAGATCACTTGTTGCATCCGAACCTAAAGATTATAAGAACTATAAATGTGAGATTTATGGTATTCATATTCTTATATCAGCATATCTCAAGAAAATGTTATCACAAAAAGAAAAAATTGAATTACATTGTAATTTAATAGAATCATACTGCAGAAAATGCAAAAATAATTTTGCAAATTTACCCGATGATAATTATATTTATTCTTATATCGGCTATCATTTATATGAAGCACAATTGTGGTCACTATTTCCTAAACTTTATCTTGATCTTTCGTTTATTGGTGCAAAAATCAAAGCTGTAGGCGTAGCTGATGTAGAAGCAGATTTAAAACAATATGAGGAATATATTATTGATAACGTAAGTATAAAAACGTTTTATGAGTATATTGTAAAGACATTTTTTTTATTCATACTAATATTAGTTACATTCATTTATTTTTAGAATGAAGAAAACAGAGTTAAATTTGAGGAAATACAGTATTTTGTATCTAGAAAAGGGCAAGATTTAAAAAAATACATTAATACAGATATTATACAAAGTGCTTTACAAGAACCAACGTCCAGTATAATCTATAATGAAGCTATTAATAAAGCTCTCGAAAATGTAGACCAAGTTTATTTTGACGTGAGGTATGATTTTTATATTAAACATTTATCAAACAAATCTTATATCGGAATTTTTTGCAGGACTAAAAATGATCATCTACATACAAAGACTATATTAGATGTGCCACAAGATGTTAATTTTGCATGCTACACTTACGATAATAATCAAATACTTATTGGTACAAATAATGGCCAAATACAATTATGGAATCAAAAATATAAGAATCAACAAAACAACTATAGTGGTCATGTTGACAAAGTCACGAGTGTAGTATTACGCATTGATGGCAAAGAATTTCTCTCTACATCTGATGATGGAACAGTTAAAATATGGACACTTGATGATATAGAATACGATTCTTCAAGTGAAACTTTTGAAGAAAATGGTAATTTTATAGTTATATTTATTTACTATTTTAGTTTATTTGATATTTATCAGACACTTTGTTATGGATACATACTGATTAGTATTTTTGTTTACAAATTTTTTTTCGAAATTAAAAATAATTTAATTTTTAGATGCTATGTATATAGATAAAACTCGCTCCCCACGTCTTAAACAAAACAGCTGGAGTAGTTTTTACGAGAACACATCTGAATTGTCAGATCAGAGTCGTTTAAATTTGCATACATCGGACGATCCTTTCATTTGTGCAGCATATTCCTTTGAAGATGCTGACCGTATTGCATGCGGATCAAAATTAGGTTTTGTGTACATATTTGATTCAGATGATGGAAAACTTTTAAGTAGTAAGTATTATTATTTGTGATTTAGTCTATTTTTCTTTACATATTATATCAAACATTAAATAATAATAAAAGTATGGTATACTTCTTTCATTATCAATATTATTATAATTTACTTCTGAATATTATCAAAAAAATATTTTTTGTGTGTCATTATTTAATTAAGATTTCTTGCTTGTCCTATAACTGTTTCATCTAATATTAATTTGTTAAGGAATCGATTCATCATTGGGCAGATCAGTATCAAGTGTCACCTTTACTCTCTATAATAAACTAATTATATTCGCATGTGATAAGGTAATTCTTGTCTACTCCGCTGATACAATGGCAATGTTATCATCATTTCACAATACTAACAATGTGAAACATATAATGGTCGTACCCCATGAGGATAACAAAGTAAGTGATAGATGTTTTTTCTTTATCTAATTTATGTATTAAAACATTGTTTGACATGCGTACATCATTTTTAGATTATTGCAATATGTAATAATACGATAGAACTTTGGTCATGGAAATATCAAACTACAGACTTAATAGAAAATCCAAATAAGTTGACATTTTATACAGATAAGAATGTTACATTTACTTGCGGAACTGTAACTCTTGATGGGAAATATGTGATCACTAATACAAGTGATAATACACTCTTCATTTGGGATATTGAAACCCTATGCTGCGTGACAGAAATACCTGATCGAAATGGGTAAGATAATTGATATTCAATTAATTAGTTCTTCGATTAATTAAATATTATTGTATTTTATTTCAGATTTCTACTTTCATTAAATACATTTCTTATTGAATCAAATCTCAATGCTACATATTATAAAGTCCTGTCAGCATCAAACGATAAAGCAATAAAACAATGGAAAATATATCCAACAGACTTACAGAAAAACCAAAGCGTAGATTTGAAAGAACCTTCTGTTGCATTTTATGATGAAACATCAAAATGGATTTTCGCATCTGCTGATACAGAAAATAGAATACAGGTATTTTTTATTTAATATTGTTTAGATATGAAAATAAAACAGAAAATTTTCTTTGTACATTGAGCAATTTTTATTTTATTTTAGATATACGAAGATCTGGTGCTAACTAGAAAAACTGATATTATTAAACAAATAATAAATGAGTTAACTGTTTGTCCTAAAAAGATGAAAATTGCTTATGGATGTGTTGATGGCCACGTATATGAATACTGCTTAAAAAGTTACACTTACAAATGTGTTATCAAATTGCCACAATGTGTTGATTATCTAAAATATTTAGATGATGTATTCTTAATCGCAGCTTCAAATTTTGGTGATTTAATAGTCAGGTAATTAATTAATTAACCTGTTCTTTATAAGACATATATACCTATATAATATTTATTTTCAACAGGCGTAGAGATGTAAATAAGTGCTTATCAGAATCAAAGTCTACAAGTATTAAAATAAATCCAATCGTACAATGTTTTTATTACAATTCTGATAATTTTCTATCTGTACATACGGATGGATCTATTAAATACTGGGATTGTAATAAAGACACACCTGTTATTTTGGTTGGAGGTTCTAAAAACAAGGAAATAACAACAACTTCCTTAAGTTCACAAAACGACCTGATTGCAATATTATCTGAAAAAGATTTTACTGTATATCGATTAAAAATAGAAAATAATGCAATTTTATCAGCTGGATTTGTATATAGCCATACATTGAAAGAAACTTTAAGATCATGTTGCTTCTCTCCAGATGGAAACCTGATTGCAATTGGGCAAAATAATGGAAACATTCAGGTAATTATTTTTACATCATAATAAATTTATTACGAAGGAAAAAAGTTTGTAGATAATCAAAGTTTTTATTTTAGCTTTGGTCATTGAAAGACAATTGTATAATGTCAGAACTAAAACTACATCACACAGCTGTACGATATCTATGCTTTAATCCAGATCCCTTTCCACAAATTTTAGTTTCAATTGGAGAACAAATAGCTTGGTGGGATGTGGAACTTGTAAAAAAGGATAAAGAACGATTTGTGAAGTCACGAAATCGGTAAGTTTTATATTGTCAACATTAAATAATACTAATTTAGTTTTAATAATAATATTTAAATTGCAGAGGAAGTGGGCGTTTCAAGAACTCAACATTAATGTTAGACGAGCCCTTGTACATAAATGGTAATAATACGTATTCTACAAATGTTTGGCAAGGATACAAAGGACGCAAGAATAAACCTGAGCTCCTAGCCTGCATTAAATTAGATGGTTTGTATGCTAACAAAGTATACACTTCTCGAGATTTTAAGTCATTCAAAACGATTGACAACATTGGACATATTTACATTTTGAATGTATTTAAGCCAGAACTGTACTAAGATTAAGTGTGATAAAAGAACTGTCATTGACTGACAGATTAATTGACTATTGGATATGTTTTCACAACGATCAAACAACGACCAAATATGTGTATATTTTAATTTACGTACATATACGTATTTGTAAATAGTACATCGTAAATTTTATATTATATTTGTATATATAGTGACAATTTATGTGTTATTTTTAGTTTAGATTTTCGTGCAAGTCATCTGTTGTTTCTTAAAGTGCATGCGATTATAACAGAATTTATTTTTGTTTGCATTATGTTAAAATCATTAAAGTCAATTTTTTTTTTATGAAAATCTTTAAATGTTTATATTTGTTTTTAAAAATGTGAAAAAAATTATAAAAGAATTGTAAAAGTGTGGTGTGTATATAAATATGTAGCATTTGTATGTTAATCTTTAATTTAAAGATAACATTTTATTTTATATGTGAGAAACAGTATTTGATTTGCTCTCTTATAAAAATATTTTATATAATTTATTATTGAATTTTTTTGTGAAATTTACATTAAACTATTGCTATTTTCATAATTGTTTGTATGAAAATATATAAAATATTTTTGACAATTTTATTTAGTAAAACAATTTGTCAATTATTAGTTAAATGTCTCATGTCCGGTATTATAAAGAATTTGCTTGGCTGCAAATGCAAATTAGCTCCCAGCTAACGCTATCTGATAAGTGTTAAATTGTTATAAAATTGTTTGATATTTTAAAACAGTGGTAATAAATGTATAATAACGTAAATGCTATGCACTGATTTCTACTTAATACGTATGCGTCAAAGTCATTATATGTTTGATTTCATTCGCTACATCCGTGAGTGGTCATTTATATTTAATACCTAGTAGATATCGTTAGCTGTGAGCTAATTTGTATTTGCAGCTAAACAAATTCTTAATAATGCCGGGCATATGTTATTTTCTTTTTTGACTTTATGATCTTTGATAAATATAATTGTATTTTTTATACATTATTATATACTTAAAAATTGTAGTGTAAACATTTTAAAATATTTTCTTGTGATAAACATCTATAAAATTATATATAATATATCTATATTGATAAAATGATTATTTTAAAATTTATATATAAAATAAATTAATTACAATATATCTACACGTGTAAAGTAGATATTAAATGAACGTAATTTGTTTAATGTAAATTGTTTGTATTTTTGATGTATATATTTATTTCATACACATAGGTGCTAAAAAGGCATAGCATGATCTCAAATTTTAATTATAAAGATGATATAAATCGTAATTGTATTTTTATGTTACTCTTAAATATTTTATTTTTAATTATATTTTTAAAAATATTTTAACTGAAAGTTAATAAGATAATTTTAATATTTTGGGAAAATTTTTAATTAGAAATGTTCCCATTTTTATTACACGAGATCTCTTTTTTCCAAAGCATTTTGCATTATCGTAAAAGTCATATAATGTTAATTTTTATATCATTTATTGCTTTGCGCATTTTTGTTTTTAGAGATTTATTTACATGTTTTCATTTTATTAGATATATGTTTACTAACTGGTTAATACATTGTGTGCTGTAATTGTATGATCAGAAAATAAATTAGATTTAATTACATATAGTAAATAGAGTGACATTAATGTAAATTGTCACAATTTCATTAAAATTGTGCTTCCCGTTAAATAGAATGTGTTCGAATAATTAAGCTTTTAAGATTTTTGTAAAATAAATAAAATTTTCTGATCATTGATTATTTTCTAAAATGTTAAACCATATAGATTTATTTTATTTTAATTTTTTTCTAATTGTAATAAATAAACATCACAAAATCGAAATTATATACAATTTTTTATAAAAATATATAAATATATATTAAGTATATGTAATAACAGAAAGATATATTTCAGAAAATGATTTTAAATGTGATTTTTTTATAAATATTCTCTATATTGTAGATTGTATAAACATAAAAAAAGTATATTTACACAAGTGCCTTAAAAATTTAAATCAAATAATTCAATATTATTTTTGGAAAAAATTTAGAAAAGTAAAATGAGATTAATTATTCTCGTACCAATTAATTGTAAATACTTATACACACATATATATTCTCTAGAATAATGTGCCAAGTGGCAATAAATTTATTGTTATATTTTCTACCTATATCCTTTCTTAATATAAATGTGTATTTTATTATAGTCAATTTTTGTTCATAGTATATTTTCATGTTATCAGATGAATTGTTTGTTTGTTGCATATAGATGTTTACAAATCAACATTATAAGTACTTAAATGCTCGGTATTATAAAGAATTTGCATACAAATTTGCTTCCAGCTAACGCTATCTGCCAGGAGTCAAATTGTTATGAAATTGCTTGATATTTTTATATGTGTAATAACATAAATAATTAATACGCATGCGTAAAGTCATTATATGTACGATTTCATTGGCTAAAATGAGGTAAAAAAAAAAAAAAAAAAAAAAAAACGTCCGGTACAATGTATCTAGAAAATATCAAATTTTCAGCACTGTTAATTTTGTGAATAATTCAATTAATATAATCAACAAAAATGTAAGACTGTTTAAATTCTGTAAGTAATAATCAGCCTTAACTACTACTAATTATAAACTGCATTGCGAACTGACTTAGAAAATAAAACGACTGCCATAATTGTGATTTAGTTTATGATTGGTAAATATATAAGACTAATGGGCTATAAGCAATAACAATTAAAAGATATTAATCATGTGCCATTAGTTTAAATTTTTTTGTTAAAAGGGGGGGGAGGTGGGCAAATTTTATTTGAATTCAGTTTTATATTTGAAAATAAAGTTTCAGTTTTTGAAAATGATATTTTAATTAATTTTGTAAATTTGAAAATAAAGACTGATTCATAATTCTGTAAACTGTTGAAATTATTAATTTTAAATGATTCACAAAATTAACTAATGCTAAAAGAACTATAATGCTTTATAGACAGACATCTATATGCAATTAAGAAACAATTTTAAATAATTTAACTGGATTTGTACATATGAAATTTTACCCGCTACATAATGGTTATAAAAAAAATTTATAACAAAACGTATGTCATTCCAACTTATTGTAACAAAATTGTCGATAATGAATCTAGTCTCATTTAAAACTACCGGCATTTGATATATATATAATACCAATTACCATATTATTTTTAAAATATTATGGGTATTTTATTTTTTATCTGAAATTCTGAACAAGCAGTTATGTAAAATGTATTATTAATTGTATATGCTTTAATTTTCATACAATAAGGGTTGATCCAGACTATTGTGCTGGTCACGATCCGGTCTCGCTCCAATCAAATATAAATATACAATAAACAATGAAATCATTCACACTATAGGTATCGTGCCAGTCTCGGTCCAATCACGCTCCGATACAGTATTACTATACTGAATATTTGACTGGAGTGAGACCGGCACGATAGTCTGGATCGACCCTTAAACAGTAAATACGTAACAATTTTTTATAATGTTTAGTTTTGAGACAAAGTATATTTAATTTTATCGATAATGGTTACATTAAGGCTATACCTTAGCTTTTTCATTTATTTCTAAATGTAATTTTTATTTTTTTATGGAATATGATAAATGTATTTGTACTTTATTAAAATTGTCTGTATTGTTTAGAAAAATGAGTTTAGTGTGGTGTTTAACATATTAGTATTACAAGTTTATAAAAATTTACAGGCAAAAATTTTATATTTAGAATTATCAAATAATTTTTAATGTGTCATTTTCAATACTTGATGAGATTAAAAAATCCTAAAAATATCACAATAAGTTTTAATTTAATTTATATATATATATTTATTATTTGGTGATTCTGAAACTCGTAATTCATCTAAATGTGATGATCTGAGATTAATAAATTTTATTTCAGAAATAATATCATTTACAAGCAGGTTGTGATTAAAATATATTAATTTTAATGCACAATATTTTTTACATATTTAATTTGTGACAATTATTTGAATTAAGACTTATACTAATTCAGCAGAAATTTTCAATTAGTAGAAGCTTCATTCCTTTTTAGATTTTGAAATCGATAAGTTAGATTTTATGTGTATCTATTAATGGTATTTCAATAATTCCAAACTTTTATAGAAAAACCTATTATTTGGAATTCTTATGTGTTTTGTCATAGATTTATACATAACAATAAATTGTGGTTGTGTACGTATAATTTAGATTAGAAATGATAGCTGTTAGAAATATCTCATACATTCTGATAATTTTTTTATAACAATGTCTATACGTTTGTTCAGTGCTGTAGCGTATCTGAAAATGAGGTAATTGAAGCCTTTTTTGTTCATTGTCACTCCAAATTTGCTGCCCCCAAACCACAATATTACACCTCATAGTAATTTTGATTACCTACACTTGCTATGATAAAAACATAGATACCCATTGAATCCAACAATTATTAGACCTTTCCAACAAACTTTTTTGTAATAAATTCACAAATATAGTCTAATGGTGATAATATTATATTTATTATATATATTATTATATTATATCATATATTAAGTATGTTTAATATATGATTATATTTATATTCACAACTGATATTGCTGGTACAGAAACACATCAGAATTTCATAAGTTTTTCAATTACAATCGATAAACTAAATCTCAGTTATGAAGTATGGTAAAAGTCTACTTATTTATTTTGAATTTTTAGCAAAATGTTATGACAAATACTATTGATTAAATGTGCTTTCACATGATATTAAAACCGATAACATAAACTTTGAACAATATGTGGAATTAAAAAATTAATATGTCATAAAGTATTAAAGTTTTTTTTATTAATTATGTGAAAGCATATTAAAAATCAATGGTTTGTATTATTTATTATACTTAAAAACAGTAATGTTAATTTAACATGACAAAACATTTGTATTTATCAATGCAGTACAAATCTCATGCATTGTCATCTTCACTAATATTGTTATTCACACACAAATATTCATTATCATACATATAAAATAATTAGATATAATCTGCAATAATGTTGTTTATGTAGACAATTTTTAGTGTCAAATAAATATTAGTCTCAATTTGTGTTGTGTCATAATCGTAAGTTTATGCTCAATTTTTTACTCAAATATATATATCGAAAGACGAATGTTGTTTTACTTTCTTTGTTCTTTTACTTTTGTTTTAGAGAGAAAACAACAAATACTTTTTTTGTCTTAAAATTATTAAGTATATGGGGCATTCCACGCCAAATCACTGAGGTCGTGACCCCGAATATTTTTGATTTTCCTGATTTTTTGATATTTAGTACTTATCCAGAGTAGCTTCTACGATTTTTTTCAGATTTTTATTTTAACCCCCCTAAAAGTTACGGGGACTTGAACATTTTTGAAATTTTTCGATTAACATTTTTCAAATGCCTGTAACTCCGCGAAAAATTGAGATATCATCGAATTTATTTTTTTATTTTCTTTGTTTTGAAATGCAGTTTTATAAAAAAAAAAATACAAAAAAGTGAAATTTTTGATTCTTAAATTTTTATTTTATTTTAAAAACAAAAATTAATTTTTGAAAAAGAGTGCCGTTTTTTTTTTCTTTCAAAAAATTCTCATAAATTCTTCATTCAATTTGAAAGATTTTAAGACTAATCCGGTCGTGGTATCATTTTTCGTTCTATTTTTTTTCGAATTTTAAAAATTTTCAAATTTTATATATTTTTCATTTTTTGCAGGAAATGTACGCTTTTAAACAAAATATAAATTTGGAAGTGATACACGTTTATTAAAAATATATCAAAAAAAAAAGATTTCCAAAAAAATTTCCCCCACCCCCTTTTTTGGCCGAATAACGATTTTTTTAAGTTATGAAATCGAGATTTATTTCAAGAATACCTTATTTTTCGAAATACCCCTTATTATGCATGTTAGAGGCTCATTCTCTTCGTTTTTTATTGATATTTCATTTAAAATTAGTTTTAGAGCCGAATATTCAATTTTGGCCGAATGCGGTACCAAAACATTAAATTTGTTTTTTGTCAAAATAATCGATTTTGAAACTGCTGCCAAAAATTTTTGTTTCAACCAAAATTATTCCGATATAGGTCATTTTATTTTATTTTTTATGTAGTTTTTAAATATCTTTATATTTTTTTTATTGATCAAAAACTTTTAAAGTTACGTTTGTTTTAAGATGTCTTATTTTCCAAAAAAACGCTCCAGTGGTTATGAGACACTACACTGTTTATAACATTAAAAGTTGCTATTAAATAAATACGAAATAGATATACAAAGTTTTTAGTTTTTTGTAAGTTTTGTAATTAGTCTAAAAAAATTAAACCTACATAGATTTGTAAGGAATTTCATAACGACTTAAGTGGTATATTTTATATTCGATTATCAGAAGCCCAGACATTTCAGAAAGAAAATTCCTGTAAATTCTTGTTTAATACATGAGTAATGAGTTGTTTTATAAAAATTGTATCTCACTTAGGAGCTCAATATGAAAAAAAGTTTTTACAGTATTTTTTTGAGGATTAAAAAAATGAACTTTTGGCCAAAATTTGGCACAGTTTGGAGTATGAAAAATTGTTTTATGGGTGTGAATAAAGCGTTTTTTGGAAAATAAAACATCTTAAAACAAAAAACAACAACAAAAAAAATATAAAGATATTTAAAAACTACATAAAAAATAAAATAAAATGACCTATATCGGAATAATTTTGGTTGAAACAAAAATTTTTGGCAGCAGTTTCAAAATCGATTATTTTGACAAAAAACAAATTTAATGTTTTGGTACCGCATTCGGCCAAAATTGAATATTCGGCTCTAAAACTAATTTTAAATGAAAGATCAATAAAAAACGAAGAGAATGAGCCTCTATAACATGCATAATAAGGGGTATTTCGAAAAATTAGGTATTCTTGAAATAAATCTCGATTTCATAACTTAAAAAAATCGTTATTCGGCCAAAAAAGGGGGTGGGGGAAATTTTTTTGGAAATCTTTTTTTTTTGATATATTTTTAATAAACGTGTATCACTTCCAAATTTATATTTTGTTTAAGAGCGTACATTTCCTGCAAAAAATGAAAAATATATAAAATTTGAAAATTTTTAAAATTCGAAAAAAAATAGAACGAAAAAAGATACCACGACCGGATTAGTCTTAAAATCTTTCAAATTGAATGAAGAATTTATGAGAATTTTTTGAAAGAAAAAAATAACGGCACTCTTTTTCAAAAATTAATTTTTGTGTTTAAAATAAAATTAAAATTTAAGAATCAAAAATTTCACTTTTTTGTATTTTTTTTTATAAAACTGCATTTCAAAACAAAGAAAATAAAAATAAAAATTCGATGATATCTCAATTTTTCGCGGAGTTACAGGCATTTGAAAAATGTTAATCGAAAAATTTCAAAAATGTTCAAGTCCCCGTAACTTTTAGGGGGGTTAAAATAAAAATCTGAAAAAAATCGTAGAAGCTACTCTGGATAAGTACTAAATGATATCAAAAAATCAGGAAAATCAAAAATAGTCGGGGTCACGACCTTAGTGATTTGGCGTGGAATGCCCCATATATATACTTAATAATTTAATATAATATATATTATATTAACGTAATGATACTCGATAAAGATATTTAATTATTAATAACCTAATGATATTTTTAGATTGATTTCAAGAAAAAAATTGCATTGTAATTAAGGGAAGGAGGCATGGTCATTTATTTGTTTTCTTTGAAGTAAGATGAAATTATATTTTAAATTGATCCACAGGGATAGTATGTACTTTCATTTTTAATTAATTAAGGCATAGATGATTTCAATAACGATTCTTTTGCGTGTATCTTGGCTTTTGGGTGTAAGCCGCGTCGGTTTGGTCGTGTTATCGGCCAACGTTTCATCACACATTGCAGTGGACATCTTCAGGGCTCTTCTAAGCGTGCACTTTTAGAAGATCACCGCGGAAGCCTCAAGACTTGTATAGATTCTTTTGCGTTATTTATGTATGGAGTCACTAACTACCTACATATTATACCCAGTGACGTAACTTCAAATTTACGGCCCCTGACAAATTTTTAATATGGGGACCTCTAAAAAATAAAAAATTAAGGAGACCAAAAAAAAGGCACCTGGATCACTAGGGTGGACCGACGTCACAACTGTCAAAATATTCAGAATAAAGATGATGTAATAATATACAGGTTAACTGTCCTTACTAGGGTGACCAGGTCTCAAGTTTTGACCCGGAATCTCAGGGTTTGCATACTGGTTCTCCGGGCTCAGGGTTTCGGTGCAAACAGGGAGTGCAAAAGTGCAAATTAGGGTAATAAATTTTATGAAAATAAAAATAAAAATAAAAAGGATAAAAAAGGGGTCTTCATTTATTATGTCAGGGTTTACAAAAACTAAAATCTGATCACCCTACTCCTTAGTTAAGGCAATCTATGGGGGTGAAAAGAAGTTAATAAAGTATAAAAACTGAAACGAGTTAAATAATTCTGTCAAATAAAAATTCCCACATGTTATCATTTATATTAAGCACATTCAACTCTATTTTAATTTCCGACACGTGATTTTTGATAGTTGTGACGTCATTAACCCAAATGTCAACGTTGACAGACAGTATGTAATAAGGGGGGCGGGGGAGCTGGATTGGTATTTAATTATGAATTAAAATTTTTAATTAAAAGACCTAAAAAAGTCCTGGTAATAGTAATAAGATTAAGATTATAATGATTCACTGAACGTATAACATGAAAAACATCTGACATTTTCATGATTTATAAATATAATTAATTTTTGATTAATTAAATGACATTCATTAATAACAAATCACAAAATAATAAACAATTAGATAATAGGAATGATCTCCGAGATTAATTATAGAATTGCACGTGCAATGCAAATACGGTTGTAAAATATTTCTTGTTTCTCTTTCTAGTTTCAGTAAAATAGTATCTCTTTCCTTTATTTTTTTTAAAATACACTTATCGCACTATAGTACTTCCAGCTGTTCATGTGGTTGGTTCAGAACAGTTGAATTTTGTAACGGATTTTTAACGGTTTAACTCATATTTTTTATATTTTATATACTGAAGATCTTTTTATTTCTTTTAATAATACATTACATTTAGTTAGTTTTTACAGTAAGTCTAATATTTATTTTATAATTTGTTATATTTGGCTCGTCTGTATTATTTTTTAAATTTTGATAATTTAAAACTTGGACCTGTGATTTTATGATTTTTATAATATAAAATGGCACAATTCAAATATATGAATGATTTGAATAGTCTTTTAACGATGGATGGACCAATTAATAAAGGTCCAGTACCTAGATGGCAATTAAAAGGATCTGATAGTAGCTCTAATAACATAAGTCTTAATTCATCAAAACAAAAACTTGTGTCTTCGGGTTCATTTAATTCAAGCAGTGCTAATAATTCAAAAACACCAAAAAAATCTGTATCTTCTGATGTTCTCCGAAAGAAAAAGACCCCATCAAAAACACCGTCAAAGAGTAAATCTCCTAGTAAGTAAATAAATTATTTTAATCAAATCACGTTTAATTTCGGACAAAATAAATATTTCATTTTATTTTCTAATAGGTCGAACAAATTCTAAAACTCCAACGCCAAATAAAGGTTCAAAGACACCGACAGCAGGAGATAGATTTATACCATTAAGAAGTACCACTAATTTTGATTTGGGTCATTACAAGGTGAGATAAAAAAATATTGTAAATACCATAAACTCAGGTTATTTAACCTATGCAGATTACTTTGGTGAGTGTTTAGATTTCTGCTATTCCATTGAGTTCACAAGCCAATGAAGTATTGTTCAGTTTAGGTCATATTCGTCGAGTTACTGCAAAATCCAGATAACTCCACTATTAAAATTTTTTTAGTTAAGTACATTTCTTACATTACTACACTTAAAAATTTTACCTACGTCTACTGTAAAAACATGATAAATCTCTTACAGATATAAAGGGTCAGTACGCATGTGCAAAAATAAGGTAAAATCCACTTTGACCAAAATTTAACCAATTAGAACCAGATATCTTAGAAACTATAAAATGTGACTTATTTGGTTTTTGCAGTAACCCGACGATATATGGCACTGTATACTCTTCGATTGTAATCGTGAACTAAAAGGAATGGATTAGATCAAAGTAATCCGAGTTTACTGTACATGTTATATCAACTGTTTTATGTTAGGGCAATCTTGAATTAAAATAAAAGTATTTTATGTGAAAAATTAAGTTTTTCCTAAAATGTTCGTAACGTAAAAAATATTGTACTGTATTGAAAAAATTTGGTTATTTTTAAATAGGTTAATCAAGCAACAGATGAAAATGAAATTATTATGAGTCCTTCACAAAAAGAAATGCAACGTATCATGGCTGATAATTTACACGGAGGTGACATTTCAAAACAACGTATTCTTGCATTTCAAAACAAAGCACCTGCAGCTCCTGACGGCTATCAAAATCCATTAAGAGTTGTATACACACAAACAAGAACGCCAGCAACATTGAAAAGTTCTACTCGCTTTATACCACAAGCCCCAGATAGAATTCTAGATGCACCAGATATTATTGATGATTACTGTAAGTGATATTTAATAAATTGTAATGATCAAACATTATGAAAATGATATTGCTAATAAGTCGTTTTTGAACTTATATGTCTTATTTTATATTCTTGTAGTTTGTTTATTAAAAAAAACTTGAAATTGTAAATAAGTATAAATGTTTAAATATTCTGTATCTTTTTTTTAGATTTAAATTTAGTTGACTGGAGTAGTAACAATTTACTAGCCGTTGCATTAGGAGCTCAAGTATATCTGTGGAATGCAGGAACAGGCGGTATTGAACAATTACTTGAATTACCTTCCGGAGATCATGTATGTTCATTATCATGGATACAAGATGGAAACCATATTGCAGTAGGTACAACAACTGGCACAGTGGAGTTGTGGGATTGTGGAAGAATGAAACGACTTAGGGTTAGTAAAGAAATGTGTATTTTATTTATTTCAATTTAAAAATTAATATAATGTAACTCAAAGTTTGACAAAGACATCATAAATAGCCATTTTGTATGTGCTTAGTGTTTCCTAGGAATCTGTTTTCATTAAATTGTAATCAATTTATAGACGATGGAAGGACATTCGTCTCGTGTAGGTTCGCTAGCTTGGAATTCATACATCGTTTCGAGTGGATCTCGTAGTGGACAGATAATACATCATGATGTTAGACAACGTGAACATAGAGTATCAATTCTTAATGGTCACACGCAGGAAGTTTGTGGTCTACGTTGGTCACCAGATGGCCGTTACTTAGCCAGTGGTGGTAATGATAATATGCTGAATATTTGGCCACAAGTTTTAGGGCAATGCTATACGGCGAATACACCTTTATTTAGTTTTAAGTAAGTTTTCAACTTTAATTTAATTTTTTAATACCTCATAAACGTACATAACTACAATATTGATTATATTATTTCAGTCAACACCAGGCAGCTGTTAAAGCTGTAGCATGGTGCCCATGGCAACCACACGTTCTAGCATCTGGTGGCGGTACCGCAGACAGATGCATTCGTTTCTGGAACTGTCATACGGGTGCTTGTACTTACACCGTTGACACTCATTCACAAGTCTGTGCATTGTTGTGGTCGAATACTTACAAAGAAATTATATCAGGACACGGATTTGCAAATAATCAGTTGATTATATGGAAATATCCAGCGATGACTAAAGTGAGTGCAAAACTTTAAATTTTGTATCATAAATATAATTGAATGCTAATTGTGGTTTTTGAAGAGGACTTTAGAGTCTTCCTTAAAAATGAACTGATTTAATACTTGTTATTTAAAGCAACAAAGATACCTTAAAAATTGAATTTTTTTTTTCTCTATAAAATTAGTAGGTACAAAAACGCAGTTTGCACGATTAAAATTTTTTTTTCTATCTATTTTAATATTTTTATTTCTTTCGTAGGTTGCAGAACTGACAGGACATTCAGCGCGTGTGTTACATTTAGCAATGTCGCCAGACGGTACGACTGTGTTATCAGCCGGAGCTGATGAAACTCTCAGATTGTGGAAATGTTTCATGTCCGATCCACAAAAGAAAAAAGATCCAGTAGTAACAAAAACGAAAAATAGCATTCTTGCACAAAGTATACGTTAGGTATTATAATTTTGTGATTATAAAGTGAATTCTGGAAATAATGCATCTTTCTAGTGTTTTATAGACAATTATCACGAAAATTATTTTATTCTAAGAATTCATATTTATGTTGACTGACTATGTTATAGTAAAATAACAGCAATCATAACTGCCATTTTAGAGTATATTAGTCGTTTTTATTATCATATTAATTATAAATTTTAATTTTATTATTTTTGTCTTCACTGTGTTGATATCTTTTTATGTATTTTAATACAATGTATCTCTTAATATTAATATTTTATGTATTTTTATTTCAAACATTTTAATAAAGGTGCAGAAGCTTCATTATTTTTTAAATACAATTGGAAACAAGATTATATTTTATTTCTTAATTAAGAACATTATTCCAATTCCAAGTGAAAAGTAAATATAGGTTTCGTTATAAGTAATGACCGACCGAAGGTTCAGTTTTGGCTTAAAATCTGTGTTTCGGCCAAAAAATGGCCGAAACTGTGTTTTCACGTTTTGCCGAGCGCTCGACTGTACTCGACTCGATTTGTACGTCTGCCCGAATACTTGGCGTGTAACGCATGTACCAGGTAGTCAGCTCCTCAGAACAATAAAATAATTACATTTATTTGGCATATATATTCTAGAAATATTTATGAGTTATAGATATTTCTAAAATATATGCCAAATAAATGTGATTCCACTGATTTCTAGTAATTTTATGTTCTTTGTGCAGAATTAATGTTTTTTTTCTATAAAATGGATATTTTATATAACTTTTTTGTTGTTGCAATAATAAATAATTCATAATAAATTATACTACATATTCATAACATTAACTACATATAAATATGTCGTTGCTTTGAGTTTAGTTTTAACGTTTTAAGCTATTAATGTTGAATTTTTTAGCGTATTTAAATTATTTTATATCTATATTATTTTTCCTAACCAAAAATAAGCAAAAACATAAATAAAAAACTTGTTTCAAATTTTTTTTTAAGTTTCGGTTTCGACTCAAAAATCAGTTTCGATCGGTCATTAGTTATAAGATAAAATATTTGTATTATTTAACTGTTTTGTATTTTTTTTGGTATTTGTTTGATTATATATTCCACAAATGATTCAATTCAGGTAATCTCTGGATCCTAATCTCTTGTGGCGAACTTGGGGTTAATTATGGCCCAAAATGGTATAATATTGGTGCACAGGTATATTATATGTACATCTGTGATGTACATATTTTTTTCATAATAAACATAAGATATCAATATAAGTAGTTTTTTTCAGTAAATTAAAATAGTAATGATTATGGACAAATGATTTATAAAAATAAATTTTGAGAATTACTGATTTTTATTCTTTAACTCCAATTTACTAGTATCATAGTCTACCAAATAAATAGATAAAGATTTTCTGTTGTACATACATGAATAATTAAACTGAATAACTGTAGTTCACCTACCTGATTCTACCTGAAGGTTAAGGTGGCATATAGGTTACAGTTCAAGGATAAACTGGTTTCTTTGATTTTTTATGGCAAGTGTCACCTGTGGATGCTGTGATTGTCTACGAGATGGAAAGAATAGAGAGAGAGATCGCTTCAGGCCGAGTTTTAATACCAGTCCCGATGTATCGTCGATTGTCACAACACCAGGAAATCGTAAATCGTGATGATGATGATTTCTCCACAGGGGATGAATGGTCAGACGAATCATCTGATTCATCATATTGTCTTTCAGAAAGGTAATTTTTAAAATTTTCATAGAAATTAATTCAAATTAAAAAAATAGGTTAATTATAAAATTGATAACAATCTGAATTTAAATTTTAAATACCTACAATCAATGTAAATGTTTAAAATGAAGAAAATCTTCATATCAATTTAATTTTAGATTTAGGTAATGGTAATAGCGAAAGTTATTATTTTAATAATATTTTTAATTTTAGCTCTGAAGCAGAATGGGAACCATCGATTGACGATCACGGAGAACTTATATACATCGATTGTCATCCACCACAACCTTCTGCAAAAAAAGATATAAATAAAGAAAATGACACTATTCAGCGTTCCAAGAATAGACGTAGTACCAGGGGAAAATTATTAAGATTAATTCGTAGAAGAGAAAGTAAAAGATACAATAAATCTTTGCATAATATTGAAACCGATAAAAAAAATACTTCAACAAATATCGATAACACTACAGTAACTGGAAATAACAAAGTTACGTTTAGAGATTGTCAAGAGGGTGAAGTGCGAGAAGTTACCTTATTGGTAGATCCAAAAAATCGGCTCAAGTATGGGCGTCGTGCTTCAGTTTGTGAAGCAGTTTTAGGTTTAACATTAAGTTCATTTTCTGACGGTAATAGGATAATGGTTGCTGGCTTTGTTCCGAATGGTGAAGCTATAAAACATAGAAATATTAAAATTGGAGATTGGTTGAAAAGTATTAATGATAGGGAAGTTAATATAAAAACAGTTGAAAATGTTGTAGAAAGAATAAAGAATCCTTGTATGATGCGTCTTAAGTTACAGCGAATAGCTGGAGTAGAAGTAACCACAGAACCTCCTCCGAATAAAATACCTAAACAGTCTCACTTAGTACGACAACTGGTAAATCCTAATTTGGAAGATGACACAGAATTAGCTGAAATTTTATGCCAATTACCAATAGGGATTTTATTTTTAACCACAGAAGGTTTAACTGAAACCGGACCTGAATATCAAGGAGTTTACTATTGTTATCCTGGTCCTTTTAAAGACAATACACTTTGTCGTACAAGAGGAGCATTTTTAACACTTTACCATTTGTTACCTAATGTTTCAAAATCTAAACCAATATGTACAAGTATATTATTAAAAAATAAATTAACGCATGTTATTTACACTACAGAAGGTAGTGAAGTAATGTTATTAGCATTACCAGATAATCGTTGTTCCATCCATGAGGCTTTACTTATTAACAATGAACTTGTTACTACATTAAAGTTTATGTATCAGACATTAAATCGATGTTTTCTCACCGGGAACAACTTTTCAAAATTAGACCATTTCTTTTCAAGAATTTTTGCACGTATATTGAGTACTGGAGTGTCTATAGATGAAACACAGTCAGTTGAAATACAAGAATTATTAACAAAATCTGATTTACAAACAAAGCCTCAGTTTGAACAAGTTTTACCTGCTGTGCACACTATTCCGTTACCTAGAGATATCCAACTTGATATAGATGATTGTTTGAATGATTTGGAAGCTTGTGATTATAGAGAATGGGTAAATATATTTTTATAAGAGATTGAGAGATATTCCTATTTTATTACATGATAAATGATTGTAGAATGAAGATCCTATGGATTGTCAACGGTTGTACACTGTAATTGGTAGTGCATTATATCATTCAGGATATTTATTAGCATCACATTTTTCACACACTGATCTAACAGATGTGCATTCATTTTGTCGGCAACAAGGATTGCTTCATTTATTTAGATCAGAATCTGTGAGATCATTTGTTCTATGGAGGGAAGTTTACCCTTCTTCTTGTGGTAGAGGGTTGACAGACAATGCACCAATAAACAGTGGATATAAGCTACCAAAAGGAAGATGGTTCCTATTAATTGTTGGCTATGACCAAGTAATAACAATTTTATAAAATCTATATGGATATTGTTAAAAAATCATAATTTATTACAGGATATGTTAGCAGTAATTTTTGAAGCTGGAGGATGTACTGTTTTAGCAGAAGGTTGCCCAGGTCCTGATCCATTTTATGTGGAAGAAGTTCAAGACACGTTAGAAGATATTCAATGCATTGGTGTTACAGAAATTGCAAAACGATGGATTGCAGCAAATGTATTTCCACAAGTTATTATACCAGAAGTTTGTGGTAAAAATAATAAAACCAAACACATTTTAGGTAAATATTATCATTGTTTAATTTGCTATAATTATGAAAATAAAATTAATTAAATTTTTCATGATAGGTACATTTGGATTATCAAAATCAACAGAAACTCTTCCATCTACATCCAAATTTTCACCTTCTACATTTGCAAGAAAGCCAGAAGTTACTTCGATATTAAAAAGACGTAGTAGTCCGGAACGGCCTCCTGATAATCCTAGTCCTGCACCTTGTTTTCCTACAAGCGATGTCTCCGAGGAGTCACAGAGTTTCAAAAGTTATTATAGTGATGAACCTCAGCCAGTGATTGGACGTCGTGAAGCACGCGAAAGAGGAAACGCAATAGAAAATGATTCTGAGTGCAGTTCCGATTGGGGCGTTTGTAGAGTTAGTTTAGTTTATTTATAATTTTAGTCTTTCTCGTATCTTTTTGCATTCAATATCTTAAAAATCACTAAACAGCGGTAAAAATTAAAACAATTAATTTTCACCACATGTTCAAAAATTAATATTTTAATTTAGGTGTATTTTATTTAGGGTGCAAGCAACTCAGGAAGTAGTTTTGATCTGTCAGATTTAAGACAAGCCCTTTTGTCAGAGATTGAATCGTTCAGACCAACAAAAATTACCGCTGGCGATGAAAATGTATTACTTCACTATGTAAAGCTCGATAGCACGCGCGGTGTTATGATGACATCGGTTGTTCCAAGAAAATATCAAAACGAAAAGTACCAATTAGTTTTAGATAATTTTAGGCGTTGCAGTCAATCGATTCATAATTTATTTGAAAAGACTGTAAGATATAAGGTAAAAATATTAAAACATCCTATATTGATTTCGATTATATTAATATGACCAATTTATTTTTAGAATTTACTCAATCCGAACGTATCTGAAAAACCTGTAATAAATAAATCATTAGTTGCAATAAAAGAGCATGGAGTCTTATTTAAGTGTCCCTTATTAGAAAAGGAAAATAAAAAAAATCAAATTCCGTTAAAATATTGGGTTGTTGGGTAAGTGTATTATTTTAAATATTTTAATTAAATTTGATTTTTAAATTAATACTTTTTTTTCAGACGTTTATTTTCTGATCCATTTCCATGTGAATTATACGTGTGCCATGATGAAAGTGTGCCTCAAAATATGGTAGAGATAGCATTCCGTTTAGGAGTTCTATCAGCTGGGTGAATATTTCTTCTAAGTAAGTAAATTCAATTTGATTAAGTTTTTCATTGAAAAAAAAACCCTTAAATATTACACTGGGTTATGCTAACCTAGTCTGTTCAGAGAATTTGCGTTATTTCTGAAAAATCCAGGGTCTATAATAGCCAAATAATTGTACTTTTCATGACAACATATTTTTTTCTTAAATTTAAATTTATCTGTTTTTTAACAAGTTTCAGAGTTGAAAAAAAATTTGTTTCTTTTTTGTTTGAATATCACAAGATTTATGATTTTCTCCTTTATATATTCTGACGTATTAATTAAAAACAAAAGCAAAACAAACAAAAATAATAAGTTACACTAACCTATGTTTGGTGTTCAAGGGTTAAAAAGGGCTGGTGTATTCATGAATTGAAATAAAAAGGTAATATATTTATTATCGGACAACAATTTTTTTAAATACAGATTTAGTAAATTATATTATGTAATGTACTTTTAAAGAGCTAGTTACTATAAATATCTATCAGAACAGATTTATTAAAAATTTAGAACTACAGTCATACCCCAAAGTTAAAAACCATGTTTGTTAAAAACTCTCTAAAGTAAACACCACAATGAGATTATAATGGCAATTTAAAAAAATGTGAGTAAATGTGAAGCAACTTAACTCAGGGTACAACTGTGTATGTATATATAATAAAAATGTATATATAATAAAACCCAAAAAACAAACAGTTAAGAAAATTGATACAAATATATGTTCAAAATCAAACGTTAAGAATTTTTATTTTGAAAAATTAGTTTGCAGAAAAACTCAAACAAAATGTTGTACATTGCAATTTATTAGCAAATCTATTAAATAATTTGCTAATATATAAAACAATAATGACAATTAATCTCTGAACAGAAAAATAAATATTAACTAACAGACTACAGCTTTTAGAATGATTAAAACAATATAATATATATGCTTTTAAAATATTAAATTAAAAATGATACTAGTAGCTAGCGGCAGGTGGTGATTTATCTATGATTATCTTAAACATCTTCATTATCAGAGTCATTGGTGTCTTCATAATCAGTACCAGTGTACCCTCTGTAATCTTCAACACTTTCCATCTCAGAGCTACCACAATCCCTTTGCTTGACTATTGTTGGATCACCTTTACCATTTTTAGATACATAAATACATTTATAATTAAGTAGTTCAGTATTTTCCTCTGGTTTTAATATTGAATCAAGTAACAGTTTAACAGTTGCCCCGGTCATTTTACTGCCAAAATGTCCTGTCAAGATCTGTTTATCTTGCCCACCATGGTAAAATGAAATGTACCTTACGTTTGGTCCGTAATTTTTAAATGTGTGAGTAATCTGGAACATTGTTATTCATATTTTAAAAGTTGGAAATCTTATTTTATATTTAATGGAAAATTAAATAATTACTTTGTGCCAATAACCTCCTATGCATCCATTTTCCATGTATCGATATTTGAATTGTTTAATGCTATTTTTATGTTCATCTAATAATAATACAGTTTGTTCATATACACAACCACAATCAGATCTTACACCACACCTATAATAATTTGTTTGCATTAAATATAAAAAATATATTGATTTTTATGAATAAATAAAATTATTAAGACTTTACCATTCGCTAACGTATATATGTGGTTGAAATTCATCTAAAACCTTTGGTAAAAATCCTAATTTTAACAAATCTATTATTTGAACTTTTGAACATAAAGTATAAGATGTTACAAAACAACTATTAACATTTCCAAACTCATCTGGTAAAGGTCCAATCCCTTGTGGTGGATTTTCAACTATCCATTTATTTCCTCCATTACGTAATATTTTCCAATCAGATAAATTATTTTCACCATAAGGATTTTTTATTAAATTAACATCAAAATTATTTTTCCAACAAATACTGTAATATAGTTCCCAAGGGAACACCATCAATCTTTTCTTTAAGATCCTTTCTGCCTTTTCTTTCCAAACGAAATTTTTAATTAGTTCATGCCATTGTTGGCAAACCAAAACACAATTTTTTTGTAAATGTTCGGTATCGACATAGCTTAATATGTGCACTATTACTTCTGAGGGTAAAAAAATATCGTTTAATATTAAACCATTACTGGGGTCAGGATTATTTTCTTCTAACTGATCAGTTTTTATACGTTTACAATTTGAAATGTTTGAATTTTTATCTGATGTGTTCTCACTCATCACTGTATATTTTTGTGTGAAATATATCTTAAAATCGTTTTAATTGTATTCTATAGTGATTATTCGGTACTTGTCACGGGGGTGTCACTCTAGTGGTAAAATTGGAAACACAGTTTGACATTAACGGGTGTAGGGATCTCAGGGGCATGGGCGGTAAGGGGATGCCGGGTGTGGGGATCTCAGACGTATGAGAGGTAAGAGGAAGTGTCTTGCACAACAGTACAACGTTGATAAAATTTTGCAACGATGTAAAAAGTTTAGACATGAAGGAAGATGCGAAGTATTCTAAAATGGCGTATAGAACTTCGGAAAGTGTATCGTTTGCAAAACGTTGACGTTATTTTTTAATATTAATGTAAGTATTTAATTATTATTAGTTTTTCTATTACATATGACTGATTTGCTTCTTTATTTTAATTTATGTGTTGAGATACAACTTTGAATTGAACTTGTTTTTATTAAAAACAAGTATAAATATTTTTATGCTAATAATTAAACTTATAATTTAATGAAATTTATTCTTCACTTTACAGACACTACATACATCATATTTCCTGATCTTGAAGATAAAGAAACATTAAGAATATTGGTATGTACTCAAGTTTGATGTGTTTTTATAATTAAGGCTCAAGTCCGACTAGCCACTTCCAGCAACTAAAATATGGCTCAATGTTACCAAGTAACAGCCACTGCCAGTGACAGTATGCCTTCAAAACTCGACTTCAGTTTGTATTCAACTTCGAGGCATTTTTTAGTGACTTGAAGTGTCTGAGTTGAGCCTAACTTACGAGAACTAGCACCTTTGAAATATCAGGAAAACTAACATGTTTAACATATTTTAAAGAAAATTAACATGTTTAAAATATGCAGTGAGTTATCAAAAATGTTAGGTAACGTGGTGAGAAATAAAATGTGCTAATTTTTATGGCAAAATATCATACATGCTAGTTTTCGTAAGGAATAAAACGTGCTAGTCTTAATAACGCAATTGATATAATGTAATATTGTACTTGAAATATATAAATTTTATGAATTAAGTGTAAAAAAATGTAAATCAAGTAATTTGTCATAGTTAATAAACATTAATTAAAACAATTTTGTATTTTTATTTCATTAATCTTAACGTAAGAATATTTTATTTATTCCTTAATAATCCGTGATGTTTTATTGTGTCTGACATAATTTGTGCATTTAATTTTTTGTACAATAAAAAATATTGTTTGACATAATAAAACATCATGGGTTGTATAGGTTAGATTTAATTCCAATAAACAGAAAACATATGTGGATTTCAAATATTCGTATACTGGTACATGATTGGTTCAGAGTATATATATACCCAACCAATCAGAACCGTCGCACCTCTTAATGTCAAACGATGTTTCCAGTAAAATAACGTTGAGTGTCGCTTCTGTATATTTATTATTCTGTGGTACTTGTTAATTGTATCCCATGCGTTTTGAAAAAACTAAAATCACTAGGAAAATAAAGTAAGTATAACTGTAGATAGGCAAGTCTCATGTATTAAATAACATAATCAGCGCCAATGTGAATAAAGTTTGAACTAATAATTTCAATATTATTAAAAAGCTGATAAATAAAAAAAACAAGAATTTTACATAAAACGTATTTATTAATTTATATTAAAAAAATTTATTGTTGTAGTATTTCGATATGTTAACAGAAATTGATAAACCTAACCTAACCTACTGAAAGGAACCAATCTATCTGGGACTACTCTAACTTAAACTAAATTTAAATAAACCTTATACAAATCAAAATGATTTAACTTTCATCATATAAAATTTAATTAGTTCTCCGTTTTCCAAAACTACAATGACATATACCTATATGTAATGTTTAAAATGTCATCAGGGCCTAGTCATTTGAATAGGACGCCATTTGCATTCTTTCTAAAATTAATATGCGTCAAGAGATGGCACCACTGGCGGTTTTTAATTTAAGAATTTTATTTTTGACACGGATAACAAATTTTGTTTTATAATATTTATATGACATATGTTCTTTGTACGACATTCGTATTTTCATGATTTTTGCAATGTATTTTGGTGAATTGTTGAAAATTTCACAGTTAATTTCCTAATTATTTGAAGTTAATGCAGTGAATCATTACTAAGAAGGTAAGTTTAACTTAAAATATGTTTGTTTAAAAAAAAATGATAAAATCTGATATTTCTTGATTCTATTGAAAATTCTATGAATAACATATGAGAAAATATGAAAAAATCTATAATGTATTAAAATATTGCAATTTCAATACAATAAAATTAAATGATTACAATAATAATTATAGAAGTACCTATTTTAATCATTTTTTTAATAATAATTATATACTTGTAATTAAAATTATACGATTTATAAATACCTATGCCGTTTTTATGAAAAATACTTATGTATTCGTGTTTTTTTTTTCAGAATTCAGATGTCCAGGAAATACATATTTCAACTATATATCTACAAGAAATGAGTTGTTACATTTATGCCCATGCATAGTATGATTGGACATTTCACATTAAAAATACACCATTAAAGTCCTAGTCAAAGTGATACTTTAGTTCCACTTAACCTTAAAACTCTACACAAAAATGAATATTGTGAACATTTTTGATAAAATTATTGATGGCAATGATGCAGATATCATAAGTATAATAGTTTATGGCTTTTCAAGCCAAGTTTATTATAGATATAACTAACCATTTTCATAATATGTCAAAATTAAAACTGTTTCGTTTAACAAAGCCTCCAGTGTTAGATTTGATAGCTCGTTTGTAAAATAGACTCGAATATTTATATGACGTGTTAGTAGTATTTCTTAAAACTAATATAAAAAATAATAAAAATTAGAATACTTTGAAATTTCATATATTTAATATATTTTATTTAATATATTTTAAATACTAAAAAGGCAATATTTTATCTTCCTGCGTGAAATTCACTCCACTCTTTTATTGTTTTTGATATATTCGTGTATTACTGAATATTTTTTGGATAACAATTACAGTACAAATCAAATCCACAATTCATATTCAAAATTATATTGACATAAACCAAGGTGTAACTACCTTGGATACAAACAAATTATAAACTTGCATCATAGCAACGTACATCAAAAATCAAAATTCCCCAGAATTTTGTTCTTTACGTGACACTTGGTTAACTATCAGTCGTAATACCAGACAGCAGTGAGAATCAAACTGAATTTTAATTATTGTGATTTAATTATGTTATAGATATTGTTTTCTTTTACCTTATTTCATTTACCTTACGAATAAACTAACAATAATTTCTCTGCTAATATGTAGATTTATACCACTACATATTATAACGGTTCATAACTTTTTTTTCAAATTTTATTATTGTTGTAATTATATTATAGTAATGTATTTACATTATCAATATTTTAGACTTTAAAAATCATTATTGGCAAAGAAATTATATTAAATATTGTTTCAATTAAATATTAAATAATGCGTGTCATCAATATAGATATATATGTAACATCAAAATAAAAAGTCTAACAGGCAACAGCTACCAAAATCATGTTATTGTTATACAAATTATTGATAAAATCATATATTAATAATAAGATAAATTGTTTTTATTCTGTGCTATATTTCAAAATAAAATAATTGATATTTTAATAATTTATGTTGTAATTAAGATTTTTTTTAGGAAATTTTAATATTTGCTATTAATATCATTGTTTTCATGTATTTATAACTAATTATGGTTTTATGTTCAAGATACCAAGTATTTATACTTAAAAAATACATGAGAACAATTTTATTACTTAAAATGAAAAATTCTGTAAATAAATAAATAGATTTGTATTTCCCGCCGCCAATTTTAGTTGTCATAAAAAACACTAGATGGACAAAATTACAGTTATTAAAATTAGATGGCCCTTCTTTGTTTTTATGTTCCGAGATATTAATATGCGTCACGAGAGGCGCTGAGTGACCACATTTTTTAACATTATATGTCTCTTCTACTTGTATAATGTTCTGTGAATGTCATATCGGTCATATCTAATATAAATGAATATTTCAACTAATAATACACACTTTACTCACATTGGCGCTTATCAAATAAAATTATACATAAGACTTGCCTATCTACAGTTAGAATTACTTTATGTTCCTAGTGATTTTAGTTTTTTCAAAACGCATGGGATACAATTAACAAGTACCGATTATTCTGTACATAAGTGACTACAGTATTCAGCATTTATATATTTACTTGCAATTGACTTATCAGCAACGAAAATAAAATTCCCGACATACGTAAAACCCGCCAAACACTATCAATAAAGTTTACCAATTGAGGAATGTTTATAACCAGTGAATGAAAACAAATTTGTACTTGATGTAGTGATAAATTCCCCCACTCACACTTATCGTCTGAACAATGCATTATCAGGGCCGTACTTAAACATTTTGAAGCCCGAGGCGCAAAATTAAAAAAATGATAGTAATTTTATTGTTGTTACAAATGGTTCTACGATTTTTTTCCTTTTGAAAGACCTAGAAAAGCTCAAATTTACCGAAAAAAAAACCTGGTCGAAAAAATATTTTTAAGGGGTCCGCTAGCAATTCCAGTCTGGGGCCAAGCGTGGATCCAGGAGGGAGGGTCATGGGGGACATGACCCCCCCCCCAAATCTCAGAAAATTAAATAGAAAAATGCTTATTAAATACACTAAAATAACTTTTTTGTCCATGTCACAGTTCATGACCCCCCCCCCCCCCCAAATTGTCTTTTCTTAGACCATGACCCCAAATTGTAAACCTAGATCCGCGCCTGTCTGGAGCCCCGTGATTGGATATGGAGGCCATGTGTCTATAACTACATTATTGAACAAATTCATTTATTTCAAATGAAAAATGTAATTATGAAAGTTTATGCAATATTCCGTGGCGCCCCTGTAAAAACGCCGTAGCTCCCCAGGGTGCACACTTTGAGAACCACTGCTCTAGGCAGAACCGAATGCTATTGTAATAGTGATGATTTAATTTGATTAAAAGTATATTCAAAAGGGTTGATTTATTTCATTAGGGACCATATGTCACAAATTTCATGGTTTTTTAACCCCCCCCCCCCCCACCTTGTCACATTCGTTTGACCCCCCTCTCTGTTGTGACGTCACACAAGTTTCGAAACAATAAGTAGGTACTCAAAATCAACGAAAAAAAACAAAAGAAATATTCTTTCATTGTCGTTGGCTGTTAATATTATTTTTATGTATATAAAAAAAATATACAATTTTTTCGTTTATTAATAAAAATTATATGAATTATGAAATTTTACCAAGCAATTTTACCGGTGTAGAATTATTGGGAAATGTTTGAAAATTTTCCAAATTCGAGTTACTAACAACATAGTAATTTTTCCTCAAATTTTTGCTCTAAGAATTCATATAAAATTCATTGATTTTTTAGATGTGACGTCACGAAGCTTGTGACTCCTGCCCCCTCTTTGTCACACCATGTAGACATTCCACCCCCCTCAACATGTGACATAATTTATGGATGACCCCTTATGGTTTTCATAATTATAAGTAGACAAGACAAACAAGTAATATATTTTTTATTGCACAACACTTTTTTAAATACAGTTAATAAATTTATTCATATAATAAGATATTTGTAAACAGTTTAGAACAATGCAAATAAAATATCCAATAGCTAAAAATCATATTTATCTTTGTAACTGAACAATTACAAATAATTTTAACTCACCGTAAAATAAGCACTTTTGTGGCCATTGTCCATATAAACTAGATTTCCAGACTTTTGTTCATGTTGTCGTAACTTTTTGACTCTCATGTCAGTCTTCAATTTCAGAAATACTTCTGAAGAAGACTCCAGCATGAGAGTCGAAAAGTCAAGTAAAAGAATACAACAATGTGGACAACAGCCCAGAAACTTAGTTCATATGAATTATAATTTCAATTCCAACTACATATTGCTACATATTACTTTTTCAGAGATGAAATTAATTAAATTTAATTCAGTTTTTACATAGTCTGTTACATAGACATATTGAAAATTTAATACATTAATATATATATTTTTTGTAATAAATATAGAAAATAACATTTATAAGGGCATAAATTCATATACAAAATTTTTAAAACCATGAACAGTTGTGTTCTAGTTTAAGAATAGGTTTATAACAATTTATAATATAACTATTAATAATTTATTGCAACACAGTGTAGTTAGTGATCAGATTTTCTGAAGACAAAATCAATACATATTTTATAACTTTTATCCAGTTATTTGGCGAGAAAAATCCTGATTTAGAAACTGTAATTTCCAATTTTCACAAAATTAACTAAATAGTAAGAATAAAGAAGATTCATTACTTTTTTTCAAATATTAAATCTTGTATACAATGATGATGTTAATTGACAAACTAAATATGTATGTAGAGAATATTACAATGTAAACTGAATGACATGTTTGTTTTGTCCAATTAAAAAAAAACTTTAATATTTTTTTTTATCTTTATACAGTAAATTTTTCTACTAGCTACCATGGACTTACATCATTCGTTTACTGAATAAAAAATAAATAGTATTAACAGATCACAGTTTTTGTAATATTTATTATTTGAATCTTACTTAATTATAAATTACTAACACTTTACCCATGGCTTTGTTTGCTAAACTACCAAATATAAGTATGTACTGTTATAGAAATTTGTTGATGTTATGAAATTGTCTAAGCCAGAGATTCCCAAAATGCACACTGTAGCAAATCCACCGACCCACTTAAATTTTAAATGAAATAAAAATTGTATTTTTTTCTCCAATTTATATAATTATAAATTATAATAGTGTAAATACTTATTAATTGTTTGAATAAAACTACTTAATAAACGGAACTGTTATGAATTGAGGAAGTTTGGGAACCTCAGACCAGGCTAATGTAATTCATTTTAGTATTTTTTGTAAAAATTAAATAATATTCATAACTAAACTTAGTGGTATACTTAAATAGTATATGTATATAACTAATCAAATCCGATATAAGTTTCATACATGATTTTTATATATGATAAAGTTTAGCCAGGCGTATGATTTATGTTCTTCACTGCTCATTCACTGAATGTGGTAGGTGAAAACCAAATTAAATTAGTACAGTAGTCTTTGAGTTTATCACAAAAAGACAAACAGACAGAAAGCCGTTAATACATTTAGCGATTATTAGGCATTGTTTCTTATGATTAAAATAATCAATTTTTAAGTATTAAATAAAAAACAATACTAATGACAGTAGCTGACATAAATATTTAAATCCTTTTTTTAATCATCAGAATCAGAATCATCAGTGCCTTCATAATCAGAATAATTTAGGTACTCTCTGTTATCTATTTCCGTCTCAGATCTATCACATTCCATTTTCTTTATAACTTTTGGTTCTTCTCTTCCTTTTCTTGTTACAGAAATACATTTGTAATTATCATCTTCAGTACTTCCCTCTCGCTTTAATATTGAATCAAATAACACTTTAACTGTTGCCTTGGTCATTTTACTGCCATAATGTCCTGCCCAGAACTGTGTGTCTTGCCCACCATGATAAAATGAAATATACCTTACATTTGGTCCATAATTTTTAAATGTATGAGTAATCTGGAACAATTTTCATTCGTATTTAAAAATTTGGAAAGTTTTATCTACTTAATTCATACTAAACATATAATTAAATAATTACTTTATGCCAATAACCTCCTGTAAATCCATTTTCTGTGTATCGATATTTGAATTGTTTAATGGTATTTTTATGTTCATCTAATAATAATACATTTAGTTCATATACACAACCACAATCAAATCTTACAGCACACCTATAAAAAATAGTTTGCATTAACACTTTGTATGATGTTTGTGTAATAAATATTATAATTATTTGTTACAAGAACTACAAAATGCCCACTCAGAAAATGTTCAGTTAATGGGATAGAGATAGAATATTACTGGAGTGATAACTCAATGTTCAAAACCTGTCCCGCAAAATTGTTAACGGCAACATACCACAGCTCTGATTGGCTGATGGCGTGAACTGATAGGTCATAGCTCTCTATACTAAAAACATTGGATTCACACGATATGATGGTAACCACAGAGGAAACAACTAAAACATGTTTAGGTTAGATAATACTAGGAGCAATGTAGTACATTGGAATCTATTTCTATCAGTCTGCGCTTGCCCATTAGACTTAGCATTTTATTAATATTCTACCTCTATGGTCAATGGTTATTAAATAAATAAAAAACTTGGTATCGATTTATAAAAAAGAGTACTAAAATGTCTACTATGCTGACATTGGTTACAGAGTATAAACTCACTATGAATGAAAACTATAAATGTATATTCAAATGTAATTAGAATACAGTAGTTCTTGGTTAGGATAATCTCTGCTGCCATACATAAACTGTTTTTAAATCTGACTGATACAGCGGAGCAAGATATCGGTATAGTAGACAAGTACCAAAAAAATTAACAATTTACCATTCGCTGACGTATATATGCGGCTGAAGTTCGTCTAAAACTTTTGGTAAAAATCCAACGTCTAACAAATCTATTATTTGAACTTTTGAACAAGAATGATAAGATGTTGCAAAACAACTATGAACATTTCCAAATTCATCTGGTAAAGGATCAGATCCGATAGGTGGACTTTCAACTATCCATTTTTTTCCTCCATTACTTAATATTTTCCAATCAGAAAATTTATTTTCACCATGAGAATTTTTTATTAAATTAACATCGTAATTATTTTTCCAACAGACAGTATAATATAGTTCCCATGGGAAAACCATCAGTCTTTTATTTAAGATTCTTTCTGCCTTTTCTTTCCACACAAAATCTTGAATTAATTCATGCCATTGTTTACAAACTAAAGTACACTTTTTTTGTAAATGTTCGGTATCGACATAACTTAATATATGCACTATTACTTCAAAAGGTAAAAATATACCGTTCAATATTAAACCATTACTAGGATCAGTATTATTTTCTTCTAACTGATCGGTTTTTACACGTTGACAGTCAGACATTTCGTCGGGTTGTTTATTTGATATAAACGATTGACCCATTAATTATTACTATCTACGTATATATATTTTTATAACAAAAATATTTCTACACCAGTAATGATTTTGTATAAATTTAGCAAATGACTATATAGTGAGTCACATTTAACTGAAGTACATACATACATATTATACATGTTATTCTTTACTTTGACAGATAAAAGACTGTTTCACAAAGCTTATTGTTAGCAGAACATTATTGAGGCATTCTCACACTAACGAATAGTCTAGATGTTTCGTCTCGTCTATATTTATTGTTCTGTGGCTTTGTGTCGTCAAAACTAAAATCGGTATCGTCTTCGTTTCGTAGACAAAACGACACGATACCAAAAATTGCTTTTATGAACGGTTATGTGATTTTTAATTATTTTTATATAGTTTATAAATGTTTAAAAGTGGTGTCCAATACAAAATATATAATATTTAATTATTTGTTTGTAAACCAATTTTGCTTCTTTGTCATATTATATAGTAGATACGAGAAGCTTTGCAATCGTTTTTCAATGAAAAAAAAAGTTGTTATCCGATTTCAAAAATTTCACTTGATCTTTGCTAAGACAGTTTTTTTTCCGTGTCTATGTGCCTGTTCCCTGGAACATTGTCACACGCATAACTCATGAACAACTAAACCGATATTAATGAAATTTGGTTGGTTGATTAGATCTGACTAGAGGACGATCCAATTTAAAAACCATTAAAAACGTGTATAAAGGGAAGGAGTGAACTCCAAAAATAATTATTTTTTCAAAATATTTCAAGAACGACACATGCTACGTCAAAATTTTATAGAATATTTTTTGTAGAGTATTCAATTTTCTATAAGAAGATCAAAATGGATAATCCCATCAAAATCCTGATTTCGAAAAAAATCGGATTTGCAATATACTTATTATACCGGGTGTTCCAGACCACCCGTCCACTATGTTTTACGCCCAAACTATTGAAGATAGAGTTTTATGATCAAAAATTTACTATATATATCGACCCTAAAGAATTTCAGGAAAATGTTTTCAACCTCCTAAAACTCCTCCTTGGGGGGTAGTTTGAGGGGTACATGCCCGTTTCTCAGCAAAATCAAATGGAACGGTATATCCAAAAGTAGATCATTTTAAAGATCATAAAAAAGTAAGAAACATTTGTAAAAAAGTTTTTTTCATACATTCGATTGTTTGGAAAATATGGCGACTTGATCCTAAATTTTGGGGTTTTACTAAAATTGCTCTAGTTTCGTTAAATATTAATGAAATTTTATTTTTAAAATTTTTTTTGAAAGTAGAAATAACGAACTTTCTAATGATGTATAATTATTTGAGATTTGGATAATTTAAAGTGTCATACGCGACATATCAAAAATTCAAAATTTCAATTGGGGATAATTCAAAATTTTTAAATGGAATGGTGTATCAATTAGTACTTTATCTTAAAAAATATATTTAAATTAACAACTTTTGTTAAGAAAATTTAATTTTAAATTTTATATTTTATTTAAAAAAAAAATTAAAATTATAATTTTAAATTAAAAATTTTACTAACAAAAGTTGTTAATTTAAATATATTTTTTAAGATAAAGTACTAATTGATACACCATTCCATTTAAAAATTTTGAACTATCCCCAATTGAAGTTTTGAATTTTTGATATGTCGCGTATGACACTTTAAATTATCCAAATCTCAAATAATTATACATCATTAGAAAGTTCGTTATTTCTACTTTCAAAAAAAATTTTAAAAATAAAATTTCATTAATATTTAACGAAACTAGAGCAATTTTAGTAAAACCCCAAAACTTAGGATCAAGTCGCCATATTTTCCAAACAATCGAATGTATGAAAAAAACTTTTTTACAAAAGTTTCTTACTTTTTTATGATCTTTAAAATTATCTACTTTTGGATATACCGTTCCATTTGATTTTGCTGAGTAACGGACATGTACCCCTCAAACTACCCCGCAAGGAGGAGTTTTAGGGGGTTGAAAACATTTTCCTGAAATTCTTTAGGGTCGATATATGTAGTAAATTTTTGATCATAAAACTCTATCTTCAATAGTTTGGGCGTAAAACATAGTGGACGGGTGGTCTGGAACACCCGGTATAATTATATAAGAAAGTAAAAATATGAATATCTGGTTTGTCCTGAACAGTTCAAATAAAACAATTATTTACTTCTGCATGCTTTCGTGGCCATTGTTCATATGAGCTAGATTTCCGGGTTGTTGTCCTCACTGTCATATTCCTTATTTCAAGTTTTGACTCCCATATCGTAGTCATCAGTTTCAGAAATACGTGGAAAGCAACCCGGATCTCAGTTAATTAATTGGAAACAATTTCAATTCCAACTACATGGTATATTTTATGAATATTGAAAATTTTATCTCTGCATAAAAACATAGTGTTAGTAGATCACAGTTTGTTTTTTTTTTGCTTAAATCTACTTAATTATAAATTACTAACACTTTACCAGCTGCTAAGGTTGGTTTATCGAATATAATATTTTCGTATTATTGGTAGGCCATACACAAGGTATGTAAAGTATAAGGTGTTCAGTAGCTTGGCGCGAGAGAGGGAAATACGTCATCTGGGGCAGAGCTGTTTCGAGTACAAACAAAAAGTACTCGAGTACCGAGTACAAATACACTGCTTAAAATGTACTCGAGTACCATGTACAAGTACAGAAAGTACAGAAGTACAGAAAATTTATTTTCACCATGAGAATTTTTTATTAAATTAACATCGTAATTATTTTTCCAACAGACAGTATAATATAGTTCCCATGGGAAAACCATCAGTCTTTTATTTAAGATTCTTTCTGCCTTTTCTTTCCACACAAAATCTTGAATTAGTTCATGCCATTGTTTACAAACCAAAATACAATTATTTTGTAAATGTTCGGTTTCGATATAACTTAATATATGCACTATTACTTCAGAAGGTAAAAAATACAGTTTAATATTAAACCATTACTGATCAGTAATGTTTTCTTCTAATAATTGATCGGTTTTTATACGTTGATAATCAGACATTTCTTCGGGTTGTTTATTTGATATGAATGATAAACTAATTAAATTGTCGTTGTTGTATTTATTTTCTAAGAAGAAAACATCTGCCAAGTGCCAAGTAAATGCACAGTGCTTTCTCGTACCTACTAAATTCAACAAAGGTAGTTAATTCGTAGTTAATTATTGAACAGTTTTAATAAACACTGATAAAGTTTTAGATGAACTTGCCATTGGTTAACAATTTTAAATTTTTTAATTTTTCTCAATGGGTGATTATTTTTTAGTTTATTAACAATTACAATCAAAATCCAAATTTTTCTGCTATGCAAACATCAAAATGACATTTAATATGTCAAAATAAATAGCTATTAAAAAACAAATTACGATTTCTTAGGCAAATCTTCGTAAGGGAATATTTTACTACAAAAGCTGTGGTGACCTATTTTATAGAAAATTGAATGCTCTACTTGAAAAAAATGTTCTTTCGGGATGTCACGAAAAAGAAGGTATTCAGTAATAAACTGGTCAATTTTGATAAATATCTTTTCATGGCACCCCAACTACCCTGGTACCCCCTCCTTGATCCGCCACTGCTCGTAGACGAGACGATGCCAAAAAAAAATTTTCGTGGCCATAGATAAATATCAGTTACGTCAGAAAGATGTTTTTGATATATAATTAGAAACATGTATACTGTACACTCACAGAAAATTCCGTGGCATTAATTGTCGCTTTTTATTATTATTTTTATATAAATAGAAACTGTTCACTCTCAGCATTACGTATAAGAAAATCCCATTGCACTAAATGTTTATATTTTTCTGTAATGTAATATTAAAATTTATTTATTTATTAACCTTTAAAGGACCGGCATTTTTCAGTTCAAAAGTAATGTCACAGATATGGCCAATTAATTCATATGTGGGTCCAACATTTCTAACTTCGTAGCGCTAGGAGTATTGCTATGCTGTTGAACGATGCGAGGGGATTTAAACAAACAACTTAACTATAACTTTATTTTACCTGCCTTAACGGTAACATACACACATGATTTATGGCACAGCACAGTACCTTTCGAATGATATAAATTTCATTCACCTCCTTTATAATAAATAAAAAAAAGACGTATGACAATTTTAGATGTTCATGTATTAATTTAGATTTGCGGTCAATTTATCGTAAACAGTTTATCGTAAAACAGTTTATCGTAAACAGTTCATCGTAAAACAATTTACCGAACGAACAACTATCGTATGAACAATTTACCGTAAGAACAATTTATCGTAAAACAATTTATCGTAAGAACAATTTATCGTATGGACAATTTATCGTAAGAACAATTTATCGTATGGACAATTTACCGTATGAACAATTTATCGTAAAACAATTTATCGTAAAACAATTTATCGTAGAACAATTTATCGTAAAACAATTTATCGTAGAGCAATTTATCGTAAAACAATTTATCGTAAAACAATTTATCGTAAAACAATTTATGTATTATTACTGTCACAGACTCCACTGGACTTTCTTATACGTATTAAGGTCAAATCAATTATGAAAATATTATATAATATATTATTATATAGAAACCTTGTTTTCTAATTTTATCAATTAAAAAAAATGTACAGATGCGTATTAAGTTAGATTTTAGGCCCAAATTATTAAAATAATAAATACACATTACATATAAATAATATATATAAACCTTATTTATTATTTAATCAATTAAAAAAAAAATGTACAGAAGCGTATTGAGTGATTTTTGAGGCCCGTGTATTAAACTAATTAAAAAACTCACAAATCGCCCCCTGTCACAGATGGAGGGTTGTAACTGGTCTCATTGGATCCGGCGGGAAAAATACTATAGGATTCCAGAGGAATGGGGGGCAAAACAACCCTCTATCTAGCACAGGAGTCGAGATATTTACGATTTTCTGTAATGAATACCATAAGTAGCGAAACAGAAAAATTCAATATTTACAATAAATACTGCATATAAACATAAGATATTATTATTTAATTTAGTAGAATGAAATAAAAAGATCAGGCATGTATTAAGTGATATTTTAGGCCCTTATTGTTAAAACAACAAATACACATATGTATATAGAAACCTTGTTTATAATTTAGTCAGTTAAAAATAATTGTACAGAAGCGTATTGAGTGATTTTTGAGGCCCGTGTATTAAACTAATTAATAAACTCACAAATCGCCCCCTGTCACAAAATGAGGGTTGTAACTGGTCTCATTGGATCCGGCGGGAAAAATACTTCAGGATTCTAGGGGAGTGGGGGGCAAAACAACCCTCTATCTAGCACAGGAGTCGAGATATTTACGATTTTTTGTAATGAATACCATAAGTAGCGAAACAGAAAAATTCAATATTTACAATAAATATTGCATAGAAACATAAGATATTATTATTTAATTTAATAGAATGAAAAAATAAGTTCAGGCATGTATTAAGTGATATTTTAGGTCTGTATTGTTAAAATAACAAATATACATATATATAGAAACCTTGTTTATAATTTAGTCAATTAAAAATAATTGTACAGAAGCGTATTGAGTGATTTTTGAGTCCCGTGTATTAAACTAATTAAAAACAACCCCCTTACTCGTATAGGTGACGTGTTAATTACGATTTTCTATAATGAATAAATAGTGAAAAAGAAACAAAATCAATATCCATCTCTTACACAATAATAATATACCTTAGATATAATTACTAAATTAAATAAATTTTAAAAATGTACAGATGTATATCAAGTGATAATATAGGCCTGTATTCTTAAAATAACAAATTCACGTATACCTACTATTTAGAAACCTTGAATATTATTTAATCGATTTGCGTTCAATTTATGGTAAACAGTTCAATGTAAAACAATGTTATATTACATTCTTTCATCACGTGACAGAGGCGAGTTTATTAATTAGTTTAATACACGGGCCTCAAAAATCACTCAATATGGTTCTGTACAATTATTTTTAACTGACTAAATTATAAACAAGGTTTCTATATACATATGTGTATTTGTTGTTTTAACAATACGGGCCTAAAATATCACTTAATACATGCCTGAACTTTTTATTTCATTCTATTAAATTAAATAATAATATCTTATGTTTATATGCAGTATTTATTGTAAATATTGAATTTTTCTGTTTCGCTACTTATGGTATTCATTACAGAAAATCGTAAATATCTCGACTCCTGTGCTAGATAGAGGGTTGTTTTGCCCCCCATCCCCCTAGAATCCTATAGTATTTTTCCCGCCGGATCCAATGAGACCAGTTACAACCCTCCATCTGTGACAGGGGGCGAGTTGTGAGTTTATTAATTAGTTTAATACACGGGTCTCAATAATTACTCAATACGCTTCTGTACATTTTTTTTTAATTGATTAAATAATAAATAAGGTTTATATATATTATTTATATATAATGTGTATTTATTATTTTAATAATTTGGGCCTAAAATCTAACATAATACGCATCTGTACATTTTTTTTCATTGATAAAATTAGAAAACAAGGTTTCTATATAATAATCTACTATATATTATTATAACGAAGTGCCCTGACTGATAATCATTTTTTTGACCATTTCCACTCATCGGAGAACCTTGAAATTTGGTATATATATTCCTTGGGGGTAAAAAATAACAACTAGTGGGCCTTTTTTGAAAAAGTTTATAAATGGGGTGACAAGGGGCCCCCAATTTTTCAAAAAAAAAGTTAGAATTTTTTTATTATTTTTTTTATATTCCTTGGGCGATATAATGTAAGGTTCAAATTTCAGATTTAAAAAAAATGAAAAAAAAAGGAAAAAAAAAGTTTTGATGTAAAAAAGTATCAAAACGAAAACCGATATTAGATTTTTTTAATTTTTTTCAAATACTTTGGTTAATTGACAACCATGAACCCGTGTCTGATTTTTGAAAAAGATATGTTAAAGAGGAGAAAATAAACAAAATACGTTTACATATAATGCGCTTTAAGCATTTACTAAATTAATTGCAAATGTCGTAACTATGGATACATTATATTTTATTGATTATTTTAAAAAATTTTAAATGTCAGTGGCCATTTAAAATTTAGAAGTGAACAATAAAATATAACAAAAAAGAAATATAAAGAACATAACGAATGAAAAAATATGCACAACTCTAATGTAATATATAATTAAAATTTTCATAAATAAATTTGACAAAAAAATTGAAGACAAACAATTACAGCATTCGGACACAATTCGACCAACATTCGGCGATAGATATGTGTTCCCGGTACAAATAAAAATTAAGTATATAATGACATTTTTTTTAATCTTAAGTCATTGAATTATCAATATTTTTACTTTCTTAGGTATAGGTATTTTATTATATTTATTTGTAATCATAAATATCAGAAGAATTTATATAATTTCAAATTAACATTGTAATTTTAAATGATATTATTTTAATTGTTGTTTGAAACTGTATATCTGTCATCTTTACCCAATGTATTCATACTAACCTAAAATGTACATTTACAAAATTAAAACAAGATGTTGATTTATTGCGAATTGTTACGAAAACTTCATTCAATTTACAAGTACCTATATTTGATTGTAATTAATTAATTAACTGTACAAAGGGTGTACGAGTATCTACAAGAGCTAATAATGTATTTATATAGAGACATTGATGAATTTTTGAAAGACACGAGCAGAAAAACCAAAAATGAAATTATTTTTAATATTCATAAAATGTTCAAATCATGTAAGTACATGATGTAATACAATACATGTACCATATGTTTAAAAGTCACTAAAATTATATGTAATATATTAATTTAAAATTGTTTTAATTATATAGTTATAACATAGAAGTCATAAAATAATTTTTTGTCGTTGTCATATCAGAAACAAATGTCATAATATGTATTTAGTATGCAATATATTTTCATACGACAAGAGTTGAAAACGCATCGTAAACAAATATACAGGTAATCCTCGACTTATAATTGTCTTTGTCTCTTTCTTACATGCACATATTACATAAATGAAACAAACAGTTCCGGGAATTTCCCAAAAATGTAATATATTATTATTTATGTAGATATTTTTGGGAACCCGCAACTGTTTGATGTATAGAAAATGCGATTCGCTTCACATCAAGGAAAACGTCAAAAGCAAAAATATGTACATATTGTACGTGTTAACTTACAACTTATTCTATTTACGACCGATGTCTAGGAACCTATCTCGGTTGTAAGTCGAGGAATACCTGTACTACGATATATAACGTATGTCTTATCAGTTTAAGCGTAAAACAAATATTCAATGTTTTTAAATGCTGCGAGAAGTTCAAACATGCTTGACTGATTTAAATTTACTTTTTTCATTATTTTATATATTACTTACAAAATAACCAAGACGTTCCATTAAAATTTCATGATTTGTGAAGTGTTCTGTCGTAGGAAAAGTTTAGGAAGCACTGTTCTACATCATACTTCAATATCAACCAAATTGAGTTATTGAGGGTAACAAATATATTGAAAAAACCTCATAGAGAAACCATATTTAGTTTGTGCAATAAAGTTTTAACAGGTACGATTTTTCTAAAATATCTTAAAATTAATAAAATTAAAATTGATAAAAGCCCAGCTCTAATGAATAAATAAGAAAGCACTCCGTCACAGCACTATATTATTCCGTTGCGGCAAGTACCTTCCATATAGGCCAGTCAGGATCCACTCAGGGCTAGCTACGTCACTGGTTACGATACTATATTATTGTTGGTTACGATATTTCATAAAACAGATATCGGTGCTTAGAATACATTGTCTGGAGGAATACGATAGTAAAAGTTTTAACAGATTTTTTAGCGGAAAAGAGAATTTTGTCGCTTATATATGAGATTTTTAGAATCGATAACTCAATTTCGCAAAAAGTGTATCTTACGCTACTTTGCCTTGGAGGGGACGATATAGAAATAATTTAACCAGGTATGTTATAATTTAGGTATATAAAAACATAGTACCTAGCCATGGAATACGGAATTTTATAATTTACGGTTTCAATATTTTATTTTATTAATTTAGGTTACTATGATTATGTCTCTTTAAAATATTTTGTCGAACAATTAAATGATTTTTGACACATATTAACAATTAAATATTTTGAAATGCCTATATTGATTGAAAATTTAAATATGAAGAAACATTTCACTTCCATGAAAGGTAAAATATCGAAATTAATTATTAGGTTTGGTGTAAATTTTTCGAAACACAATTTTTCGAATCACAATTTTTCGAATCAAAATTCTTCGAATGAACAATTTTTCGAAAAATTTAAGTTTTATTGTTCAAATTTTAATTAGTTAATAAAATACTAAGTAAAGTAATATTTGGACATTTTACGATATCCATACTAATATTATAAATGCGAAAGTGTGTGTGTCTGTCTGTTTTCTGTTTGTTACCTTTTCACGGCTAAACCGCTTTACCGATTTTGATGAAATTTGGCAGTGAGATAGCTTGCATCCCGAGGACGGACATAGGCTATTTCGTATCTTAAAAATTCAACCCCTAAGAAATTGAAAGGGGGTGGAAAATTTTTAATTTTTTTTAGTAATTATTATTTTACCCCCCCGATACATATGAAGGGTTGTAAGTGGTTTTATTCGATCCGGCGGGAAAAATACCACGGGGGCGTAGGTTCTAGGGGGCAAAACAACCCTCTATCTCGCATAGGAGCCGAGATATTTACGATTTTGTATAATGAAAGAAAACTAAAAATAAGAAAAATTTAATATTTTACCCCCTGTCACATATGAAGAGTTGTAATTGATTACATTCGATCTGGCGAGCAAAAATACTACGGAAGAGGGATTATTAGGGGGACAAAACAACCCCTTATCTTACATAGGAGTCGCGACTTATATTATAAATACGAAAGTGTATCTCTCAGTCTGTCTATTTGTTACCTGTTCACGACTAAACTGCTTTACCGATTTTGATGAAATTTGGCAGTGAGATGGCTTACATCCCGAGGACGGATTAAGGCTATTTCGTATCTCGAAAATTCAACCCCTAAGGAATTGCAAGGGGGAGGAAAATTTTTAATTTTTTTTAGTAATTAATATTTTACCCGTTACATATGAAGGGTTGTAAGTGGTTTTATTCGATCCAACGGGAAAAATACCACGGGGGCGGGGGTTTTAGGGCGGAAAAACCCCTCTATCTCGCATAGGAGCCGACACATTTACGATTTTGTATAATTAAAGAAAACTAAAAATAAGATAAATTTAATATTTTACCCCCTGTCACATATGAAGGGTTTCGAAATCCACGCGAGCGAAGTCGCGGGTAGCAGCTAGTATATTATATAATATTTTCATAATTGATTTGACCTTAATATGTATAAGAAAGTCCAGTGGAGTCTGTGACAGTAATAATACATAAATTGTTTTACGATAAATTGTTTTACGATAAATTGTTTTACGATAAATTGTTTTACGATAAATTGCTCTACGATAAATTGTTTTACGATAAATTGTTCTACGATAAATTGTTTTACGATAAATTGTTTTACGATAAATTGTTCATACGGTAAATTGTCCATACGATAAATTGTTCTTACGATAAATTGTTTTACGATAAATTATTCTTACGGTAAATTGTCCATACGATAAATTGTTCTTACGATAAATTGTTTTACGATAAATTGTTCTTACGGTAAACTGTCCATACGATAAATTGTTCTTACGATAAATTGTTTTACGATAAATTGTTCTTACGGTAAATTGTTCATACGATAAATTGTTCGTTCGGTAAATTGTTTTACGATAAAGTGTTGTACGATAAACTGTTTACGATAAACTGTTTACGATAAATTGACCGGAACCCATTAATTTATAGATATATATTTTTAAAATAAAAACATAGACGTACGAATATGTTGGTAATAAGGTCAAGATCACATAATGATAAATTTTCTTCTGATTAGGATTATTAGGGATATGACATCAGTTTCGGATACAGATATTTTTTTCTTAGTTTCGATTTCGGATACGGACGGATATTTTTTTCGGGATTTCGGATATGGATAACAGAGTATTTTTTTCTTGATTTTGGATTCAGATACGGACATGAAATTATTTGCTCACAGTTTGTTTTGGAGGTCAAAATCTAATTATTTCGAAAACGGTTTCAGTTTCGGAGGTTAGAATTGTTTCGGATATTCAATACTTTCGGTTACGGATACGGAGCTCCGTAACATCTGATAGTAGATTTTATAGTTTGTTTTCTTGTATTCTGAACAAAATTTTTATGCAATTTTAATAAAAATTGAAATGTCATCTGTAAATGTTTAAACTAAATAAACGTACATTAATCAATCAAATTATGTAGGACATTTTTTTAATGTTTTTTTTTTAAATTTCTTATACTATTTAATATGAAATAATTTTAAATCAATTAGCGATAATATTAAATTGATTTTGTAATTGATTTATATTAATACAGTATTGGGTTTAGAGTTTAGACATAATTTAAATAAATAATATACATAAACTAAAAATGAAAAATAATCGTTATCAAATATGTATTAAATTACATATCATACCTAAATATTATGTTATCATTATTATCAGTAATAGACACGAAAAGAAGACTTGTTCAAATCTATTGAATAAATAAATAATAGGTTATTTAAAAATTATATCGCTCATTCGAATCAATTGCAATTTGAAAAGTGTTTACTTGAAAATATAAACGTAATGATTTTTATTATTAAATATTATTCTATTCATAAAATAGATATGATTTGATGTACGTAATGTATATGTAACATTGTGGTTGGATAATTTGTAAAATCGTATGATACGGGTCTTTAATGATGACAGTTGACCTTTAAACTTTCTGAAAATAATTATTAAAAATATGATTTTTGAAATCACTCGATTAGTTTTATCAGTTCTATTTTGTGCCTGTAGCTAAGCGTACTAGCAATGAAAGATAGTAATTATCAACTAAACTGTATTACATTTCTGTCAACATGGGACACCTTCTGTCTCCGGTTTTCGGCGTTTTTGTTTGGAATTTGGGTTTTCTTCATACGGTTTTTTAAGTGGGCATGGAACCCGTCTGCGTTTTTTACTCTAAATATACGTGATAATCCACCGAAATGTCTGACAAATCCAGCGTTCGGAAATCATTCTTATGTCAAGTTAAAGGTGTGTAATAATATTTAAAATTACGGTTGATATGGAGAATATGGGTGTCCCGACATTACAACTGTCAAAAACACGTATGTAGTTATTCAGAATAGAGTTGATGCTTTAATAATATACACTTTAATTGTCTTTGGTTAGGACAGTCTATTGGGGCGAAAGGATGTTAATATAGTATAAAAACGGGGATTCAATCTCCGCCACAACGTACTGTTTTTATTAAATAATTGTGAAATAAAAATTCCTACATGTTACAATAGATACAGCAAATTCTACTCTATTCTAACACATCAACCTGTGATTTTTGATAGTAGTGACGTCAGGATTCCCATGTTCTCCGTATTTACCAAAATGACTAGTGTTAATTATTGTAGTATTTATAAAAATCAAATAATTCAATTGAAATTGATAAAAATGCATTGGTATTATTTGTTTTATTTATTATTGTTTATGATTAAATTACAATACTTGGATTATATGATAACATGACGTTGTTTTTTTTTTTCAGAGTACAAAATTTCATTATGTAGAAACAGGTTCAAAAGGACAACCTTTAATATTACTTCTCCATGGGTTTCCTGATTTCTGGCTCGGATGGCGATATCAAATTCCTGTACTGGCTGAACATTTCCATGTCATTGCTTTAGATTTAAAGGGTTTTGGTGATTCTGATAAACCTTTATGGCGTTCATACTACCAAGTGGAGAAAATATTAGATGAAATAAAACAATTCATCAATGCTATTGGCTCTACCAGCTGTATTGTAATAGGCCATGATATAGGAGCGCTGCTTGGATGGTATTTTGTGCACAGATATTCTGATATGGTGAAAAAATTTGTAGCGGTGTCATGCCCTCACCCTAATATTTATTGGGACCATTTGCAACCTAAATGTGCCTTGAACAAATGGCTGAAAATAATACAATTGCCTTATTTACCTGAAATAGATGCACTGAAAGAAGATATAAACATTATAAATGAATTTTTTTCACATTTACAACTATCAAAAAATAAAAAAAATAAATGGATAAATCCAGAAGAAGAAAAAATTATTGAAGCATACAAGTATACTTTTTCACGAACCGAAGATTGGACAGGTCCTTTAAATTATTATAGAAATTTACAGCTAGTTAGAATAACAGAAACTGCAGAATTATTACCAATGCCTGTTTTGTTGGTTACTGGAAACCGAGATAAACTTTTTCAGTTAGAAGGTATCGTAAAATCTTCAGATTTCTGTGATAGATTTATATTAAAAATTATCGAGGATGCTGGCCATTTTCCACATCAAGAAAACCCTGATGTTTTTAACAAAGATCTTTTGAATTTTCTCATTCATAGAGAAAATATTTCTAAAGTAACTGAAAAAACACCTGCTCAAGGTATAATAGGTAGAATGAAAGGTGCTGTACAATACGGCAATACAGTTTTATTAGACGTTGTACAAAAAACAACTAACGGTGTAGTACAAAATGCACCAAGAATACTTTTCACTACTCAAAATCAGTTGTGATCATGTTTTTTTTTGCTTTTTAATGTTATTGTCAGGTTACACTCCAGCTCAAAGTATCGATATTAGATTTGAAAATATATTTTATATAATTCACATACATATTTTAAAACAAAACATGTGTATTATCATATAATTATTAATTATACTAGAAGTATATTTATAGTTTATATATTTTTTTACTATTTACTATTTATATTATTTAGAACAGATGATATTTATTTTGAAAATTTATATAATAAGTTTTAAAGATACTTAAAAGTTTAATTGTGTACATATAGATAAGTATATTAATTTAGTGCTGTACTTCTACCTTGACCAATAGAATACGTATCATCAAATTTAGTGTACTATCAACAAATATTGCTTAACACAGTCTATGTTTCTCTTATTTGTTTATTATAATATTTAAAGGCAGACAAATTGACAAACATTTGTTAGATTGCGACACTCTGCAGTCATTCCATACATATTTGTACAATATTGACATCACAAAGTTTAGTAAAATTAAAAAATGTTAAACTTGATATAAAAATATAATTTTCAAAATTTTGTATAATATTGAAAAATCCGTTACTGATTGTGAGTCAGAAATGATATTCTTTAGGTTCTAGAAAAGTTGGTATTTACCCCTAGATACTTGTGATTGTCCTGAATAAATACTTACGATTAGACAGAAATGTTAATTTGTGAAACATACTGTTTTTATTTTACATATTTGCAAATAATCCAGTTAGAGTCATTTATGTAATGTTTTTTTCTATTTTTATAATTCATATTAATTCATTATAAATAAAGTATAAGAATTTTATAGCATTGTGTATTTTTGCTGAATTTTGTTTGTCTATTTTTATTGTCAAATATATAAAATTGAATCATTTCTGTGATTTCTATCACATTTCGTTGAGATGTTATAGTTTATGTATATGGATATGTTATGATTTTATTTTTCAAGGCTTATTGAGTATGATTTTAATATTTTTTAAACCTTAAATGCAAAGATTTGTATCTTCAACAGATATACAATTTTTTTCAATTTTTAAGGCACAAATTTATGTTCAATTATTATATTAGCTTGTAGACTTAGTCGCTAATTTATATGTTTTATTACAATACAATGCACAGTTTCAGAACCTAAAATTTATTTTAAAATCATTTTTGAAACCTTAAGGTCGATCCTGATAATCAGTTCTGTCTAGCTCCAATCAAATATAAATAAACAATGAAATCATTCACACTATAGGTATCGCTCAGGTCTCGGTCCAATCACACTTCGATACAGTATTGCTATACTGAATATTTGACTGGAGTGAGACCAGATTGATAGTCTGGATCGAACACTTTGCAGTGACAATTGTGGCAGATCAAAAAGGGGTCAAGATGACAAAATTATATAATAGTGTGTTTTTTAATTCCTTGTTGACCGAAAATGCTGGAAGCAGCATTAAATAATTGATTTATAATTGAATTATTGATCTAATAAAATTATACATATGTGTGTAATATTTCAAATGAATCTTTATAGAAAATTTTAGATACATAAAAAATAAATAAATAAAGCATTTATCTAACAATAAGTGCAAAATTATATTTACTATGTAAATATGTTTTTATCAGTTGTAAATGGTTCTAAGAAAATTAATTTTTTGAAATGCAATTGCTTGAAATCATAGATGTACAATTTGGTTTACATAAGTGAAGATAGAGATATAACTCAACCAATACTCTAAATAATTTCTTTACTATCATAAATTTAAATAAAAAATATGTTGTTTTAGTAAATAACGCTAACTGGTATTTTAATAATTTTTTCATGGAAAGATACCAGGTCACTGACCACATTTTGGTAAAGGCTGGTGTAAAATATATTTATTCTTTCATTTTCTCACCTACAGTTAAGGTTGATTACATTTTTACAGGGCTGGGTGCAGTTTTTATATTTATAAGCATTGAATTTTGTTGCTAGAATTATTGCACAGAGCTTGATGCATTTGCACCATTTGCACCTATTTCAAGACAGCCCTGATTGTGATAGATGTCTTTATTGTTATGAACAATAAATATAATTATATGTACAATAATTATGTATTTAATTAGTTCACAACACAGCTTATATATTAGTATAAATGATTTTTATAAACGTAAAGCAATTGTATTTTTTAACAAATTGAATTGAACTATTTTACTCTTACTCATACTGTTTTTAAATTCATTATTATTGTTTTATTGAAAATATTTATATAAAAAAATAGTTAGAAATGGGTTGAAGGGGTACAAGAAATAATAAGAATAGATATTTTTTTAAATTGCCATTATATATACTAGCTTTTTTTTATCAAATTGCGGTTTAAAAATATAAGTTTTATTTTGTATGTTTGTTATATTTATATATTGTTTATATTGTATTTAGATATTTTAAATAAAAAGTAATTTCATTTATATAAATTTAAATGTCTTATACTTTTTTCCATATCTGTAAGTGGCGCGTTACACAGTATAGGAACTTTAGGCAAACTGCCTAGGGCCCCAAGCTGACGAATAGTATATAAAAATTGTAGGTGAAGACCATTTATTGCCCTTCAGGCATTGAAATGACAATTTTATTTTGTTATATGTACATTTTTAATTTTTTCTTATTTGATAAAAATTGGGGCCCCAAATATTTAATCTGCCTTGAGTCCCCACTCCCCATCTTTCATAATATGTCTCTGATACTTGTATATTTTTTAATGCTTGAAAGAATTAAATAATTGTATTATAATTATAATGTAATTTCTAAATTTTAAAATTTGTTATACATACAAAGAAAAATTAAAAAAAAAGTTATTGGCAGCGGTGGGATTCGAACCCACGCCTCCGAAGAGACTGGTGCCTTAAACCAGCGCCTTAGACCGCTCGGCCACGCTACCATGAATGATGATGCCCTAAAAAAATATTTTACATGGAATAGAAACTAACTGTTTATTTTATTATTTAAAGCGTTATATAATTCATATTTATTTATTACTTCTGAATACATTTTAGATCAAAATAATATCTAAATCAATGTTGAGCAAAATATTCAATAGTAGTTATGTAGTTACTCCCCGATTTACACATGTGTAAGATATTTGCTACCAACTGCTACCAATACTACTTACGTATTAGAAAATGTATTTTAAAGTGGCGCGATATTTAAATTAATCATTTTTGTGTAGATGTGATATATTATGTATGTATATGGTACTATAACTTAATCTAGTAGATAAATATATGATAATATATATCATAGATATTATTTGCTATTTGACGGCACTACTTCACTGTATATTAGATTTGAATACAGTGGCATCAAATAGTAAATATACATTAAATATAAAAAAAATACGTTGCAATCAATGGTTTGACTAGTGGGGATCAGCTGGTTATACCATAATACCATATATAATAGGTATATATGAATATAATATATATCTATATCTGTAATGGGACTTTTGCTTTCAAATGGCCCCCTTAAAAAATCTGGTTAAACCACTGGTTACGATTCGTATTTAAATTTTTGATTTGTCTTTTTGTAAATGATAAGCGGAATTCAGAAACACGAGAATAGAACCCTTCGAAATGTTTTTATCAAATTTCTCAAAAAATTGTGTCTTGTACTCTACAGATGCTTTCAAAGTTCATAAAAGATTTAGAGATAACTTTTCTAGCTCTTTGACCATTTAGGACGTAGCAGTAAAGAATGATAAAGATTTAAACATTTTTTTTTAATTCTTAATAATTTATAATTCAAGCTTAAAAAAACCTTTATTCATTACATTTGAATCATTTTTCGCAGAGATACAGTAATTTAAAAAATTTATATTGTTTTTAATTAATTTCAACATTCGACAACTAATAACGCAGTCCAAAAAATCTTAGAGATTTAAAAAAGGATTTTAAAGGAGAAAGAGCACATTTCAAATTGATTTTATTCAATGTTTTTTTCAAAAATTGTTTTTGTACTCTACAGACCCTCTCAAAGTCCATAAATCATTAAAAAAGAAAACTTTTTCTTCTTTGAACGTTTGGCGTGGAATTGGGGGATATGATAATTTTTTTAAGTTTATTATTCAAAAACAAGAAAGTATCAGCTTCAAAAAAGCCCTGGCTCATTAAAATTGAATCATTTTTCGCGGAAATACGGTAATTTGAAAATTTTCCAGTTCTTATTGTTTTCCAACGCTAAAGAAGATAGAAAACATATGTTTTAATTAAATTAGACATTTGATAGCTATATGAACATGAAAAAAAATAATTACAGCAACTTGTAATTTTGAGTAACTTTTTGGGACACTATTATCTAAAAAAAAACACGATTGCATTTAATGTTGCAATGGCGTCCAGATAACTAAAAAATGAGAAAACACCGTTTTTTGTATGTTTTAAAAACGAAAATCATGCGAGGAATAATTTTTTTTTACAAAATCGTATATAAGCATTTTAAATTTTAACTTTCTAATGATATCAAGTGGATTATTGTGCGATCATTATTTCAGGATACACAGGAGTATAAAATCAAAAGTGTTATTTTTACTTTGACAGTAAATAAGGCGGTCAAAAAAAATCGTACGGGAATAAAAAAAAATATCGCATTTTTAAGAGAAAAGAACAAGTTTTGGAACGCTCTCATTAAATTACTCGTAAAAAAATTATTTCAAAGTTTTTAAAAAATCAAGGGACAATGTTTTGAACTCTTTTAATCCTTGGCACAGAGCGGTAGGGGGGATGATAAAAACTATTGAGCTCTTGATTAAAAAACTAGAAAATACAAGCTTACGAATGAGCTTTGGATCATTCAAATCCAATCATTTTTCGCTGAGATATAACTTTGAAAATTTGTAAAAAAAATACTATTTAAAAATTATCCTTTAATTTTTTTGATGAGTTTATGTATGGCTACAAACTGTATAATTTTGTCTTTTTTCATAAAAAATATTATATTTTCATGAATAACTACGAAATATTGGGTCATGAATCACAATATTTGTTAAATTTCATACATCCACGTGAAAATTTCTACGAAGACAACTCACAGATTTTCGTTTTCATGGAAATCATTTCTATTAGGGCTATGCTCATAGTGAGTTATATTTCTGACGCTGGCGTCCACAGGCGTACTAGCTAAGGGCCAGTTAAACCGGCACCTGCGGGGGGGGGGGGGGGGGTGCAGATCCCAGGAGGGCGGAAAAATCATTCTATAAAAGACTTACATTAGTTATTTTTTCTGAATATATAAAGGACGCTGTTATAGCTATACATTTCTGTTGGTTAACTATATTTTCTTTTCGAAAGAAATAATTATAATTACTAATCTAATGTTGAATTTTAACATTTGTATTTATTTAATTTTAAAACATTTAATGTGATTTAGAATACATAACAATCTTTCAACGATATTAATTTACAGCTCACTGTTAACAGTTTTCCATATTTTTTATACGTCCTATATGTATTACCCCACGATATCGAGGGTGGGATATCGACTCGCGATGCCTGTGATTGGCTACAGCCATCAATACCTTCACGATGACACTAGCGGCATACGGGAGGGTAGGGGGATGAACGATGCCCCGCAGGCGATCGGTAACGAAGTTATCCGCTATATCGACTCGTCCAACTGTGATGACTATGAAATGATATTCTATTGTTGGCAATAGTGTATATACGCCGTCGCTTTTGTACACCGTTGTGTAATGGAGGGTAATTTGGGGTGTGCTGATGAAAATGTCGTTGTTCCAACCCCCTGTAGAGTTTTTTTTTAGTATCCTCTCGTGTAATGGGATTGCATTGTATGTAACGATTTTACAACAGGGAGTGGTTAATAATTTAGAAACTGGTTTTCAGTCGGGAGTCCTGTAATGAAATGAGATGGCTTAATTTCCAGTAGGATGAAATATGAACAAGTAATGGACATAAAAATGAAATCAAAATATTATGTATGTACAAATTACGGAAAAAAGGATAGTTTATAAACTATACTTATTCAGAAAGGGAATATTGATATTATAATTACCTAAGTAAATATACCTACACATTTATTATACTCGTAAATACATCTTTGAATCTGTTTTGCTGGGGTTATTTTAGTGTGTATAGTTGTTGTCAAAAATGAAAACTGCAGTTGTAAAAGCTAATTTGTGTAGTTGAAAAATTGCAATTAGTAAAGAAAGTGTAGGTTTAGAGCAAAAAACAGTCACTATTATTTGTAAGAGAAAAATATACAATGTTTAGAGCAAAAAAACAAAAACAAAAAAGGTATTTGCAGTTGAAAAAATTTCTAATAACCCTGCTGTTTTGCCTCTAGGTAGAAGTATAATCTTACTTTTTACTATTGAAAACTTTATAATGTTATTATTATTAATTAAGTATCTCTTCCAATAAATAAGCTCCTATAATTATTATGTAGATATCTATACTATAGTGTAAAATTAGAGATTTTAAAGTTATTATTGCACATATATATATTTATAATTTTATAAACCATTTCTTTATCACTTTTGAAGAGGGATCAGGAAGCAAAAAGAATTCCTCAAACGAATGGCGAAAGACAAATTAAAACCCATCGATGTTTTTTTATTATCGGAAATCCTTTCAGATTCCTACAAAACATTGAATTCGCTACTGCTGTAAATTAACATTTGAGTGAGTCTCAACAGATGAAATTAAGATATTTTCCAATAACATTTCGGTTCCTGAAAGATGGAAAAATTTCTTTAGGTTTTACAATTTTAACACGTTCGAGTTTAAATCATAAAATATAGGTATATAAATTATAAATATAACTGCTCTGTCGAAATGATTTGATCACTGATTCCAAATATAAATTAATTTAAACAACAAAAAAAAAACATGAATTATTTTTAAAAATAAATAAATTTACCTTAATGTCCTTAATTAAAATTTTAAACTGAACCTCTCGACAAGAATTGCCCGCGAGTAAAAATGCACTGAATTTCGTAGAATGTATATTAACAAATAAAACTGGTCGACAAAAATAAAATTTCTGTTTGCTCCAGGGTAAACAACACCTTTTTTATAGGGTAATTTGGGTACGCTGAATCCAAAAAATCATTTTGCTCAATCAGCTCTTGATTTTGAGATATTGCAAAAACAGTTTTTTTCGATATATAAACATTCAAATTCGTATATATATATCTGTAGATCAATCGTAATTTAGCTATTAGGACCCATAGTTACATTACGAATGATCTTTGGTCGAAGTATTTGATTTAAAATATAGGTATATAAACGATTTTATAACAAACAACAGACGAAAACTATGGTTATGACTTATCAAATACAAATCCCCTAACTATAAAAATTGTAAGAGTGTCTTTAGGACTCTGATGATGATAGCATTGCTATTGAAACACGTGTAAGTCTAAACTCTTACAATTTTTTATGGTTAGGGGATTTATATTTGATATATATAAACGAATTTGATTGTTTACATATCGAAAAAAACTGTTTTTTGCAATGTCTCGAAAAAAGAGCTGATTGAGTAAAATAATGGTCATTTTTGAATTCAGCGTGCCAAAATTACCCTATATAGAAAAATTGTTGTCTACTTTACAGCAAAATGGCTGTCGGCCAGTGTAATTAATATTAATGTCCGATATTATTAAGAATTTGCTAGAGTGCAAACGCAAATTAATTTCCAGCTAACGCTGGTATTACTTGCTAGGTATTAAATATAAATTACAACCCTCTCACAATTGTAGCGAATGAAATCGTACATATCAAAACCTTGACGCATACACGATAAGTACAATAAGCGACTTAAAATAAGTGTACCTCATAAAATGCATAGCATTTACATTATTATACATTTATTACCACTGCTTTAAAACATCGAGAAAGTTCATAACAATTTGACACCTAGCAGATAGAGTTAGCTGGAAGCTAATTTGCATTTGCACTCAAGCAAATTCTTTATAATACCGGGTATATATAATGCATTATGAATTTTGTATTATCAAAAAATAAATAAATGATCTATGAATCACTCGATACACTTATGCAGTATATTAAAATAAAAATATTGATGTTATCTATATTCAGTCATCTTATAAACCAGTAGAATCTCCATTTAAAAAACAAATCGTTGCATAGTTTATATTCATCCCCCACACATATATTCAACGCAATATTACGAAATTACAATTTCACGTGTTGACGCATATCAAGAACCGTTTACGTTCGCCTCATTTACATGTTTTGGTGGAGCACCTCCTCTTACACAAAGGTACCCGTCAGTCAAGCACATACATGGGGGCTTCGTGATATGAAAGCTTGTCGCAGACGCGTCGCTAAAATTTACCCTTATATAATATGTGCCAGCCCACTTTGTCTGTCGCAGGCACGGATTTACTCAGGTTTAGATTTTGAAGATTTATTAAGTAAATTATTATTAGAGGCTAAAATTATTCTACGATTTATATGGTATATAAATGAAATATTAAACTAACTGTGCTGGTATGATTTCTGATATACTTTCCATGTAGCGGAAACTGAATTTATTTATACATTTTGTTCGGTTTTTGGTTCAGATCAGGGCCGGGTTTACCCATAAGCAGTTGCTTAGAGCCCCAGCTTAGTGGAACCCCTCGATTCATCGAAACCTTACGAAATTTGTAATTAAACTTGACCTAACTTTTTAATTTAGAAAAAAATAATAATAATATGCTAATGAGTTAATTAAAGTGAACGATATAAATTTTAATAATAAATTCAATGAACAGTTGTAAATAATTTATCTAGAATTATTTAATTCTCCGATTTTAGGATTTGCATAGCTTAGCTTGAATTATTTCTGAGGTTATGGGGCTCCTCCTATGATTACTGCTTAGGGCCCTTGCAAATATAAATCCGGCCCTGATTCAGATTCAATAGATAAAATAGGTTCTAGAAGTAGATTTTTAATTTAACAATTTTGAGCACAGTAATTTTTTCGTCAATTTTTAAAATTTTACTTTTTTACTGTAAATATTATTGAAAAATGTGGTTAAACTAATCTTGTACTTGTGTTAGTAGTCCAGGCTGTGGAGGCTATAACAGATTATATTATTTATGCGTACAGTTTTAATACTTACAGGATATGTTACAAAAGTGGTGTAGAATAATACCCTAAGTTTGCTCCGATTTTGGTTGTCCGTGACAGGAGTTAACCATGGTTCAATTGCAAAATTCTTCAGATTTTCCGATTTTTGCTAAATAGCGGTCTAAATAAGTATTATACAAAAAAAGTTTTAAATAAAAGTTATTCGCTACAAAATTCACTACAACCTCCATTTTGAAAAAAATCATTTGTTTATACGTTACGTTGATTAAACTGGTTGAAAACACACTTTTTAAAGCTGTAATAACTAATAAAGTTTAACGTTTTTTAAGTTGATACCTCTGGAAAATAAACATTCTGTAGTATCTACAGAACATTCACTGAAAATTAGGACCTGATATCATCAACTGTTTTTGTTTCATTAAATTGTTAATAATGGAATCATGCTTGTCTTGGATTAACAATAAAAGTTTTTGTAAAACCTTTATTTTTGTACAACTGTTTGTATGTGTTCTCAAAGACTTATATAATGGATTCCCACCATAAAAAAGTAAAAATTTTCAATTCTTTGGCAAATGGTAACACTAAAATCTTATTATTGAGTTTTATTTTTATTTTAAACCAATTCAATTGTTTCAAAGAACCAGAAATATTTCAAACATATAGAAGAACCTGCTCTGAATAATTATTTATACACTGGTGAAAACCGCATTAAAATCGGTTAAGTAGTTTTTGAGTTATTTAATTAATGTATATTGCACACTACACAATTTTTATAAAAATTTATTGTTTATACAAATAATTAACTCTGCCTACATAAAAAGAAGCTTATTTTTGTATATTTTACCGCTTATCTCGAAAACTACTAAACCGATTTTAATGCGGTTTTCACCAATAGATAAATAATTATTCAGAGCAGGTTCTTGGCTATTTTTAAAAATATTTCTGGTTCTATAAAACAATTGAATTGGTTTAAAATAAAAATTTCTATATACAATCATCATTTCAAAGTTCAGTATAATATAACGAGACTCTAAACTTTATGTGATAATAATGACTTAACACAGGCCTGTGTCTTATACACGTTACAAAACCGGGACAGTGTGTGTGGTACACTTTTATGTAACGCAACTCTGCAATATCCTCATTTATGTCTGTATATTTAATTAAAATGCTTGCAATTCACCCTAAGCTATTAGAGGAACGTGATCAATTTGTACAACGAAAATGTATTTATTTCATGACAATACAAGGAGAAATGTTCAACGTAATATATTCATGCTGTTATATATTTTATTATTGAACTATTATTTTGGAAACTTTGTGAATAAAAAACATATCTTTAGTGCAAAAATTATACTTTCAATTTTTAAGCAAAAATAAGGAACCATTTCGTAACTTAAGGTCATTTTTACATCCATTTTCCGAAAGAAATGGAAATATAGTGATAAGATTGAAAAAACGTAAAAAAAAATGAATTTCTCCATGGCAGCTGTACCTGTACGTGTTGTATCTGTCTGTCTGTAGTCTGTAGAATATTATTTTGTTTACGATAACTTCTAACTGTAAAAATGCACTGATTTGTATTCTGAAATACTGCAACCACAGAACATTATATATATTGTTTTTTATATTAATATAAATGTTTAAATTTATATAAAAAATATTATTTTTAATGTCCTGTGACTGCAATTATACCATTGAAATGTTTATAAAAAATAGTGTTTTTCATGCATCTACCCCTAGCTTAATTAAAAAACCCTGATCCGAATCGCATTAAAGTAGATAGATCTGAAGTCCTCACTAACTTCTTGCAAAAAAATAATTCAAGACGCATACAGCCTTCATCCGGAAATCAACTTTTCTTTACGTTTTGAAGGTAGTACAATCAGAATCTGCTTTTATCTCGGATACGATTTTTTCACGGAATTACGAATACTAAAATGTGAAAAAGACTACCCTGTTTTGTGTAATAAAGTGTTTATCCGATTTTATTGAAAGCGCACGTAACAATTACAGAATGCACATGAATCAATATTAGATTTGTGAGGTTATGATGTTCATTTATAACACTAAATAGGAATGTAGTTTGATTGATGCTGTAGAAAATTTGAATAGCGTTAAATTAAAATTGCTGCAATCATTTAAATTTGAATAAGTTATAGGTATTGCGTGTATGAACAATTCAATATGTGAGTGTAATATCAAATTACGATCGTTGTTTGACCAGGGCTTAAAAAGTATGTGTAAAATTGAGTGTGCTTTGAAGTAATAGGCAGACATATTTCAAACAAAAGTTGATTGGCTGTTGGAAGGATAGAATCTGATGATTTTTCTTTATTGATGTGAAATAAACCAACAATTAATCTCTATATATAAAAATTAATTTTCGAGGCTTATAGACTCGGGAATTACTGAACCGATTTCAATGCGGTTTTCACCAATAGTTAGATAATTTTTCTGAGCAGTATCGTGGCTATGAATATCTTTATCAAGTCGTGTTTTCACGACTAGAATTTTTCATGGGAGTAACCTAAAGTCGAAAGGGGTTTTTAAGAGGTAACGATGTAGTATGACTAAATTAGGTACACCCCAATCACTCCTAATGAGGCCCTTATTTCGAAAATAAGGGGTATGCCTAAATTAGGTATGCGGGTAACACCGGGTCCAATGCGCTAGTATTGAATAATTTCAAGTACATATTTAAAACTAACATTTTCTAATAAAAAGGTAAAAATGAAAAGGATAATAAATATGGCAGTTGTGATGTTTCAAATTAAAATGACGTCATTAAATATCCCAACAACCTCATTAAAATACCAAATTCACGTTCAGAAGGACTTTTAAAATAACACATTGTTATTTTAAATTGTAACTTATATTTATATATTTAGTTTAACTTTACAGAAGTACCTATAAGTGATTGGAAAATGTTCACACTCTTTGTCAATTTTATTCAGTTTTGTAAATCTTCATTTTAACAAAAAAAACATCTATCAAGTAAATGCACAGTGTGCTTTCTTGTACTAAATTCACCAAAGGTAGTTAATTAAAATAAAAACCGATAAAGTATTCAGATAAATTGGCTAGCATTGGTTAACCATTTAATTTTTATGCAATAGGCATGATGCCTAATTTTTAAAAACTATTTTATGATGATCTTACGTGTCTCTTATTTCCAAAAAAATGCTTATTTTTGCATAAAATAAAGGTTTAATCACAAAAATTGACCCTTTTAAAACTAATTTTGAATTTGACGCTAAAACACTCGCAGGTGTCATAGCGCATTTTTGACGTCACGCCTATGTAAACACTCCTTGTCAACTATAATAAATCCTTGTTCCATCGCTAATGTTTCTCGGTTTTACTTTTAATAACACAAAACTGAGCAAATTGATAATTTAAAACCACAAAATAATGACGTTTACGTATCCGTGACGTCATCCACTGGTGTTTTATCAAACATGGCGGATTGCTGTATTTTGCGTTTTTATTTTAACAAAAATCATATTAATCTCGCTTTTAATATAAAAATAAATACATTTTTTAGAATCTTTTTAACTTATTTCATATTTCATTATTTAAAATCATATTTTCAGTGATACTTTGTTACTAGCATCATGCCTATTGTACTAAAAAATATTATTATAGTTCGAATTTTTTTTTACGTTAAAATAACATTTAAGTGTTGTGGTGACCTATATTATAGGAAATTGAATGCTCTACAAAAAAGATTATATATAAAATTTTCACGTAACATGTTTCGTTTCTGAGATATTTTGAAAAAAAGTATTTTGGGATTTCACCCCTCCCCCTTAAACACGATTTTGATGATTTTTAAATGGAACCGTGCTGAAGCCAGACTCAACCATTCAACCAAGTTTCATTAATATCGGTTCAGTGATTCATGAGTTATGTATGTAACAAGGATTCAGGGGATAGACACACAGACAGACACAGGATGAAAAGTGTTTGTCTTTAGCTGAAACGGAAAAAACAGTTTACAATTTTGAAATCGGCGAACAATTTTTTGTCTCATTTTAAAACGATCACAAAGCTTCTCATATCTTCGATATTGCGAGGAAGTAATATTATAAAGAATATTCTCACATATATTAAAACGATGCATATTAAAGAAATCTTATTACTATATACCGTACAACAATATAACTAACAGGACGTAAAATTCAACAAGAAAATTACATATAGACATATAAATGCGTGCACGACGTATATTGAGAAAGTTTCGCGTTACGCTATTGTACGTGGCGGTTTCAGAATCACGTCTTGAGTGCAATTTTTCGTGAGGGACAAACTTCTGATACATATCAGGTCCTGTGACAGTTAACGAGGGATGCTTTTGTCGAGCAGTGTAGGTGTGGTGTTGGGCATTATTATGTCACTGACGTGTTTGAAATTCATGTCGAGATATCTATAATGGTTGTACAATGTGCTATAGCGTACGGGTCATTCTTAGTAATATTGAATTAATACGTCTTCACATCATACATATAAGAATTGGAATAAAAGTGAGTTAGGTACTCAGTATTTTGTCATTTTCTTAATACAATTCCTGATTGATAGAAGAGTGAATTTAGTGCTGACTTTAGCAAATCTGGCGCCCTGGGCGAGATTTATTTTTCCGCCCTCTCTCCCCCTAAAAAAAAAATCACCGAAAATGTCAATTAAAATTGATAAATTAACAATTAAGTTGAATAATTCATATCTCAGCTTGGCGCGATCCTACAGACTCAAACTTTTTTTTTAAATATAGCTTACATCATTAATTTCAAAACTATCAAATGCCCTAAGACCGTCGAGACCTCCTTCCCCTATTATGAACAAATTAAAATTGATAAATTAACAAATAAGTTGATTAGTTAGTATTTCAGCTAATACATTATTAATCAATTTTTTTACAAATTAACATTGTTTATATTTAGCTATATTTTTTACTTAATCGGATTTAACTGATCGACAAAATATTTAAAGATAAAAAAAAAGTTTACTTAAAAATTACAGCCTGTACACTGATTTGAACCAAAAAAGTGACTTATGCTCCATTGTTCGCCGCCCCACCTGGCCTGGCGCCCCGGGCGGTCGCCCCCCCCCCCCCTAGAGCGAATTAGTTTTATAATTTTGGTAATTAAAGAAATATCATCTAATCTCGTACGGGGATATTTTTTACGCATAAATATAATTAAATAATGTTTTTACCCACACGAGAAATACATAGATTTTCCCGCTTTTCGTATATATCTTAAATATATACATTAGGGTGGTCTTTAGATGGGGTTGGGACGAATTTAAACTGGGCCGCCCCAGATTCAACTTTCGAATAATTAAAAAAAAAATTAAAAAAAGTTTCAGCCTTCTATCTTTAAAATTGGCCATCACCAGTGTGAGGGGGGGGGGGGGGGGTGATTTTCCCATTTAAAATACATTATTATTTCCAAAAAATAACTTTCTTGTCATTTTGATTTATGATGTATTTTTTAAACCAGTTTTAATAGTGTTTAGAAAATTAATTTTCTTAAGTTTTTTAAAAATCAGTAAGTATCTATATAGGCTATAGGTAAGGTAAAATAATTTCTTCTTGATAGTCTTTTTATTTTATGCCACTTTGCAACTAAATATTAATAAAAACATTAAATCAATATAATAATATAATTTGATTTTACAATCTTACAGCTAAGGAATAAATCAGGGATGACACATGGGATTTATTATGCTAAAATAAAATTAAAATGTGATAAAGAATACTATGTCATTTTTCACATGCCAGTACTTTGGTACATATTTATATACATATATTATAAAAATTACAACTATTTAATGCCCAAAAAGGTTTTCATTCATTTTAAAAATCTTTTTTATCGAATTTTTAGTATTGTTGAAATTTTGGAATAAAAATGGGCGTATTTTTCAACGTAATTGATTTTAAAAACACACCATCAGTGATAGTGGCGATTGTTTGAGCCAGATCCGGCCCTAGAGTGGGGCGGTCTCCCTGGGCGCTGGATCTTTAGAGGCGCCTTTTTTCGAAATTATTTTTTCTTTTAAAATTTTATATTAACTTGATCCGGTCTCGCTCCAATCAAATCTTATGATATTTACATTAACGAGCCGCTCTCGGGCCGGTCTCGATCAAATCTTATGGTATTCACATTATCGCTCAAGTTTAGATCAAGCTTTACTCGGTAATCAGTACTAGAATGATCGAAGACGAACTGAAGTTCCTACTCACAAGGCATTATTTGTTTATATTCGAAATGGAATAGTTTGTAAAAATAAAAATATCGGTATGGAGAACCATACATGACTTCCATGTTCTTTCTATCTTTTTAAATAATTTTTTAATATACATTTTTTTAAATATTTAATTTATATAACCTACTACTATGAATATACATATCGTAATACATTAAAAAAACATAAATACTTACAACGGTTACAGCTCTTTTTGCCATTTGTATATAAATATTAGTTTTCTAATGTCAAAAACATAAAACACATTCGCAGAAAAACTAATTTGACAATTTGAATTTAGTTTCAATTCTTTCCAAGGAAACATGAATTAATGACATAATAGTATTTAAAAATTTTCACCCCTTTAATGGCTGTTTAGGCACGTACAAATAATAAATGTCCCTTAGATTCAATTGAACTGCAAATGTACCAAATCTTATCAAAATTAGTGAGATAATACTCGCAATATTCACTTTTTAGACGAAAAAAGTTACAAAATTGCAAATTTTTTCAAAACCACTAATCCGATTAGCACCAAAATCAATAGGTCTGGAGTACTCACTCAGACAAACATTTTCCCCAAAAATAATTCAGATCGGTGTATTTTTACAGTAGTTATCGTGAACGAAAGAAAATTCTACATCCGCACAGACACACAGACACACGCACAGCCGCCATGCGAAAATTAACTTTTCTTTAAGTTTTGAAGTTAGTAAAATCAGAATTTGTCATTTTCTCGGACACGATTTTTCGATGGTATTACAATACTTCCATTTCTTTCAGAACATGGAAGTAATAACAAAATAAAATGTGACGAAAAACTAAAAATTAAATCTTTTGGAAGAAGTAAGAATATTTTTGTACAACAAGAGTTCGCTTTTCCAACCCTGTATAAATAAAGAGAGGATGTACAAAAAAAGGAGGAAGACAATGGGGGGGGGGGGGGGAATAGGAAGAGCCAGACTGAGTGACAGCTGCCATTACAGCTATCTTATCGACTGAAACGCTGCCACCGCTCCTCCCTCGGTGTTGCGCTCCGGGAGGCTTCGGGTATGCATTCTGTATTGACTCCGGTAGAATATGTTTATGTTTAGGTGCAAGGATTCACGAGTATTTTAAAAATTATTTTTAAATTTATATGCGTAAATTTAAAAATATCATTTACTTATTCAATTTTTTTAATTATTAAATTCAAATATTCCAGAAAATTATTTCTGAAAATCTACTTTTAAAAACGTTGATTTTTCGATTAGTTGATAGTGTTAGTACTGTATAGTAGTTTTGGCTTTTGAATAACCCAACTTTTAATTCTATTTTATTAATTAATTAAAGTCATATAGGTACCTATCTTATGTTTGTGTGTTGGAAGAAAAATATTTTTTTTATTCATGGATATTGGGAAGTATGGAAAGACGTCCATCGGAAGGGTTATTTTACATCATTCATAATTCTCAAATAAATTTTTTTATCTTCATATATTTATTGAAAGATATTCACGTGGCATTTTTCAAATAGGAAATCTTCATTTTCTTTAGTAAAACGTTATCATAACTATATAAAATTAATATATGAAATATACATTCAGTTTTGTAAAGCTATAAAAATAAATAACAATAAAATATAATTAAGATTTAACAAAATAAATTATATTAATGGAGATTAAAAATTTTTTAAATAGGAAATATTTTAGCCTCATTTCAACATAAAAAGCTAAAAAGCATAATATATATTACCTATAATTGTCTACAGTTTTCCATTGATTGATTGTAGTAGCCAAGTCTCACTTACAGTTAAATTTTTGTATTTTATTTATCAATATCATTAAATATACTTCATATTAGTATGTACATTATGTCCAATTTTAATAGTAATTTTTTATATTTGCTAAAAATAATATATAAATGAATTTTAAATAAATCGCGTCACCGCCGGTTTAGCTAAAAATGGCGACACTGTTATAACTCTTACTGGAGTGACTTTTACATTAAAATGTACAGGAATCCCTCCATTTAGGTGGTTAATTGGTTCCATGAAATCAGCGCGTAAATGGAACAATATAAATTGCTCAATTACTTTGTGTTTTTAAATCTTTCCACACTTTTTGTCCAACTTTTTTAACCGCGTAAAAGTGAAATGAAAGGATTAGTGTATTTATTTTATTCTTAGTTTAATTTAATTAAAAACTAATATGATTTTGAATATGTAATATGTCTTCATTTTCTCTTATGCATTACAGTATTACAGTAATCACCTATTTTGTAGACTGTCGAAAGTACCTACTTAAATTAAATTTAAAAAAAAGCATGGCGTGTATAGTGTATATCCAAAACAGCAGATAAATATACTTTTATTGATATATAAGAATCCTAGCCACGTTACAGATTCTATAGCAAATACATTCTGTCCGTATATATCGTTGTAAAGAAGTGTATTCTCCGCCGAGTAGATGCAGGGGTTCTTCAAGTCGCTTGGTTCGAGTGGGTAGAGTGTAGACTCTCAAGGAATCTGACAAGTCGTTTCGAGATACTCTAAATGAACGAACTTTTGCACGTTCCTACATACATATATGTATATATGAATACTGTGTTATGTATAGGTAAAATAGGTACTAGTATATTGTATACATAACATATATTATATGCAAGTATTTATAGGTATGTTAAATAGCAGGCTTGACCGACAATGATTTTAACGTTAAACTCAAAATGATTAAGATACATATAATTTCTGATCGAGAGTAATTATATGTTTTAATATAAGAATATATACCTCTAAAACTGCATTTTTATCAACGAATAGCCATTTATAGTTTCGTTTTTTAGTCGTGTTAGTAAAGTTTGTGTAACAGTAATACAACTGCGGCTATAAGTCTATGATAACAAGTATTAGGAGGTATATTTGTATTAACTTATTTTTAATCATAGAACAAGAGTATAAACTTATTTTGTGTAATTTGAAGCATCCGTATTAAGTAAAATTCTGCAAAACTTTCTTTTTATCGATATTTCTCGGAAACTGTTGATCCTATGACAAATGGGCGAAGTATATTTTTGTGTATTCTGTGTTATAATCTTTTACAAGAAACCAAGTCGGGAAAAATTAAAGAACAAAAAAATAGTTAATAAAAATCGGCGAATCCACTGGTCCCATACACCCCTGGTCTAAATCATTATTTTTGATTCTGCGGAAGTCGATTACACTTATTAATGATAAACCGGTTATCAAATATCATAACTGTATCACGGGTTTTCTAAATATTAAATAAACATTAATTTTGGAATTTTTTTTAGAATGCTGTATACTGTATAGCTCTCTTACGAAGAATTTTTGGATAAATATTTACATAAAGTTTTTTGCTTAAAATAACATCCTCGATCTATTGTTGAATTTTTATATACTAGTTGTAAATCATTCTGTATATAAAATTAATCGTTTTGGCTTTTGGAAGTTTCATGTTTTTGTTGGAAACATGTTAAAGTATAAGATATATTTAGTATTTCATACGAAAATGTGACAGATTATTGTTAGAATATCTGTAATTACATAGGTATTATTATAAACAAATTGTTTTATTATATTTTATTATGATATTTAACTAAACTTTTAATGTAATATATAATATACTCACACTGGATTCTTTCACTAATTGTAAGTTCTTTTTAAAATTAACTTGTAAATGTCCACAGTAATTTGTGAAGAATTGTTGAAAAAATAAATCACTTCTGTAAAATATTTTAAGAATAGTTAAAAATAAATTTAATAATTGTAATTTAAAAGTATGAATTATAACCTGAAAGTGAAGGACCCTCTAAAATGTTACAAAATTAAAATGACATCATTAAATATCCCCAGTATGAGCCTCATTAAAATGTCTTCTACGTTGACATTCAGAAGGACTTTTGTAATACGTAATTATCCTTGTCAAATTTTTATGATCAATGTTGTTATTGTCAGGGGTTCAAAATTTAATACCTTCGATTCCATTCATTATTTTCTTTCTTGTTACTCTGTATTTTGTATTTAATTAAAATGATTTGATAACACAATTAAAATGTTCGTTATTAAAAAAGTTATTTAAAAAATCGTATTCTGAGAGATTTTTCATTGTATTTGTGATTTTATTTTCCATGGACAGACTTTAAAAAACTATTTAATTTAATTTAAAATGAACATTATTTACTCAACCCTTGTTACCATCTTTATAAATGACATTTGTATGAAATGACTATTAAAAACCCTTACACTTTGATTTTAATTTGAGGACGAGATTTGAGGATTATGAAGGATTATTCAAATGTTACTTACGCCAATAATTAAGGATTCATTATTTTAAGAGTTGACATGTTACGTCGCTGAGATAAAATTTATATTGAAATGCTTGTGGAGATTTCCTTGAAGCATTATAAATATGCTTTATATGTATAAGATACTGGCACCAGTCTTGGATCATACTCCAGTGTTGGATTCTTGTTTAATTAAATGTACTAAATGTCTAAATTAGAAACATTCTATCTATATAAACAATCAACTGTAAAATAGCTTAATTTGATGACAATCAGCCTACGGGTGTCAAAATGGTGGACATTTAAACTAATTATTAGTGTAATATATTTATTAATTATTATTATTATCATAGTGTCTGCTTTACATTGTTTCAAATTTTACGATTCTTCATTTTATAACTTTTGCGTCGTATATTTTGTAATCATTAGCAAGTGTCCATCACTGGGTGTCCATTACTTGTTTGACTTTATCCATTACTGGAGAAAAAAAACATAAATAAAATAAAAGGTTATAATTTTAAAAAACAATATATTTTTACTGACTTTGGTAATTAAATTGATTTAATAAAGAGGTATAATAACATGAGTACATGGGAATTACAAAAAAAAAGAAGGCCATCAATCCCAGAAAATAGTATACATTGCTCTTAAAGGATCCAAGACTGGTACCAGTATCTTATTTAATTTTTGTAGGTATACATAGGTATTATCTCATATTTTTATTGAAATAAAATTTTTGTAAATTACGTTATAATTTATAGGATTGTATGTGGGACGAGATTTTTCTTGGTTTCATAAAATTCGTTATATTTCAAAATTTCTTTGTTTATATAAGTATTATATTTTTATAGAAAAAAATTCTCACGAAACCGAGACATTTATTGGTCATGTGTACGAAGTGGCATCATCCCCTCCCCCTTTGTTACTCGTATTACATTATCCAGTTTATAAAGTTATTAATTGGCAATATTTTACAATAATAATGTACGTATTTTAGGTGAAATATTCATTTTTTGATTGAATATTTAATTATGAAATAATATTTACCTAGTCATATTAGTATACATTATTAATAAACATATCACGATAGGTATAATTCAGTTATTGATAAATACCAAAGACATAGTGTTATATTACACAAAATGGAAGACTGCATACATATATACACGCGTATAAAAAACAATCGGCTTGCAACGGATTTTCACAGAGACCGCCTAATGGTTTGTATAAAAAAGGAGTGGAGAATTTGACGGGCGCGTGAAAGGGATCGAACCCTCGACTTCTGAACAAAGGAATTAACAACGCCACCTACCGCGCCTGGCGGCCATTTTGTGCACATATGTCGTCGCATTAACTTTTTGAGCACCACACACAATTTACAATCAGAAGGAGATGACTTTTCGAGAGTCGTTGTGCTAATAGAGACGGTTTTATGTGTAATTATGTGTCATGATTATTTTTAAAAAGGACTCATGATTTGAGGGAGGGGTTGATTTAGAATTATGAAACAAGTGTTATATGTGTTCTTTATTATAAATATGATTTATAGTAATAATAAATATGTTACTATATCTATACTCGCAATTGTAATAGTATAAGTTGCGATTTAATTTTATGTATATATATATAGAAGTAGGAGATGAGACGCTTAAACGGTTATTATAACGAAGATAAAAATGATCACTCTCTAAAACTGAATTAGTAAGAAATCATTATTTTATAGTGAATATTCACTAATTGAAATAGTTAAAAGTATACCACAACGAATTTGTGACTATTCACTATATACTTAAATTAGTGGACAGTCACTTCTAAGATATGACAGAATCTAAGGTTTCAATTTTATTTATTTTTGATCTCAAATACTGAAATATTCTAAAAAAACTCATTCATTATTTAATAAGCATAGATAAATAGAAAATCCTCACGCATGACAATAATCTTAATCTTTCATAACCTAACTTCAGTATCAGTTATGAATTTGTCAATTATAATTATCATAGGCGAATTTATGAAAGAATCAAAATTAATGAAAAATGTTTATTGCAAACACACTAAAAATTATTTTTGTATACATGCAGGGCCGGCCGAACGGCCAGGCAACCCAGGCAATAGCCTGGGGCACCAATTTCGTGGGGGCGCCAATTGTTTTAAACTTATTTTCTATGTTCTGTTCTAGGGCGCCAAGTTTAAGCTGTATATAATTTTTGAATAATAGTTTTGATTTTTAAATTAAAATTGATAAAAACTTATTTGCGATTGGTTATGATAGAAGATAGGTTGAATAATTCTTTCAGACATGAAAGCCAGGAAGAAATCTTAATAATTTTAGTTATATTATATATTATTTATCAATTATGTTATATTATATTACACTAATGAATTGGTATTTTTCATTTTTCTATACATTTTATTCATTTCGATATTTTTCTCACACGCTTTTTTTTCGGATAATTTTTAATGATCGTCACTGTAGCGGGGGGGGGGGGGGGGGGAGGGGCTCAAAAAAAATCTCGCCTGGGGCGCCAGAATTGCAAAGGCCGGCTCTGCATACATGTTTCAAATTTTGTATAAATAAACATATCTGATATATTGTAACTCATTTAAATCAGTTGATTCGTATATATTTTAGTGAAATTTAAAGTGGCTAATTCAATTAGTATGAAATAACTAATAACTTAATTTTAGAGATCGAGAAGTTATTTATTATTATTTCATAATTTTTAGTAGATGGTAGTTAATACGAATCGTTCACATTTTTCAAATATTCAACCGGATTTTTTTTCGTTAATCCCTTGACGATCTATACAGCATGAAATTATCATCATTTCAACCCACTCGTATCATGTTGGAACCTGTCACAGGGTCTATAACCAACGTATATATTAAATAGATGATGTCATTGTGAACAAATTACAACCAACTTTCAGACTTATCAAAACAAATCACTTCTAAATCTATATAATATTATAATAACACCATCAACTTCTTATACCCATCGCTCTATCTGATAGAGTCCAACAAAAATGTAAGATTGGTTAAGAGATGGTACCAAGTAGAACACGTTGCCATGAATTTATTTTGATATATTATGTATTTATAATAACTAAAAATAAATAAATATGTTTTATATTTTTCTGTGTGAATATATTATATATATGTATATATATTATTATATTTTTTTTGGTTTTTACTTTTAAATTTTCTTCCACACTTACTCATAACATGTATTTTGTATTTCAATATACGTTCTTTACAATTTTAAAAGATAACAAAAAAATAAAATTTAATATTAAGAAAAAAAATTTATAATTTTAAAAATTATTGTGTATGATGCCTGTGTTTTTTTAACTTTATCTTTTTTATTATAAACTAGCTATTACCCACAATTTTTTCAGGGTACAAAGTCCTTCCTCAGGATGCAAGCTATCTCCCTGACAAATTTCAACAAGATCGGTTCAGCGGTTTATTCGTGATAAGGTAACAAACAGACAGACAGACAAAGTGACTTTCGCATTTATATTAGTATGGAGTATGGATAAGTTAATAGATAATAAAAATAATTATAATTAAGAACAGAACATAATTACAGTACGTACATTCAAACTTTTTTGTCCATTAAAAAATATGTGAATTTTTTTATGAAAAAAACAACAGGTTTTTAATCTTTTTTACACACTTTAACTCACAAATGGGAAAGAACTTGTTAACTGTGGGAAATCCATTCTTCGAATTAAAAAAAACTCATATAATTCTAACAAATTACATCACGAATGATCTAAAAATCAAATAATAACATATTTATAGAATATGTGAACATCTAATTATCTACTTCAGACAAATAGAAATGGCGCCTGCAGCAGGACCCTACTTCAGTGTCAATTAGAATTATAAAAACTGTTTTAAAAAACATTACATGGATCAAGTGGCTTGGACACATATCGCTGTCCGTCTCGTGATTGACGTTATCGCCACATCTCTGTCTTGTTAACCGGATTCGAGATGGATTATTTGGTGGTAGTTGCTTGGTCAAGACAGCCATGCTAACATGCACACAATAGAGGTATGATATTTGTAAATATTACTTCTATGAAACTGCTTCTGGAACGTGCGAATTTGAATGTGTCAGAGATGAAGCTGTAATTATTGTCCTAACATTTTTGTCAGGCTGTAACTATATGCAAAGAAAACAAAAATTTGAGAATTATTTTTTATTTACTACATATTTAAAAGATACTCAGTATTTTAAGAGAAGAACAATAAGATAAATGGCTAATGATTGAATTTTGCTATAAACAGAAAAATATATACAGGATGTCCCAAAACTGTGTCAAAGTTCAATGTTTCATTTATTATAACAAATGAAAGAAAACTTTAAATACAAAAGTTGTCAAGATAGACAAGCAACAAATTTTGAAAATAGTTACATTTATACAGGTGTCCCATAAGTGCGTTACAAATCAAAGTTATATTTTTTAAATACAAAGTATGTATTTTTAATTGATAATCTAAAAGCATTTATTTTTTGGACATTTTGATGTAAGCGTGTGTGGGGTTATACTGAGCGGTTTAGAAATTATGACTATTTTTGTAAGAAAATTGGAATATTTTCAACATGCACCTTGTAATTTTCTGATTACAACAAAAGAATTTTATTCTCTGCTAAAAATAGTTTTGGTATATGCTTTATTATTGCAATATTACATCTAGAGATTGGAAAAATAGTTGTTATTTTCAATGAAATAGTTACTATTTAAATTTTTTGTTCGGAAAATAGTTGGTAAATAGTTTTTTTACGATTTAATAATAATTAGTGCAAACGAAGCAGTAAAAAGTATCGCAAATAGTTTTAAAATAGTTGGAAAGTTAGTTGCAAATATGTAGTTGATTTCAAATTGTGTTCAATCATACCAGTTTTATGAAAACGGCGGAGATATGTAATAAAAATTACAATAAATGCATTTTTACGCAATAGTTGCATGAAAAACTATTTTTCCAATCTTTAATTACATCAAACATTTACAAAATGGTATTCTTTGTACAAAGGCTGTATCAAAACTCTGAACCAAATTTTTTTCAAAATTTTCAAATGGAACATTCTATATATTTTCACATTTTCGAATTACCTATTCAATTCTAAGCACTATTTACTTTTATACCAAACTAGAAATTACCTGCGGCTTTTTTTGCCCACGTATATTTCGAAATTGAAACCTTTATTTTTACAACTATATATTATACCTTTCATTTATTTTTATATATTTTTATTAGCAAGTATCAATATAATTGTATTTTTTTAAGCTTGCCCTAATTAAATTATTAGTTAGCATTAAGTAATACTTAAGTTTTAGATTTTCTAACAATGAAAATTCTATAAAAATCGGTTCAGCAGTTTTCATGTAAAGTCTGAACAGACAAACGAAAAATAATCTAAAAAGTATTGACTGAAACCTGTCTTGTTATAAATTTGCATATGATTTTAACTGAATAAATAAAGTTGCCTTTTAAATGCACAAATTCAAGACACGAACTTCTTTCATCGGCTCCCGATGAAAATTGCATTTTAAATAAATTAGATTAAACTGAATTGTTTATTTGTAAAGTCGATCTAATTGAATTTAAAAAGAAAACAAAAACAAACTTAATATCAACGATGTACTTCGTCAGCCATTGAAAAAGGATTTTTCTATAAAAAAATGTTCTTTTACAACAAAAAAAATTATCGCTGGATGCTATTTAAAATGTACCTACTATTATTACTATAAACAATTGAATAAAAGCAATTTTGTAATGTTCTCTATAGATTTGTTTTGGAATTTAGAACAGTGGTACTACAATTTATTAAAATATAGTTGGTGACTCTGACCCAGTGGCCCACTCAGAAAAAAAAATCGGTAGGAGGTTTCAACTTTTTTTGTAATTAATATAATTTTCATTTTTTTACCTATCATAATTGTTTAGTTAGTAAACTTTTTTAAACTTTTAATACCGTTATTTCTTAGGCGGCTATTACACTATCAAATAAATATGTCAAAAATCTTTGACAAAGATTTGATCATATTTCTTTGATAAAATATGATATTTGGTTCTATTACACTACATAAAATATTTGATAATATTATCTAGGGATATTTTCTTCTTTTTTGGTACCTTTTGAATATCAGTGCGTGGATGTTCGTCAATTGACGCGATCGAGGTTTGAATTTACAACCGTGTATTGTGGTTTTTATGATCAATAAGAAGATTATCATATAATACTGGATTTTGTTGATATTCATATATTAATAATTATATAACTGTAACTGTCAGTGATAAGTTGGTAGTCGCCATTTTGTTTTTGACGTCAAAAAACTTTGATCAAATATAAGAGACTGTCATTAACTATGATCATAGAAATATTATGAAGGAAAATATTATAAAAGTTGACATATTACACTGTCATATTTCTTTGATCAAAGACATTTTATCATATTTCTTTGATAGTGTAATAGCCGCCTTACTGTTAAGAAATGGAGTGTCATATAAATTAGATACCTACTCAATTTCAAAGTGCTTGCAAGCTTGCAAATTTTAGTAATTTATTTATAGTTATAATGTATTTGGTCAAATATTTCTTTTTTTCTATTTCTTAAAAAAAAATTCTCACGAGATTAAATTTATTTTGATTTTTTTTAGTCTCGGTCATGTTAGCGAGACGAGACCGAGACGAGATGGCTTCATTTTTCACGATACTTCAGTTTTAAAAAGCAGATTGAAAACTGCAAAAATCTAAAAAAAAATTTCATATAGGTATCTATATATTATAAAACTAAACATTGTTAATAATTGAACATGAATATGGTATATAGACACAGCAAACCTATAGGCGTGTCAAATATGGTTACATTACGCCACATGGTCTGGTTGGTGTGTATTGAATCAAGAATAAAGGTGACACAAAATAATATAATACAAATTATATAATAATGCCCATTCAAGTAATTCTATTACAGCCAACAAAAGTGCTGCCCTCTTTTATTAGAAAAATGTGATCAGATGTGCTACACTGTAAATATCACAGGGATGTTAAATGTTATAGAAAATAATATATTATGTTAATTTTGGGAAAAAATAAAAAAATCAGTTTTATATTCGCAGTTTAATAACATAAATAATCTTATACAGAAATGAAGATGGAATACACATACATAAATTATCTGTTTTTCAATTTTTGCTTCTTCGCAATATCGAAGATATGAGAAGTTTTGTGATTGTTTTAGAATGAGACAAAAAAATTGTTCTCCGATTTCAAAATTTTAAATTGATCTTTCCGTTTCAGGTTAAGACAAACGCTTTTCGTTCCATGTCTGTCTGTCTGTCCGTCCGTGTGTCTATCCCCTGAATCCTTGTCACACGCATAACTCATGAACCACTGAACCGATATTGATGAAAATTAGTGAATTTAGCATGAGGAAGAACTGTGCATTTACTTGGCAGATGTTTCTTCAAGCCAATGAAAACTTGATGAAAATTAAATAATCACAAAAATAATTTTAATATTCTCAGTTTTATAATATTACGAGCCCTGATTGAAACATTATTAATGTGGAAATAGTTGATAATCTAACTTCAGAGGAAATTACTGGATGTTCTAGATTCTAGATTATTATAGGTTATACTATACCTATATATATATGTATAGTTACACACTTTTTATATATGTTATAATAATAATGTCGAACATATTCTATGCGTAGTTTATTATAGGTATAGTTACTACACTATACCAGACTATACCTCCTTTGAAGTTAGGCTTGAAAGTACTACCTTATAACTTATATGTAGTAAGCACTCTCTTATATGAATCGATAATAATTTGAAAAGTATAATAAATAATCGCAATTTAAAAAAAATATAGCATCCCTAGTATGACGTCTGAAAATATTTCTTTGACATATTTATTATATAAATACATTTGTAACATTACACCTAGTGTTGTAGTTTCACACAGGATTGTGAGGACGGGTCTCACCGCAGCTTGGCCATCATTGTCATAAGATCTCAGATAATGATCCTGTTTTCAAAATCCAACAAGAACTTTTCAATGGAAACAGACAAACGTTGATATGTTGATAATAAATAATTTAAAATGAACATGTATTATAGCTTGCACCACCTTTTCATGCACACTTTTGTAATGATTGAAAAACTGATTTTAAGAGTAGATATGCGATATATATTAAATATGTAAGGATAAATAGAAAATAATAAATAAATAAGTACAATTTGAAATAATGATAACAACACGGAGAAATTTTATTGGAAAAATTACCGTAAAGTGAAATATTAACTGAAGGGCAACTTAACAACAAAAGTATCAGAGTTTTGTTTCCAAAAACATAAACAAATCAGTTGTTTTTGAAAATAAAAATAAAATTTCCATAAGACCGTCAAAATAAAACTATAGTTATTTTATTTTCATAGATTCAGATAGATCATTGAATTTGTATTTTTTATCTAATCAATTTTCGAGATACAAAATTTAGCATATGTCCATCCTCAGGATGCAAGATATCTCTCTCCCAAACATCAAGATCGGCTTAGACATGAAAAGGTATAACAAACAGATTTTTGCATTTTATAATATTGGTGAAATTAATGCATCTAATTTATAAATAAAATGGATATGTTAACTTGAAAATGATATCAAACTTATTCAGTTTGAGTTTCGATTAGGCATTTCCACTAAATGAAAACACAAACAAAACAGTTTTCAAAAAGTTGTTAATTTTACTTATTATTTATATAATTTATATAAATTATTTTTATTGCGAGTAGATTTATTTGGTTTAATATTTATTTTAAAGTATTAAAAATGTAAAAAAAGTTCTATACAATTTTCTAAAATGTAAGTAAGGACAATTTTTTATATTGCAATACTAAATTTTAAAACTGGCACTTTCGTAAAATCAGAAGTCTTATTTTTTTACAATTTCAGATAATTGATTTTTGTCCCCGACGAAACGAGACTTTTAGTCTCGATCTGTAAGCATTTAAACCGTTCTTGTTTTGTAAATATATATTTACAAAATCTCTATTTAGTCTTTTATGAAACCCCTATAAATTAAATAAGCAAATAAAATAAGTAACTTCCAGTTTTTGCGTTTCTTCCACGTTGTATTTATAAAAATACATATTTAATAATAATTCTATTATTTTTTAATATCTACAGAAATAAATGTCAAAATACCTATGTATGAATTTATAAATAGAAGTCTTGAGGCTTCTGCGGTGATATTGATATGGATCAAATGGATCCAATTTATAAATAGTTTATTAAGAATCGTGAAATATGTTAAAAAGATAATTTTATATATAAGTAGGTTTAATTAATTTTATAATATTTGTACCTGGTCCTGGTATACCATGTATATAAGGTACAAATCTATTATACTACGTAAATGAGTGAAATATATTATACAGCATGGTACAAATAAGATATAATGAGTAAAAATAAAATACGTATAAGTAAAGAAAATACAAAAGATTAAACAAAAACAAAAACGATGAGTAAATAATTATATCAGGATTTTGCAAAAAACGTCAAGTAGACTCTGGAAACAAAGCAAAAAAGGCAAACAAAGATCGCGGTGGCATGGCTGTCTATGATCCGTGAAGAATCACATCAAAACAATTTAATAACACGTCTCGGACGAGAGCTGGACGCCACCAGCGGGACAAATTGGACATAAGCGGGGCTAATCAGGGTTCAGTGAGTGACCCCCATCTCTATTGACGTACAGTCTTGTTGAAACACGCTCAGGTGCGTATACTGGATTTTTGATCATGTACATTTGAACTTTTTAAAGTTCTGTGCTCATCTACAATTGTTACAGTATAATTCGTATTTTGTGAACAAATATGTTTCGGTGTTATGTTAAAATAATTTAGTAATATATTGCTATTTAATTGATATTTATAGAAAATTGATGTTAAAATGTTAATTTTTGTAAAAATAAATAAATATTTAAAACGCTTATAAGTTTCAACTCATTGCAAGTACACCTATAGCTCTCTGAACTATTTTTATAGAGAACAAAATTTCCTATACAAAATTATTCATTTAACTTATTTTTAAAGAAACAATAGTTTAGCCGTGAAAGCCTTTTAGACGTAAAATTAAACAAATAAATCATTTTGAATGTCTTTAACTTTTGATACGTTGAATTTAGAGACATGAATTTGTAGACACTTTTATAGAGAATTTTATCTTCTACAAAATGATGTCCTTAAAAAAATGTCATCTTAAAATTGAACGATTCGGTTTTATTTTAGGTAACGAGAGCAAATTTTCATTTTTTTGACACAAAATGTATTATTAGATAATGCCTGCATTACAATATAATAAATACTTTGCTAATAAAGACAAAAAACTTAGGTCATTTAATAATGATAAAAATATTATAATTTATTAACTATTATTCAGATGCCACTAATTTCTTATTTTGGTGAATGAGAATTTGATGTCTAAGTACTTTTCAGAAAATAAAATTTATTTTTATTAACTTTCTCTACTTGTTTATCAAAACATCGATTTTCTTGACTTATATACTTATACGTTTGGTATCTAAAAAAATCAAAAAATCTATCCAATTTGTTAACTCGTTTGTTCTCGATTTCTGAACTTTGACATCTTGGGGGTTTTTAAATGAAAAAGGGAAAAATAACACATCAAAAACAGATTTTTAATTATTAAATGACAACCCTGCTTAAACTTTATATAATTATCCTGAAAGCATCAATTTTGTGTGTTTTATTTATCCAAAAAAACACAACAAAACAATCGCCAGTCGCGCTCCTGGTTTGAGCAGAGACAACAACAACCTGGCTAAGAAGTTTGGTGAAGATATTTACAAGACACACATATATACACACATACACACAGACACAGTGACGGTTTCATTAGAGATGATGACTCGGCATTCGCGCCGGGACCATTATCGTCTATTAGCTCGCAACACAAACACACACATCCAGTGGATGGATCCTTTTGTGGTGGCTTAATTTGATCTAGGAGTCAGCGACAATGATTGTTATTGTATATACAGTTATCAAAGCCAACTTGGATAAATGAAATATGTCGTCCCATGACATACAGCTCGTGACGGTTTTAATTTAAACGGATATGTGTGGCAGTAGTTCTTAAAGATTTGGTTGGTAAAGTACAACAAGAATGTTTTTAAGGCTTTACACGAAAAGAGACAAGTTTAGGCGTAGGTGAGTTTCGTCTCGTGTTGGATTTAGGTAGAATTGAGTATCGTCTCGGACTTTACAACCGACAGTCTTGTCTCTTGAAAATTTAAACGGTCTCTATAGACTGACAGTGAGACCAAGAATTAATTCTATGTTTTTACTTTCTTATACCCATGTATGGTGTATATATGAAATATACATACAGTATAAGTCATTTTTTTTTCGAAATCCAGATTTTGATGGAATTATCCATTTTGACCTTCCCTGAATCCATTCTGACTATTTTCGACATGATGTATGTGTGTCTGTTTATCTGTCTGTCTCTCGATCTATCTGTAAGCGCTGTAACTCAAATACCACAAATCGTAGAAGGGTGAAATTATATATTTAAGATTAACTTTTTGTCTGGGAAGAAAACCTCCTATTTTTTAAACGATCTTTCAACCGGATACGGACGTTTACTGACATCGATTTTTTAATTGCTTTAAAACGCAGTGCGAATTATAGAAAAAAATGGTCAAGTTAAAAATTGTAGGTTATATTATTATCTAACAAAATTTTTGAAGAAAATTTGTTTATTATAATTCAAATGGTTTATAACAGTGAAGAAATCTAAAATTTATAGCCAATTCATTTTATTCTATTATTAATTAGTTTGTCAGAAATATGTTTTAATAAAATAATAATCACGTAGTAAAGTCCCATGGTTCTTATGGCAGATAAATTCATAAAAAAACTGAATTTTATACATTCAAAAAATATTATTATAGTTTATAACATATGGTTAATATTGATAGTCATCAACGAACCTAGATTCATGTTGAATTACTAATTATTGAAAATCAGTTAAACTCGAGACTCTTGATATGGTCTCGTCGCAACCTCATTTCCTATAATCAATACTTTTGCCGTTCAGAAGTCAAAGCAGTTAATTGTATCTGTCGATTTTCATATTAATGATACACCAAAGTATAGGTACCTACTATACCTACCTAACTCTTTTCAGAAAACAAAACAATATTGAAAAACAATAGGTTCTTAATTTTTCGACTACTTGTTTTTATAATTAATTTTTCACTTCTGGTTATTATTATACGGTTTATTTATTTATTAATATATTGTTTAATTAAATTTAAAAAGTTTCTCATTTTTTTCTGCATGAATCGAAATTAGCAAAATATGAATTTGCCTTCATTACTGAAATCTTCAAAATGGATTCGATTGGAAAATCGAATACTTATTCCTTTTTAGTCCATCAAGATGATAAATTTTTAAATTATATGTTGACAATTGATAAATGCTTGCCTGAAAATATTTTACAGAGGAGCAAAAAAATAAAATTGTGTATTGATACACAGGTAAAACCTTGCCTTGGGTGAAGAAATCCTTGTTTTATATAATTATATAACGAAAACAATATTTTCTTATAAGAAATGTACTCTTAATCCAACTATATCGATCATATTATTATTGTTATTGATTTAGAGTAGCGTATATCTATATTTCTTATATTAAGAAAATATTGTTTTGTTTATATATAAAACAAGGATTTCTTGACCCAAGTCATCGTTTCTATCACTGTATTTGAACGAAAGATCAGTATGGCGTCAGCGACGATGAGATTTTTCCTCCCATAAGATATCAATATTGATAAAATATCAGCAAAAATAAAAAATTTTAACGGGCATTGTTGAAATTTTTGTTTATAATGAGAGGAAAATTAATGAATTATTTCATCGTGTGGAGATCGATTTACCTTTTAGCTATAACTCGACAATAAACTATATTCAGTTGCAATCGATTGTTTTATATATTATAAAATGAAAAATATTCAACAAAAATGATGAAGGTACTTAATTCATATATTTCTATAGGACAATTTTTTTATTAGTTCATATAATTACTAATAACTCGCTTCAATAAAAAAAACTGTTTTCTTCATTTAAATAGTTGAGAACCTCTGATACGTATTTTGTGTTTCACTATTGTCTAGTTTTAAATGATTGTTGACACATACGCTTTTATCTATTTGAATTAAATTAAATGTCATTTAATTTTTGTTCTGTTGTTCGGACTATTTGTACACATTTGAATTTGTTTTGACGGACTGAATAAAGAAGTAATCTCTGGAACGAAGTTTTTAAGATATGTTATATAGATTATTACATTATTTGTTTAATTTTAAATTATTATATAGGTACGTTTTTATAGTCTTCTTTAGTCAATAACATGACATTTTTGTAATGTTATTATTTATTATTAGAATCTAGTTTGTAGAGGGGTAGACAACTTAGAAACCTCAAATAATTATTATCAATAAATTATTATTTGAACTTTACCAAATATCATAAATCGATTGATATAGGTATCATCTTGTTTAATTAATGAAAATTCATCCATAAACTAAGTTTTGAATAAATATAGTTTATTGTTATATAGATAATAATTAATACCATACTAATCTTTACACTATTACATACAGGTTTTATATCATTTTATTAAAAGGAAGAGAAATAACATTGTTTAAAAACTGAACGATGGCGATATTAGAAAATGTAAATTTTGTTAAACGCATTATTTTTAATAATCACTGGTTAAATATAAGTATACAGTCAGTGCCGGATTAAGTCAAATGTTATAAAGAGACCATTGGCAGTGGTGTCGCTAGGGGGGGGGGGGAGGGTGACTCAGGGCGGAAATCGATAGTGTGTCACCCCCTGTGAATTTTTTACGACAGAAAAAATCAGTGGGCTCTATTTTTTTTAAAATAAATTGTACGGTTATCACTTTGTATATACTTGACAATAACCGAAAAAGAAGTCAATTAATTCAATTTATAAAACATTTTACCCCTTGGAAGCTTTAAATAACCAAAAAAGAGGTAAATAGGCTTTATTTTATTAACAAATAAGACGGGGCTTTAAAAATCAATTTTTCGATTAAATCAAATCGAGATTGGAAACCCTAAAATAAAATATAATTTCTGTTGATTTGGGCACCCCATATCAATCATTAAACGGTAGATGGTATACCCAATAAGAGATATTTTTCCAAAAATCCGCGGGGCCCCCAGAGACGCGGGGCCCGTAGCATTTGCTACTCCTGCTACGTGGTTAATCCGGCACTGTATACAGTCACATAAACTAAAAATATACACCTTAACCACAATAAAACAATGTCACTCGACACGTGTTTCGACTTCACGAGAAGTTCATTAGTCTAAAACTGTTAGGCTCCTGATGAGGACTTCTGGTGTATATTTTTAGTTAAAGTGACTAAGAAATCACAGTTTCTCCGTAATATGTATACAGTGATTATTATTATCTAATTTTGACAATATAGTCAAAATAAATTATTACGTTTCAAACTACATAAATACTTATTTCAAACTTTAAAATAGTTTAGATTATACGACAGAGAAAAAAGGTATTAATTTGCTGATATCATAATAAATTACGTCGATTTCTAACATATAAAAAAAGTAAACTGCAAACGTAATAAAAATACAAGCATAAATATAAAATACAATGCAAATATATACGTTTTATCATCATTATTTTAAATCGGATTACAGTGTAGCATTCATCTCAATTTGTTATTCATAGAGCATACACACAATTACTCGATGACATAAAGATAATGATAACTTTCCGATGGCGGCCATTATTCCCCCCACTTTATTTCAACACGATCTGTCAATCAATTACGTAACCCTCGTCTCTATTCCCCTAGGGAGGCCTGTAGGCGGCCCTTCCCTAACAAAGGCTCCAAGGGTGTGGTTTTGTTGTGGAGGGGATAGACACGTGCACGCCCATCAATAACTAGTTTGGGATTGTGACGAGAGGTGGCTGTAGTAGTACTGTTATAAGGGATGTTGACTTTTAAGTGGTGAGATTCGTAACTCTTATTATAAATTAGAATTATTAATAATTTGGAGGTAGAAATGTCGTATGCGGTTTATAGGAAATTGAATATCTTTGTTATCTAAAACTACCCATAACTCACCTCAGTAGAATATTGTCAGAATATAATATATGTAGACCACATACGACAAGAATACATATAATAAGTATGCAGACAGAAATTGATAATAAGTGGAATTTTGAAAGGATAATCTGTAAAGAGCAAACTTGGGAACAATAGACAGCAAAAACAATATGTTGTTTTTTGTGGCGTGTTACAGTAGTTACATAATATGAACTTTCACCCGAGGTGGTGGAGGGGGGGGGGGGGTCGAAGAGACTGCAAGATATGATATAAGGATGTATTGCCACATTCTAATTGATTTTGATAATATAATTTAGATCTTATTGAAACAACCCCCAAATGTGCAATGAGTGATGAGAATTTTTTTTTCGAATGTCAACTGTTTACAGTTATAAATATTAACATAGGTACCTAATATAAAAAGTAAAATAAAATAATAAAACTAATTATGTAATTCCAACAAAAATAAAATAAAATGAATTTTTATATCGAAAATTAAGCTATGTAAAGAAAAACTTTTTAGACGAAAGTTACCCAGTTTAGAAGGAGCAATATCATAATTTTAATTTTGAGTTTTGGAAAAATAAGAAACTTTTGTTCTTTTTAACCATGCACGGCGATTATAAAAAAAATAGTCAATTTATTAGTTTCAGTTTAATTTTCACAATAAAAGTTCATAACGTTTTATTTTGAAAATCGATATATTGATTAAAACAAGAGCAATATTCTTATTTTTGATTTTCTTCTTTATTACTTAGATATAATTTTAAATTATAGGTATCTACCAGGGACTTGAACCGGAATTTATTTATGGTTCAGGTTCGATTCGGGTTTAAATATAAATTTTTGTTTGGGTTCAAGTTTGAATTCAGCATGATGCAAACTTTTTAGGTTAAAAACCGTTATTTTTCAGGATTCAGGTTCGGATTCGGGTTCAAGTTTGTAATTGAAAGAAAATTATTTTGTTCAAAAAAAAAAATAATTAACAAATAAAACATTTGATGAAAAAAATTATTTTTTTCAAGCAATATTTTAAAGACTAAAAAGTAAAAGAGCAAAAAAATTGCCACGGTGCGCCTAAAGAAGTATAACTTCAAAAATATGTAAATTTTAGTATATACTTGTTATGTCACATCAAACCATAAAATTCAAACAGATTTCCAATTATAGTATATTTTATAATCTCTTTTAAAAATCATTGGAGAAAGATATTAAAATATTAATAATAATTTATTGAACCTTTTAAAAATATATGGTTATCCATAAAAAGGTTCTCATTCACGTTTAGGTTCGTTGACATTGAAAAATAACAGTTCGATTCGGGTTCAGGTTAATGAAAAATACGGTTTTTTTGGGTTCCGAATCAGGTTCAGGTTCAGGTCCCTTGTATATACTATAAGAGATATGTATAGTCAATGGCGTAGTAGTGTAGTAGTGTTCTTAAAAAAACGTATGTTTTGAGAAAACATCAGTTCAAAATACCTTCAGAAAATGTAACTTATATGTATTTATCCCCCCCCCCGAAAATTTTTCTTACTACGGCACTGGGTGTAGTGTAGGTAGTAACTGTATATTGTTTATTTGTAAGTATTTTGTTATTTTCTATTTTCTATTTCTTGTAATTCACAGTTAGATGTATTATTATGTATATGCTATATATGTATGTATTGTATATAAGTATTAAGTTACCACGTGTGTACCTACAGATAAAGTGTGTGTAAATGTGGGCTGACATACAGACGAGGGGGCGGGCGTCTTTCAAATCAAATCTCACCTTTTCCATGTTCACTCATCACATATTTCCCAGGAGACGAGTAAGACGCATGCCGTCATTGTTTTGTTCAAAGATATACATTCAATATTTACAGGGCAGTAATTGTTTTATTTGTTTGACTTTTCATACAATAAGAATATTTATATACTGTTATTTAATAGTTTTATTGGTTTTTTAAAACAGATTATTGATATGAGAAAATATCAACTGTCAATTTTCTTGATACTGCATATGCTCTAATTCAATTATTATACCTATATAATAGTCAAAACTATTTAGGGTGATAGGTTTTTAAACAGTGAAAGTCCCATCAAAATCGGTTCGTACAAAATAGACATACTTAGTCTACAATAATGTCGACATTATATACATATACGAGCCCCTAGGAAAATTAGGCCCGGGCCCTATTAAAGTTTTATATGTATTATAAATATTTAAAGCAGTTGCCTATAGTAAAAACAGCCCTGCATTTATAACTACACAAAATCAATGCCTGTGCATATCTGAAGTTATCCACAGGCCGTCCACAGCCAGAATTGATCCCTAGTAGAGTTGGTATACAGATTTGTATTCGCGAGAATCAAGTAAGCTGCGAGACATCAAAGTGAACACTGCCAGATACGGCTATCGGACGAACGATGGCAGCACTAGCGACTTCGCGTGAAAATACATTTTCCTTTGAAGAGTGACGTTACCCTATAAAATATCATTGGGAAAGGAATAAATGAGGCTCAGATATTTTGAGTGGAATTTAATATGCAATTTTGATGCAATATGTTATAAGGGTTATTCTATAACTCGTGATAAATCAAATCTTTTTTTACACTCGCCTGAATTGAGTATTTTCGCTCTAGAGCAGTGGTTCTGAAACTTTGTATACTCGCGAATCTCTGCATTATGAGATAAAAGCTTAGACAAGAAAAGATTAAGGACAAATAACACATTACGTAGTGCTGTTACCATATCGCTCCAAGAGTCATTGGCGTACCATTCAGATTTTAAAATAAATATCAATTGTTTTGAATTATAAAATTAATATATAATAATATAAATTAATTAATAATAAATATTTTATATTGTCTTTATAAGTATTTCAGTGATAATTGATTAACAGAGAAACATCTATTTGGAACTATCATCTCTCATACATACCAAATCAATTGGGATAATATGTATTGAAATGACTATAGTGACATTTAAGAAAAATGATAAAAGTAATACATAGATGCATGTTATATTAATTATATTATTAAAGCTATTCGTAATATTAAAAAAAAATTGTAGAAAATTTTAATAAGCCACTGTATGATATTTTTATCTGAAAGTAAACAAAATTATATTATATATTATATATTCAATAAAAAAGTACAGGGTAGATATAGAAGAAAATAAAAATCAATGTCCCTTTAAAAATATTTTATTTTAAATGAAAATGAAAAAAGTGATCAAATATTTCTGTACGATTATATATAAATTATAAATTTTATTATAACTATCTGATTTATTCCAGATATGAAGAAAAAAGTAAATGTAAGCTTTCAATTTACAGAATCATCGTCAGGCTATTAGGAAGAATAAAATTTGAGACAAATTTAAGTTTTTATTATTTATTATATTAAACATCACTACTATTACATTATAAATACAAATAAATATATATATATATTTTCTAATTATCAAGTTTAAACAAATAAACGAACATTTACTCCAATTAGCACACTCATCGTATATGTACATTAGGTGCCTACATAAAAATACAAAACGGTTCCCTAAATATTTAACATAGCGATTAAACCAAATCAGATCAGCTAACTAGGAGGGTGGCATCATCCCCTATACACTCTCACCCCATTGGGAACACACATACTCACACACACTCACCGGCTAAAACATCCATTCTGTTTACAATAACAGTAAAGCTGATGCAATGAACTAACAAAGTTTTAATCATGTAACAAAAAACGTTTTACATGGATAAGTAATGTAAATAATTGTACAAATACACACTGTATGTACCAGTGGTGTTGTATGTGTGGATGTGTAAAGGGGGGTTATAATTATTGATTTAAATTTTTTCAAATAATGTATGTAAGTAGGTACCTCAAACAAAAACAGAAAACTCACAAAAAGCACAATTACAAGATATTTGTCTTAATAAACGATTTGTTTTTTGTGGAACAAACATGAACAGTTGATCAAGAAAAATATTTAAAGAAAAAAAATTCATAGCTACAGACCCCCAAAAGATCCCTAAAATTACTTTTTAAGTACCTATTTAATATTTTGAGAACCAATTGTAATACAGTTATGAAATTTTATAATTGGTTTAGTAATAAACACGTATTAATACTTTTGTCATGAAACGGAAAGATTTGAAATCGGAGAACATTTTTTTTCTCTTTAAAAATTTGATCGAAAAGCTTCTCGTATCTTCGAAAATAAAACAACTCATAACAAAGATACAACCCATTTTATTCATTTTTGAATAAAAATCACAATTGCCATGCATGAAAAACTAAAATATGTTTGTCAACCAAAACGACAACAATCACTCGAGTGCAATATTAAATTAAAGTCAAGTAAGCTTTGGAAAAAAGAATGGTTGATGTTTGAAATTTTTATATTTATTAAAATTCATTGCTTATTTTGTTAATGTATAACAGCAATGTCGGCTTTAGATAGCGAGGCTGGGCGACCGCTCGGGGTGCCAGTTCAGAAGGGGCGGCGGACGACCACATGGAGAAAAATTTAGGTTAAATTCTAGTAATTTTTTTTCTCTTTGAACAATGTTTCTCGTATCTTCGATATGACGAGGAAGCAAAATTAATAATTACTAATAAGTAAGTGGAGAATACACATATATCGAAGCAATTTGGGAGCAATAAATATCGAAGATATGAGAAGCTTTATGCGATTATTTAAAAAAAGTTGTTTTCTGATTTTAAAATTTTTACTTGATATTTCCGTCTTAGACCATCTTAAATTTTTATTTCAGTTCTTCAGAACTATCATTGTGATATAGTTTTTTTCATTCTTAAATTTTTTCCTATATTTGGAACTTTTATAAGGTCATATGCCACAAAATACACAGAAATATACTTTGTAATGATAGTAAAGATAGTATTGCCATATTATAGACTTAATACGGATGCTTCAAATTACACAAAATAAATTTATATTCTCGTTCTAACAAGATAAAAAATGAAAATAAAAGTAAATATAAATATTCCTCTTAATAGAAATCTTAGATATTAAAGGAATTGGTATTCAAAGACGAAGAACGATTAAAATAATTTGATATTTAAGTGATACACTAAAATCAACGCCACTATCAACCTACAGTTCAATTACAATATTAAATTCACGTTTTAAAGATATTTAAAAACATGCCTGTGTTATCTGTATTAAATTAATCTTAATTTTTTCTCTACAATAATTAAAATCGTTCAAAATTCAAAATATATGAGATTTAGAAACCTAGATAAACATAATTCAATAAAATAACATATAACTAGAAATTAAGTGCAAAATATGAAAATTAAGAAACCTAACACATATTTACAAATATTCTCAAAAATTCAAGAAATAATATATATTTATAATTATAATAATTATTATTTACTTTTTATAATAAAAAGTACCCCTTTTTGTTAGCATATAAACAGCCACTGCTCTACATGTAAGGACATATGTGTGTTTGTGTAATGTTACTGCGTATACACATAAAACTTTTGTGTGATGGTGTAACCAGCCGAATTTAATAAGATTATAATATTTCAAACACGAGATGTATAATGCGAATTCTGACATTTTATAATAGTGCACTTTTATAAATGATATATAATATAAAACGTATTAGGAGTTTGTATAATACCTATAAGGGATTGAATATAAAATACACATAAGACTGGATAATGTAATATATTTTTAGTTTATTTAGTACCTATTCCTAATATCTATATCTATATATATACATTTAACTGTCTTACCCTGGGTTGCATAAAGCAAAATTAACAACGATTAGTTAATCAGTTGTTTCCAAACCATGATTAATGTTAATAAATAATTCTAAACTTATTTACGGTTTGTAAATGAACAATTCACTAAATATGATCATTTTTTATCTTATAAAATTTATCATAACTGCAGTTATCACATGTGATTGTTTTTTTGAATTAACGTAATAATGGTTTTAAAACAACTGATTAACTAATCGTGATTAATTTTGCTTCATGCAACCCGAGGTTACAGCGTGATTTGATGATAATCGGCCAATAAGTGTCAAAGTGGTTGACATTTAAACTAATTATAGTATAATTTATTATTTTATCATAGCAACTGCTTTAAATTGTTTCAAATTTGACTATTCTTTCTTTTATATATTTTGTGTCGTAGCACTTATCATTTTGTAATCATTAGCAAGTGTCCATTACTGGGTGCCCATTACTTGTATTACTTTATCCATTACTGGAGAAAAAAACATAAACAAAATAAAAGGCTATAATTTAAAAAAAAACAAGCTATATTTGCGAACTTTGGTAATTAAATTGATTAAATAAAGAGTTACTTGTTTTATTAATAACATGAGTTCATGAGAATTACAAAAAAGAAGCCCGTCAATCGCAAAAACAGTAAACCTTGCTCTTATAGCGGCCATAATTGGTGCCAGTACCTTACCTATAAATAATAAATACCTATATATAAAATACCTAAAGAAAGAATACGTTGAAGTTATTGATTAAGATGAATTTACAAATACTTTATAACCTGGGTTGGATACAGAGACTTTACTCCGGAGGGGAGGATTTCAGCTGAAAAAATGAACAACCCTCTCCCCCGGCAGCACATTTGCGTTGAATACTATGTTTTAAATTTTTTTTTTTTTGTATCACAACTTATAAAAATATATAGGTTTTATTTTATTAATACAAAATTCTTAGTAAGTTAAAGTTATTTGTCACTGTTATTTTCTACTTGAGTGCTTATTATAATATTTTATGAGATATGTGTAGTAGAGGTAGGAATAATGAGTCTTTTATTGACTCGAATAACTAGTGGCAATTCAGTTAAAAGATTCGTGCATAGTGAAAAAAATTAAAATTGGAAATTAAAAACGTTTTGATTATTTAAAACTCTTTCGTGACTTTTGCGCCATCATATACCTTTTCATACTCTCACGTGGCTTGCTAAAAATTTAAAAAACAAAATGCCTCGAAAGCACTGCTCTTCTGATATATTTGATAAAATAGTTGATAAAAACCGAATGTTTTTAATTTTAATTGAAAGATGATTATATTTGTATTTAAAAAATCCCGATACATTTGTACAATTTATACTACAATCAAAATACAACTTCTTACATTGATGGCTGTTGTATTACCTCACGTGCAAGAGAATTCTACTTACGATACTCACCCCCGACGTGCGCCCCTATTTCGCGGGGAGGTAGACAGCAGTGAAAGATGTTATTTAATAAAGACATTCGAGCTCTCTCTTCGCGGCATTAATATTGTTATCACGTCGCCCGGGATTGATTTATAAAGAATACGCTGAATACGTAACTTCTGCATCATGTAGCTGCTTCCTCTTTCAATAGTTCTTAGCGGAGATTTTCTTCACCTCTGTTTGTGTTTTGTGGCTCGGCTAGAATCGCTAAATGTTAATATTAATTTGCATCCATTATGTTTTTAGATTTTCTATTTGATTTGGTGTATAGGTATGTAGTGGCACGTTCTGAAAATTGGGAGCTAAATATTCGGATCCCCCATTTAAAAAAAATATTATGGAATAAGAAAAATACAAAAAGTTATAAACAAAACTGAAATTGCCTGAAGACATTTTTTTTGTTCTTAAGCATTGTATAATTGGATTCAGAGCAAAAATATTCACACAAACTTCCCCCCCCCCCCCCTCATTTACCCTTGGCCCTAGGTCTATGTACTGTGAGTTTCAGAAGTCGTCTGCCACCGTAAAGGTAAGAATCACTTATAACAGATTCGACAATATTAAGACAAATATCATTGGTTATCTTTTTCTAGGGTGGAGCATTTATAATTACATCATTTTAAATAAAAATACAAATATACGTCCATTCCATTAATTAATTTTATATCAAGTTTAACATATTGAAATATTAAAATTCGGAATATCAAATATTTATTGCTATAAAATTTTCTTATACAATTTTTAATAGATTACATAATAATTTAATCGCACGAATAAGTACTATAAACGAAGAGTACTTCTTCATCTAGCAAATGAGTTTCAAAATTTTTGTCTTTATATGGTACATGGAGAAATGATTTAAATATTATAATATTCAAATGGGAGGAGCTTACTATGTTTGTGATAAGCGAATTTGAATGAAAACTGGACGACCACTTCTGCATTTCACTGTATTTTTAATGTTATTATTTATATATATTATTAACTGTATCCTCCAAAGACAATCAGAGTTTTTTAATAGTATTAGATTAATTAGATAGTAATTTTTAAAGTATTTATAAAAATAAATGGTAGCGCCACCTATTAAAAAAATATAAAATTTATTTATTTCTTTTTATTACTTGCTACGAATAAAACTTGTTGGTTTTAGTGCAATAGTTTAAATTAATTCAGTCAGTATTGAAGAGTGTTTACTAACGTTTGTACTTATGTAATATAGCTATCCTTACAGTTATGCAACCGCTGTGCATTTAATAGAATAAATATTATTTATTTAGTTATATCACACCGCTGTGATATATATCTTATGTTAATATTAAAGTTTATAGTGAATTAAATTTAAATTATCTTTTTTTGTACTTTATTTATATGTGTGTTGTGAAAACGATAAACTACAGTCCCATGTTCCTTACGTCTTTTCCTATTAACCTAAAGTGCAATTTACCGGATGAAGCCGATAATGCAGAATCACCAAAACTGTAAGTACAATTTAAATAATTATAAATTTAATGTGCTCAAAACAGTCCACGCTCGCTGTACAGGTTGAAAGATTATATTAATTACTCCACCTATACTCATCAATAAATAAAAGTTTTTTTAGATTTCTAATTTGCATTGTTAATCAATTATTTAGTTTAATTATGTATTTATATAAACCGTAGATGAAACATCGACATTAAAAGGGCTTTTATCTGTAACAGTTTTTACTAATATATACGTAACACTAACATTACATTTAGTCTGTCCAAACCTACATATTATATTTAACAGAGGTAATTGTGAATTACGTTTTGACGCAGTGCTTTATTTTTGTTCCACGGCTTAAGGAATCTCATTTTACTTATAAATGTAGGTATATATACATACCTATACGTATAGATTTACTTTTGTATTTGTTTAACATAGGTACTTTTCCATACTAAAAATATGTACAACTTCTTTTAGATATATTGAGTTATATGGGTGCTATAGATAAAATAAAATAGATAGTTTATATTTTTATTATGACATGTATTACTAATATAAGCACTTTAAATAGTTGTTAGTATGGTAGAGTTGTAATTATATCGAATAACTACTGTCGCAAAACTAAAAACCTGTTTTACTGATTATATATAACCTAACCTAACTTCATGGTATTGTTGTGTGCGCGCTTCGTTGCATGCAACGCGAATTTCGTTACTAAAATTTCACCCTGTATGCGCTGAAAGAAGTATAACTTCAAAAATATAAAAATTCTATAAAATTAAATCTCCTCAAAAATTTTAACACGATACGACATAGGTTATATACTTGTACGATGTATGTATATAGGTACACATGTTTTATGTAAGCACCCATACTAACGTTTATACAAAAGGCCGCTTGTTTTGTAATAAATAACACGGATATGATTATTTATTACAATTAACGTTTAATTAGCGTGCCATTTAAGCCGGTTATTTTCTGGCTCAGTTTCACAGGTAGCTGATGTGTGTGTAATAAATGTTTTAAAACACTGGCTACAACGCGCAAGTATTAATTATCATAGATATATTACATTTTTTACGTCGATTGTGTAGATTGGTATGAGTTACTGCCACTTACATGCTAGTGGTAATTCATGGGGTTATGGAATTTTTTTACTTTGATCTCATGAAGGTTAATTGTTCAGATCATTTGGTTTTATTACATGCGTGATCCATGCGAACAGTGAACTTTTGTTTAATATATAGGTACATATATATAGAAACAATAGAAAAGAATCTTTAAGGATAGCATTTAAGTTCCATACCTACATATTAAAGTCACGGTCGAATTGAACTATATACTTTCATTTAAGAATGCAGTAGTTGCCGTGGTTTTTGACGGTAAAATTCGTACCATCAAAACCCCGGAAACCACTGCATTCTTAAATGAAATAGAGTATAGTTATAAAATTGTATTAATTTTAAAAAAATGATGAACCGGAACGAGAATTTGAACCGTAAATATATTTTTATTTTTATTACATATTTCAGTTTTTTACCCTATTCTAGCTTGTATAGGTATTTATTCGAGTACTATTTGAGGGGGGGAAGGGTACAAAGTTTAAATTATAATGTAGGTATACACTAAAATCATTATTGAGAATTTTTCTTGAATTAACAATCTAACTATTAAAGAAAAACTTTAATTTGTTATAAAAAAATATTTACAATAAAATATTAATTTATCACTTTTTTTTAAAACAGCGTTAGAATATATTTTTAGTTTATATCTTAAAGTGTCGATAATTAGTTTATAAATAATAAATTAGTGTAAGTATACCTAATCCTTATATGTAGAAATAATTTTATAATTATATATTATAATAAATCTATAATTCTAATATACTCACTAACATAATGGCAACGTATAAAGTAATCCGTTAAATCTTTATTTATAAAAATTTAAATATTCACGATTTTTTGGAGTTAATCGTTTTCTCTTTTGAATTATTTTGTATATAAAAACTTTTTAGAGACCATCTGCTACAATTTTCATAAAAAAGGTTTTTGTCTGAAAACTCTCAGTTTTTAAATAATATTAACAAATATACTGAGATACACAATTTATAAAGCTCAAAAACTCTCGTTATAAATATATACTTCGCCTTACTAACGTTTTTATTTGATTGTTTTGAATAATCCATTCAGCCTGATCTATGACTAATATTTAATAAAACGGTAAAATTTATTAATTAGGTTCCTACTTTACTTACAATACATAATATAATTAAACAACACACTTATTTCATTGAGTTAAGACCGTTCTATTCAATATCTTTCGAACACAAATCATACGAAGGTGTTACATAATCTCTATTTTAAGCCATTTCGTCTCGGACATATGTAACCACTAATTTTATACAAATATATTACAAACGGTGTATGTAAAGTGCTAGTTATAAATCTTGTAACTTGCGATGTGCTTCTTAATAATTACTGGTTTTAGTGTGCGGCAATGTTCCGTGTTATTAAGGGGACAAAATATGTAGAATGCACAGCATCTCTCACGTTCATACTTACATACATAGCGCGCGTCGTTTACAGTGGCGTAGATTAAACGGGGAATTATTATAGATAGGGAAAACTGATGTCGGTTGAAAGTGTTGAAACATTATTGATAAATAATTCTTTTTTTTTGTCGTTCTATCGGCCATCATTTCCTCGTACTTTACAGTGGACATCTTCAGGGATCTATTGAATATATATATACTAACAATAAGATTATTTTGTTAAAAAGCTTAATTTACAATTTATTTAATATATTTGAAATAACTGAACATCGGCGCGGACTGGGCGGTTTAAAGCTAAATCTTATTTGCAAGTGAATTATTATTTTCTGAAACATTTTCTTGTGGAGTGAAAACCCATATTCTTTTATACTATACTATATTTGACGAGAGAAAACAATCTGTTTCAACCATCATATTGTTGAAACAACCGAAATTCGGTTGAAGTAGTTACAAAACGAGCAATCTCGCAGCGGGGAAGGCACAATACTTGCTTTTTTTCAGTATTCGTGTATATAAACAATTTATAACACAAAATATTTAATAAAAAACTACTCATACATATATTGGCACGCCACTGTATAATTACGTAGTGCGCTTTGCCTTCGATACTTTATTTATTAGCAAGTAGCAAATTTTATGTTTAGTTACATGATATATTGCTAGTTTCATTCAGTGTAAAATATGTGCAAAAACGATATTAACATTGACCCAATGATAATTATGAATTTTCAGTTTCTTCGAACGTATTTATTGTACATTATTTATTAGAATGTAATTTCAGTAAATGTGCATAACTACTTAAACAGTTATTTAATAGTTAAGATAAATCAAAAGCGACTAATTAAAGAAACTGATATCAATGGTAGAATCGTGACTTATTTTTTAATACGTCGATTACAATAATAATTATTAATATTTTTAGATTGAGATATTTATTAATATCTGATACAAATATTTATGTAATTATTTCGTATGTATATTAGGGTGTTTCGTTTGAAACGAATATTTTTTTTTTCCTCCGACACTGTGAAATATTGTTCTCAACACTGAAAAAAAAATTCCCTGAAAATTTGAGCCCTTAATTTTAATTTAAAGTACTTCCTTTTTTATTTTGAATTTTTCCCATTTAAAATACATGTATTTTAAACCACGTTTTTTTTTAATTTTTATATCTTGGCTGGATTTTAAACTATTATGTTGATAAGCATTGATATTTGTAGTATATTTAACGCTCTTTTGAAGACCTTTGGACAATTTTAACCCAACTTATTTCATATTATTTTTATTAGCCCTGAAAAAAATTAAAAAAATTACTAACAGGGCTAATAAAAATAATATGAAATAAGTTGGGTTGAAATTGTCCTAAGGTCTTCAAAAGAGCGTTAAATATACTACAAATATCAATGCTTATCAACATAATAGTTTAAAATCCAGCCAAGATATAGAAATTAAAAAAAAACGTGGTTTAAAATACATGTATTTTAAATGGGAAAAATTCAAAATAAAAAAGGAAGTACTTTAAATTAAAATTAAGGGCTCAAATTTTCAGGGAATTTTTCAGTGTTGAGAACAATATTTCACAGTGTCGGAGAAAAAAAAAAATATTCGTTTCAAACGAAACACCCTAATGTATATATTTGATATTTTTTATTAAAAATCTTATAGTAAGAGTATATTTTACCGTCTTATAAAATTATTATCGATATGGCAGCCACATCCTATCGCAGGCCCTCAGGCTAGAATTTTCAGCGACGACTAAAAAAAAACTTTGATTGACTAAAGTACCTACAGTTTACTAACATTTTACAAAATCACATGTTTGATTGTAGTGAATGCAATATATACACATTAGCATGAGTATCATAAATCAATTACCTATAGATATAAGATCATGGAGGCAAATAAGACCCACCTTAATTAAAAATGCTATATTTCGAGTAATAAGTAATTTATATTAAAAAGGCTATGTTAATGATAAATTTTGGTTTATTATTAATGTAAAGAAGTACAAAAATCAAAATTTCTTAAATGATTTTTTCATTTTTGAGACATCTTAAAAAAAATTAACTTTGGGCTTTATTACACTACCATAGTTTAATAAGGTCACTTAACTAAATTAAATATTTTCAGATAATTATAAATTTATTGTAATCATATTATGTGATCATAAATTGTAATAAATAATAAAAAACCCAATCTTAAATTTGGTGGGCCTTATTATCCGTAAGGTACAACGGTAAATTTTATTTTATAAAGCAGAAACTTAAAAAAACAATAGAAATCAACTTGCACCATAAACTTTAAGGATCGAACTATTCACTGAACAAATAAGAAATAGAAAATACATAAAACAATTTAACAAAAATTAAGAATATTTGTTGGTTATTTTTATAAAATTGAGCATTCGTCGCCATCTCTCGTAACAAACTCGGAGATACCGGAAAGTTAGTGCGGCGAGAGACTAGTTGGTGTGTAGTTAGCTTTATATAAATATTTTCTATGTGTACGTAAAAACCCAGGCCGATCCAATGTGTTTTTTTTAAATGGGCCTTATTACACCCTGGGCTTTATTTGCCGCAGGTACCTTAGGATTTTGTCTGCTATTCGTGATATGATGGATATTGATGTCCGTCACTCGAGGAATAAATTATAACGGCCAAAACTTTACAGTATAAAGTAATTTTTAGACCGGTAGTGTGAAACAACACTTTTTTAGCTGCATCTTTGTACATTATTGATTAGAAACAGTAAAGTTAATTGGTTACATATTACATATACATATTGTAGGTCGTATATCCTTTACGCTACTGATTTACACAGAGGGAACGTTAATGAAAGAGTACATGAACCATGTGCTATTATCTGTACATAGATAACGATTTTGTGTTTCACAAAGTTCGTTATCGGTGACAGTGAACAAAGAGTGCGTATGTCGGAAATTAAAGGGTGTCGCTTAACGTAATAACTGGGTGAACGAGGTTTCGATACTTGTTCAGTCTTACAGTCTATCTTCTGTAAGTAGAACATCGAGATAAGCTAAACGTATTTTATCAAATTATATTTGTTAGGTACTTAATTTAGCCATGTTTGGAAAAATCTCGTATGTCTGGTATCATAAAGGAGCTAGCAAGCACTCTCAAATGAGGTATCAAACTTATATGACAGTTCTCTTTGAGTTTTTAACAGATATTTGCATACGCAGTAAGATAGTTTTTACCTTTTTTACTCAAGGTTAGTATATAAATATACTTTACATACAAAAAGCTTAATTGTAAATATTAATTGATTGAATTGAAAAACGTTTTTAGTTTTTGATTTAAAGTTTTTTAAATTGAATAAAAAAATAAAAAGTAAATTTCGTATTTCTACAAATTTGTTAGTAAATTATAAGAAATAACTATTTTATACAATACTAGTCTGAGTTTTATTTAACCCTACTGCTACGTATTCACGTCATTCCATTGACTGTGCATCCCGACACAGTCACACCCATTTATTTTTAAAAATTTTAATTGAATGAAATATTAAAGTGAAAAAATGTATTTTTAATGATTGACTTGATTAACTGACCGTCCGGGAGTGGAGGGGGGGGGGGGGGTGAAAAAAATCTCGCCCAGGGCGCCAGATTCGCTAAGGCCGGCTCTGTTTTGAGATCATATATTAACCAAATTTATAATGTTCAATGTATAGAAGTTTGATTGGAAAATGAGTGAGAGAGAGGAACTAAGAGAGTAATTAAATATGCGATAAAAATTACTAAATATGGTGTATCGGTGTAAGAAGGATAAAGATAGATGAATGAAATATAGCCAATGCGTGTGAGAGAAGAAAACACAATGTTTCAGCTTGGTTATAGATATATTAGCCACGTTTTTGTTGGTTGTAACTTTTCATTTGACAAATAAAAGGGCAATTATAGAAAGTGAGTACGTCTATATAACTTTTATGATAAGAAATTTTCATCAGATATATATTTTTAAATTACATATTTCTGCTATTTATATGTAATGTATTTTATATTTTGTATGTATATATTATACGTATTCTTCTTCTGTTGGCGTTCTTGTCTTACAATTAGTAATACTGCCATATAGATTATTCATATCTTGATTATCTTGAGCGTTAATTTATGAATTTAATTGTTTAGTTATTTATTTATTATTGATTTTGTTCTGTTTTCTATCAATTCGGGGACGTAAATTTAGGATTTGTTTTGCCATTGTGCCTATCAGGGCAGGAAATATGTATTATACGTATTATAATGTTCAGGGTATGATAGCTAAATAAGGCTGTAGAAAAGTGATTGGTTTAAATTCGGACGAGACCGAGACAGTATTTATTTATAAGTTTCATCGAGAGTTTTGGTTCTAAAGAATTATCAATAATACTATTAGTAATACTATTTAGTAAAGTTTATTAATTATCTACATACGAATAAATGAGAAAAAAAATTAGAAAAAAATCACACGAGATATAATTCTCGTCTTGTATCGCTGAGACATCATCCTAAATATATATTGTCATATGAGACAATACCCAATACAGAATACGTTCAATATATTGATATATTGACAATAAAAACAACTAATGAGATTCTTGTTAGATTTAATAATTTTTACACCAGAGTAGGATACACGGAAAAATATACTGTAAGAATTATAGTTTTTCCTGTCTATCTCGGATATTAGCGAAAACATATAATATTTTTTTCTCTGAAACTGCAATAATATAATATAAATTGATGGATAAACTGCAAATTATGTTTTCGCTTACTATCCGGGATAGACAGGAAAAAGTGTAATTTATACAGTATATTTTTTTCATGTAGGCCGGTATACTGAATAATGACAACAAAACTAGTAATTATTTATTAATCTTTAATTTTTTTGCTAATTTAAGTATTTCTAAATGACAAAAAAAATTGTTTTATCGTTGTTTTTTTATCAAGTATAAATAATAATTTTTATTTACAATAAAATAAAAATAATTAGTATTTAATATCTACTAAATAATATTACAATTTTATTATATCTATCGTATATGGAGAAGAATTATTAACAATGTAATTATAAATGTATACATATTAAAATATAGCACATATTAACAGACATGTTACGAGCATTTCTACATTTATCATCGTGATTTATGTTTAAAATTATTATATCTGTTTCATAAACGCGCGTCTAACGGTCATGATACTTTTAGTACCTCTTAAAGGCTCGTAAAATGAAACACGGTGTTTACGACTTTCTCGAGGATGAGCTTCATGTGCCATATGTCTGTCTTTATTGTAAACCTGTCAGGTTTAGTTGGTTAAGGTTGATTACCCCAAAATGCCAATTTAAATGTTAATAAATTTGTCGCGGATACTACTTTATGCACCTATTGTACAATTTAAAATGTATATCTGTACGTGTTTTAAGCTTCAAGATGTGTTACTATATTACATTCTTGGTGTATTAACATATCTACCCCTTTGTTTGTTGAAACGTTGGTCGGAGATACGATAAGAAAGATACCTACAATAACCTACATGTTTTACATAAGCAGTAAATTATTATTGTAAATCACGGAAATTTTAAATATTTTATTTAAAAACATCTGCCAAGTCTGTTTCCTCGTGCTAAACTTACCAAAATATGTTAATTATATTATTGAAGAATTTTAGAAATACCGATTTTATAAACTATCATTGAACGGTTTCATTTTTCGAATTTCGACTATTGTCACTTGAAAGAGTATAAAAAATCATGAAAAATTTGTATTATAAATTTTTTTAAATCTTCTGTAGTTCCATGGATCAATATCAAGACAAAAATATCTGCCTTGGGAACCACGGGACTTTCTTATACCTAACCTAACCTAACAGTGAATTGTATACGTGATTCTTTGTTTATTAAAACATTTCTAACAAAATAAAACAAAATGAATAATATAGGTAATATTATTCTCTCCATTATATAACAAGTGATTTTTTTTAACGTAATAACTGAAAACGGATGTTTACTCTTGTAAATTTTTGGATTTTTGAAATAAGAAAAAAATGTTTTAGATAAAAATGTCGAGTATGTTATTATCTATAATTTATTCCCCATACATTTTTTTCCAACATTTATGATTTAACCAGAAAGAATTTTTTTATGTAATTATTTAGATTCACCTACAAAGTTCACTCTCAGTATTACGTATAAGAAAGTCCCTTGTTACCTACGGCAGATACACACACTGTTCAATCTCTGTAATACGTATAAGAAAGTCCCATGATACTCATGGTAGATATTTCTCCTCTGTTATGAACCATTTGAATTATAATAATTTTTTTTTTTCAAAAATTCGTTTTTACAAAAAAATGAATAGAACATAAATTATAGATATAGATATTACCTACATTTTTTAACTTGACTATTTTTCTCTATTTTGCACTGTTTCAGAGTAATTCGAAAAATTAAAAAATCAACGTAGGTAAACATCCGTATCCGGTTGAAAGATCGTTTTCAAAAATAGGACGTTTTCTTCCCAGCCAAAAATTAATCTTAAATATAAAATATCAGCCTTCTACGATTTGTCGTATTTGAGTTACAGCGCTTACAGACAGACAGACAGACAGACGGAGGACGGACGGACGGACGGACAGACGGACAGACGGACGGACGGACGGACAGACGGACGGACGGACGGACAGACGGACGGACGGACGGACAGACGGACACACAGACATCATGGCGAAAATAGTCAGAATGGATTCAGGGAAGGTGAAAATAGATAATTCCGTCAAAATCCGGAGTTCGAAAAAAATCGGCTTCACTATACTTACTTATACTAATGTATATTTCATATACATGGTATAAGAAAGTAAAAATCTCGATTTCGCAAAATTTATATCACTTTGAACAAAAAATCGCGTTTTTGACGAAAAAAACGACATTTAATTGTTTATAAAAACCGTAATTGTTAATCAATCGTAAAAAGATTGTGTACTTCAATGTAAAATCTATCTATGGAGTTGCAGTTAAAATTTCAAGTCGATCGGATGGAAAATGGGCAAGATACGTTTTCCGCAGTTTTTAAAAACGAGGTTTCGATTATAAAAATGAATTTAAAGTTTGATAACTGTTTTACTACATACAAAACTCAATATTAGTTCCGACTTTTTTTCGAGAATAGTCTTGAAAAAAATTTTCGGTTGCTTATTTTGCTTCTGTTTTGGCTTGAGGCCGATTTACGGTGCCCCTTTACATTACCATATACAGTCATATACTCATTATCACTCATTTTTCACCATCTAAGTTGTTTCGTTCGTTCAGAAACACTTTAGAAAGTTAACTCTAAAAATAAAAAATAAAATTTTCAGTTATAATTCCTTTTAAATATCATTTCGAAGATTTGTATACCTACATCATTTAAGCCAATACAAAAATTGTCAAAAATTAGTTAATACAATAAATGTAAAGCCAAAGGAATATTTTACTACAAATGTATGTTTTAAATTCATATGCTGAAAAATTTAAAATATAAATATTTTTTGCGTGTGTTAAAACTAATACACAATTAACCACACACTTACACTCACCACCTACACACACACAAATTTGTATGTATAAAACATCCGAGCTCTACTTTATGTCGTATCAAATAAATATCAAGGTCTCAGGTATATAATTACAAGTGTAAAATATTACACTTTGAATTGCTCGATACACTAAAAGCTATTCATTACATTCTCAAACTACCACATTTCACAAAAATAGCCCGGAAACATAATCATTACGAATTCACAAGAATATATTATACTTTATCGTCCAATCGCCGCTGTGCCTTTCTATGTATGTACGCCTGTGTTTGTAATATGTTCGTAATTTGTATTATATAGGTACCTACATATGTTAATATTATTAGTTTCTAACTCATATGTAATTATTATTATTTTGAATATAATATGTCGATAACAGATTTAAGTTGGTATTATTGATATTTTAACATAAACTATTATATGGGGTTTCTGTCGTATTAATAATACTATGTAATAATATTATATAATACTATATATAATAATCAAGTATTGGAAATTATAATAACTAAATTAAAAAAGCTCGATCAATATGCATCTGCTAATCATCCCTTTTAGAGATATGAGTGAATCCGAGTCTTGGGAGTTAAAAAGTTAATGAATTTCGCAGCAAACAAGTGGTGATAACAAATATTCATTAACTTAATTAATAATAATAATAAATTATACCTAATTTATATGACAACAAAATTTACAACAATTAATTTATTTTTGTATTTGTTGTTTCTTATATAGATAGATAAAATAAAATATCCGATTTTACTAAAAAAATATTAAAATTCATGAGTGCATGGTGCTTCCTCGTGTAAAATCTACAGAAAATATCTATGCAACTTGTGCATTCTATCCGAATTTGACCTTTACATATGGGACCGTATACTACCCTAAAAACAAACCACGTTTTACATTAAAATCCATTTAGTGGTTCATGTGGGAACAGATAAACACACATACGGAACGAAACATTTTCGTTTTGACCTAAAACGAATAAATCAAATGGGCAATTTTTTTTCTGCTTTCGGAAATGATCACCAAATCACATATCCTCAAATCCTCATATTATGAGGAAGCAAAAAATGTACAGAAGCTTATTTCATTTTTGTTTTATATGTACAAGAAGTAGTGGGTGGCAGTGGTGTAGCTAAGAGAACAGGGGTAATATTTTTTGGGGCCTCCGTATTAAAAAAAATTAAATCTCCCTAGATTTCCATTATATGCAATGTGTTCTTGTTAATAATAAAAATTAGCATTTGTTTAAATAAAAACTTCTATTATTCAAAATTTACCTACAAATCACGTATTGTCTTACTCCGAAATTATTTCGTTCAAATTAATATTTTCAGTATTTCAGTATATTCATGTTCTATACTAAGGGCATTAAGACGGGATTGTAACAAAGTGCTTCTTAAATAAGATTTTATTAATTTATTTGTGTAATTTTTATTTTATTATTAGTTTTTTTTATGCGTATATTTATTTTTTCTGGCTTTCCGGGGGCCCACTTAGTGCGGGGCCCGCCCACATTGCGGCCTCTGCGGGCTCTTTTCCTACGCCACTGATGGTTGATGTTGTGAAAGTTAACATTATGAAGCTTTCATTATAAAGAAAATGGATAAAGTGTTAATATTCCATATCTCTACAATCTACACAATAATCTAAATATTGTTCATACTTATACCTAATGACAAATATCTATAATTGCAATTAAATATTTTTATATTAATAGATAAAGATATAGATACCGCAGTCTTCATAACAACTTTTACTTTTCATTTAATTTTCCAATTAGATATTTGATTCTATCTTTATAGCTCTGTATATAATATTAGTATAACATTATACGAGAAATTAAATTATTTTTAATTACAGCTGTCTATGAAATATAGAAACCGTTCTGATCTCCGATAACAAAAAACAGTGAACATAATTTGAGGATTGAAATGTACAACTGTGTAATTTGAATTTAATCAAAGCATCTGATCAATAGAGAATTTATTGGGTATTACATAAAGGCGTACTTACTCGCAAATCATAGAAAATAGCGTCGGCATGATTTTTGATTTTAAATTTATTTTACACCTGAATACAGATGTTCTTAATAATTTCCGTTCTGAGACACTTTCAAACATAATATAATAACTAATCTGTTAGCGGTTATTCGTGTCTTTTTATGTACATTGTACATATATACGTATGTATAATTAAAATCAATACTTACAAGGGGACCACCAGACCCTTGTCGCACCAATTTGCTTTAAAAAAATTAGGGTTGTAGTAGTGGTATAGACAAACTTACACACCAAGCCGTTTGACGGAAAACTCATAAACAAACGAGAAAAAAAATTATGAAATTTCTCTGTAATTTCGCTTAAACATAAAATATGTACCTATCAAAAAAAAATCGATCGCATCGAGGATTGAACCCGGCCATTTACGGTTGTCAGCCCGTAGCGCTAACGACCGAACCACCGCTAATGTTGTGTTCGACTTCAACTGGATAGGTACATACATATGTTTAATCGAATTTACAAATGAATTTCATAATTTTTTTTCTCGTTTAATTATGAGTTTTCCGTCAAACGGCTTGGTGTATAGATTTGTCTGTGCTACTACTACAACCCTAATTTGTTTCAAGCAAATTGGTGCGACAAGGGTCTGGTGGTCTCCTAGTTAGAAGACTAATAGTAGCTACTGTCTTATATTATATAGTATACATAAGTAACCTATATACTTATTGTTAAGCTGATTGTTTTTAAATTAGAGATTTTAATGGAAATATTAATTATGACTATTTTCGCCAATATACGAGTATATGTGTGTAGTATGTAGAGATACATATCCGGAAAAATAATTTTGAGTAAAAGTTTTAGAGAATATTATTATCTATAATTTATGTGCCATTAATTATTTTCTATATTTTATCAGTTAATCAAAAATATTCTTTTAATATAAAAGTATTATATAACCGTAGTATTTGTACAGTTTATTGTGTAGTTTACAGTATTTGCTTATGTAATGAGTTTAAAAAATAAACGATTTTTAAATAATAGGTTTTAGCAAAACATGCCCCTACTTGCAGTGGCGGATTAACCAAGTTGGGGGCCCTAGACGTAAACTGATTTCGAGATCCCAAATATTGGAAAAACTCTCTGAAGACCTTTTTTAGATTTAAAAACTATAATCGAGAGAGGGAAGAGACATAAAAAATTGGAACCCCACTCGCTACTGAGCTTATAAAATATTTGAAAATTTAAATTATCATATCTTCGTTAAATCAAGTCTCACAAAATTTTTAAGCATGTAATCTCTTTTTACAGGTTTTTACCTATTTAAATTAAATCGATTCATTTTTTTAAACACTATCAACTTCTCACTCACAATCAATAAAATAAAATCGTAAAAAGGTCTTATGTGTTTACATTTAAAAAATATATACTTCAGTTTGAAAATGCTTTTTAATATTTTCAACTACGATTTTTTCGCAAATATATTCAGTTTGATACAAAATACCATGTGTTAAATATCGATTTATTGGCAAAAGTATAAAACATATTATTGCGTTTGCCTGCAGCCCTCACAGTGCGGCCGCTCCGGACTTGGCCAAAGGACAATCCGCGTGGTACATATCAAGATACAGATAGCTTACCTGGCCACGCCCAACCATTCGTATTTGTTTCAACCTAGCGACCATAAATACACTGTGTAATTATACACATGTCCGTGGATCGGTGTTATAATTACAGTGTATATTAAGAAATTATGTCCATAATTAAAGATATACACAGTTTCGTACGGCGATTAAAAAATTATACCTAATGATAGTGTGATGCGTGTATGGGTTATTGATAGGTTTATTATGCAGATGTATTGTTTGTGCGACCTGGACTGGACATTTGCATAGTGGACGCATTTGTTATGTGCTGCAATGACAGCATTTCTGTTGCTGCTGCTAGTGAAATTATACAAATCTTGTTCTCGAATTATCTGAATTATTGATTTTCATATTTTTTTGTCCTATAGCAGAAGAATTTCATGTATTGAATGTAATTAACAATATTAAATTACTAATGTCCGGTATCATAAAGGACCTAACAAATTTGTTAGCTAACAAGCACTTTCAACTGAGATATCAAACTTATGACAGTTCTTTTGGAGTTTGTTGATGACTTTGACAAGTTTCACGCACGCGTTGTAGGTAAATACAAACGGTATTAAAACAGTGGTGATGTTATGAAAATTATTTTGTACGGTCAAAGATGCCAACTGTGTTACAATTAGTTGAAGTGTCACTGCTCTAAATTCCATAACTAATCCATAGATACTAGTACAGAATTAATACCCCATTTGAATGTAATTGCTAGCTAACAAATTTTGTTAGGTCCTTTATAATACCGGACATAATTATTATTTAATTTAATATCAATTGTGATACAATTACGATGCTGGATAAAATAAGATACTAATATCGAATGTCTATTTCACAGTATAGTATACAGTTATCATTTATTTTACTATGTATTTGAAAGACCTATAAAGAGGTAATGTGGAAATAGAAATATATATTTGATTTCAATTCAAAGGAAGTGTGGCAAAAATGTTCCGTACGAAGTAATAGAATATTGTCATAATTTAATTTAGAACGTTCTCCCAAGAAAAAATAAACGCTTGTGAGTAGAAAACAGCGGCATTAAAACAGTGATTACATATATATATATCTAAAAGAGTCCTAGACTACGATTTTTAGTAAATTGAAGTACTATTTCCAAATTCCGAACCAAATCCGTGCCTCGTCAAAGATTTTGCTGGAGAACAAATTTCATTATAATTCCCACAATCGTTTAACATTTTTTGTGTCATCGCTTTTCATTATGATATTTTTTTCTAATTAAAAATAAAAATGAATAATATTAAGGGACATTTTATGATAATAAGTCTTAGCTGAAAATTGTACCTTTTTGGGATTATAACCCCCCTCCCCCCACCTTGTCCGTTATAGGAGATACCAATTTTGTTTATCTTTTATTAATTTACATGCAGTTTCAGTCATGTACCGACTGTTAGTTATTATTGTTTTCATTTATAAGATGGTGTTTTATCAATTAAATTAGCGATGCTAGCGAGTGTTAAGCAACTTACAAGTATTTAGTACAACACCTCTTTATAGATACGCTCGTGACCGCACTGTCGCTAAGTAGGCTTGTTAATGCTCGACGCGATTTCACACTTATCTTGTTTTAATTTACAGCTACTAATTGGTAGGATCGCGAGAACTGGGAACTCCCATCTAACAATTGGTTGCTGTATATCCATGTATGCTGGTGTATCGATCGGTATGTCAGATCTCTACACCCTGAAGTTATCGGCGATACTCACGAGATATAGTATAACTAAATACCTATACATGTATACTGTGGTAACCATAGACATAGAGCATGGATCGCGCATTCTATTTAATATGTCTCGAAAACTGTGAGAGAGATACGATATTTGGGATAGATATATCTATATCTTCTACTAAGAAGAATAAAATAGGTACTCCTGTTTAAATAAGGACAAGTATATCCTAAACCATGCTCTATCTCTTTCTTTTAACACAATTCCGTTTTTGAGTCAGATGTATGACCTATGCTCAATGCAGGAGCGTATACAAGGGGGGGGTCAAGGGGTCATGACCCTCCCCAAGAATTAAGATACACTAGATATTATGAAGAAATCAGAATCTTATTTAAAGTAGTCAGATGTGTACAAATCACTAGTATTAATAAATTTTCAACTACATAATCATTTGAATAACAAAAATTATAAGATAATTAGCTGCTTGACACGTATATTGAAATGAATATTGACGTATTATTTTTAATATACCTAATTAAGTAAATCGAGATGTACGAATTTAATGAAAATAACTTGGTATTTGAATAAATGAAACGCTCACTCATAGAATTAGAAATTAATGATTGTGCTAAGAGACCTTTCATCGTACCAAATTTCAATATTTTAGGTCAACGGGAAGTACCCTATAGGTTTTGATGATCAGTGAGTGAGTGGATTTGTCAAAATACGCATTGAAAGATCGTATCTTTTTATTACATTGAGTTAGAAACTTGATTTTTTTTACAGATCTATGAGGCTGTAGACCTTAGACTGCCTTAGAGAATTAACGATCAGATAGACAGATAGACGGACAACAAAGTGATCTTATAAGGGTTCCTTTTTTGCATTTTGAGTTATAGAACCCTAAAAATAAATAAAACATTTAAATAATACCCAGGAATTTTCACATTTGCTTCAAATGTTACCTACATTCATACTAAGATATTACAACATATATCAGAAAATGAAAACGGAAATAGATGACCCTTGAGTGAATTGGATTTAGGGGTAGTGTAAGGTGTTAGACTAGAAAGACGGGACAGAGAATGACAGACAGACACACGTCTTCATGAGAGAGCGTCGGAAGTGCGGACAATGTCCTTCACACACGCCTTCCCCTCCTCGACACGCCACTCCTTGACAATGCTCAGTCAATTTCATCTCGATGTATGTGAGTGGTATTGAATTTGTCAGGTCAATAATACAATTTTTAGATTAGAATGCTTCTGTAAGTGTGGGAGAGTATGAAGTCACATAGAAATCAGAACAAATATTATATATGTATGTTGTATGTGCGTACTTACCGAAAATTTTACCATGCGTGATTTCATTTTGATTTGTGAGTTATTTATTATGTGTTATTAGGTACTGTTTTTAATAAAAAAATATCAAATTGTGAATTTATGATCTATTCTCCAATACAATGACGTATGTTGTAGTCATGTAGGATGTACATTAGGGTGTCAAAAAAATTAGCTCTCGTTACGAAATACGTTAGTTTTTGACCTAAAATTAATTCACGCCGAAGGATTATCCTGTAGTTCAATTTTAAAAGGTGCCGCAATGAGGGGTCCCGTTTCCCATTTAAATAACATGACATAACAATGATTCTTTAGTACTAAAGTAGGTATTACTGATTCATGATCAATGCCGGCCTTAGCAAATCTGGCGCTCTGGGCGAGATTTATTTTTCCGCCCTCTCTCTCCCTAAAAAAATGTTAAAAAATCACCGAAAATATCAATTAAAATTGATAAATTAACAAATAAGATAAGTTGAATAATCTCAGCTTGGCGCGATCCTACAGTCTCAATTTTTTTTTAAATATAGCTTACATCATTAACTTTAAGACTATCAAATGACCTAAGACCGTCGATACCTCCTTCCCCTATTATGAACAAATTAAAATTGATAAATCAACAAATAAGTTGATTAGTTAGTATCTCAGGTTTTCTGGGTTGCTGAATAAGTATTTGTTAGTTAGCAGCTATTAAATAATCGTTTTTTTTACAAATTAACATTGTTTATATTTAGCTATATTTTTTGCTTAATCGGGTTTAACTGATCGACAAAAAATTTAAAGATAAAAAAAAAGTTTACTCAAAAATTACAGCCTGTACACTGATTTGAACCAAAAAGGTGACTTATGCTCCATTGTCGCCCTGGTTATACATGTTTATTTCATTAATTTCTTTAAATTAAAAATTGTATAATTTTTCAACACAACTTTACGAAATTTTCTGGTTACGCGCCTGGTCTGATACACTTCTCCCTATTTTACGCATATTTCATTCTAATAAACAAGTTTAATATAGAAACGAACTGCATTATATTTAGCTCTGAGTAAATACTTGAATCTTTTCTATCAACACAACCCTTTCACACTCATGTACAAATACTGGGCAATCCCTAAAGGCTATAATATAACTAATATTCTATCCACTCTTTTCTATTTGTGTACACTTCACGTTATCCCTTTGGATGTAGAATGTAGACGACCAAATCAAAATTTGTCTCGTGTTCTATTTGTTACATTTGATATATTATAAACACAGTTCATTTTTGGTTATTGTTTATATGTTTGATATTAGATTTTTATCAAAATTAAAAGTTAGTACTTTTTTCTAAATCGAATTAAATATTTTAACACTACTATTTGTTTTTATAGTTGCAAAAAATTTATATAATGTACCTTTTTGATAGTTTTATATCAATTCATAATTAACATTTTACTTCTTTATAATAATAAATGAATAGGTACAATAGTACCTATTCATTTCAAAAGATGTGAAAAATGTAAGATACCTATACTGTATCGAAAATTGACTTTTAGTAATCAATAAAATATTGATGAAGGCCAGCTCTGATCGCGATACATATCAATAGTAAATGCCATTGTTGTTTGGATATACGATATCAAAATAGATACAAAAATTCCGACATTTAATGAATATGTATATTATATGAACCTAAATAATTTTTAGAGATTTTACGGAGCTCATATCCGAAACCAAAACTATTGGATATTTAAAACTATTCTGACCTGTATCCATAATAATTATTTTCACTATAGATATTTTAACTGTTCGGAGTGAAAATGGTTAGTTTAATTCACAAAATTAATTTTTTTTAAGATGTACCTCTAATTTATTAAGAGAATAGGTACCCATAAAAAAACTTTTAATTATAATTAATTTGGTTACATTAATTTCTGTGATTGAACGGAATAACATTAAATAGGTAGGGGAGAGCAGGTAGGCTTCGTACACAGGGAGCATTCGTACAGTGGAGATATCTACACTATTCAATACATTGACGTGTTCGCGTTTGTGTGTGTGTGACTCCCACTCATACACTCCGGGTACCTGCAAGGTGGAGCGACAATACGGTCGCCGGCTTCGATGGAGCAATTCGATAAGTGTTTTTGCTCTGCGTAAGTATTTTTTGTTTTCATCTTTGAACACGCTTGGCTGGTATAAGTAATGCTCGAATTATAAAAGTGATTTATTATAGTTTATGCCTTAAAATCTTGGTTTAATATTTAAATAGTCATTTTACCCTAACTATAACGATAATTTTTATTTAAAATTCATTTGTTGATTTCTCAGGTTGGGGTACCTTCGTGCAGTTATGAGTGGGGTAGATTCGTACTGTACGAATCCTCCTCTACTAGATAATAGGTACCAGTACTTATTGTACTTATACCTATAGGCAATTCTGTTCACATTTCACGATAAACACAACTCGATTTTATGTTTTAAGTGGCTGCAAAAAGATTGTTCACCAACAACCAAAGATGAAGCGACCGTTTACATATCAGATGTGGTATGTATGTATATTGCAGTCACCAAAATCTGCTTTGACAGCAAGAACAGACCACATATATAGCTTTGAAAAAGACCTATCTATGTATAATGATGGATAGTTCAATCTTTTTTTTTGATAAGTTTAAGACTTGTTAATCTTATGATATTATTGATTTATTAGTTCTTTTGTTAATGAAAAAAATAAATAAAAGTGTTATGTTACATAAATATTTTTAGGACTTAGTAGTTATAAGTGTTAAAGTACTTAAGTACTTTAACACTTATAACTACTAAGTCCTAAAAATATTTATGTAACATAAAGTACTTAAGTACTTAAAACAATATTTTTTCATTATTACTACATTAATACTTTAATAGTTTAATACTTTAAACGCAAGAATTGTTAGTTATTACTACACGAAGGCCGATTCTATTCATTAGTTCCTTTATTTGAAAAAGTAAAAAATATTAACTGTGTTATATATTTATGTTTAAGCAATTATAAGTACTTTAAATACAATAATTGTTAGTTTACTACATGAAGGCTGATTCTGTGTTAACTTTGATCTCGATAAATGACTTTAATACATTGAATAAATGGCATTTTCTTTGACTGTACGGAGGTTCCCCACTATGTACGAATGTGCCCCACACTATGCACGAAGCTACCCCGTGCACGGGGTGCTTTCGTACGTTTTTCATTTTTTAGGAAAATTACCGTAGCTTCTCCATGCTGCTTTATATGAAAACTACACTTCGCAGTATTAAAGCCAGATATATGGGTAATATAGCGGTATTAAAATAATTTTGTAATAGCTCATAGTTTTTTTTTATAAGGCTCAGAGTAAAAAGTGTACGAATCCTACCTGCTTTCCCCTATCCATATTTGTTTTGAATAGAAGTCATTTAATATTTCAACTCCACATGTATCGTACCTATACATATTAATATTGCATATATAACTCATACATTAATACTTATTACATATTATATGGCATGAGGTGATATGAGTTTGTGTATATGGAGACACGTTTTACCCTCTCATGCACTATATTACACTAACATGATAACGCTGAAGTGTCGCTTTAGCTAAAAGCTGCCACTCGACAGAGGCAAGCTGTCATTGTACAGCCGGTATAACTTCATTACCGACAGATCCTTGACACATACCACCCACCCACGTGAGGAGGGACTCAAACTTGCGATAAAACATACATATATATATATGACATAAAACCTTATAAATTATTTATTTCTTTCTGCATAAAATTTGTTGAAATTTTTAACTTGGTATTAGAAATTGAAAAATAATTTTTACATTTTATTATTTTTAATTGTATAACATTAGGACATTGGGTAGTATTTATTTAAAAGCACCTATTGCACACACCTAGCTATGCTTGAAAGTGTGTTCTATTCTCTTCCTAATTTACATAAAGTATGTACAGTCGCCTGCATTAATGGTCTTGCAGTTTGTATTCATTTTCGTTTATCACAAACTTAGTAGGCTCCTCCTATTTGATTATTATAATATTTAGATCATTTCTCTATGTATCAAACAAAGACAGATATTTAGAAATTAATTTGCTGGAAAAAGAACTACTCTTCGTTTATAGTACTCATATATATTTGTGCAATTAAATTATTATGTAATCTATTGAAAATTGTATACGTAAATTTTGTGGCAATAAATATTTGATATTCCGAATTTTAGTGTTTAAATATATTAAACTTGATAGAAAAAAATAACCGATGATGTTTGTCTTTAAATTTGGAATCTGTTGTAAGCGATTCTAGCCTTTAGGGTGCCAGACGAGTTCTGCAGGCGACTGTACATATACTTACAATTAGATTAATATCGATTAGATTTAATTTTCTGTTATAAAAATATAATCAAAGTTCAATTTGTCGAGAAATTGAAATTTTTAAGTCACGGCAACTCGCTGCAGGTCGCAAAACGTAATAAATTAACAGAAATCCTTTTGAATTAACTTCATCTATTATCAGAATAGAACCCTATTAAAACACAGCCAAATCGAATAACTAGAAGTAAGGAAATTTTCAGTTTATTTAAAAGAAAATCGATATTTCTGAAAAAATTGGATCGTGAAATATTAGTCTGATAGTAAAAAAAATATCCTATACTTTTTGTAATTATTAATGTACAGTTTTAAAATCAATTTAACACAATAAATTCACTTACATAAAAAATCTAAAACAATAAAAATTAAATAACAATAAATTATAAAAAAAAAACACACAAAACCCAGGTGTACCAAACAATTTTGCGTATAGGGAATTAAAGACAGTTTTAAATTGTAATAAAACTAATTGATAGCCGTCCCTTGAGGAAGCAGCCCTTGGAGCGGAAGTGACCTGTTCCTAAATGACTCCGCTTGAAAGCGCTCGGTTTTCGGTCAGTTAATGTGGGCCCCTGTCTCGGTCATTAACGCACGCTCGGCCACGCCTACAGAACATCTTAATCCGTTAAAATATCCAAAAGTAAATAATAATTTATTATTGTTATAACTCGGAGTTTTCAAGACAAATGAATCGTGCGTGTGTGTGTGTGTGTGTGTTCTTATATTTATGCGTATGTGATGTCTATAGGTACATATGTATATATGTATATGTGTATTTTGTGTATGTTCTTTTCCGCTGAAAGCATCAGCCCGTGACAATTTTGTTTTGTGTTTAATTTTTTTTTGGTTGTTTAATTTGACATTGAGTTAACTATTAATAATGTTTTAATGGTTTCAGTTAAATTAAATTATTAAATAAATATATATGTGCTTCTCAACATTTTAAAGTCGTCTTCTTTTTTGGAGCATCTTAAGTCATAGGTGTTTTAATTTTTGTTTCCTCGTAATATCGAAGATACGATATTATTGAAACTTGGTTAGATGGTTGAGTCTGGCTTGAGGACGGTTCCATTTCAAAATCATCAAAATCGTGTGAATGGGGGAGGGGTGATATCCAAAATATTTATTTTTTCAAGATATCTCAAGAATGGTGTATGTTGCGTGAAAATTAGTAGAGTTTGTTGTAAAATATTCCCTTACAAATATTTATCTCGATTTTCTTTAAAAAAATCGTGTTTAAATAGATTGAAATTGCCAAAAAATTAAAAATATAGAAAAATAGTCAGGTGCGTCTTAAGAAAAATTTCGAACTAATATTTTTTAGTAAAATTGTATAAAAATTAAATGGTTAACCAATACCAGGCAATTTATCTGAACACTATCGGTTTTTATTTAAATTGTTGAATAATTAACTACCTTTGGTGAATTTAGCACGAGGAAGCACTGTGCATTTACTTGGCAGATGTTTTTTATATTAATTTTCCGATGGATTATTTTATAAAAATGATAAATTTACAATGTCATTTTTTACATATCAGTACTGCTTCATTGAAACCCACTTTTAATAACAGAAGTCCTTCAATATTAAATAATATTATTATATTGATTCATTATAATTTTAATGATTGAATAATAAATATATTCATTACGATCATTATTAATTCATGAGTAGAATTAATTACATAATTACACATATTTCACAAAATGAATATATTTTTATATGCTAAATAATGACTGCAAATTACATATGTTACTAATTTCTATAAATACAAATATATATTTAAATATTAAAAGAAATGTGATTCATTTTTATAAAAATACAGATTCATTTGAAAGGTATAAGTATTAATAAAAATACTTACATAATGCACATTTTTTCAAGAATGACTTAACATTTCTGTAATTGTAATACAAAATTAATCTTAATTATATTTCGTGAATTCTACCAACGGATTTGCATTTTAAATCTACATATGCAAGACTATTTTTTAAATTATAATGATATCTTGAAAAAGGACAAAGCGTACATAATTACGTTTCTCGCTTTGATCTTGGGGTTTAAACATTCATCTTAATTATTTACAGGTGGCAGGCGTGTTTGGTGTGGAAGTTGGCACTAATTAGCAATAATTCCGATTGGTAGCGCTGTTTTACACCCTTTCACTTCCGCTCTTATGTTTGAATTATTTTCGTATGTAATGCACGATCGTTTAATTTTGTTTCTTTATTACAGGACTGTATTCAGAATATTTTGTTCTTATTAGTACTGAAAATATTTAGTTATTTAGCGTTTCTTTATTTTTTTTGAGCCAGTTCGATTGTTGGTGTCATTTTTGAGTTAGAAAAAAAGTTAAAACAAGTTTGAGCCTTGCTTTAGCTCTATTTTGATCTTTAGGAAATGTTTACATCTTATATATATTATACTCTATATTATAATTATTTTCTTTATAACATTTTTGTGTTCTTTGAATCGAATGGTTCCTTTAGGCAGCCATTGCGTGGTTATAGAACTTTGTCTATTTTTATTATTTATTTATGTTTTTATATTATAATTTACGTGATATTTTTTTGTAACGGACAGACAGACAATCATACAGAAGGATGAACGGCAAAGTAAGATAATTAAAAAAAATTAAAAGAAATAATATAATCCTTATGATAATCTCCAAATAATGCATTTCTTAAGTTAACAAATCGTTTTAAAATTGTTCGAGTGTTTTCGACGACAATTTATAATTTACAAGAAAATTATCCAGTATAATACATAATGAATGATAACTCGAGAAATTTTTGCAGTTAATAAGTTTAAAATGCAAAAAAAAACACTTGGTACTAATGTACTTATGTTTTTACTACACGGTATATTCAATTATCATGTTGAGAAGTACATTGTATCATCATGAAAATATAATTGCTTACACGTAGCTTCGGGCATGGAACAAAAAAAAGCAATACATAATATCATGTGAACTGAGCAAATTCTGGCTGACAATATCTACTGAAACGACTCAATCATAATTCTGGTTCGTTATAAAAATAATCACTTAGATGTTACGTTATAAATGACCTTCTATACTCTTTATAATTTATTAGTAGTCACGATCAAATCATCTGTGAAGATGTCTACGTCGATGTTTACATTTACCTGACTAAAAACATTAGACTGATGGTTCACAGCACGCTAGTTGTGTGTGTATGCCAATGTGGTGTTGTTTGATTATTGTTGGATAATATTCGATTTGAATTTTATATTCAAATACTATTTTGTTTTTATTATCGAGTGTAACGCAGCTATGTTTTGTTATTTTATGTTTAGTGCAACGTTTCTTTTATGATAGGGATGGTTAAAATAAGTAGATATATGCATTTATACCAAAAATGAATGTTCGTTTGTATGAGGCTTATAGACTCAGGGATTACCGAACCGATTTCAATACGGTTTTCATCAATAGTTAGATAATTTTTCTGTGCATGGTTGTTAACATCAAAAAACTAAAAAAATCTTTATCAAGTTGTGTTTTGTTTCCATGATGTCACAGCATTATACAGCAGTAACTGTCGTTTATATAAAAACATAGTAGCCATTGAATAAAGAATTTTATAATTACTGTTTGAATATTTTATTAATTTAGGTCACTATGATCACGTCTCTTTCAAATATTTTGTTGAACAATTTAATGATTTTTGACACAAGTTAACAATTAAATATTTTGTAATATATTAATTGAAAATTAAAATATAAACATTTCACTTCCAAGAAAGGTAAAATATTCGGAATTGATTATGATTGTTGCCAACCTATTTATTATTTTTTTTTTTTTTGATTTTTATTTCATAAGTTTGAAAATATAATTTTACACAATTTTCTCAGTAACTACTGAACGGATTTTATTACGGTTTTCACTAATACTAATGGATAGGTTAGATTTAGGTGTCAGAAAAAAAACAATTCACGGTGAACCGTGTATTGTGGACATGTTAGGTGGGCATGTTCGGTGTGAATGTTGAATCGCTATGATTTTGTTGATATTAACCGCGGGATAACATCGGATCCAATGCGCTAGTACTTATTTAACAAATTAAAAAACACAAGTTTTCTCAAAATTTGCTATGCAAGGTATATTTAAATATTATTTTTCAAATACCCTGATGTCGGATATGTTTTTATATGAAACGTTATTCTACATTAATATTTTAACCAATCAATCATATAAGACCAATTACACCGTATTTAAATGTATTCCTGAAACTAAATTTTTCAAACGTGATTATTAACAATCATGATTCGAATTTACAAGAATTTTCCAGCTACTGTATTGCACAGAGTATCGGTATTTCCGAAATCCATCAGCATCATCTCTGCTTCTCGTTCCATAAAAAGCTACTCATCATTCTTAAGACGTCCTTTATTTGATGGTGCTGTCAGAAACCATCCTTTGCTAGTCGTGATGGCCATATTATACTGTTATTATAAATAATTGGAATAAAAAGCCACCAGTAGCCGTCAGATGGATTAATTTATGATGACTCTGCGAAATCCCACACAAGCATCTCTTTCTTTTGTGTAATGTTTGTTTCTGTTGTAGGCTACCTAACGATGAGAGTTAAAATTCATAAAATATTAATACATACATTATTGTATATGTTCGTCATATAGTTCATCCTATAATTTTTATTAGTTTCTTGTATTATCATAATTTTAATTAATTAAAAAGTTTTGCTTCCTCGCCATATCGAATATACGAGAAGCTTTGTGATCGTTTAAAAAAATGTTCTCCGATTAAAAAATTTTAACTAGATCTTTCATCTTAGCATGATGATATGCAACCTAAAATATTTTAGTGAATGTCTACAGACAGTCAAAAATATTCTAAAAGCTTTCGTGGGTGTTGTCCATCCATTTCAGTTTCAGAAACACTTCTGAAGAAGACTCCGACACGAGAGTCGAAACATCAAGTAGTATCATACGACAACGTGGATAACATCCCGAAAAGTCAGCTCTTATTCTAAAAGCTATCAAAATGGAATCTAGGGCGTATGAAATGATGCATAAACTTGAAATCCCAATTGATTATTGAACAGACAATGGAATGTAACTATTAATATTGTAATGCATTTATACTAATCTAATAAAATTCGAAAGTCAGCGCGAACTTCAAAACTATTTTAACCTTTTAGAACGCACATTTTAAATTTGATGATTCGATAACCAACCACTATTTACAAAAACTTGAAGATGTTTATTTTTATTGCAATACAAGACAATACTATTGTTTATTGAAATCTTGTTTGACTGCTACAAACCCATCGAAGGATGAAATAAATTCTGTGCTGATTGTCGTATTATATGTATATTTTATTCCAATAAAGATATCAAAAACATAAAACCCAAACAATGTAAATCGATACTCAATAAAAATATTGAGTATTCTTGTACTTATGAATCATCGGAATAATATTCTCAAACACGATTCCCACCGAATGTCAAATCTTGATGAGAGAAAACGGTGAAGTATCTGTGTGTATATATCTACGTGTAAATGTATTGGTCCTTGTCTATCACACATAGGTATCTTTCTAATATCTTTAATATGTAAAACATATAAAAGCATGATGACATGGCTGTTAAAGAGTAATATCTCCTCTCCTCCAAACCTGCCCCGGTGTTTAAAAATCAATTTGCAGAGCCAGGGTCAGTACGAGAAGTGTTTTGATGCGTTATCGATCTATACAACTTAAACGTTCAGTATTAATTCAAGGCAACTTGGTAAAAAGGTCATAATAAGAACTTTTTGTGTTAAATGTAATGTAATTTAGGTATTCTGCTATATTTACATGTATTTGAATTCAAAAAAATGTGATGGTTTTATTCGTATGCCGTAGATAGGATTTTTTATATGTATATGATCTATTTTGATACAAAAACTTTATTTGATTCTATTTTTCTTTATTTTGCTTGTTGAGTGAAATCATGTATACGTCTTATACTCTTGCTTTTTTCCTCTTTTGTAAACAAAAATTTTTCTTTTGAATTTTTTTAGAATTAAAACACACCTGCCCTGATTTCCCCAGGGCACTTTACCTTCCTGACTTGAACGTTTGGTTTTATAGCTTCCTGTATCTAGTAAAGTCATTAAGGAAGAGAAAAAGGAATTAAAAAAATATTTTCCAAGTAAATACACAGTGCTTCCTCGTGCTAGATTCACCAAAGATAGTTAATTATTGAACAATTTAAATAAAAAACGATAACGAAGTGTTCAGATAAATTGCCTAACATTGGTTAAGCATTTAATTTTTATACAATTTTACTAAAAAATATTAGTTAAAAATTTTTCTTACGACGCACCTGATTATTTTTTCGTACTTATATTTTTAATTTTAAAAATTATAATTATATTCGAAACGAAAAATGTTTCTTTTGACCTCATTTTAAAACGATCACAAAGGTTCTCGTATCATCGATATTACGAGTAGGCAAAAATTGACTTTTTGTTAAGTATGCTAAAATTTTCAATTGGAGAGAAAATTGATTTCGAGAAAATGGGCATAATACCTATATCAGTCAGGAAAGGAGGGGGGTATTCCGGCACCCCCTGGATTCAACACTGATTCCAATTATGATAAATAAAGTATAACTTATGATTACTCATTGTATCTACCATTAATTTAAGTTTAACAAAAACTGTATGTTCTTTATTACCAAGATCCCATTTTTCCTATGCGTTCTATAAGTAAAGTTAGTTAGGTTTGTCGAGCCCTGTACACATATCATTAAACGAATTAAAAAAGCACAAATGATACTCTGTAGGGATTATTTAATGAAATGAAATAGCAACTAATTACCTTCTGAACATATATATGTATAAGATTCTCATCGAATGTAAACGACCTAACAGTGACGCGGCAACAATTTCATTATTGATATATAAGCTGTGAATAAGAGTTATAATTGATTTGAATACCTCGGGATCGTTACTACTGTCTGTATGCTATTATACATCTCTAAAGATATTTTAATTCCTTTATATGAGATACATTCACACAGGTATCATTTATAAAACGGGGAAAGTATCAGCGGTCTTCAAAATTATTTACCTAATTGAAAGTTGCGCGCAAAACTTTTGTTCTAGAATCTTAAAAAGGCGAAATTATTGTCTACTTAATATATAGTCTAAACAAAAGCAATATGGGAATTATTATTTCTTGAAAAGTTTTATAGTATTAGAATGAATTAAGGCTACATGTCGAGACGAGATTGGCTTAAATTCAGAAGAACTGAGACCGAGACGATATACTTTTTTAAATCTCATCGAGAGTCTTAATTTCCAAAGATTAGCCATACTTATAGTAAATATTGGTATGGAGAACCATACATGACTTCCATGTTCTTTAATATCTTTTAAATAATTTGTAATATATGAAAAATTTCAATGGGATTTGTCAGAAATAAAACTCGCCTTTGTATTATTGTCCTAATGTCAAAAACATTATACGCATTTTTGGAATAACTAATTTGACAATTTGAATTTAGTTCATGCATTTATTTCCAAGGCAACATGAATTAGTGAAGTATTAATTAGTATTTTTTGTTTCGTCTCTCTCACAAATGAAAAATGAAATTGATAAATATATACTTATTTACACATACATATATCTTTACGAATTTGATAATAACAGCTCTATAACTTTTGCATCCTAATGGGGTCACCGTCATAAAATAATATATTTTTTGTATTATTATTATTATATTTTTAATGATGTAATTTTCTAACTGTCTATAACTCTATAGATATTAAGTATTAAATGAGAATATTGAAAAAAATATTATGTTATTCTCAACTAACAAATGGATATCATGTTATTATAAAGGAAATTACAAAATTAATCAAATATAATTCCATAATAGACAGTGGTATGATTTAGTTTTTCTCTTTAAATTAACTTGTCTATGCAGGTGTAAAATCAAAACTAATAATTATATGCTTATAACTTTGTTAATAATTTAATTATGCGCTTCGTAAATATTGAAGACTGCTGGCGTTCTAAGGCATCTGCAATACAGAAGCTGTATGAAGATGTACAATTAAATACGGCTTAAATACCCATTTGTTTACAGTCAATGTTGCTTTCTTAAGACTTCGGGCGTTCAACTGTTGATGATCATTAGTGAAAACGCCGATATGCAATTCTGTGTAATGAAAAAAATAAATATCATATGTACATTTACTGACTTTGAATTTTTGTATATAGGATTGATGAAACCGTTGATAAGTAATTGGAAGTTATTATTTTATTTTAAAAATAAGTACCTCTGTATATAAAATAAAATTGTTTTTATTGAGCAAGTTTTTTTAAAGGGCAAAATATTTCTTGGCACTGGTTTTTCATATTAATAAAATATAAAAAAATAACCGCAGGTAAAATTCTCTAAAAACTTATAAAGAAGTTGAAAACTCAATAAAGCTGGAGATTTGGGTAGAAAAATTTGCAGAATGCAAATAAACTTTTTTAAATCAGTATACATTACAATTTAATAAAGTTAAAGAGTTTTATAAATGTTTGTAAAATGTATATAATATGTATACTAATTTCAGTTTACTCTTATTTAATCGGGCTATTTACTCGAGCATTTTCCCACTTGACCAGTCCATCATTGTGTGTATTATTCGAATAAATTCGTATATACATATATACAAAAAGGATATGTTCATATACGTACGTTTATAATTAATTGAAAAGTATAAGTTATCTAAATCCTATCGTAATTTTGGAATATATAATTTAATTTTTCGCTTGTTCTAATTTCATATTCATGTTTCTTTTTGTGTTATTTAACATTAATCTGTATCCATTTGAGAGTTTTATATAGGGGAAAGTCGGTTAATTTAAACCATTTTTTTAAATTAAGATATTTAGTATACTAGTTCTAGGTTTAGACAAATTATTTTTTTATAAAATGAAACAGCAGTTTATAGATTTTATTTTTTATTAAGTATTAATCAACATAATTATTATAAACTCGACAGAAATCAACAAAATGTGAGATCGGAGCTTTGTTTCAATTTAGCCAACCGGTACTGTAAATTGGACCACGGGGTTGCTAATTTGGACTTTAATAGAATATTAACTAAAATACACCTGTAAAAAACATAATATATATTTATAAATTACAGACTATCAAACAATTATTTATCATAAGTATTAAAACAAAAAACTATAAGAAATCAGTCTCGTTACATTATTTCATTTAAATTATTCAAGAAAGACAATCATCACATATGTCAGGATTATTGGTATAAGTTTCATGATTCCAGCTATGGTAAATACGTACGATCCATTTTAACCAACAGTGTGAAAAGTGAGAAAAAAAATCTATCCATGACAGTTAATTGTTGATAAATTGCTGCTGCTAACTATAAATTAAAAACGCTGTATGCTTACCTTTGTACTAACTACACGTATCACTCAAAATTACATCAAAAATCATTTATTTACATTTGCGGAAACAAAACGCTAACATTCAACATGTCAAGGAAGACAATATAGCTGATATGCAATAAAGTTAGGCGTGAGTGGTCCAATATACCATACTTTCCCCTATATAATTTACACCGTATTTTAATTATATAAAACATATATGTATACTTAGCATTTTCAAAAAACATTGACCTATTTTCTTTTTAATTTTGCAAGTGTAAGCGAACATCTTTAATGTCTGGTATTATAAAGGAGTTAGCAAATTTGCTAGCTAGCAAGCACTTTCAAATGAGATATCAAACATATATGACAGTTCTTTTGGAGTTTGTTGAAGACTTTGACAAGTTTCGCGCACGCGTTGTAGATAAACACCAACGGTATTAAAACAGTGGTGGTACTATGAAAATTATTTTGTACGGTGAAATATGCCAACTGTGTTACAATTAGTTGAAGTGTCACTGCTCTAAATTCCATAACTAATCCATAGATACTAGTACAGAATTAATACTCCATTTGAAAGTAATTGCTGAAAAGTTGACGAGAAAATCATAAAAATACTTGATTTATATTAAAAAATAAAAATTAATCTTCAACTCGCTTACTTCTATTACCACTATCACATTATTTTCACAGCATTAAAACTTTTCATAGCATTTTTTTCTAAAAGCGAACCACACGGTTATACGTATTTCCCTCAATTATCTTCAACAATATTCCCTTTAATACAAAAGACTAACTTTTCTTGGAAACATACGTAGTGTGCGAAATGACGACATCGTCGTCGGCCGGTGCTTGGTATCGCGGGGGATGAGACACCACGGCCCGATGATGATTGCAAAGCGCGGCCAATTACGTCCGCCAGATCATGTTTACATAAGTAATCACCGGGCGGCGCTGGCTGTGTGCAGTTGACACAGCGCGCCTCTGGCGGCCAAAACGGCAACCACCACCTCCCTCACCAGTGCCCTCTGGCGGAATTAAGTGCTGCCGTAGGGTTGCCGCTTCTGAATCTGTTTCACAAGAACGTATTACACTGGGACAGCAGTCATGGAATTCTACTAGTTTAATAAAACTGGGCTTTCAAATATTAAATTATCATTTTGATAAAAATACTATCAACAAAACGGCGACTCGTGGTTGTTAAATTAGTAATTTTTTTTAAGACTTGTTGGTTTATTAATGTTTTTATCAAAAGTTTGAAATCCGGAATTCCGGCTGGAATTCACATCACTACTATTATATTTTAAATATAAATACATAGATTATCTTAAATTAATATAACATTGTTCTATATGGTATTTATTTAAGAAAATACCTACATTAAATTATAAAAAATGTGTTTTCTACATATTCTGCAATTTTTACAGCTTTGTACAACTATTTGTATAGCATTATTTTCGTTAAATTATTTGTTTAGCATACGTTCTTTGTGATCGAATGTAATTACATTTATAGTGTCAATAATAATATAATACAAAAATAATAATAATATAATAGTAGTGACATTAAAATATTCATTTCAATATTTTAATAATTCCGGCACACCTTTAATTAAAATGTTTCAAAAAGTTGTAAATGTCAAATCGAAAAACAAACTTTTTTTAATGTATTGTCAGTAAGTCCGAGTAAAAATATACCAAATTTCGTAGCTACTATACACGTACCCGCAAAAGACACTAACACATGATTAAATTAATCCTCCGTTCATGCTTGCTGCGGGTGAGTAGTGTACCCAAGGTGTATGTATTTGTTTGCTATTGGTATACCTGTTGTTGGCGTATAAAAGCGTACGTTCCCTGAGCAGGTGTGAGTAAGTTAGTATACTAGCTACGAAATTCAGTACATTTTTACTTAGGAGATCCAAAAATGAATTTTGTGATAATGTAATACCTACATAATATGAAATTTAACTACTAAAGATTAAAAAAATGGGATAGCTAATTAAAACAGTATTAACATTTAATAAGAGAGCGTCCATTAATTACGTAAGGATAATTTTTCGAAATTGTTATTCACCCCTCCTTGTAAGTTAAAATAATGTATAGAAAGATAACTACGGGTTAAGAGATATGCCATCTGTAAATAAAATCAAATATTGGGTAGGTATTTTATCTCAAAAATACAAAAATCAATCAAGAAGCTACTCGGGTATCAATAGAAAATTAACATCAAATGAAGTTATTTGCGTATCTTCTATATACTAACATTACCGCCCTCTATTACAAAGTTTAACTAAATGCTCCTTTAACTAACTGTCGTATTAATTATCAGCAGAACCAAGCATTATACATTTAATTAAAGGGATTTTGAATATTCTGCACTGTTTTTACAACGCATAGTGTGTACATTTTTCATTGAGAGTCTAATGTCCGGTATTATAATGGAGCTAGCAAATTTGCTAGCTAGCAAGCACTTTCAAATGGAGTATTAATTCTGTGATAGTATCTATGGATTAGCTATATGAAAGCAGTGATTCTTCAACGTATTGTAACACAGTTTGTGACTCTGACCGTACAAAATAATTTTCATAATATCGCCACTGTTTTAATACCATTGGTGTTTACATACCACGCGTGAAACTAAAGAATAACTGTTACATAGGTTAGAAACCTCATTTGAAAGTGCTTGCTAGCTAGCAAATTTTGCTAGCTCCTTTAATATCACACATAAATATTGATTTAAATGACGTTAGTAATATGTACATGCACCTAATTTACTTTAAAGGAGCATTTAGTGCTAAAGGAGCTTTGATTTGATTGATAATATCAAATAAATAGTCGAACTTAGATTTTTGTCGTTATTGTTTTGATTTAACATACTTTTCTTATGAGTTCTGTTCGATATGGTGTTTCGATTGTAAACGTTTCGACCATTATCTTACCGTAGATAATTTCGAGATGTTGAAATTGTCGAGCTTGAAACGGGCCTACGGTAAAAATGCGGTAAGCTCGTATTGCGGAATCAGCAACGTTTTGCATATGGACGCCTGATGAATACGTAACGAGCCATTGCTTCAGTAAACACCAGACTGTGACCGTGTTGTCGCGGTCCAGAATGTTTTTATTTCTAAACAACATCGTCTGTCTACGAAAGCACTCTCTTGTTTTATCAACAAGCTTACGGTTAACCGAAATTAATAGTTGTTGTGTCTGATAACTTTCGTAATTTTTATTTGTTTTTATGTAGTTCAGTGTTTTTGTTTAAATTAAATGAATTTGAATAATTATAAGTTGTATCGACAAACTCCTTTGAAATACAAAAATTGTTTTTAAAATTAATATTTCTTTACATTTTAATAGAAGACTGTCCCTAAATATTAATAGTATTTTTTCAGAATTTATTTTGTATTGATAACTATTTTGACTTCTTGGTCGCAATTTTTTTTAAATACCTTAGCTCTGAAAGAAAGAAATAATTATGTAATTTTGTTTAATGGATTAAACCTTATAATTGTCCGAGTCGAAGGACTATAAGTAATTCTGAAAACTGCTAAAAATAAGTTAAGAACTTTTTTAAGGGAGTGGGGGGTAAAGCAATATCATTTACATGGCGTTACATGGGGGTGGGGGGTCATATTCAAATGTTATGTAACATTCTTTCATACAAATAAAAACAAAACATTGTTGGACAACTAACCCCTATTTATTAAAAAATTTACTTCATGCTGAAACAGTTCAAAAAACATATTATTGTAATATATACGGTATTGCGGGGGTCAAAGGCTGTTGTTAACATGGCGTTACATGGGGAAAGGAGGGTCCAAAAATTCTAGAAAAAGCGTTACGTAGTTTGTAGATGTTCCAAAAACCATATTCTCCTGTTCTTGATGGCACATGAGAATATTTTTTTGTGGTATAAAACTGTCCTAAATAACTTAACTTCAACTATTTGTATCGGAGATAATTTATCTCTAATTGTCGAGATCAAAATTTTTTTGTCAAATCTTAGATACCTTATATGATTCATCATAGTTCAATCGCTAGGGAACATTTCTTATGTCTAATAATATTAATGAAAAATCAGATAAGATAAGGCAAGCTACATGGAGAAAAATGGAACTCAAATTTTATGAAAAATTACAATTCCTAAATAAAAATTTACTATCCGTTATACTGCAATAATTTAAAGACTTACTGTATTTTTAAATAAAGGATTATAATTTTTATAATAAGTCTGCCAATCATTGCAATATGGATAGTAAATTTTCATTTAGGAAAATTATATTAATTGGAGATAAAATATAAAATTGTTACAATTTGAAGAAATATAGTTGATCCTACGATCGATCATGTTGCTATTACATGAACAAAATAGCATATATTAAAGCTCTTTATGTTTAGCAGTTTAAAATAAATCTACGGCCCTTCGAAGCTGAAACAATCTGTAAACTTTATATTTAATAAAAAAATATCATCATTACATTACTAGGAACTAAAATCTATTTAAAACATTTATTAATTCAGCCTTGTCTAACACACATACTATATATTATTATATTATATAAATATAACTCTGGTTTAACACTTTATATGTATGTATGTACATTAGTAAGTACACAAAAAACTTTGTATTTAACGACGGTTTATTTAAATAACGTTGGTGGAAAAATAAGATACGCGTATAAATGAATTATCGTCTCCCTCGCTTGGCTGTCTATACACAACCAAATAAAACAAAGACGGGCAGGGTGACATACGTTTTATGAATAAATCTTGCGAATTTGCATTTATTAGAAGAACTCGCAGCTCGAGCAAACACACAATAATAAAGTTGACCGTTTTATAATGCAATTGTAAGTTTTGACATTTTATGTCGCCTACAGTTTTTTTTGTATTGTATTATTTCTGTAGACATAATTTGTTATAGAGTTAAAAACTCTCCTTAAATACATAACTATTTTAATTTAAACATTGCTAAAAATATGATACATAACGGAAAATAAAAATAATTCATGATTTTCTTAACATATTGAATATGGAATAATTTTTGTTTAAAGTTATTCGATCATTAGAGCAATGTATTGATAAAAGTTTAAAATTTTAATATTTTATTTATGGATAGCTCATATGTTTTATTAATTTAAAAAAATAATATTGGACGTATGGTTTTTTAGTAATTCGATATTAAAAATAGAGTTTTTTATACACGGTCAATGAGAACTCGCCGAAAGTGCTCTATTTATTGAAATTCTACTCAAAAATTCTATACAGACGTTTTAAGCACTAATATTCGAAACTTCAACCCTTTTAAATACTATAAAAATTATAAAACACATAAATTCACGTGTAGTTTCAGAACCAGGTTTATTCAAAGTAATAAAAACTGACAGATCAAATATAAAATCAAATATTTCAATAACATAAACTTAAATTTAATAATGATAAAACCGGGTCCTAAGCCAGAACTTCGTGGATCTAGGCAGAAAAACTGCCCTTTCTCAAGTAATCAGAAACCTACTTATTCAAAATTAAAACACAAAGTGAAGCTAGTTATTTTAGTTTCGAAAATACACAATTTATAAATTTTAGGAGTCAAATTAAATTTTTGACATTATGCCATTTTTTATGCCAGTTTTTCTTCAGCGATCTACAACCTTTATATATTTTGTAAGAAGCAATGAATATAGGTAATATATATTCAATAACTACATATGTACACCTACTTCAAATATAAATTACAAAAAAAACATCAGACAAAAAATTTCCGCAAGATATACAATATACATATAATACATATCATAATAAAAAAACTTTTATCTATTGAATTAATCGATATGAAAAGAATACGTATACAAATATCTTTAATAAAAAAACTCAAGGGTTAAATCTGAACGATACATTTTAAAACAGATTGCATTTATTGTATATACTTTTAATAAGACATCATTCAGTGATCATGAATAACAACGTTTAAAATACTTGCTCATTCAATCGATCATTTCTTCCGCGGCACCCTGTAGTGTCGAGACGTGCCAACAATGCGCTCCGCAGCGGGCAGCTTGTAGCTAGTTTAAGATAGATCTGAAAATCGTTTGTAAATACAATCGAGATGATGTATGTACATAAAACACTTTTGTTACTTTTTATTTGATATGTTAACTCATGTTCAGATACATGTGTAGTAGGTATTGCAAAGAACTTAATAGAAATCGTATTCGGTGTCTTTAATAATGTGGTTTTAGATATTATAGATCGAAATTGTTAATTAAAATTTATACAATGAGATTAATATGTGTAAACTTTTTATTGCATAATTTGAAAATTTAATTTGCAAAATTAGTATATTTATTCAATGTTTTGTAAAAACGCTTTATAAGAAAATATTGCGATAAATTATTTTTTAAATGTTTTTTAAAATAATTAATTTGTAACAATGGACAGAAAAATAAATGTGTACTAAATATTATGACAGTTCGAGTTGTACCTATCAGGTGGCAATGTGGGAGGTTGTCACGTCCAATAGTTTTTTTTTTCATATTTTTTCATTATCAAAGGACACAGAGCCAAATAATTTAATATATTTAACACTAGTATAATTAATTTTTTCTGCCAAAAGAGAAAAATGTAAATAATGTTTAAACGTGGTATTAGGCTTTCCTACGTGATTATTTTTTTTTTAATTAAAAAACATTACTTTATACATAGACTAACCGTAAATACTATGAATAGGTGAAAGGTGTATACTTATATGTATGTGATAACAAAGGGAGATTTTAAATTACTTATTGAAGTTCTGATGAATTTTAAGTTCTGTTAAGTTATAAGTATAATATGCATCGTCTTATTTTTCAAAAAAAATCTTCATGTTTAATTTATGAAACATTGAGTAGTTGTTGAAAACAGAAGACATTCCAACTGTTAAATAAATATTCACAAAAGCTGGCTTTAGCATAATCCATACAAAAGTTTTAATTCTCAGTCGATAAAAAGCATTATCTATATGTATTCCTACGAAGATGTTTTATTTTTAAGTATACAAACACAAAAACTTCGATTTGTTTTACATATTCAGTACTCACTCTGACGTCTTATATATTCAGTTCTTGGAGAACACAAATAAATAAATAGATGAGGGTTTTCTGTGATAATGCACGTGTTCAGTGAATTTTAAATAAATAAAATTATCTATTCATTTTTGTATGTTTAAATGATTTCGATTTTTTAACTGTGTATTGCATTTAAAATCATGAAACATTTTTAAGTACGAGTTCAAGTAGTTTATCTTTATTTTCAGATTTTGCTAACAAATATCTATTAATAATTTATAGTATTAATTTAATACAGGTAAAGAAAATTAACAAACCTACTTCTACTGATTTCTTTCATGCCAAAAACAATATAATGAAGTATAGCTGTAATATATATTTTCATGTGTCTCTACACTACAGTACCAGATGAAGACTTTTTAGACTTCTACCAACTAGTGGCGTAGGTTTTTATACTTATAATAATATTTATTTCTGTCTACACGTTTAATATTAGTAAGATGTGACAAAAATAAAAATTACATTTTGATATACAAATATTAATAACACAATTTTTGAAATATTTTCAACAACCCTATTTTACTCCACTTAACTCCCTATCCCCTCCCTAGCATAAACCCGACTCTGTTCCATAAATGTAAAGCAAATTGCACCCTATCTATAGTCATTTTTTAATCCACCATTATTCATTCAAAAAAATGATTACTTTTACCGCGAACAACCTTTATAATTTATTAACTTAACCCTAGTTAGATAACCTACGTCGAATCGACGTACTCATTATGGGTATCTTTAATGTACCATAAAATATGGTTATCTTTCTAGGGTTAATAAGCGCCAGGTAATAAAAGGCCCTGATCGAAAATGACCACAAAAACAAAAAGAAATAACGTAAATATAAATGTCCAAATATCATCTTATACCGGTAAAATCAATAACTACAAAACTTCTGTGAGCTGGTAGTGTACATGAAGTTGATTATATCCTGAGTCCTGACAGCAGTAAGTCCAAGTCGTTGTTGTGCTAATAGCCGTCAGCGGCACTCACTGGACAAGACAATTAGAGGAACTAATTATTGCATGGCGTCGCTTCCGTTAGACACAATACCGAGGTAGGTACTGATTACTGACCATCGATCGGTTCGCAAACAATCTAGTGGGCTATGTAATGTGTAATAATACACGGGGTAGATGAATGTGGTGCAATATACATATATACATATGTATATAGGTATGAATTATCTGTACTCCTGAAATATGGATGCATCAAAATACAATTGTATGCCGATTTAATAAGGGGTGAATCTAGGGAGTGATATTAAATTATAATTGTCATTTAATATTATTTAAATTCTGATTGGTTTTCACGTAAATATCAAAATTGCATTACTTTTTATTTCAACGCGAAAAATGTGTTCGTTAAAATATGATGCAATCTTACAGTGATCACCGCCAATTACTGTCCACCAAATATGTTAGTTTGTATTTATTCATTTATAAATGTATGTAATTGTAATTTTCTCTAAGTACTTAAGACATATAGTTTTAACATAAAAAATTACCGTTTCGGGAATGTAATTACAATTCTTAGACTGGTCATCTTTCATGTTACAAACTATATGTATACATATTATACAATAAATATCTACAATATTAAAAATAATTTTTCAGAGTTCTTTAATATTTTGAAAGAAGGTCTGTCTCTCCGAAAAAGATTATTTTAAAAATACGGTATTGAAACAACGTAGCAGTAAAATTTTTGTTGATTTTTAATTTCAATGTAGTACCCATGAAATTGAACAACTTTGGCAACATAAACAACAAATGAAATGTTATTTGTGAAAATTGATAATTAGTAAACAAAATTTCAGTTGTTAATTAATAAATGATATAAATATTAATTTGTCAGGAAAGAGTTACTAAGAACTGTTTTCGTGATGAGCAGAACTAAACAAAAATTACAAAATTGCAAAATTAGACTGCCTGTTATGTTAACACTCATTTCCAAAAATCGTTTTGAATAGTTGATTATACAGAACGCACTATTAACAAAAAGTGGTGTGTGCCTCACCCACATAAGCGCGCAGTTGAAGTGAAACTTCTTGTGTTTTCATTAACCATGTAAATTAAAAAAATAAATTAAACGATTATTAAATAATTAATAATCCAACATATTATTTTAACACTTTTAACACTAGCTTGACACCAACGTAAAAGTATAAACATCCATATTTCTCTTATACATTTACTCATCTTTATCTCTCACGAATAACCGACGTAAAGTGACTTGTACTTGTATCTTTCTCTTACATACATCTACTCACGCATGCCAGTAATAGTGTTTCATATTAAAATCTGTCGAAGTCTTTCCAATTCACTAGTCTTGCTAAAGAAGTTTTACTTTAAAAATATTATAGAACTCTAGAACGACTGGAGTATTATCAAGTATTCACAACTTGCAGATTTTAGTATTTCTATATGTATTATTATAAATAATTAGTTATTTAAGTAGTTATTTAAAATAATTATTTATACTGACTATGTAGGTATATATAGAGACAAAAAGTTATTAACTGTAAATGTGCATTAATATTATTACAAACTATCGACACAATAATAATGTACATAGACATCATTATTACACACATGCATCTATAGAAACTAGAATCCAATAATAGTCACAGCATCCTATTATAATCATCAATAGTGCTACTAAATGCAAGCACACATAATCTAGACACCTGAGAAAATAAATGACAGCTGAGATAAACAGTAAACATAACAATAGCAGCACATCTATACATAATAATTATTACATGATAATCAACCATTTCGGTGCAATTTGTACTAGATGACCAGTTCATCTCGTTCAATAATAATAATAATTGTCACCCTTTTTTGGATGCTGTACGACAACTAATGACGTGGAATGACAGGTTTTCTGTTATTTCAGCCACCGCGAGAGTTCAAAGGCCATTTCAATATTTGTGAGAACTTGATTTGTTAGCGGTGAGCGAATGTGTGGAATTACTCTCCTTGAAGAAGTTGTTGTCTGTCTGGGGAATACAACTAGGGGAGATTTGCCGTTATTTCGATAATTACCACTGCGGTTAATGTGTATGGAACTGTAATTGTATTTTTATTGAATATGAGACATTTTTTATAATAATTTTTAAATTTAGTATAAACATTCTTTAAAAAATTAATAATTATTATTTAACATACGGCACTCACTAGATTAGGAAAGACTATGGATACATAACAACCAATACTAGTCCGTATATGAAACTGATGATGTTTCAAATAGATGTTTCTCTGTTAATCAATTATCACTGAAATATTTTTGAAGGCAAAATAAAACATTTATTATTAATTAATTTTATAATTCAAAACAATTGATATTTATTTTAAAATCCTAATGAAACTCCAAGACAATTGGGCCGTCTTCAAGCCAAACCCAACCATCCAACCAAGTTTTATTAATATTGGTTCAGTGGTTCATGAGTTATGCGTGTGACAAGGATTCACTCGACAGACAGACATACCACACACAGACAGACACGGAACGAAAAGTGTTTGTCTTCATTTAAAACGGAAAGATCAAGTTAAAATTTTGAAATTGAAGAACAATTATTTTTCTCATTTTAAAACGATCACAAACTTTTCGTATCTTCGATATGGCGAGGAAGTAAAATATTTCTCACAAAAGTTATCTTTAGTTCAGAATCGACAGTTTGGCGACCGCTGATCTAGACATTATAATTTTTTTACTTTTGATATTATTTCACAATTATCTTAGGTATATTTACATTTCATATTACTATGTTTGTTGAATATTATTTCAAAGTTTTTCAGCTAAAATTTCGTTGGGTTTTAATAGTTTTCGTTTTCCAATATTGAAGATTAAAACAATACATTTTTATATGTGGTAAAAAATGCATAGACATTTATTAAAACTTTCAAGAATGAAAAAACCTTATAAAAATCTACTGCTAATCATTACACCAGGAAGAATTTAACAAGGAAAAAAATTGACAGCCTCAGTCTATTGAAATCGTTAAAAAATAAGTGACTTGATCCGTTGTCTAACCTTTAATACCTCATTAACACCTTCTAGATCCGCTTGCTTCTGAAGGTACCCATTATATAATATCTATTACGTTACTGTAAAACAATTGACTATGGATATTACAAAAGACGTCAGCCAACTTGACTAGGAAACTGATAAATTAGACCGTTAGAAATATCATCAATTACTGTAACTTCTGTTGAGGGCATTGCTGTCAATTTGAATACGGAACACTGCAATGTGAGGTGTTGATGGATATTCTATGAAAAGAAGTCGTCCAACAAAAGAAGTTGTAACATCTCCAGACTGACTGGTTAGGCATAACATGAAGTGAGTGTGTGAGAAGTAGCATTGTAGTTTGATAGTTATACCCTAATATTAGCTATCGAGTGCGTGTATAGGTGTTAACTAGTAGTGGACATTGGCGTGCCTTAATTTGAAAATAATTTAAATTTTATTGTATATTTTTATGAACTGTATAGAGGTGATAAGGAATTATATTAAGTACATACTCGTATACATGAGTGTTTTTAATTTGAAGACAATGAGTAATGTCGATTAACAAAAGTTGCTCATCCAATTGTTTTTACTTTTTTATAGGTACCTACCCATCTAACAATAAGTATGTATATGAAATATACACATATATAGTATAAGTAAGTATTTTTAAGCCGATTTTTTTCGAAATCCGGATTTTGATGGAATTATCCATTTTGACCTTCCCTGAATTTATTATGACTATTTTCGTCATGATGTCTGTGTGTCTGTAAGCGCTGTAACTCAAATACGACAAATCGTAGAAGGGTGAAATACATTTAAGATTAATTTTTATATGGGTAGCAAACTTCATATTTTTCAACCGCATACGGATGTTTACTAACGTTGATTTATGAATTTTTTGAATTACTTTAAAACAGTGTGAGTTAGAGGAAAATGTTCAAATTAGAAATTGTAGGTAATATTATTATCTTTAATTTATGTTCTATTCATTTTTTCGAAAAAAAAATTTTGAAAAAAAAAATTCAAATGGTTCATATAATCATTCCAAACTAGTATTTCAAAAATAAAGCAAAATAAAAATGTTTCGGACAAAAGTTGAAGAGTTAAAGGGGGATATCAGACGGCGATTTCAAAACTATTTTTGGTGAATTTTCTGAAATCATATGGACGTCATCTTCGTTTTATAAATGGGAACCCTTATTTTTTATTGCAGAGTCGTATTTTCCAAAAATAAACAACTTTCATTGGAAAAACCCTTCTGCCCGAAACAATTTTCTCTATCTTGATTTTTTTTAAATATTAACATAGGCGATTACACTCTGTATATATAAGAAATTAAATTTTAATTAATTATATTTAACAAATGAAAATATACTTGCAGTTACCTACCTTCTAACTTAAATAACTATCAAAAATATTTAAGAAATGTATATTATTATAGTATTGCATTTAACTAATTTGAAACAACAATTTATATAAAATTTTCAATTAAAGGTTTATTGACGTACGCCTATGACAAACGTGATATTGATACAATCTGACATGTATCATAGCTTTGAGGTATTTCTATGGAGGATTTAACTTTTGGAATGCTGACCGTGATATTTGAGGCGTTTATTAGAGAATTTGGTTATGATGAAGTGCCACACGATATGCCATAGAAATCGATACAGTCAAAGATATCATGAAACAGTTGAATATATTATGGGCACATACCAAATACAATATGTTTTAAATTATAAATATATATAGAGCTGTTATTAATCGATATCTTTATATAAATCAATATTTTATAACATTATTACGTTAATTTGTAAGTTTTCTTCTATATCCAATTCTGGTAAAATTCAACAATATAAGGTGTTATAAATTTTATGTTATAAAGTAAGTTATACTTTATAACATAAAAAATTAAAAAAAGTTCAACTTAAATTAAAAAATAAGAGAAAATCAATGTTTTTATATGTACTTGTAGTAAAGTAAAATATATATAGTTAAATATGTTGACTTTAATTTCTTTTCTGAAAAAAAATTTAGTTTTTTAATGGTTCAGAATACACAAATGTTAACATTTTATTCTCCGACTGACTAGCGTCAATATCTTTAAAGAAACTTTCGTTGTTGTATACCCAAGGGCGTCTTAAGCAGGGGTTTAAAAGTGATACAAAATTTGTAAAAACTTATATTTTTAAATAATCGTGTGTACTTCGATGGGAAAACTCATATAAATAACGAGATTTTTGTTTTGTTCTGGATGTTGATCCATGGAAGTTTTGTTTTCCGCAGTGAAGAACATAACAAAAAAGATGCACTCAGTGTAGCAACGCTTAAGTCACCATTTTGTTTTATATTTCATTAAAAAAAATATTTTGTATGTTTTGAGACATGTATTACAATAAACCCTCCAAATTCCATTTGATTGCTTTTTTTATTATTCTAAAAAAACTTTCAATACATAAAACAAGACTTTATTATAAATTAAATACTATTATGAGATCAAGATCAAGTAGGGCGGCACATGAAACATTGCACCCTGGTGGTAGGTATGCTGGGACCGACCCTGTTAATTAAGTACACCTAGTTTAGGCACAAATTCAACTCTGCAGAATCATACAGATAGATCTGTTTTACCAACAAGATATGTCATAACTGAGCCGTGTTGTTTCAATAATGCATATCAATAGATCGCAGGCACAAGACTATACAATAAGCCAACAAATTGAATCACTGAGTCCGCATATTATATAACAATGAGTATGCAGTTCTAGTTCCTGTCAATGCTCACAGAGGGCAGTGAGTGACGTCTTTGTTAGAGAACACGACTCTAAAACAACATCTCTATTATAGGACAACGGGGGATCTTGTGCCGGTATCAGCGAGCCGGATACATTTCTGTATGGTTTTTAAAGATGGATATTTTATATATATGTCATTGGCCCAGAAAAATAACAATTTTGGTCGTATTATCGAAAATTACAATTAATACTTATTAAAATGGTAATGTGTTGACATTTTAACTTTGTACGTATTAATAAAAGCATAATAATAATAAAATAAAATATTTTAGAATAATGAATAAAAATTTAAAGATTGGAAAAAAATATTTGTGTGTATACATTTTTGTCATTACACTTTAAAAACTTTGAATTATTCCTTGTATATTTTGGTTAGTTTTAATTACTTCTGATATTTATTTTTATATCAAATATTTTGGTCATAAACACTTATTCCGTTTGCTCTTTCGTTTGGTCTATTCATAGTATCTGAAATCATAGAGAACAAATTTAACGATCATTTATTTAATATCTCAACAAATCTGGTACACATATCAATTTTTCAAATCGCTCTCTTGAAAAATCACAGTTTCTTACAATTTTATCATGATATATCGATGTAAGAAATTCTAAGTATTAGTATTACGTATATTTAATTAATAATAATGTATACATTTGAATAAATGAAATATGAATTATAAATAAAATTAAATAGTAAAAATTCATCCCAAGCATACCATTGTAGTAGTAGTAGTCGAGCGCAGTCGAAATCAAAATTTTCGGAATTTTCTACTTACCAGTTTTTTTATTTGAGCTTGAATTTTGGGATAAGGTTGAATTTAAAAAAAAAAGTGTGCGGTACCAAAAAAGCGACCTATATAGCATTGTAGTAGTGGTCGAGCATAAGCGAAATAAAAAATTTTGGAATTTTTTACTTACCGGTTTTTTTAATTTGAGCTTGAATTTTGGGTTTAGGTTGAATTTTTCCAAGTTGGCTAAACCCAAAATTCAATCTCAAATAATAATAAAACTAGTAAGCACAAAATTCTAAAATTTTGGATTTCGATTATGCTCGACCAATACTACAATGCTATATATACACATTTACTATGTACAAAAAGAAACATTAAATGCGCCACTGTATATAGGTATATCACATATGCAAAAATCAATTAGTGAAATATAATTTATGATTTTTGTTAATAATAACATAATTATTATTATAAGGCAATAATTTACAGATTGAAAATTTACAAGTGTCTAGCGAATTAATTATTTATTGGAGCAAAAAATAACAGTGAAAGAACACCAGGATGTGGTAGTGACTATTAATTAGGAACATGTGATTAAATTCGCAGTAAGTATTATTAAAAGAAAACGCTCAGTATTTTTTTTATTTTAATTTAATTTTGTACGATTGTTTATCTATAATAATACAAAACTAGATCTAATGAATGTTCTATTATTCAAATAATGAAAGTAAAGTCATTGAAATTAGTGTATTCAATTTTCAAGTGTCTTTGTTATGCATATTTTAAATGCAATGTGTAATTTTTTTATTGGAATAATAGGTATTTGTTCTTTTTGTTTTTTGTTGTTGTTTTATTCTTATTTTCTGTTGAATTTTGAATATAAAATAAAATACATTAAAGTATACTTATTATTAAACAGTGTAGGACCATCTTTTGGTATCCTTGTTATATATTATTTGTATTAATATCGATATATTAATGCATGTTCCTACCATATATATAATCATAAACAATAATCCAAAAATATCTTACCATTTAGAAAAGGTTTTTGCTCAATACTCTCTGAAACTATTTTTTTTCGGTTAAAACCCAACATCTATCACACAATGATATAAATATTATTTCAGATGTATATAAATATTTGTTTTCTTGTTCATTTAATTTTTTCAAATTTTGTATCAGTATTAAAATTCCGTCTTCTGCAGGTTAACTTACAAATTTAAGTCTAAAATTTTAATATGTTACTAATTTAATTGGATATTAAAAAAAGAGGTAATGGGAGAACTCGCCGGAAGTTCTCTATTTATTGAAATTCTACACAAAAATTCTATACAGAGACGTTATAAACACTTATTATTCGAAACTTCAACCCTTTTAAATACTATAAAAATTATAAAATACACACATTCACGTGTAGTTTCAGAACCAAGTTTATTTAAAGAAATGAAAAACTAGAAATACAACACCTTCCATGACAGCATCTTTGTAAGACGCATGAACACATCATCCGTAAAAGTAATATAGCTGGACTTACATACAAACAAAGTGCGCAAGTATTGTGAGTGCAACAACTGTAATCGGCGATGCCATAGTATATATTAAAAATATTTCCATTCGCTGTTGCAGAATCTCTTGTATGAATTTTACGACGACTGCAAAATGATATTTAATTTTTTACTTTTAATTATTAACAAAATAAAAAATTCCATTAAAAGAACATGTGTATGCATATAAGTTAAAAACTAAATTTTTCGAATATAAATATTTTTTTAATTGAACAAAAACGGATTGTTCACAACCTACCAATAACTTGAATTTCACTAAACGTTAAAGACCAGATCCGAGGATAGAATTTCAAAATTATAGTAAATTTGATTCAAATTAAATTCTATACACATGCGACTTACTTTTAGTAGCCTAGACACATTTTGAAACCCGTTAAACAGAATCAACATAAATATCTAACTCGCTTCGCTCGTCAGCCCGCTAGTTTAGTTTCGCATGTCATTACGAATTCTAGATCGCAGTCACCTGATATATTATCCATACTTGAAAAGATAATCGATTCCGTGTCCCGCCTTTATGCAGAGTCATCCGACAGGTATAAGTGTTGCTCCAAACCTATATAGAACTATATATGCTGCGATAGATTTTAAATTATCAATCAAAACTGTATTTTACGTGTATACGTTAAGTCCAAAAAAGGAAACTGTTCAGACTGTAATGATAATAGAATATTTTATATTTTGATTGGTGAGTGTACATACATACATATGTTAGTGTTTGATATACCAGGGATTGAATCGATTGATAAGGAGTGTTGTGTCAGTTATGTATCTGTGATACATCCTGAGTTTAATTATGTGATAGAAAACTGTTAGAATGTAATGATTATGAATGACGTTTACATTGCATTATATGTAAATGTTTTTTTTTTATTTACAAATTGGAATAATATTCTAACCAGAATTGATTTTTCTGTATCTACCTATATACGAGACCTCGCTTTTATGATGAGATGGGACCGGTTTAATATATTTTTGACAAAATTTTAAGTTTTAGCATTATTCCATGTATATATTATTCAATTTTCGCTCATGCCTTTAAAAAAATATGTTTTGATTGTACAAAATATTTTTTTTTAATAAATAAAGTGAATTCACATTAGAAAAAAAAAATCTTTGTCCCGTCGTCATTGTCACTTCTACGAGACGAGATCATGACGAGAACATTTAGTCATTTCATCTCGTCTTACGTGAAGCCCTAATCAGGGGAAAAAATAATATTTTTTATTGAAATAATATACTATCACATAAATCGTTCAGAAGCCAATAAGACTTTGAATTGATATCATTTTTAAATGGCTATTTACTTTGCTATCGCAAATGTATGTGTAATTAATCAATTTATCAAGGAATAGCGACAAAAGTGAACTAACTTTTGATCAGTTGTTTTAGTACTGCTGATCTATATCACGCAGACAATATGAAAGCGTCCGGAATGATATGCGCTCATATCTGATTGGACAATTTTTTAATAAATGCAGACCCAGCAGGAAATGACCGATTGGATTCCTTCACAGGGGATGAAGTCTTAATTTCACTGCATGGTATCGTCATCTTAAACAAATACTTCATTATGATACTCAATCTAGATAGATTTTTGTCAAGGTTTTATTTGCTTAACTGACAACGAAGAAATAATCAAATAATAAAAAAGAACATTGTGGAATTTTTATTTCAAATTTTGATCGATTTTAACGGAAAACACGATACATATTAATGTTATTAAGAAAAATTCCCCCCCCCCCCCAACCATGGTTAGATTTCCGTTCATTATTATTGGCCAACCCCTAATATCATTGTTGTCCGATTGAAATAATAATTTTACCACCTTCTCTTGCTTTTTTGTCAACCAACCATAGTAATATGACACCAAATTAACAGTTTGTATAATAACTACACAATAATAAAAACTACTACCAAGCATACGTGTCTCATTTTTATATGTATTCTGTGCATGTAAACCACGTTTATATTCATATGCATTCTATGCGCGTGAGCGGAAAAACTCGGAGTAGAAAAATATAAGCGGACAGTATTGACGATTGGTCGCCCTGACCACCGTGTAATAATGCTGTTCTACTTTTGTTTTTACAAGTCGTTTTGAATTTTATTAATTGCTATGTGTATCTGTTTATCATATTTTGAACTTCTTAGCTAAACAAAGTATTTAATCTGAACTCCAAATAGATACAGATTATACAACATTTGCTTCCACTGTTAGATACAAATCATCTATCTATAATAAACCTTCATCTCATTATATCTATTTTAATTGTCCATCACTAACATTACATAAATTGATTGAAATATAAACCGTAATCATTGACGTGGTTATAACAATTCATTTTGGATCATGACTTTGGGAGACTGTTCTCAATTCTGCCAACTCATCCACTCAACGCTGGCGCCGTTCGGCGGCCAACTGGTTTGCTGCCCTTTTAGTGTCCGTCAAGTACTCCCTTCACCCCTAATCGGTTCTTAGAACAACTTCCTGGATGTTATTAAAACAAAAGATGTACACAGTTTGATTGAGAACGACGTAACACAGTGGTCCTCAAACTTGTTTAGGCACTCTATTATAAAATAAGAACTTTTTGGTAACCTAGTAAAAGGGTCGATCTAGACTATCGAGCCGGTCTCGGTCCGATCTCGCTCCAATCAAATTTTAATATATTTAATTAAATCTTATGATATTCACATTAACTCGCAAGTTTAAATCACGCTTTACTCGATAATCAGTACTAGAAGTGATCGAAGACGAACTGAAGTTCCTATTCACATTATGGGTACAATCCATATAGACTTAAATCTATGAGTCTATAAATTAAAAACATTAAATAAAAGTTTTCTTTCGGACAAACAAATTAAATTTCTACGTTGTCTGTTGATGAATTTGCGACAACCCATTTGAGAATCACTGATAATTGCAGATTTACTGAATTAAGGACCATAAGTATCAACTAGATTCGGAGCCCTTAATCTCCCCAGAAGGATTTTTTTATAAATTGCCTTTTAGATTTTTTATATAATATTAATGTTGAGTCATATGAGGACTCCTAACTATAGGGCCACGGGAACACTGAAAGGACCAAAATATCGTTAAAATAAATTTCCTCCAGATATACATGTTATCCATAAAAGTATAGAAAATCACTTTTGAACATCAATTTAATATTGGAAAGAAAAAGATCAATTGAAGGCAATAATTGAAGGAAATCTACATACTATCATTTTGATGGTTTCAACTTTTATTAATCGATCATTATTTCTGCACCAACCTAATACCTATTTACATAAAACCATAAAACATAAAAAATAATGTACGAGTAATTCGAATATGTTTCACATGATTGACAACATTATTAGTTTTTAGTTTCAACTTTTTCTTTATCTACTCCTTAATTGATAATTTACATCTTGTTGAAGACATACTTATCTAGAACGTATAGTCATAGTAACTGTGACGTGATCAATAGAGATAAAAAGTGAATATATACTTACAAACATACACTTCCTTCTCTCCAGTATGTATAGATCTATGTAGCAATATTTTAATAAAAAAAACTGTACAGACCATACTTTCTATATATCGTTACTTTAAAAATTCAACATACTGACCTCAGTACTGAACCACTTTAAAACACCCAGATCATATATAAAACAAAATATGATTCGCATTACTCAATATCCACAGTGTATTCTACATGTATGCGAATATGTGCAGTAGATATAATTTAAAATGCGGATGCATTAATATTTTTAATCATGTAACTTAATTTGTCCGGCCATCACTGAATCACCATTACTTTAACCCCCCATTTCCCACATTGCAGGTCAAATTATTATCTCTACTAGACAGTTCCGAACTATAATTTAAAAAGTACATATAATTTAAGAGGTTCATCCTATTACAAATTTATATAAATATAAAATATTTTCTTATTACTACTATATCTAATACTAAACCCATTTATTTTAAACAGTTGTATGTATTTTGATCAGATAAAACCTATCTTAAAGAAATAATTCCGTATTTCTCTCCCCTTTAATTTTTGTAGTTGATATGATAAATCATATATATTGTACATAACTTTTTTTTACTTTCTGTTTCTGCGTGTAATAACCAGTCTACTGCCACTAATAAAAATATTTAAAGAATTTATAGACAACCGTTAACATGAACGAGCATCATTCAATAATTTGTTTTGACGTTACCAATTCACTATTATAGGGGAAGTCAACTGTAGAACCCCTTGTTTTTATAACCAAACAAAAGAATAAAAAAAATGAACATTCAAATATATAAAACTCGCATACTGTGTAATTACTGCGATATGGTCTTATTATTCCTCAGCCCACTTGACAAAATTTCTTTAGTCTTTTTTCCAAAGTAGCTTAAGTCAGTTAAATTCAATCAAACCTAATTATGTAATACTTACATATGTATGTACAAATGATTCAAGGCCGATCGACAATTTCATGGAATTAAGAATTGGTTAATTTGGTAATTGTGCTTTACAATATAGGAAACTACATACATATCTCGGATGTATATTTAGAATAGATCATGTTTCATTGATATAAATAGAATACATATGATTTTGTTGATTGTCCAATTATGTCATTGATTGAAAAGACAATTTAATGTCTACTGATAGATTGTTCTATTTATAAATTATTATATAACCGTTACTTCGAAATTAAAAGAAGTTTTATATTTCAGCCTGTACATACTTATTTGTTCTTATTGTCTAGAATAAAATGCACATTCTATTGAAAATAAGTAAAATTGGTAGGAATAATAGTAATAACATAAACTGTTGCCCTATTTTATTACAATCTAAGGCGGCAAATTTATAAGGCTGGCAAAATTTCAAAATATATTAGTACAATAATAAAATAATGACTAAGGTAATGGCACTAGTCTTGGATATGACCCGAGTAATGGCTATTTTTTAATTAAATGTACTGAATTAGAAATATTTTTTGATATTTGATTACTACCATTTCTGAATATTAATCTATATACATTTAACTGTCTTTCAGCGTGATTTGATGAAAATCAGCCAATAGGTGTTAAAATAGTGGACATTTGAACTAATTATTAGTACCTATAATTTATTTATTAATTATTATATTATCGTAACAACTGCTTTACATTGTTTCAAATTTGACGATTTTTTCTATTATATCTTTTGTGTCGTAGTACTTCTCATTTTTTAATCATTAGCAAGTGTCCATCACAGCGTGCTCATTACTGGTTTTATTTTATCCATTACTGGAGAAAAAACATGAACAAAATAAAAGGCTCTAATTTAAAAAACAAACTATATTTGCGGACTTTGGTAATTAAATTGATTAAATAAATAATTACTTGTTAACTTGTTTTAATAGTAACATGAATTCATAATGCCGTGTTTAGACCAAAGAAAACAAAATAGCAACACGGTGTCTGAAAACACATCGTATTTAAAGGGTTTATTGCACTTTTGTCAATATTTGCTGTTTTGTTTTTTTCGGTTTAAACACGGCATAAGAATTACAAAAAGAAGCCCATCAATTACAAAAACAGTAAACCTTGCTCTTATAGCGGCCATAACTGGTGCCAGTACCATATATAAGTTAATTTTTTTATAATTTTAAAAAGAATATATTCATTGTATTTCGTTTCAGTTGATTCATATAAATTCATTACTAAAACTTTTTTTAGATCTACTACCATACTTATTTATATGGCAGAGTAAAAAAGTAGATAACTAATTCTTTTTATATAAAAAAAAAACATACAAATCATTATATTTTTTCGGTTAACAACACTAATAGAAAAGAATACTGGCATATCAATCAAAAATAACTCCCTTAACTATCATTAGTCCGGACGCATGCCACGTTTACCAACTCTGCGAAAACCTCATGGGTGGCAAATAGAAAAAAAGGAAACACCGCACATGTCACATGTGTATGAAATTTATCAAAACTGATGTACATTTCTGTGGAATCATTTTTTATACACGCGTTCAGAAAAAAAATAAAAAATAACCTATCGCCAATGGCAACTGTTGTGAGAGCTGTCACTTGGTGCGAAATTGAATTAGTTTTTTGATGTTGGTAGTTTCTGACGGCACAGAATTTGTGCTTCTAGATTTATGTTACGTAATTATAAAAAAATACTACGCACTACTAAAAAGTATTGAATTTTAATTTAGGTACTATAAATATATAATCTTTAGTATTTATATATATATATATATATATATATATATATACAACGTCTCTCTGTCTGTCTGTCTGTCCTTTAGTTAGCTTATAACTCGAGAACCACTTATTCGATTTACGTGTTTTTTTTTATTCAGAGATATGTTGTCTAGTCAGGTTATAGGATATATTTTATTACGTTAAATAACATAAGGAATAAGCAGTGACCATAGATATAGAGAATGGACTGCGAAAACAGAGCCGTATCAAAAGAAAGAGATAGAAAATGTTTTGGGATATACTTGTTCTTGTATCTATTTCATTCTTATTAGAAAAAGAGATAGATATATACTTATATCCTAAACCTATCGCATCTCTCTCACTTTTTGGAGAAACGTCACAATATAATGTTAATAAAGAATGCGCGGTCCATGCTCTATGTCTATGGCAGTGACGATAATAGTAAATCAAGTCAGGTCAACTGATTGGTAATAATTCAATGGGGAAAACAAATTGTACAAATACAATATCGAATTTCAATAAATAAAATAACTTATTTGAAGTATAAAAATAAACACGTGCGGTTCTAGACCGCAGAGGTCTATGGCTGAGAGCGTGGTAGGTGTTTATGATCATTCACGCGATTCAGTCATCCAACTTAAGTTCTGACACTCTGCCATTGCTGAAGGTGCTCTGCGCCCTTTGTGCAGAGGACTCCGGAATACAGTGGGTTATGTACATTAAGCTATGAGTCTCGCGTCAAAACAAGAATATTCCCATATTTTGTTTGTAGTATTTCGTGCCATTGCTAATTAAACTCTTCATAAAATTATACTATTTAAATAATATTATTTTCGGAAGCATAAAAAAAATTATAGATTTGATAAAATTTTTACTTTTTATAATATACATAACTATACATAGGTACCTACTTAATTGTTATTAAAACAAAACAAAATCGAGCGGAAGTACTTCGTTTCTATCGATCGAAAGCTACTGGTAGCTCGTGGTGGCAAATATGTTTAGTAAAAATGTATTTTTATAATGTTTTGCTTTAAAATTACCTAGATAACATGAATGCAACGAAATATACAACACTTTGAAAGCTTATATCTCCGAAACTCATAAACGTAGAGCAATAATAAAACGCTAATAGATAACTTATATAGTCCTATTTAATATAAAATAAGATTTGATCCTACATCCTTCAACCCTGAAATGAAGTAGCATAAAACAGTTAAGTTAATTGTCATAAGATTGTGTATAGTTTTTTTTTAACAGTCGAAAAAAAGATTTACGTTACTAGTTGCAGCACAGTTATTACTATAGTTAAATATTTGAATTAGATAGGTATACTAACGTTTGAAATCACTGATTTTTAATTATCATATATGTAAACTCTATAAATTTATAAAAATTAAAATAATTCACTAAAATAAATATATTAAAGGAAAAACAAAATAAAACTGAACAGAACATAAAACGGCTATCTAAATGGTATATTTTAATTCTCTCTTTATTTAAATAACTAAATTATATTTCTCTCTTGAACATATATGATAACAATCAACAATAAACACAAATCTTGTAATATTGATAAAAATATTTAATGCTAACAATCTTACATTATTTTGACGTGAACCTCACAACTAAGTTTACAGACTTTATGTAATAATCTCAATTCATCACGCTAACAGAAAATATCACACGTTTTCGCGTCTAAATTAATCATTTGTGTCATATTTTCAGGTATATTAAGGATATTTCTTAATTACATTGTTACAATGTGCCTCTCCTGATGCTTATCTGTGATATTCTAAAGTAAATATTAATATCAAAGTGGTTTTATCATTTCTAGTAGGTGTTAAACTAAATTATATATACAAGAATATGTTATTTATATAAAAAAGCTTTCAGTCACGAAATATGAGAAAGAACAGGTGATTTTTTTCATATTATTATTTTATTTGACAAATTATTTATTAGGGGTTGATATCGACGGTGTTTAAGCCCAAGGATGTAACCCTCAAAAGTAAAAATAGTAAAAAAATATGTTTTTCTTTTTGTCAATCCATCTCAAACTTTTGTATGTTGTCTAGTCAAAGTTAACCCACAAAAATCTGAAAATATTCAAATAATAATAAGCCTTTTTGGATTCTTTTTGTTTCTTTATAATTTGTATTTATGACTCAGTTAAGACAATTTAATGTTAGAAACATCGTGTTTTTTTTTGACAAAATAGGAAAAAAACATTTTTTAACGAAGTGTTTTAAAAACACTGTTTTGTCTTTTTGGTCTAAACACGGCATTAGGATAAATTGTTTTTTTTTTTAAAAAGAAATAGTTTAATGCTGTGTTTAGACCAAAAACAGCAACGGTGTATTTAAATCGCTTCGTATTTAAAAATGTAAAGAAAAAGAAAATATACCTATTACTTTGCAAGAACGGAGCCATAACTAAAGCCTCTATGACCCCGAGGCAGCAAGTGGCCAAGGGGCCCTAATTATATACAAAATATAAAAATCAAAAACCTTTTTTTTTTCGTTGCTACCCTAATCCATAATTTTACGCTTGTTACTAATTTTAATGACCTTTTCCTAATCTTGCTTCAATTTTCCAAATTTTACACCACTGCGGGGCCCCCTATGCTCGAGGGCCTCGGTGTACTACTCCAGTGGTATTTGTGGCCCTGTGCAAATACATAAGGCATAATTTCAATTTAATTTTACTGATTTTTTTACTTTTATATAAGTACTGAACTTTAAGTATTACTTTTCAAATTAAAAAAAATATTAAGAAGAAACGAGCATTTACGAAAATACATTCATATTTTATATTATACACAACTCTTAATTAATCCTTAATTACCTAATTTTTATTTTTTTATTTATTACCCATTTCCTCCAAAACTAGCAATAAAATTAATAATCATTGAAACCATAATTAAACTCCAGCATTACTAAATTTGAAAATATTAATTTACTTATATAATACAACATATATAAAATAACGCCATTTGAAGCGCGAATAATTACATTCAAATGTCATTACTGTCGAGTGAGTTAGTTGTACAAAACATCTTGAAACGGTTATCACAGAGTTCACGGCAAACACAATTACAAGTTGAACTATTGCCAAAATCCTACATGACAAGTTTGATCATTTGAACAAAGTTTGTTAGATGTCTACAAGATTTAAACGCACAGGTACCTATGAAGTTTAAAACAATCTGCATGACGCGATCTTCCATCGATTTGATATGTATAACTCATATTCTAGAATTTGCCAGGAGCGCACATTGAATATTAATAAAGGAGATATACAGTGGCGTAACTATATCGCTAGATTGCACAAACTCTGATTAATAAAGTTAACATAGGATTAAGGTTAAAATTTTTGTTTTTATAATTCATACAATTTCTTTTTTTTTCATTTAAAATCGTATGATTAACTTAAGTTAGCTAAGAAAATTTGATAACTTGCAACCACTTTCAAATGGGGTATCAAACTTATATGACAGTTCTCATGAAGCATTTGACAAGTTTCGTGCACGCGTGATAAGAAAACACCAACGGTATTAAAACAGTGATGATGTTATGAAAATTATCTTGAATGGTCAGTCACCAACTGCGTAAAATAATAAGTTAATGTAATGTAATGTAAATTAATCCATTGATAATATCACAATATTAATACCTCATTTGAAAGTGTTTGCAAGCTAACAAATTTTGTTAGCTAGTCTGTAATACAAATAAAAAATGGGGGGTATTCAATAAAAAATCCCCCCCACACACCCTTCTCAGCATACCCTATGAGAATCTGAACACCACGAGGCAACTGTATATTTCACTTTATTGTACGTACGCTACTGAAGATAAAATCCTTCATAAGAAAAGCTTCTAAAATAGTGTCGATTGATATATTTCTACTTATAACTTCTATATGTAAACTAAGTTTTCCTAGTAGTACAAAAAGTGTTCCCCATGTTCTGACATGCTGATGCTTACAAAAAGTGCTCCCCATAAACTAGGTACTTACTACTTATCATACATGTACCTAAAACAAAACTTATCAATTCATAGATAATTTTTTTTTTAATTAAGAATAGTACCTATACTCTATCTATTTAAGAATGCAGTGGTTGCCGTGGTTTTTGACGGTAAAATGCACGATTATACCGTCAAAACTCCGGCAACCACTGTATTCTTAAATGAAATAGAGTATAGGTATAATATTTTCATAAATATAATTAGTAGGTAGGTACTTACATTAAAAAATTATTTTCCAAATGAAAATTAAGTGATATTTAATATAAATTTATTTTAAATAATACCTACATAAATGCACAAATTTATTACATTTTTTTTAGATAGAAGCCATTAAAGCGATGAGCTGAAATGGAAACCTTGATCATCCGTAGAACGTAATTAAGAAAAGGTACGTTAGTTTTTTGCCTCGTGTCCGATATTAATATCTGCTATGATGCGCTAATGATCTTTTTTTCTTTTTAAACACTCCGCACCTTTCTTGTAATTAATATAGTAATTAAACAGAAACTGTTTTCTTAATTACTTAGCTTTTATGTATATAAGTACATCATAATATTATGTATTAATGCACTTATACCATACATATTTATAAAATATAATTATTGGTAGGTATATAATTATAAAATTTTAATTTGAAACTTATATTTTCATGTAAACTTAAAAAAGCTTGTATTGAACACAAACTAATACCCAGAATTCAAGAAATTCTAATAAATTACGACATGAATTTTTTAAACTTTTATGATGTCTATAATTATAGGTAATTTATTTTATACAGTAATTTTTTACGGACCGCACCCTGCACAAAAAACTAGACGAGACGAGAGTCAAGTAAGTCTCGTCTCAGTTTTTGGAACTGAATTCTTATATTGGTCTCGAATTTGACAAGGAACAGTCTCATCTCGTGAAAAATTTAGGTCATCTCGTCTTGGTCTCGTCTCGTATACGTGACTGAGATTGAAATTTATAAATACATTTAATATCAACTCGGTCTCATCTCGTCAAAATTTAAACCAATGTCGGCTCGGTTTCGTCTCATCTTTTAAGACACTCTCGTCTAGAGCTGGGCGCGTGAGTAATTTTTGCTCACGATCACGCACGCTCACGAGAGAAAATTTTTTAGTCACGCCCGCTCACTCACGGTTACAAAAAAAGTATTCACGATCACGCCCGCTCACGAATTCTATTTTCTTACTCACGCCCGATCACGCACGGCGGGTCACGCTTGTGACCCGAATAATATATTATAAATAAAAAGTTTAATGAATTTTTTTCGTGCAATATAATATGTGTATATTTTATATTTGTATAATTTTTCTAAACTGCATTTTTAGAGCAAATAATAACACCAAAAAAAGATAAAATGGAAATAAAACAGGTATGGTCACAGAATAATAACACCTTTGAAATCTATAGATGAAAATTATATTATACCTATACACAAAAATTGATGTTTCGACAAATTTTTGATATCTTATTTCAAGTGCGTATTTATATTCGTATAGAAGTAAAAATAAGTACAATAAAAATCAGATGTACTATTTTGAAAATTTTTATTTATATAGGGATACATACTTTATTTTGTAATATTACCATATTATTATATTAAACATACTATAGTTGTTTAATTAATTTTTATAACTATATTTTTTAATATAAAAATTCGATTTAACAGATTATCATTTATATCTACATGAGATCAGAAATTAAAGAAATATCAAAATATACATACATATACTCACGGACTCACGCACGACAAAAATGTACTCACGCCCGATCACGCCCGATTGTTTTATTTTGATTCACGATCACGCCCGCTCACGATCCAATATTTGAAAATCGCTCACGTCACGTCGGGTCACGGCCGTGACCCGAAAAATTCACGGCCCGCGCCCAGCTCTACTCTCGTCTCGGCGTACAGCCATAATTTTTATTATTTTTTTAACGCAGTGATTTTAATGGGCTATTACAACCCTGGTCAATAAGTATAATAACAATTTCTATATATATCTCAAACACAGTAGGATATTTTAACAGGTGTAAATATTTTAACCATTTGAAACTTATCCGAAATTGATGAATACATGATAAATGATCATTTTTAAACATACGTTCTATCTTTCTTTCTCTTATAACTGTATACTATGCATACTTATAATACTCAAATATATAATGAAAATGTGTTAGAATCTTTATCTTATACCTAAGTGATCTGTCCGATTCTAATTGTTGTATGTATATTCATTGACAGCGAAGGGTTAATAAAGGTTAATAAGATAGAAAAATTTAAATTAGAGACCAAGGTAATATACAGCTATAGTTTTTTGCGCACAAATATACACTTTTATTTAAATCATAGGTTCCCAAACTTATTTGACCCACTACCCCCTTTTAAATTATAAAAAATCACGAGGTTCTCCTGATAATTTACATTTTTAATAGTGAACATTTTTTCATATACATAATAATATCTAGTGTTATCTAATAATCCAGGGCTTCCCAACTAACCCAGAACCACCAGAGCTCCCTTTGATCCACCCAATACCGCCAAGGAAACCGAAGACCGCAGTTTGGGAACCAGTGATTTAAATTCTTTAAATAGTATCTACGAGTATTTATTACTTTAATTGTTACCCATTTTATGTGCCTGATATAAACGTGAGATATATTTCATAAAAAATTACATAATATATAACAAAAATGCATATTTTTTATAACATCTATAAATACAAAAAAATATCACATGCAAACAAAAGAAAACAATTGTTTATAATAAATCAATATTCTCACAAAACACTGAGCTAAACGATATTTTAACCTATTTATACACAAAACACAAGGGTTTGTCAAACAATACAGACAATGCACAAAGAGTATTGTACAAACATTAGCTGAATATCCTAGCACCAATCGAAACTCTCCATTCTTGATTATTTATTTAGGATATGCTTCTAAGGACAAATATATCCGTGTATACAGAGGACAAAGGATCTCGATACAGTTGCGTTTGATATTCAATAACATATTTATATCAATTAGGTACCTACCTATATCTATACCATGAATTAGTTTGATTTCTAAAAAAAATTTTTGATCAATATTATAAGTAAACTTTTATTATCGCATATATTACCTATTTATTATAATATTATTTTAATAAATACACATAACTGGTATTTAAAATCCTTAAGTCTATACCATGTAAATATTTTGAGCTTTTTAAGTTTACTCCTAAAATGATGGAATCTAACAAAGGCTAATAACGAGCTGACTGAGCTGTTACATTAAACTCGTATGAAGAATTTATAGACCAGTAACGTTATGAAGATTCCCATTTAATTAATTCTAATGAAAAGAAAATGTTGGTGCAGATTTATAATATTCACTGTTAAAGAACATTTGTGCAAGTATGAAAAACGCGTCATTTTGATGGGGGCACTCAGACGTCTCTCACGCTTAAACTAAAAAAGTTAGACATATATACTTTTGCTAATTTTTTGATAGGAAATTTTTCTACAAGAAAGGTTCTGTGGATTTTTTTGTAAATTCATGCTTAGTTATCGCGTCGTAAGCCATAACAGATAAAAAAATGCTATTCATGTAACTTTGACAAATTTTTTTAAACAATTATATTTCATATTTGCACTAACGTTCTTTATGATTCAATTAATAAACCTGCACCAATTTTTTTCACAAAAGAGTTAATACAAGTGATTTTTACAATATGAATTTCTACTGAGCCGACCGATCTGAATTATTTAAACAGTTGAAAATATGTCTTCCCTCGAAATAAAATTTCCTAGGAGCACCATTGCTTAAGAATACAATATTATACCTATAAGTATATTAACAAAATGTAACAATGAATGAATACGAGGTGGATATAATCACAAACCTTATAAATACAACACTATATACACTTATAATTTACACTAGAAATATCAACTTTACCTTTCACCTGGCCGAAGAAGAAGAGACCTGGGCAAACATCGTTATTTTTTCTTTCAGTGAACATCTGTCACTTTTTTTTCATCCGTGGTACACATATTATATATAGAACGAACCACATAGGCCATATCTTTATCTGTATTTGTTTATCTTGGCAACACCAAAGTAGCTTACACATTGTTGTCAGCCATTTTATGTTTTGACGTATTAACAAAGAAACATCAACCTTCTTGATCGTTCAGTTAAAATGATTAAGCAAAACGTATTGTTGTTTTTTTTTTGTTTCATTAATAGAGTTTTCGACGAGTGTAGAAATTTCATTTTAATGTATATTTTATTACACTTTATAAACTTATTTAAGATTTTTGTTGTTATTATGTTTTATTCTTTTGTATGTTTCCGATCTGGTGATGAGATAATTTATTAATGTGTGTTTTTTAATATGAAATAATGGCCTTCTTTTTAGTGAATATGAAAGCAGGTGGATTGTGTTTAAATAATTCATTTTTTAAATAACTTTTATTTTGTGTCTACAGGAAATAAAATACAAATACCTACCTAAGTATTCGTCGTTTTATTTTAAAACAATTAACCAAATTATTAATTAAAACAAAAATTTTAATTGATGTTTTACATAAATGAAGGTTCTAAATCTAAAAAAGAATAAAGGGATATTAGTATTTTGGCAAAATTTTAAATATTATGATAATTAATATACATAGGTAATATAATACGAGTAGACCTCATACATCAGTATCTACATATATTGTACATTACAAATATAAAATAACATATAAAACTTCTGATTTTAGGCTTTGCTTTAAATTTGTCTTTTTAATGGCATTTTTCTTTTCGGAGGAATGTCTATTTTTGGTATATAATAATCTAAATTTTTTATCAAAAAAATGTGTAACCTTTAATATTTAATAATGCATTTATTGTTAATTTTACGATTGTCTTAAATATAAACGATATTGATTTTAATGTTCTAACATTTTTTTTATAATTAAAAGTACGTGTTCCACTACCTACTCGAAAAATGCTAATTATAAGACAAATATACATATTGTAACTGCATCATCATTGCATTTATATATGTTAGTATCAATTTAAAGTAACATAATTAAAAATGTACAAACGATATAACTTGAGTCAGTACTTAATTACAACTTTAGTACTAAAGAATAATTTTTCAATATTACTTGAATGGGAAACGGAACCCCCCCTTTGCGGCACCTCTTAAAATTGAACTACAGGGTATTCTTTCGGCAAGGATTTATTTTAGGTTATAAACTAACTTAATTCGTAATGAGGGCGAAGAAAAAAAATTTATTTGTCTACAAACTTCGCCTAATTTTTTTGAGAGGAATGACAATTTATGTGTAAACACTTATTTCGAAATTTGTTTTGAGCAACACCTCATGCAAAAAACACAGCGGATTGCAATAATGGTTATGCGATCATTGCAACAAGAACAGCAGAGCCGAAAGTAAAGAAAGGTGGAGGGGAGGGGGGATACTGATGGTTAGTTTGAATTAAGTAAACAGTGTTTGTGCAGAGGTAACATTCCATGGCTAATCCCCTTTATGTGGACCCGCAGTGTGGTGGTTAATGCCATTGCATTGTAGCTGAGCGGATTAGTTCAGGGCGCATGGGTTCGCACCTCGGGGATACCTGGAACGAGACTGGGATTGGTCTCAGATACATACAGGGGGGTTGCGGATTGATTCTAGGTCGAATAAATTAGGTCCTGCGTTTTTATACGTACGTGTTAATATTAAATATTTGTGAATTAATATACGTATCATTCATTTGTTATGTAGGTCGTATTTACATATCATTATAGTGAAGGGTTAATACATTTAAAGAATGTAAAAACGACACAGCTACACAAAAAAAGTGTGAGATACCAAAAAAGCAAGTATTAGTATTAGTTTAGATTAGGTTAGGTTAGGTTGTGTTTAGGTTGAATTTTTCTAAGTTGGCTAAACTGGTAAACAGATTAGATATAATTCCATAAATTTGGATTTCGATTATGCTCGACCAATACTACAATGCTATATAGGTCGCTTTTTTGGTATCGCACACTTTTTTTGAAAAATTCAACCTAAACCCAACATTCAAGCTCAAATAAAAAATATAAAAAACTGGTAAGCAGAAAATTCCAAAAAATTGGATTACGACTAGGCTCGACCAATACTTCAATGCTATATAGGTCACTTTTTTGGTATCGCACACTTTTTTTGAAAAATTCAACCTAAACCCGAAATTCAAGCTCAAATTTAAAAAAAAACTGCTAAGCAGAAAATTCCAAAAATTTGGATTTCAACTATACTTGACCAATACTACAATACTTTATAGGACGCTTTTTTGGTATCGTACGTGACCATAATTAGGTTTTAATGTAATGCAGATTAGGTTCTTTGGGAATACAAGAACATTTAGAATTAGCTTTAATCATGGTTTGAAAACGGATGGTTATCTAACCGTGATTATGTTTGCTTGATATAACCTACCATAAATAAAATGCATATGTGAGCCCTTATATTTAAAATGGTATATCTTTACATAGGTAGGTGTATCTATTCTAATTTCGAGATATTAAGTTTTCTGTTCAAAATATAATATGGCAATTCCATTTAATTACCAACGAAATCACTATCGACTTTTAAATAAATCAGTAATTAAAATATGCTACTAGAATAAACTCCTTTGTCAAATATAATGACTCATATATTTTTCAGTCTACAAAAATTTAAAAAAAAATTCTATTCTACTGATTGAGGCTCGAATACGAAAAATCTAAAAAATATTTTTTTCTTGTTTTGTAGTGCGGCCCTGTTGTGAAAACATATTTATGTCCCGTTAAAGAAATAATAGCTACATCGCTACATGTACACAATAGAGGTAAAGCTGTACATATACATGTATTTGTAAACCGGAAGAATGGTTTACGTATGAAAATCTGTTCATGTTGTCACTTTGTAATATGTCAAGGATTTGCTAACAAAATTAACTCTGAATACAAAATAAGACCGTGTTACATAATAAAACCAAGATGTATGTATGTGCATGATGGTGTGCTGATGTTTGCTTAACCAGTTCTATTAATTGAACTACTAGGTAGAAAAATACTGTCGAGCAAATGGTTTTAATGAAAACGTAAATTATTCAGCGATAAAAGGGAGTTTATACTCGTATGCATTTATTGATATTTCCCAGTGGAAGTTTAAATTAACCGAAGTTTAGGTTGTTAGAAATATTTTTTTGAAAATGTTATACCTATAGCTATTAAATTTACCTATACTCAAATTGTAATTTCTATAAAAATAATGACATTTTATTAAGCATATATTCAACTTATTCAATACCAATTTTTATTGAAAAGTATTAAACATTTACAAAGTTATGAGCCTCGATGTGACGACAAAAAAAATATTTTCCATGGTCCCCAAATGTTGGGATGGGACCAGGCCCGGATTTACCATGCAGGCAGAGTAGGCAGCTGCCTAGGGCGGAAAAAATTGAAGGGCGGCAAATTTTGGTGGAAACTTTGAAAATTTGTTATATTCGTGGGAATTGAATTTGATTTTATTGATTCCATTATCGATGAGTTTGCCATCCGAAAATCGAGACGTAAAAATTTCAACCCATAAGCAATAATTTCTCTATACATGTAACTCAAGCATGACTATAAAAAAAAGTCTTCAGTTTTTATGTTTCCTAATATAACTTTATAAAAATTTATAAAATTCGAAACTGATGCAACCAAAAAAAAAGATCCTGAGTTTTATATTTTGACATCTATGACTTAAACTGTTAGTTTTGAGGAGGGGGGGGCGGTAATTTTCGCAACTGCCTAGGGGCGGCAAATTTCTAAATCCGGGCCTGGATGGGACATCGAAAAAATATATATTTTATCAATATCTATATGAATAGCTATGGTTGTGCGTAGCCGTTTTTTTTTTTAATTTCATTTTTCACAAAATGGCGACTGTTTGAAATTTTATTGTAATTTTTAACACATTTAAAAAATAGTAAATATCAAAATTTCAAAAATCAGCTACTCACAGACAGAAAATTTTAAAAAAAATGTTTTAATTGGTTCATTAGTCTTTGAGAAATCGCTATTCGGCAATTTTCGGAATTTTAACTTTAATTTTTTTATACATATTTTTTAATGATTATACTTGTAAAAAAAATCGTTTTTTTCCGTCACAGTGGCTTTTCACCTTAAAGGATATAATTGGTCAATTTCATTTTTAATAACTAGAGGTAAACTGTTAGAGTAAAACTTGTTTATAAAACCCAAAGAACATTAAACAAATTTAATGTTCTTTCCTTTTTTTTCGAAAAAAATAATTGATTCTTAAAAATGTATTTTATACAGCCCCCAGTCGTCATAACGCGCCATTGTTGCGGGTATAGGTACACCTATATATTTTCATGCAATATTAAAATATCTTTATGTGCATTAGATAGATTTTATCCACATTGTTGATCGTCACGCCACAAAAATAAATAAAAATACCCAAACATCTCAATAACATAATCGATCTGAAAAACGCATTCGTGGCATTCCTCAATTACAGGCATGCACACACGCACGCAAACAACAGGGCCGTGTATGTGTTAATACCTTCTCATACATAATGCACCATTGGTGTTAAGGATTTAACGGCCTTTTGGGCAAATCCTTTTATTCGTCCGGACTCGACAAAAGCGCTGCTGTCATTTTTACACCTTCATTAAACACAGCTCGCTGTTGTTATCTACACCCGTGGCTTTTATCTATGGACACTCGATACTCTGTCTGTGTATGCGTGAATGTAAGCGCATTGTCCTACGGTTAATGTAAATGCGACATGTGACTGAGTGTGTGTGTTGGTATTTAGATGTTTATCATTATTGATGCAGCTTGGTTTCGGGATAAATGCATACGTCATCAGGCATTAGAGGTGTATCATGCTGAAGACATAATACTGCATGGTCTTATAATATATTTTTGGTTTGATGATTTTATATTTTATATAGGTATTATTGTTATCTAGACGCATTATATAAATCGGTCATTCCATAAATAACTGCATCTTGGTTAATATTGAGTTTTTTTACTATCGGTTCGTTCCTACCTATGTATAGAGTGAACAGATCTCCGGTTTTAACCCGGAGTCTCAAGGTTTGCATACTGAATCTCAGGGCTCCGGGTTTGAGTGCAATATCTCCGGGTTTTGCAAAAAATGACGACGACTAAAAAAAAAGGGTCGTCAAAAATAGAACAGGGGACATAACAGTGCAGATTTTGGTAACAAATTTTATGAAAATAAAAATAAAAAGAATATAATAGTTAAGATAAAATAAAAAAGGGGTCTTCATTTACTTCTCAGGGTTTACCAAAACTAAAATCTGGTCACCCTACCTATATAGATAGATCTGCAATTATAGAAAAAAAATACTTTTTCAATTTTCAGTTCACAACCGACCATTAAATTTATTATCTTGATCTAAGGTGCAGCAGCTCTAATGAATATATATTTTTTGTGTAATTATGCATTTATTGAATTTTTGATTTGGATAAAAGTATGTTTATTGTATAGAAAAGGACATGAAAAGTTGAAATTTTCAAACCGCAGGTCTGTATCTCAAACCGTTCTCGAGATATAGCCTCTCAAAGTTTTAGTTTTTTCAAATTTTTAGAGAAAAAAGGCCATTACTTTTGAACGCGTGGTCGGAATTGATTTTAGTTGACGGATTTGGAATTAGCGTGTCAAAATCTATATAACAACATGTATAATACCTTAAAACTCGAAAAAAAAATTCGCGAAAAATCGAAAAAATTCAATCGGATTTTATAATTCAGTCGGATTTTAAAGTATTATACATGTCATTATATAGATTTTAACACGCTGATGTCAAATCCCTCAACTAAAATCAATTCCAACCACGCGTTCAAAAGTTATGGCTTTTTTTCTCTAAAAATTTGAAAAAACTAAAACTTTGAGAGGCTATATCTCGAGAACGGTTTGAGATACAGACCTGCGGTTTGAAAATTTCAACTTTTCACGTCATTTTCTATACAATAAACATACTTTTAACTAAATCAAAAATTCGAAATTTTTTAGTGATATTTCCTGCAGTGAACTTCAACTCGTCATATAAATATCGACTAAAATACAAGAAAATAAGACGTAGAATCATTTAGTCACTATATAAATATTTAATATAAGAATTAAAAAAAGTAAAAGCTTGAATTTTAGGTGTTTCATAACTAGTTTTTTTTGTTGATAGTAGGGGGAGTATTGACAAAATATGCTTCCCTTATTAAAAATTTCACGCCTCGCCACTGTAATAATATGATTTAACAATTAGTTATAGAATTATGAACTTATATATAAGAACCAGACGAACATAAGTCACATCATGCCAATTTTTCAGGAGATCATAAAAACTGTCTGGCTCAAACATAGGTCAGGACTGGAGCTCGTAAAAACTATAAAAGAAGTAGTAAAATTATAAAAGGAGAATTTCTAACGAGCTTCCGTGATTATGGCTCGATGCAAGATTTGTAATAACCTGAAAATCTTTATTTTTGGACACGTTCATCTGGTTCTGAGGTACAAAAATAGGTATATATCCCTTTCAATGAACCTCTCTCTTATAAGGTTTAGGTCATGTACATTTTAGCGTTTTGCACCTAATTCTCCAACTGATATCACTTTAAGTCAATTAATGTATGCTTAAGTATGGAACCGCGGCTATACACATACAGCTTTGTTCAATAAGTAATCTGCATAACATAAAATTATATTATGACGCACAAAAATTTGCTTATTGGTGTGTAGATAAAAAAAATATTTTACTAAAACAAAAATATGTTTTCTTTTGTGTTTATTGATTTTAAATGGGGTTTTGTATTTCTATCTTCATTTTCCAATTGCCTCACAGGCCTTACTTATACTTAAAACTACCGAGATAAAAATGAATTTAAAAATTATTATAGCTCTTAAAAATTCATTTAAAAAGGAAGAAGTTATTTTTTAATTATTTAGAGTCAAGGGTATACAAGGTGTATTTTTAATTATATAAGAATACCTACCTACAAAACAACTACCTACATTTGTATGTAAATCATAACCCAAAGTAATTTAAAAGTTCTAAATTACATCTCCATTAATCTCAATCGTGAATAATTTCACATGGCATCGGAAAGAAGTTTTCACAAACAATAGCCGTGACTGAAATTTACATATAATAGAAACAACGCTATCTAGAGACAGTTGTGTTTGAGTGGCCTATCATATCCATGACAAGATTGTGTCGCCGGAGGGGAGAGGCGTGACGTAAACACACTCTCGGCCAATCACAGACGCGATACAAGCGTCCAATGAAACTGATACCCACTCTACGGCTGTGTATCTATTACATGTACGTACACGAATGTGATGATGTGTTTGTGATACCATTTCTTGCTTTGGCGTTGATATCTCCAGAAGTGAAGCTGTTTTTATGCTTTCAGTCGTTCATAAAATTCATTTTTTGTCAATTTTATTAATTTTGATACTGGAGTAAGTAAGTATTTACAAATTGAAGAGGTATGGCAAAACAAATTAGAATTCTAAGCAGTGGCGGATTAAAGTTGTGGCCTGGAACAAAAGGTTAATTATAATATGGAAGCCCCTAGTGACATTTTATGAAGAATTTAAAGATTTTTTTGTCTAAAAGGAAAATTTTTTCCATAGCAATCAGGGCCGTAACTAGAGGCTCGGGGATCCCGGAGCAACAAGTGATCGAGGCGGTCTCAGTATATGCAAAATATAAAAATTGAAGACCTTTTTTCATTACCAGCTTGAATTTTATTCACTTTTTACTAATTTTAATCATCTTTTTTTCTCAATCTCAATAAGTCAATTTTTACACTGCTGCGGGGACCCCCTACGCTCGGGAGGCCCGGGGTACTACCCTAGCTGCCCCGGTGGTAGTTACGGCCCTGATAGCAATATCTGAAGACCTTTTTTTTCTTTTTGCTTTTTCACCTTTCTTAATCCGCGGTGAAATAAGGTGTCCTTTTTGATAGAAACCCTTGCTAATATAAAGTTTTAGATCCATCACTGCTGAGCCCCCCCCCCCCTTAAAAAATGCAGAAAATTGTATATTCTATACCTACCTATGGTTTTTATCCTATAGAGTTATAGACCATCTTTGCAGTCTTAATAAGTCTATTGTAGTTTTAGTATAGGTACCGTTTAACAATAAAATAAATGTAGTGTATACTTTGTATCTATGTAATAATATATGCTATAAAATAAATACTATGTTAACTTACCTCTGCTCGTTTATTAGGAGACTATATGTATGTATATGTACTTAGGGAAATAACAAAATTACCTATATGTGTGTAAATTATAAGACAATTATTTATATTTTAGTTATTCTATATTTTCATATTTTATATATGTATGCAGTTTATTTACAGTCCATTATTCAGATATATATTCAATATTATTAAACTCAGCACTTAAAAGTAATATCAACAGTTTAGTCGCTTTTACATTTAAAGAAAAAAATCTACATTTCTTTTATGATAGAACAAAATTTTATCTATTTAAAATTAAAAGGAAAAAAACCTGATCATTTAAAATATTTAGGTACATTTATTACAACTTTTAAATTGTATGTATAGACAGCTACTGTTATTTTATTGATATAATTTTTAAGCAGTTATTAAAACAAAGGAGGCACCATCTACATTATAGTAAATTGTTATATGTTTATATGTACATTCGTAATCAATTTGATAGTAGTAAATATGTTATTTTGGGGTAAGAGTATATTTTGTTCCATCATAAAATATATCTACAAACTATAAATTTAATATATATAGGTATATGTTTCATATAAAATACAAATATACATTTTAATATACGTATGTATGTATATATGCACAAAATAAATAGGTATAAATGAAATCATAATTTTGAAGTTTTATTTGCAATAATTTCTGTATTATTGCTTTAAAATTAAATCAAGTCTATATATTTTTCTATGCTACTCGAATTTTATTTGCTATTATACACATTTTGATCATTATTTATGTATTACAGTTGTTAAATAAATTTTAATCCTTGATAAGTAGAATATACCTACATCTGAATTAAATTTAATACATTTTTTTTGTATTCCTATATATAAACTTATTCACTTTAGAATAGGTATTGCATATTTTAGGTCATTAATTAATGTTAATAAATTGTTCTGAATTGAAATATTATTTTTGTCAATTACCTATTCAGTGTCAACAATAATTTTGTAAGAAGTAGCAAAAGTAATAGTATCGTAAATTAAATTAAATTTAACAACTATTTTAATACAATAAACTAGTTTTTATAAAAATTTTAATTGTTTATGCAAGTGATTCATAAAATAAATTAATAAAAATTAAATTGCAACCAAACTAATATTTAAAAAATATATTTTCGAAATTTATAAATAAGTTTGTTAACTGTGTTCGAATTTTAATAGAACCCTATATGTATAGTATTAGGTTATAGTATTTTTCAAAACGTCCTTCCAAATTCGAACAATGGTCGATTGTAAATAAATAAATAATAAAAACAAAAAAACATTCAATATTTCTAATTCACCATTATCTCACTACATTAAATAATTCTTTTTATACACTGTAGTTACTAAAAACCGATTTATACAAAATAAAAACATTAATTTATTCACATTATATCAACACACGTGAAAGTTTTTTAAAGTTATATTTTTCTGCAAAACTATGCACGATAAGTATATAAGATAATGTCTGAAAACACTTATTATACAACTAATTTTATATATTGCTTAGAATATTTTTAATCACACTACGTATAAAATGTCTGATACTAGATAATTATTATTAAATGTATACGCTTTGCGTTTGTAATTTTATAGTTTATTTATAAAAGGATATTTTTGTTGGTTCTAACTGTTTAAAATATTGACTATACAAATATTTATAAACTGAGCACCAAAAACTAATGTCGAACATAAAAAATATAATTTGTGATTAAATAAAAAAGTTCGATTATTATTTCAATATTGAAATAATTCAATAATGTAAAATCTTGAATGATATTATTATATCTAAATATTATAGAAGCGTTTCTCAAAATATAATATACGCATAGCCCTGGTGGAATACAAAATGGTTTCAAGGGGTGTAATATTTATTATATATATACTTTTTTAATGACAAATAATTTACTATTTTTTTGTCTTTAAAGTATACGATAGTAAAACCAAGGCTTAAAGAGTAGTACGCGCACTGGTGCCGGAACCAATTTTTTTTCTAGAGGGGTGGGGGGGGGGGGGGTAATACGAATCTCAAAAATTAAGCTGACCTAACTTTATTTGGCGTTCTTAAAATTCAAAATTGATTTCAATTTTCTTTACTTGCTATTATTATTATTTGTTAAAATAAAAAAAATAAGAGATACTAACTTTTTATTTATTTTTTGTCTCTGACTAGACTCGTTTATAATTTTTTATAATTTGTTTGTGGGCTTTAACATCAGTTTATAAGAATTAAAGAATTTTTAAGAGTAAAAAAATTACAGAAAACAGATTTTTATAATTGCACGTCGCTTCAAACCCGCCCTAAAAACAGGTTCAAAAACAGGGGCAAAAAGTAGTCATTACCTACTGAAAAATTTGGGGGCATCACCCCCCCCCCCCCCTCCCCCCCCGGCTCTGGCGCCATTGAGTACGCGCATGTTATAAGTATGATCAGAAACACTAGATTAGAAGAATATAAACATCTTTTAGGAACACTATCGAATTATTCAATAATATAAAATAATAATACAACAATAAGTTATCGTTTTCCAGGTACGCACGCAATTAAGATAGAAGTCAATCTGTAATATTTTGCAGTTAATAGTTTTTTAACTTTATATTTAAATTATTTAATTAATTCCTTTAAGTAAATGTATGTGAAACTCTTGTCAATGGATTGCATATCCATTATATTGAAACTACTTTACTAAAATTCACTGATAATATAATATAACTATCAAATAAACCTTCAGTATCAACTTTATAAAAAGAGTACAACTTTAATCTGAATTCTGGAAGCAATTCTTTGCGAAACCGAGCCTTAGTAAATATAAAGCTACAATTTACAATAATATACACGTACCTCAAAACTATTCATTGATTGTGAACACAAAAAGAATAATAAATAATAAAACGCAAACTGGAACAAATGAAATCTAGTTATGCGCGACAGATCGGTGGTGATGAGCGTTCGAATATCCCGAACACCAAGCCTCGTATCACGTGAGCCTCGGAGGCGAGAAAGGCCTGTGCAAATTTGGCGGCAGCGCGGGCTGCGAGTGTGCCAGGGGTGGTAACTGGCTGAGCATGATGGGCGAATGTGCTGCGGAGACGGGCGGTGACGGAGGCGCGATTCTAACGATACCGGGAGAGTGGGTCTGTGGTGATGATGTTGGCGGTAGCCGCGTGACCGGAGAGTGTACCGCCGTGGGGGCGCCCAGACGCGACGGCGAACTCACCCTGATGCGGAGAGGGGTAGTCAGTGGTGAATGAGCGGCTGTGGGTGATGGGTCCAACCGTAGAGGAGAGTGGTGTCTAAATGCGCTCGGTATCACTGGACCGGTCGGGGAGTGTGTGCCGAATCTGGAAAAGTTAAAACTAATCTTAATCATCAAATAGAATTCTATAAATGAAAATAAATAAATACTTATATTAACTAAACTTATTTACCTTATATCTTATCATAGGTTTTTTTCTCCAAAATTTATCGAAAATATTATATACTATAATATACTCCCTCTGTCCCATAATACTTGATAGTTTTCGTTTCGTGACTCTATCTCAATATTTTTTTCTTATGCGTTTAATTGATCATACTTCTTTATAAACTACTCTTAAATAAAAATATACTAACTTTTTTGTCAAAAAATTAATTTTAAAGAAACATATACAGTAACAGGAACATAGAGGTAAAATCAAAATTAATTGTTGTGTAATTTTCATTTTTGTAAGCGTTTGACATCATATGGAAGTAAATTATAGTAATGGAAAAATACAAATATTATTATATAAATTTACAGTAATTTTAATTGAAAATTAAGGATTAAAAAATAAATAAATAAAATAAAAATCATTTCAATTGGAAAACTCCATCTGGTATTGTGCAGTAATAATAATAATTTAAAAATAAAAACTTACAAAACATATAGACCACAAATTACTTTAAACTTTTATTGTATTAAGTCAAAAAATTATCGATTTGTTCAGTTGCGCCGGAGCCGGGCAGGGGGGGGGGGGCGTTTGCCCCTCATAAATTTTCCAGTAGGGGGGCAATGGCTACTTTTTGTCCTACAAAATTTTGTTCCTATATTTTAGGGCGGGTTTGAATCGACTTGCAATTGTAAAAATCTGTTTTCTTTAATTTTTGTAAACTGATGTTAAAGCTCACAAACAAATTATAAAATATAACCACGAGTCTAGTCAGAGACAAAAATTGACAATTTTGAATTTTAAGAACATCAAGTAAAGTTAGATCAGCTTAATTTTTGAGGTTCGTACTGCCCCCAGAAAAAAATTATTTCCAGCGTCACTGGGTTTGATAAAATTAGATAAAATCGATGGCTGGTAACATAAATTAAATTTACAAGTAAATGTGACTGATTTGCAGCGAAAAGGAAGTCAAGACAGGAAGAAATAATAAGAAAAAAAGGAAATTAACAGGAGTGAATATTTGTTAAAAAATACATTAAATGATGATTTTTATTAAAAAAAAAATGTTGTGAAGTCTGGTAGAAACCGAAAGGGCATTTACCTATACCTACTTTAAATATATTAACAGTAAATTGCGGTCAACATCTTTTAACCGATATGTAGTCATATTTCTTATCTAAACAAAAATTCGTTCTATTCTCTAGAACAGTGTTTACCAAAGTGTTACAAAGGATACAGGCATATTTCTTAATATATTTTTTTATTAAATAATTTTTAATGTTTTGAACAACAAATTCTGTTATATAGTTGAACATTTTTTATATCTAAAACAGCTTTAAAATTGCTGTTTGTAATAATTTTTTTAACCCCCACCCACCTCTCCCACAACACACACAACCTGCCCCTAAGAGTACGTTCAGAGATACGCCGGTAACACTTAACTCTCAAAAGGGGTACATGGGGATTTTAACTTTGGTAAACACTGCTCTAAAAATATAGATAAATATGTAATTTAAAAAATAGCAATCCTTACCTAAACGATAATGGTCCACCAGTAGGAGGCGAATGTGGTCCAAGTCCAAACCTGAACCCAGTAACCGCAGCATGCGACAAGTGTTGACTAAGGGGCGAATGTCTACCACCGTAGCCGAGATGCCCTGGGGGTTGTGAGGACTGCGAGGATACGGGCGGTGGTGACTGAGCTCCCCCAGGTCCTGGTGAATGTTCACCTACTAATGATATGTCTGAATCTCCACTATCTGACGTGTTACCACCAGGACTTAGAAGCTGGTCTGAACTAGGTCGTGTAGAACCACCTCCATGATGGGCCAGTTGGGCTGCTAGTTGTTGTTGTTGCATTCTGTTAGACAAAGAAAATATTAAGATACATAGTTAAAATTTTGATATTTTCGGTATTAATAGTTCTAAAATAGAATATAATAATGCGTCATTTAGGAGTAATTAATATATAGAGTGGGGCTTTTAAATTGTTACAGATTTTTATCTCAGATCAATCACGTATTTAAAAAAAATGCTTGGTTGTGAGGAGGTAATAAAATAGTAATATTTATTTGTTATTTTAATTAATGTATGGCTTTGAAGGTTTTTTATTTAATAATTTTATTCTACCTGAAAAAAACACGAATCTTTCATCGAAAACATTTTTTTGAACAAACTAAAATTTACAAGTATTTAACAAAATAATTTCGAGATTTTGAACATTCAAGAAATTTTTACTCGCAAATCATCAATTTTAGAGAAAAAGTACTAGATACAAAAAATGTTTATTTTGATCTAATAAAACTTTTTTTTAATTTTTAATTCTTAAAAACATTTTGTATTTTTTTGTTTGTTTTTGTTTAAATAAAATAAATAGAAAAAGTTTTAATTTTTTATTTTGTTAGATATCTTGGAAAAGCTTAGAAATATCTCTCAAAAAAACGATACAACGTTAATGAGTATTTTCATTCCATTCAAAAACTACATTTACAGTAGATGGGAAAAAATTTTTAACAAAAATTCTCGAAACGAAATTTGATTCTCTTTTCGCAGGTGGTTTGAATTTTTATACACATTTTTTTCATTAATGAATCTCTGTAATATAATAAACACAAATTTCGTATCATATTTTCCTTTTCACACAGTTTTATGAAAAAATTTACCTCTAAAAATAATTTTATTTCATTGAGCGTTTTGATTTTTTTTTTCAGAAAAACTTATCAATATTTAAAAATCTGGTTTAAGTAAATACGTATTAAATTTTAAAAAAACTATTACATCTACGTCTCATGCAGAGTAATAAATACACCTACATATAAATAATTTGTTTATTATTAGCATTGAGAGAAAAATCCCCCAAATTACAAACTCAATAAAAACAAAAACTCTAAGTTGACATAACCAGTTACTGGCTTCTATTATTTCGAACAGTTCATAAACCTATACAACAAAACTTCATTACATAATTCGATTATGGTTTTAGTATACACAACGAGTTATGTGGAACTTGGGGTTACTGTTAATAGTCGAGGGGGTAAAAATAACCCCCAAAGCAAATGTTACGTGACGTATTTAAACATCCCTGTTTAAATGTAAATTGTTATCAAATATAGGCACTGTGAAGCATTGTTGAATATTTTACATGTAATTGTATTGTTGCTGCATGGATTATCTGCATCACATGATACACATATCAATATAATGTAGTTGAAATACATACATAGCTTATAGAGTTTTTGTGTGATTTATGATTATTTATTTATGAAGTTCGTAATATATAAATATTATATAGGTGTCATTTATATTATATAGGTGTTGTTATTCCAAATTTACAACTTTGTAGTAAAGTTATCACTTTCTTCAACATTTGTTTGGATATATTATTAATATCCCACTATAATATAAACCGTAGTATAAACCATAATGTCACTATAAAATATCTTTATAGACGAATAAACGGTTGGCCCGAAATGAATAGATAAGGTTTAATAATAAATAAAAAATTAAGATATTATCTATCAGTATCAAAATACGGCATGATTTGAAGTTGGGGCGCAAAGCGCCCAGAGGCAAGGCCTCCTAGTAAATAAATATATATTTTATGATTTCTTAACATTCCTTATTTTTAGTGAACTCTCTTATAACTTCTAGGTATATGTTTGTAAGTCTCACCGTATTAGCTGCAGAGATACACATACGTCATTGAGATAATAAGATAATGGTTGTACGTTAAAATCTTGAGTTCGATTTTTTTCACGATTTATACATGTACCTATGTATAAAAAAGTAAAAACAATTAGAGTAAGATGATTAATTGTAATAAATAATTTGAAGCTAATAGAAATAAAGTATTTTCTTTTGTTTTTTTCTCGAGCAATAGTCTAAAATTCAATTGAATTTTCATTGTATTATTGAACTACGCATATTTTAATTTTGTTCATTATTTTTTTAATTCTAAATTTTGGAGAAGGTCTCTAACCCGAAGACAATGTGACGTCCTAACCCCCCTCTTACAAGAACCATCTAAAAATATCAGATGTTAATGTTTTTTTTACACATTAGATAGAAAAAAATCTTTTCCCAACAATGCACTATGGGCCAGGAGACCCTGTTCTGTGGCCAAAAGTCTACTTTCGAATTTGAGAAAACGAATTAGACCACTGAATTCAGCATTAATTGAAGTAGTTATGATGGCAATTACATGTTGATTAATCAATTCCTGTTCAAATGACAGGGGTGCAAAGTTGAAAAATGTATAAAAAAAAGTTATTTTACTGTCGTTTGTAAAATGTAATATTTATTGTAAAGTCATAAATTCCAAGCCGTATATTTAGATTATTTCATTCGTGGAAGTTCAAAAATAATTTTAAATGTCACATGAAAGCGTTATTTTCAGTTTTACTGAAGTTAAACCACATTTTTAGTATAAAAAAACAAGATTTTTCAGCAAAGCACCTGCTGCCGATTGCGAATACCGAAAGATACCGCCTTGTATTAAGTAATGAGACTCACAAATGTCTTTTCTAGGATGTGCACTTCAGCCTAGATCTGCCCCTTTTTGCCCGTTTTTATTTGCTTGACTGTGAAACTCTTCTAAACGTACAAGAATGGTACATATGTAGGTACATATTTATTTCACATTGTATAAACGAATATAGTACCTACTACGAGTGTACAAACTTTCTCTGGACCGTGAAATTTGAGGGGTGTCTTCCTTTTATGATCTAAGCACCCATTAAGAAAATACTTTTCTAAATTCAACCCCTACGGGGGTAAAAAGGGGTGTAAAATTTTGTATGGGAAAATATTTTTTGGTTGGATTTACTTGAAACTTAAAATGAATACTATACAAATAATGAAACTAGTATTTAAGTATTTCTCAAAATTAAACTCCTAAGGGGTGCAAGGGGGTGGAAAAGATTATATGACGAAAAAAAAATTGTTAGTATTCACTCGAATGAAACATTGCACACATATTGTACAAGACAAATAGCATTTTCGAAAAATCAACCCCTAAGAGATGGGAGGAGGGGAGGGGGGGTTATTGGTGTTTAATTTTTAAAATTTTGATATATTTATCTACATACTTTTTGCGATATTAAGGTAAATTCGGAGAAAATATAATAATATTCAATTAAAATAAAAATTTCAACATTCAACCCCTAATAGCGTAAGAGGTGGACGAGGGTGGGTTTTTGATATGTTTATCTGCATAGTTGCTTTAGTTATACAGGTGAATTTGGACAAAACAGTCTTCAATAAAAATAAAAATCGACACTCAACCCCTAATGGCCGGGGTAGTCAGGGGGTGAGTTTATGCAATTTTTAGTTTCATTCATAGTGTTAGAGCGAAACTTTGTTGTGGATTGTTGTAAGGAGATTACTTGTATTTAGATTGTTATTTGTTTACACCGCGTGCTTATAAAATTAATTTTATTTAAATTGGATAACTTTTGTAATATATTGATCGCCATATTGTATCCGCCATTTTAAATTTTTAAATTTTTATAATAAAATTGAAATCAGCGTCCCAATAAAACCTTATAAAATGAATTTTATTAAAATCGGATAACTTTTGAAATATCTTGGTCGCCATATTGTATCCGCCATTTTAAATTTTAAAATTTTTATAAACATTTTTTAATCAGCGTCCCAATAAAACCTTATAAAATGAATTTTATTTAAATCGGATAAATTTTGAAATATATTGGTCGCCATATTGGATCCGCCATTTGGAATTTTTAAATTTTTATAAAAAATTTGAAATGAGTGTCCCAATAGAACCTTATGAAATGAATTTTATTTAAATCGGATAACTTTTGAAATATATTAGTCGCCATATTAGTTCCGCCATTTTGAATTTTTGAATTTTTATTAAAAATTTGAAATCAGCGTCCCAAAAAACCCTTATAAAATGAATTTTAATTAAATCGGATAACTTCTGGACTTTTGGCCATAGAACAGGGTCTCCTGGCCCATAGTGCAATGTAAAAATTTTATTATTTATGGATAGTTATTTTTTAAGCACATATATCTATATGTATTAGTATTATATACCTATATAAGAGAAGGTATTTTATAATAATGATATAGGTATAGGCAATAAATAGAGAAACATTTGTTAAGCGAATTGTATATAGGTACATATAAACCAATCATTATTACACCTACCGTAGACAATATAAACGATAATATGATTGCAGTGGATTAAAGAACATCTATGTATAAATAAAGTAAATCGGCGATACGAAACAGTGGCTGCGATGCCTCCGAGGCCAATTATCCTTACCACCGCGTTGTCGCAAATAATCGAATGACATTAACTTGTTCATCAACAGAACGGAGCACAAGCCTGCCGAACGAGCCGTCACCCACTCACTAAACTACCCAACCACCCACCGACATCTACACACCCTTTCACAGTGTACAGGTCCGTAATCAGTTGAACTTTATTAACACGGAGTTTTAGATATGAGAGATTATAAAACATAAAACAACAAATTGGCGTATTTCATGTATGTATATAAGTATATAGTCAACTATATTAAATCAATCGTTTGAATTCGCTATAAATAATACGAATCTTTTAGTTCTCAATTCAATCCTTCTATAACAATACATTTTCAACAGATAGTAATATGTATGAATCCAAATTTTCTTCAGACAGTTTTCTTAACTTTGGAAATGTTTAAGGAGACCCACTTTATCAGGGATTCATAGGGCTCATTTACATTCGGACAATACTGAAAGTTAATTGTCTTTAAAAAAATCCCAAATGTTTATTTTGTGAAATTAATCTGTAGGTATATTATCCAGGATGTTAAAAATCATAGAACAAGAAAAAAAAGTGTGTGTGTGTGCTTATACATTAGAAATTATACTTATTTTGTATGATTGAAAAACAACCATAAAAATTAACCTTAGATAAAAATTTGTTTTTTCGAATATTAAAATCTTACGTTTCGAAAAAAATATGCATTTGAAAGAAACAAAAATTTAACTCCCATAATTAAATTTCTAATAATAACGAAACAAATTAATAATCATTTAAAAAATCATTATCATAAACATATAATATCAAATAAAATCCTAAATGTAATGCTAATAGTAATAGCTTAGTAAGAAATAATAACCCATGTAAATGTTGCAGGCAATACCAAAAATATAACGCATTTCGAGCGAATCTGATAGAGACAGATATACGGTAGTATGCGCCACTGAGAGAGTGAGAGCGTTATGTATCTTCGAATATAGTTTCATCTCCCTCGTTCGGCTCCTCCGAGTTTACCCGAATAAGCGTTTCACTTCTGAACCTGACGCATTAGACTTATCCATTGCCCAGGAAACATCTAACTTCAATAAATATTACATAACTTTTAGCTACATTACTAAATACAAGCCTGTATTAAAACTGTGAGGATCGTACGTCATTCCCACACCCCGCGAACAAGGATTTAATTTAACATCCCTATTTGTAACACCGAAAAGTGATTTTATACGCTACCCTGATTTGCATATTGTTGGTACAGCGGTGTAGGTATTGGGATGTTGTTTCAGATGGTGAAACTCACGGATTTGTGGTCGTCACGAGTCACATAACTCTGTGACGTGATCGTAAAGCTTGTGATTATCTCACTCACGCTCGGAATCATGATACAAACTTTAAGTTGTAAATGTATGTATACATGCACAGATTGAATGTAATGACAGTAGTGTTTTTATATCTTTATTGCTTGAAAGAGAGAGAAAAGAGCTGTAGCGCATACATTTTTTGTAAGATGGGGGAAACTTTGAAATTCAGTGCTGGATTTAAGTGGGGAAATATGGCAGCAACTTGAGCTTACCATATTTGAAATTAAATTTTACAGCCAAATAATTTTTCAGTGAAGCGATGTCGTACCAAAAAGACTTTTTAAAATTTTTATATTACCATATCTTTCAATTCGTATTGCCAGATTAAATTTGTATTTATTTATATTTGCGAATATAATGACAAAATGAACCGGGCACCTAAATTGTAATCCACTGTCAGAGACTTCCACTTTTTAAAAGAAAAAAGAGAGAATTGAATTCAAAAGGACTATAGTGTATTATATAAATATACCAGAAAAAATAAATTATTCGCTCTTAAAAAAAATTATATACCTATTTTCTTCGATGATTCAGCCTGGACTCTAATTATTTTTTGATACCTATTTAATATTTAAAATATTGTGATCTTTATTTAGCTTTCTTGTATGTTCTATCTCCTTCGATATTGGATACTCTGCACTGTTAAATAAAATAATCACTGAACAAATCAGTGAATAGGAACTGAAATCAGTGGATCATTGTTAATATGGCCAAAATCACTGGTTGATCAGTGAGAACTGGTATAGAATTTTCAGTGCCTTTAACGTTCACTGAAGAAAATCAATGGAATTCTCACTGATTCAGTTTAAGAGAGTATGGAAAAAATCTCAAAATGCAAATAAGTTAGAAGACTCGATAAAAATAAAAATACGATTTTAAAAGAAGATAAAATTAAATACAAAAAAACATGTAAAACACAATAATAAAGAAAAACTATAACCTGAATAAAATGGAAACGATTGGGTACCTAACTAACATATAAAACATTTTACTTTTCATATTAAAAAAAATCACCCACGACATTCATGAACACTCTGATTTAATCCTAATTCTTCTATCAATCTTGTCAAACAAAAACAATCAACACTTAAAAGTACACCCTTTTTACAAGCACATTAAACAAACCCCCCTTTAAAAAAAAAAAATTTTATATTTATAATTCTATATGTAACGGATACTGGTGTTCATATCAGATTTTCAATAGAAATAATTATTATTTAAGAGACGAACATTTTAAAAGACGATGTCATACAATACTCTACACGTATCAATTACCATATCACAATATGATTACATCGAGTCTTTCATAAAATCAAATACACTTCGGTCGGTAATTGACATTGGAATATACTGAAAACAGTTGGTGGTACGTGAAACCGATACCCCGTATGTGTGCGTATTATGCATGTGAACTATTGTCCCTCGAACTGTATTGTTCAAATCAGGTCTAATAGCCTTATTGCAATATAGGAAGAGATTTATATAAAAAGCCTGCTATCTGTATGTACAATAATGTAGGTACATACATGATATGTTTTATAGATTTTAGATAAAAAAGATTTATTTTTAAGCGAGTAGAGAAATATATATACCAATTGTTTAAGTTTAAATAACTATGACCATGATTTTAACGTTACTTATAGACAGAGTTGTTACAGGTACTCAGTTAAAGTATTTTTATTTTCAAATGTACCTAAAGTAAGTACTTAATTTGTAAAAAAAGTACTTGTATTAAATGTTAAGGAGATTGGATAGTTACGTCAAACCAGTAGGAATAAGTTGAACTTTCTTACAATTGTTTAAACACTCGAAATGAATGAAATACTGAAATTTCAGATTTTTTGACCAACTCGTTTTTAATTAAAGTTCAGTTGTAATACATGACGTTAAATGGCAGTTGATGAAAATAGATTGCTGATAATGATAAAAAATCAATTTAGAAAACAGTAAAATTGATTTGAAAATTAAGGATATTATAAAGTATACATTTATTTAATTATTTAAACAAGAATTAGACGTTTCGAGTATACCATTATTAAAAAAACAATATAAGAAACTCGAAAAATATGTGAAATGATGTATATTTTAAACATCGCAACAGCGCTGATATTGTAAAATGACAAGTAATGATAAATACTGCCCAAGATAAAAAAATACAGTCTCCCAGAGTATTCCAACGAGAGTCTCCCATGGAGTATTCCTTATGTCACTCAGGGAGACTCGATGGGAGACTCTTGAATGGGAGACTCTAGTCTCTGAACGGGAGACGCTAGTATTCCAATGAATGATCCAGATTTTGGGTCTATAGTCTCTGTATGGGATACTCGAGTCTCTCTGAAAATGCATAAAATTAGGTAGTATAAAATTTGAATTCACTAAATATTCTAGATAAAATAATTATTTATTTTAAATTAATTGAGAAGAACATATAATTATTATTATTGCTGTAGCTATGAGTAGTGAAAAAAATTCGGCTTTTATAGACTTACATATGAATTATAAGTCTATAAAATGCTTTTCTTCATTATCATTTTTCTATTTTTTGCTTGTTAATTTTTTTATCGTTGAACCTGAAAAAATAAATAAAGCAAAATAAGTTACAACCATTTTTTAGACTCTAGCAGCTAGAGTAATGAAATTATGTTAGAGCAATCATGTAAATAAAATAAATAATCACATCAAGTATATAACACATTCAGAAATTCTGCTTTTTCTTACATCCAATAAGTAATTATGGAAAAAATTACTGAATTTAATGAAATTCATTTTTTGCTCATTCTCATGCTTCCGTAATCATTTTTTTAACATTAGTGTTCGTCATAATTTAAAGTTGCTGATTTTCTGTTTTTAAACGATTCAAAAATTTCTTCGTTTTTGAAGGATTCTTGAAAATAATGTTATATTTTTACCAAGTAAACGCGACCCATGTGCATTCCTTCGACAACTAGATACAACTAAATATACCAACAAAATTTCTTTAGGTTTCCAAAAATCAACCGTCACTACATATTTGTGAAACATTACACGTTGTGTCCTTGTTTATGCCACATGCTCTCAGTCCGTTAAATATTCCAAGAAACCTAAGAAATATTACCAGTTCAAAAACCTTCTAAGTCCACCAACTTTGGAAGACTCGAGTATTCCTATGGGAGACTCAAGTATCCTATAGAGACTCGAGTATTCTTATGGGAGACTCAAATATAAGCAAGAAGTCACCGGAATACTCTGAGAGACGCTTTGGAATACTGTAAAGGTCGCTGGAATACTCTGGGAGACGCTAGGATACTCGAGGGAGACTGAAAATTTTATCTCGGGTGCCCCTCAAAAATAACTTCTCAACCTCCTTATGTACTTCAAGTACTCAATTTCTTAAATTGAAGTATTACGTTCAAAAAGTACATGAAGTACTTTTTACTATTTTTAAATGTACTTGAAGTACTTTTTTAAGTACCAAAAAGTACTTGAAATACTTTACATGGAATATTGACAGTTCTGCTAACATCTAATAGAAATCAATTTTAAAATTGTCTTAATTTGCTAAACAAAAAATCCAAGGTTGTTTTGTCCATTCAAAGTTTTAGTTTAAACATATTCCTAATTTGGAAAAACTAACAGTACGGTCCTGACAAGGGTACATTTTACATCTTTATAGCTGTACCCGTAAATTACACAAAAACATTATAATATTTTTGTTGAGATGGTATCACATATCGCCCAACCGCCCTAATAACAGTGTATCAGCACATAGGGGCTTTTGAATTCAAACGTTGGCAACATACTAAAGCGAAACATTCATTATTCAAAATGGCTTCTTTTGTTGTTTGTCTTTTGTTCGAGTATATAAAATATAAACATTAGCGCAAAACGATTAGAGCTGGAGATATCGTAATGATTTGTAGAGAATTTTGCAGAATGCAAGTGTATATAGGTAATGACATGTCTAGATGTATTGAATTAAATTATATACTACGGTTCGTATAAATACGTACTTATTTTTATATAGAAATAATTTCACATAGTTTCCTAGCCTCTCACATTTAATTTGATATTTTTATTTTTTTTATTTAATATTTTATTGAAAGTATGTAAAAACTTGGACAATTAGTCGGCGTTCTATCTCATATTACAACAAAACGATTACCAGTTTAAATTAGCCACACTTTAAATTCTTCACTCACAATATGAAATTTGACTACGTGCCTGTCCTGAAAATGTTTTTAATAATTGTGTCAAAGCGATGGCTGACAAATTCAACCAAACATTTATTATAAGATATTAGTAAACTCATCCTTGAAAATCTTAAACAATGCCTTTATTTTTTTTTATATTAGGTAAACGATACCTACACGCATTGGCATATCGTAGATGGAAAATTTGCCCCTCCCTTGCACTATGTGCTAAATATGAAAATTGAAGACCTTTTTTCTAATTTTCTAATTAGCAATCCCCAATTTTGCGTCTTTCTAGTAATTTTTGTGACCTTTTTTTGTTGTGTTATCTCTAGTTTGCCACCCCCAATTCACAATTTTGCCGCCCTTAACAAATTGCCCCTTCCTCGGTACGTTACTGCCTACACGAATATATTATTGCCTTGGTTGAAATGTAACACTAAAATAACGTATTTTGTTTTATAAAAATACTTGTGATGCAAATAATTTTACAAAAGATTAACATCAAATAGTAAATCATTATTGATAATTCTTTAGAATCGAGATTCTCGGTGAGACACCCCTGTTCTGATTTAAAATAAATTCTATCTATCTTGAACAAGTGGTTCGATTCCCATGAACAAAAACACACTGATCTTTGTTTGGGTTTCCAAAACCCTGATTTACTTAAACAAGTTCATTGTTTGTTCAGAGGTACATCCGATACTTTAGAGTTGAGTATTTTTGTTTTTACGTTGTTTTTGTTTAATTTTCTTAATATTTGATCTAAAGAAGTAAAGTAAGTATTTGTTTACATTTTTTTGTATTGTTTACAGACGCATTCAGGGTTCTGTTGTTAAAAAAGCATTGCTAAAATGAATGTCACATTGGCGCGGTTTTTTAATTAAAATCAATAATAATAGGTAGTTAGATTCAGCGACGCCACCAAGATTTTTTTTTTGTAATAATATTTAATTTTCATTTATTTATCAATTTTTATTACAAAGTCGAATAATGTGTATCGACAAAAAAAACACCCATGGAGGAGGAACACTAGTTAGAAGAAATACATTCTCAGATTTAAATAAAACTGCCAAGTGCGTGTTGGGAACGCACTTGATAGAGTTCCGTAGCCGTTCTCACTAGAATTATCTCTTCATCTAACATTCTCTACTTGATAATACGTATCAAGAGCTTTTTCATGTTGATGAAAGATGAGAATATTTTAAATACGAGTTATATCGTGTTTTTTACATTTATTGTATAATTTTTTATTAGGCAGGGAGGGGGGGATTGTAACAACATCAAAGTTATATTTTTTCTAACACATATACATGGGTTATTTTAGTGTGAAATTATGGCTTGTTTCTGCAGTTCTAAAAATGAAAACTGCAGTTGTAATAGCTAATTTGTGTAGTCGAAAAATTGCAAGTAGAAAGAAAAATATAAAAAAGTGTAAGTGTAGACCAAAAAAAGGATACTATAATTTGTAAAAGAAGAGAAATATCGAAAGTGTAGAGGAAAAAACAAAAAACAAAAATTTTATTTTCATAAAAATTTACTATTTCCAATGTTTGAATGTAAATTTTTGAAACCACTGTTTCTTCAATCATTCCGCAAATAAGAATGATCAACGTGCACACACTCAATATGTATTATATCCATTCAGCAAAGAAACCGATATATGCAAAAAGGGATATATGGGAAACACAAATATTGCACAAACACACACGGCAAAACTGCATACTACGTGGCGCCACCGTATACAAAAAACCGAATTTAAATTTCCCACGCCGACCGCAGCTCGTGTGTTTGTTTTGCAATTCAATATTGTCGCGACGCACTTCACTGTCTTCGTACTGTTTATCTCAAGTTGGCTGTCGTGCGGGCCGAAGTCAGCAGCAGCGGGTGATACACTGTGGATACAATGTTAAAAGGTTCCTTAAAATAGAACAACTCGTAACATGTCACAGGATGGTATTAGATAAAAATGTTTGTTAATATCTTTATTGTTTTAAACTTTATTCACTCAGTTTACGATAAAAATAGCATAATCTCAAACATTTCATTAATTCCGTTCTCTCCAAAATATACGACGCGGTTTTCCCCAAGTCGGTTAGAATATGACTGTTTTATAGGTGCCTATATACGAAGCAGAAATACAATTGTCTAGCGAGAGGTAACTTGCGTGCTCTGGAGTAATTGTATTTTGTTGATCCAAGATCTATGTTATTGGCATCAAATAATTTATATTTTCATCAATAGAAATTCTCATCCAGATCGAATGTTTAAATTAGTTACGTCGAATAGTTTGAATTTATCCAATTAAAAAACTATATATTTGCAGTAAATAATTTGAATTGGAGTCAACTTAGTAATTAGTAAATATTTTGATCAAAAATATTTATTGTTTGTAATAAATCTTTAAATGCATCATTCCAAATAATTATTGTATTGAATAAAATATATAACATTAATTTGTAACAATAAATTTAGTTATTTGGATCAAATAGATTCCTATAAATAACTGGGTTATTGGACGCAACGTCAATGAATTATTTGGTTCAAGTAAAATTTACTTGCTTTCTGTAAATATGATTAAAATAATTTGAGTTATTTGTATCCATTAATTTTTTTTTCATTGTAGGACCATGGTAAGCAGAGGACATAGGACATAACATAAGTTTACATAACTTTGTTGACACAACTAGAAGCAAGGTAAGGAGTAAAATCAGCTAATTAAAAGCATATATATTGTGATTAGAAAAAAATTCCCTCAAGTAAAAGAAAAAAAATTGTACTAGCTACCAAAATAAAATTTTACTGGTATATAACTGCAAGCGATGAAAATAATTAATTTTATAGTATAAGTTGGTAGATTACTCGTACAAAAGAAGTAGTATTTGCCAATTCTTTCGCTCCCTGATTGAATAAATATTATACACAGATAAAAATTATATCTAATATAGAAAAAATACCCTTAAAAATGTAATTTAGATGATTTGTGTAAATGTTTAATTGATTATATATTTTTATTTAGTTTATAAGTTTTATAATTTCAACATCAATGAAAGATAATATGAAATAATTAATAATAATAATACGTAAATTTAAAATATGTGAAAAGATATTTATAACCACACAATTTTTAGGCACCTATTTAATCTAGTAATAATGTATATTGACATTCACCATACGGTCGTAAAGCAGTGTCTAGTTGAGTTTGAGTTAGGGCTCGAAGAAGCGGCGCCGAGATTTCCAGGTGTTGGAACTTTTGTCGGATTTTATTTCACTTTCTTTTATTTTGACATAGATGATGTCTAACGTATGCTGTCAGACATAATGAACAAATGTTGAGAACTAACATACGCATTGCTACTGTTTTACTACTTTGAAGTTAACATTTGGACTCATTAATGTTAAAAATTTTATAACTTTAAAATGTGAATAATTTTTTAATGATATTTTAATATTTTGGAATTTCAACTGTCAAAATAGATCAAATATTTCTATAACTAGAGGTCCAACCCCTAATCATGCCATATTTAGATACTCAATTTACTAAGGTCTCAGCCTTCGGCGGCGACTCTTGCATGTATATAGAATGAACAAATTTTTGTTTTTGTAAGCCCTGAAATGTAAATGAAGACTTTTTTATTTTTTTTTCGTTGTCATCATTATTACAAAATCAGAAAAATATAACAAATCCCGGAGTTCGGAGAAACGGTAAATATACCGTGATACTCCGGGTGAAACCCGGTTGCTACTATTATTTTTAATGTTTTACAAAAAGGACAAAAAATCATTACTTTGTAAATTATAACAAAATAGGTACCAACATTTTTATTTTTATTTATACAATTTAATTAAAAAATAAAATTTCTAAATTTGTTTGATACGGTACTGATCTAATTATTATTTTCGTATATTTCTGAACACGCCCATTTCAAACGTCAAAAAAATATAAAAACAAAATACTATTATATTTAAAAACTCATCCGTTGCAAGCTTCATGCGTTATATGATACAATTAGCTTACTATTATATGTCAATATTAAAATAAACTACAATAATTTGTGCATGGAAATCAAAATCACTGTTAATCAGTTTCAGTGGTGTATTCAGTAATAACATTTAACAGAATTCAGGTATAGGCTATGCGTGTACAGTGTAACTTGATCAGAGTGTGCATACGGGCCTAGAACACTCACTAGATATATGTATATCAGGAGGTCCGTCTCATCATCTTTTGCATTCGTGGAACTTCACATATTTGATTTTTCGGCACGATTAAAAATATCGTATTACATAACATGTGACAGAGCCGAATTATATATAATCTATGTGTATATATGTTTTTTATCGATGGTGATATTTTTTTCGCATGTGCATATGTAACTGAATATATTGTTTAACAAGTTGCAGTTTTTGATAAAAAGTTGTTTTTTCTCCTGTTTTGTAAAACCCGATTCGTTTTGTTTCTAATCGATTGGAAAATTTAGCGAGTTGTTGTAAATTGATATGTATTTTTTTTTGTTAGAATGGTCTTTTAGAACACGATTTTTGATGCAGAATATCGGTTACAATAAGTGATCGTTTTTGATTAGAAATTTAATATAATACTTAATTATAAATACAAATTTAGATAATATCGGAATATCCTAATAAAATATAAAAAATTTTTTTAGTATGAATATTAATTCAAGTATGTTTTAAGATAGATATATATCTAGGGGTTATTTGAGTGTGTAGTTGTAGCTTGTTTCTGCAGTTCCAAAAATGAAAACTGCAGTTGCGTAAAAGCTAATTTGTGTAGGTATACTTAAAAAATTGCAAATAGAAAAAAAAATATAAAAAAGTGTAAGTGTAGAGCAAAAAAAAGGTCACTATAATTTGTAAGAGAGAAATATACAAAGTATAGAGCAAAAAACCAAAAAACCAAAGGTATTTGCAGTTGACATTTTTTTTTTAAATAATCCCTGTAAGTATCTCTTTTTGAGACATATCGTGAAAGTATTTTTAAATGAAGAAAATCGATAGAAATAAAAGTTTATTTGAATTAATTTACCAATCGATAAATTGTAATTATCTTTACACAATATTTATATAAAATCCTAAGCAAGATTCTACTTCCAATCATTTATTAATCTGGTTGTAGTGTCTGTCCATTAGGTTATGAAAATTTGATTAAGCTTTAGTACGGTGTCTGTATACATATATTGACATATTTGAGCTTGTAAAACTTTAGGTAAGAATCCTCTCTGGAAGCTCGAGAGTACATAATCTTCTATACAAAACAAAGATGCAGATACTAAGATATTCCTTTGGTATGAGTGAAATGAATGATACCAGGGGATGTAGCTGTCAAGCGGATGTTGAGACGCCATCTTTAGTGAGCTAAAAGCCAGGTATTAGAGCTGGAGATAGGATTCCCAGTCCCGATTAACTACGTGAGGTCGAATTCGCTAGTTTTATTTTTATTTATCTGTTACATAACTTTTACATTTTTTATTTTATATGAGTGTGTATCTCTTATAAATATGTATATACTGTAAAGTTAAGAAATATAGCTCCTGATATAAAAAATTATATGTAATTACATTGGTCAAATTTTGTACAAAATGCTTTCAATTTACTATCTATTTTAAATAATACTCATTTGATGTGTAAATTGTAAGATAATTACAATGAATAATTCGTATACAATTATTCAAATACTACACGGTTTGATCACCTGCAAAGACAGGAAATGGTAAGTACAAGTGTTGCAATTTCTAAAAAACACTTTCCAAATTAACTTACCCAATTGTATTCAATAATGAACAAACGTAACTCTGCCTTCCATCAAAAAATGAATAGTACACTTTTAAAAGTTTTAAAAATGCACTATAATTTGATTATTCACATAATTATAAGGCAAGAAATAGAGTGGAAGTCCATTTGAATATAATATGGTTGATATATTGCCCAAAATGGCTACCGTTAATGTAAAAACCGTGCACCATAAAATATATAGTATAATATAATACAAATGTAAATTAGAAACATCTAGCTGATTGCATGACGTATAGAACTAATAAATCTAGATCGGTAATATTATACACTGAATTACACGGCCGGTTTAGTTATGGACGCCTCCGCAAGGGGCTCTCATGTCGCACGCAACACCACAGGTAACTTGATCCATGGCCAACTTGTATATTGCACACAACAGAAACAAAACGCGATTGGAAATATCTATATTCAACAATAATAATTAAAACAATATCCACGAACTAAGTTCTAAAGCTCTGTTAACATGAAATTATAGGTACGAAAATATGAGCTTTTGAAGAAATATTTCGAAGGGTTCTAAATTTGTGTATTCTATTTATATATTTCAAAGCCATACATGGAAGTACATATATAATATTTTTATAGGTATATTAAATTAATTAATTTTCAAGGTTGGTTAAATTGATATAATATGTTAGTCACCAGTTTAATGACTTCTTTTAATTTTAGTGTTAGATTATATGCAATGTATCTCTTTCAGTGTTTTATTTTTTAATTGCCATAATTTAATATTTTTTCCTAATTATCTCCAACACAAAATTTAATTCATATTCCTAACAACACATTAAATCTATTCGTAAATTTTTTGAAATACTTATTATTTATTTTACTAATGTTCAAAACAATTTTAACTCTAATAAATAATTTTGCTTCCTCGCAATATCGAAGATACGAGTTAAAATGTGACCAATTTAAAATGAGACAAAAAATTGTTCTCCGCGATTTCAAAATTTTAAATTGATCTTTCCGTTTCCAGGTCAAGATAAATACTTTTCGTTCTGTGTCTGTCTGTCTGTGTATCTGTCTGTCGAGTGAATCTCTGTCACACGTATAACTCATGAACCACTGAACCGATTTTAATGAAATTTGATTAGAAGCTTGAGTCTGGCTTGATGACGTTATCTTTTCAAAATCGTGTGTAATAGGAAGGGGTGACATCCCAATATATTTATTTTTTCAAGATATCTCAAGAACGACACATGTTATGTAAAAATTGTATAGGATCTTTTTTGTAGAGCATTCAATTTTCTATAATATAGGTTAACAACGTTTGTTGTAAAATATTCCCTTACCAAGATTCATCTCAATTTGTTTAAAAAAATCGTCATTTGTACTTTTTAAATTGATATATACTTTGACGTTTAAATATCATATAACATAACATTTCTATATCATTGATGTAAAAATAATACCTACCTCAAATTTATCAAATTAAATTAATCCTTAAAAATACGTACACACAGATTGCATCTTTATACCAACCTTCAGTTTAAGATTTGCGTTATCCAATACCAAGAAAAAAAAGAATAAAACGAACTGGGAGCATCAGGTTATACATGAGTATAATCGATACCTCGGTTCTTCGATAGAGGACCATTGAGGCGGATGATGGCGGTGAAATTAATACGGTACCTGTTGGAATCAGCCACATGGTCTTAAATATGATACCTCCTTGGCTCGAGTGTGTTTCTTATGGACCTGTCCACTCGTGTGTTAACCGAACCGTTAGATTTCTTCTGTGCAAGTGATTTTATTTAGTATGTAGGTAAATATTCTCGTATCGATTGTTCTATTTATTCGTAAATTTTAAAAATAGGTACGAAATGTATTCAACAGTTTATTGTAGTAGACATAAATATATAGGTATAGGTGAAGCATAAAAATATTACAGAAAATATCACTAAAAAATCATACAGATAAAATATTATTTATTTATAATTTATTTTTTAAGGAAAATGACAAATTAATGCTCAATTTCAATAAGCAAACAGTTATAATTTCACTGGACTAACTGTTTATAATTCTTGTAACTTGTAAACTAGATCACATATCATATATTGTAAAACTACACATCATTATTGTTTTTATTTGGTCTACATTAAGTAATGTTATTTTGTGAAATACATTTTATTATTATTTTAAACTAGCGGACTCGCCCCGGCTTCGCACGGAAGTTAATATTTCACCCCCTATGCCACGTATCGAGAATTGTTATTAGTTTCATTAGATCCAGCGGGAAAAATACCACAGGTATGGGGGCTATAGGTGGGAAAACAACCTCCTATCTCGCATAGGAGCCGAGATATTTACGATTTTTTCCGATTTACAATTATCGTCATTGCTTATTCCTTATGTTACCTAACGTAACAAAATATATACTAAAACCTGACCAAAGAACATATCTATGAATTAAAAAAAAACACGTAAATCGAATAAGTAGGTAGTTCTAGACAAACAGACAGTTCTTTGTTACGTCAAAATATTAATTATAATCTACACACTTACGCAAACATTTTAAAGCAAATAATAATTATACGGGAGTAATAGCTACACGGATATTGTTTGCGAGAGGTTAATACATCACTTATGCAGATTGTCGGCATTTCATTAATTAAGCTGCAAACACACACACGCACACACACACACACACACACATGTAACGGATTTTTAATTGTAGCATAAAAAACAACTTCTACGTTTTCTTTGTGAGTAACAAACAATTTAAACAATAAGTACCGCGGATTATCGGCCCAGAGTATCGCTTGTACATGTCAGAGATTTTTTTATTTAAAAATATTATACTGCAGTGGCGTAGCATAAAGATGAATGTCTTGTAAATAAATAAAATTCATTTCAGTCTTGGTTTTTTTCAGTAGATACAATCTAATCAGTACCGGCTTTAAAAGAGGGCGACCGCCCGGGACGCCAGGCCAAGTGGGGCGGCGCACAATGGAGCATAAGTCACTTTTTTGGTTCAAATCAGTGTACAGGCTGTAATTTTTGAGTAAACTTTTTTTTATCTTTACATTTTTTGTCGATCAGTTAAACTTGATTAAGCAAAAAATATAGCTAAATATAGTAAAAATATTCGATTATTTGATAGCTGCTAACTAACAAATACTTATTCAGCAACCCAGAAAATCTTTAATAAGGTATTAGCTGAGATACTAATCAACTTATTTGTTGATTTATCAATTTTAATTTGTTCATAATAGGGGAAGGAGGTCTCGACGGTCTTAGGTCTTAAAGTAAATGATGTAAGCTATATTTAAAAAAAAAAGTTTGAGTCTGTAGGATCGCGTCAAGCTGAGATATGAATTATTCAACTTATTTGTTAATTTATCAATTTTAATTGACATTTTCGGTGATTTTTTAACATTTTTTTGGGGGAGAGAGGGCGGTAAAAATAAATCTCGCCCAAGGCGCCAGATTTGCTAAGGCCGGCACTGAATCTAATGTTGTTTCAATTTTAATTAAATTTTCTGAAAAATGCAACAATAATTAAATAATTAGAAAATCTACAGTTATTTCGTCAAATCTTAAATAGATATATATGTAACTAATAATAAAATTATACGAACATTAATTATGTTACATTTGTATTCTCAAATTTTACGTATTTTCGGGCACTGAAAACGAATTTGTTTATAAAAAATCTCGCTGACACCTCAATTTTTTGCTATATTAAAAATGTATACCAAATTTGTGAGCCTTCATGGGCCGTGATAAATTTTGTTGACCTATTTTAATTATTTAATTATTTGCGATCAAAACAAAGCTCACACTGTTAACTCATATAGGCTAGGTATAAGGGAACAAATATCACGACCAAATCGACGATGCTTACACCCAGAAGCCAAGATCTATACCAAGATCACCGCGGAAGCCTCAGGACTTATATTTTAAACTAGGTACATATATTTTTTTATTCGAACTACTCTTAGTCCTAATTAGTTCAAATAATCGATGCTCTACTGTATATCTTTAAACATTCAACATCGCGTTTAGAATCTAAAAAGCTTTTGCAGGTATATTTGATTCCATTTTATAGGTAACTGGGTATACTTGTAAAATATCCTCACTATCACGATCTTAATAATAAAGTGTATAAGAAAACAAATAAAGCATAATAAGGTACTCGCACCAGTTATGGCCGCTATATATATATATATCTTTTTGTAGTTGTCATGAACTCATGTTACTAATAAAATAAGTAACTCTTTATTTAATCAATTTAATTACCAGTCCGCAAATATAGTTTTTTTTAAATTTAGCCTTTTATTTTGTTTGTGTTTTTTTCCAGTAAAGTAAAACCAGTAATGAGCACGCACTTGCTAATGATTACAAAATGATAATGGTAGTAATCAAATATCAACAAATATTTCTAATTCAGTGCATTTAATTAAAGAATAGCCATTACTGGGGTCATATCCAAGACTGGTGCCAGTACCTTATGACCATATAATTATTCAAACTTGTAGCATAGTAAACTGAATCTCAAATCATAACTGAAAAATACCTATATGACGCCTACAAAAATTTACATAATTCTGTAGACATTTACATTGTCTTAATTAAATTAATTTCCCAGATAACAATTGTAGTTTCATGTGTCCCTTCGTCCCTCCACGCAGTGATACCTAAATCATAAATATTATGGGAAATGGCGTGTTCTAGTATAATGTTATTCGTCTGGGATAATTACACGGAAAATTGTAACAACAATTAGTTACTTTTTGAGATTAATGCACTGTTTTTTAAGCTGTGATTAATTAGCTCATATTTTTGTAACGTTCTAATGACTTAATTTATTATTTTATATATTACTCTATGTTTTGATGTATTCGTAATCTACGTTAGAAATTTGAATATATTCTAGTAGAGATTTAAATATGCTTATATATTCATATTTATAATTTATAATCAGTAATTAACTAATGATTAAGTTAACTCTTGTTTTTAAATATTAATTAATGCTGTAATCAAAATCTACTCATGAACTATGTACGCAGGAACATAGAATACTTTAGTGCTAATAGTATTATTTTCTTCCATAATTATTAATTAATTCAAAAATTAAATCTTTTCGTAACAAAATTAACTGAAGTTAAAACAAAAAAAAGGTGTGGCTGTATCGGGATGCACAGTCGAGGGAGTGACGTGAATACGTAGCAGTGGGGTTAAATAAAACTCTAATCTCTAGTATTGTATAATATAGTTATTTTTTATGATTTTATACGAACATAAAAACAATAAATTAATATTTATAAACAAAATTGTGGAAATACTAAATTTACTTTTTATTTTTTTTTATTCCATTTACAAAACTTTAATCAAAAAATTAAAAACGTTACCGCTTAGAGAATATATTCTTATATATTGTTTTTATGTTTCAATTCAATTAATTAATATTTACAAGCAAAATCGTGGAAATGCGAATTTTTTTTATAGTATAAAATTTTTCACCCATTAAAATTGGTTAAATGTTTTGATTTGTAATTGTATCACGTAAATCTAATCGAAATCTATAATTTGAGACCAAAACCCGCGTGGTATCTGCTCTGAGTGAAGAGATACACTGATTATAAATTTTCGCTAGCGCGCAAACTGATCTCAGCGCGTTACATCAAGTTTCTGTAATGCCCACCCAGTATCTGGCGTAAAACATTAGACGTTATTCACGTCAAAAGTTAAACATAGTAAGAATATTGAAGTAATATTAAATTATATTAAAATCTAAACTGTTCTTTAGCAATTAAAGTGACCTTTCACTAATTGAATTTACTTCACCTTTGCTTTACAAACATATTTGCTAAATGTAATTGATTTTCTCATAAAACCTCTTCATAAATATCTATACATATATGTACATATATCGCGTCACTCAAAAATACCTACACTTATTAAATATATACTTATATATAGGAAGGTAGGTATAATATACATATGTATATTGTTGGTACAAGAAAATCAAATCGATTGTTTTAGTATTTAAAGTTTTAAACTGTAATGAGTCGAGATGGTCTTTTGAAAATTGAGTTCGTGCTATTGTCTGTACCCCACTGCACTTAATTGTGCTTGTATAAAGTGCAGGGGATCTGAAGAGGTCACTAATTATTGTGCAGTGGCTCCCGGCTCTGGGTTAACTCTTAACGTTGCATATATATATTATGTGTCAAGTTAAATTTGTTGAGTGACTTTCAGAAGTTAAATGTTTCGAGTAGCGGTAGTAGTTCTCACGACGTGAAAGATATTGTTAAGATATTTACGAGTGGACGTAGATTTGTAGTTTGTATAGAGATTGATTTCTCAATTGTATTAATTTCTTGTGGGAATTTTTACTACGGCTACTGTACTTTTGATATTGTTCAAATAGAAACTTTTGTTTAAAGTTATAAGTATTATTTTATAAATATGCAAAGTGTTTGAGAGAGACGAAATTATATATGTCGGTTCACTTACAAATAAGTAAAGAGTTTAATATTTTCCTAAGCCAGAGGCTCAATTGCATTCATAAGAACCTGCTGATGGTTATCGGCTTCACACGTATCGTCAAAATTTATTTCATACGAATTATATTATTTCGATAAAAATATTTAATTTTATACATCCAAACATTTTTATAATTTTAATATACCTTTAATAAATATTGTATCTTACAGTCGCATCATAAAACGTATAAATATGTTGAAACATTAATTATTAAAAAACTCTTATAACATTAAATCTCAATCTAAATTTTTTTGGTACATAATACCATTATGTAGTACTATTATGGGCTAAAATTTCAGATTTTTATTTGATCCTCCTCCAGAGTTATTTAGCTTTGAAAATACCATTTTCTCGAATTTTCAAATTTTGAGAATTTTTTGAAAACATGAGGGGCATGTCTCATGCAGGATTGAACTTTGTATGTAAACACAACCAGTACTCACCTATTTGTAAAAAATAATTTGCCATATTAACTTTTCTTCTTCTTGCAAAAACATCCCGTTGAAAAAGGGATTTTTTCAAAAAAACGCAAAAAATTAAGGCTGAAATTTTACCATTTAGGATTACATTTAGATGAAAATATCTGGAAATAATCTTGAAGTCCGTTTTTTTAACAATTTGCTTTTAATCCCATGTAAATAGATTTAATAGAAGCTGAGATATTCTAGTTTCCGGAAACCCTTTAAAGTGCAAAAATGCTGCGACCTGTAGAACAAATATGACCGCCACGTGATAACAAAAAATAATAAAATTAAAATAATGGCCATTTCCAACTAGCTACGACTGGACCACATATGGATTTACTCAATATACATTATAAATTATTTTATTATTGCAATTTTCGGAGTGTTTTCTTTGTAATCCATTGTTATGAATTATAGTAAAATATAATTAATCTAAAACTCCATTAAAAACAGTATAAAAGAAAACACTTCGAAGTAAATAGATCAATAATCAATTAACAAATACACAAGTATTGATGGAATAATAAAACAGGTGTTGCGAACAGTAGTATTTATTTATGTATCAAGTATTGGACGTAACAATAACAGACAATAATGTTAATAGCATCAACAATTAACCTGCGGTCGACATGAAAAACACTGCGCGAGTTTATCAAGTGATCGTTGACATTTGAAACCAGTTCAGTCGTGTTTTGTTTTAACACTACACTTATTGCACTTCTTGCGATCTCCGACAATGTTTTAATTATCTCAAGACAATCGCAGTCGGCCAGTTCGTTATTCGAAATTGATTTACATTCTGTAACTTTGACATAAGTCAATTAAAATAGTAATATATACTTCTTGACTACTACATACAGCGCCGGCTTTGAGGGGGGGGGGGGGGAACCACGGCGACCACCCGGGGCGCCAGGTCAAGATGGGCGGCGCACAATGGGGCATAAGTGACATTTTAATTTGTAATAAAAATAAATTCTATGAAAAATCGATTATTTGACAGTTGTTAACTATAACAAAGCTTTATTCAGCAACCCAGAAAATCTTTAATAAGGTAATTTAGGACAAAGGTTGAAGGTTGATGTTTATTTTTTTAAACTATCTATTTTTCTTAAATATTTTCTTCAAGTTCTTGAAAAAAATTATTAATATTTCTGAAAAAAGTACAAGCACTGTTAGGACAGCCCCCCCCCTCCCCCCCCCCCCCCCCCCGTGCTATAAAATGTACATATTGTATAAACTTATGATGCGCGGAGACCCAATTTTACGACGACATATCTACGATTCTATTAGTGGTATAGAGCAGTGCTTCTTAAACTTTTTGATGTCGCGGCTCCCCTGCAACTCAAATTGATAACCCACGGCCCCCCTAATTTTTTTTGTAGTGCTATCTAGCCGTAAAGAAAGTATTCTCGCCAACAGTTTAAAATTTTTGATTTAGAAAAAACAGTTGTAAAAATATAATCATATAAGCAAGTATGTACATCAGTGGCGAGACGTGAAATTTTTAATAAGGGAAGCATATTTTGTCAATCCTCCCCCTCCTATTAACAAAAATAAACTAGTTATGAAACACTTTAAGTTCAAGCTTTTATTTATTTAAATAAATTCTTATATATTTATATAGTAACTAAATGATTCTACATCTTATTCTCTTGTATTTTAGTCGATATTTATATGACGAGTTGAAGTTCACTGCAGGAAATATCACTAAAAAATTTCGAATTTTTGATTTCGTTAAAAGTATGTTTATTGTATAGAAAATGACGTGATAAGTTAAAATTTTCAAACCGCAGGTCTGTATCTCAAACCGTTCTCGAGATATAGCCTCTCAAAGTTTCAGTTTTTTAAAATTTTTGGAGAAAAAAGGCCATAACTTTTGAACGCGTGGTCTGAATTGATTTTAGTTGACGGATTTGAAATCAGCGTGTCAAAATCTATATAATAACATGTATAATACTTAAAAATCCGACAAAAAAAATTTGGTCAAAAATCGACATTTTTTCGATTTTTCGCGAAATTTTTTTTTTCGAGTTTTAAGGTATTATACATGTCATTATATAGATTTTGACACGCTGATTCCAAATCCGTCAACTAAAATCAATTCCGACCACGCGTTCAAAAGTTAGGGCCATTTTTCTCCTAATTTTGAAAAAACTGAAATTTTGAGAGGCTCTATCTCGAGAACGGTTTAAGATAAAGACCTGCGGTTTGAAAATTTCAACTTTTTACGTCATTTTCTATACAATAAACATACTTTTAACGAAATCATAAAATCGAAATTTTTTAGTGAAATTTCCTGCAGTGAACTTCAACTCGTCATACAAATATCGACTAAAATACAAGAAAATAAGACGTAGAGGTATTATAGTTTTATAATTGAGCGTGTAAATTAATATTAAATGTTATTTTTGATTTTTGGTTAAAATGTTTGAGTTGCGCATAAAGATGAATATTCTAATAATATTTTTAAATTATTTATTAACTGAAAACACAGATTTGTATTAATTTACCCATAAAGTAAGGGAAGCACTGCTTCCCCTGCTTCCATGGACGCTTCGCCACTGATGTACAATTCATAATATATATAGTATTTAACAATAATATACATATTTATTTGTTATATTTGCAGCTCTTCACGGTCCCCTTGTGGGAAGGCCACGGCTCCCTAGGGGGCCGCGGTCCACTACTTTAAGAAGCACTGGTATAGAGTATAGAGAGTTCAATTTGAGCTCATTTTGATGAAATACAAAAAATGATATTTTCGGTGATTTTTGAGCATTTGGGGGGGGGGGGAGGATAAATCTTGCCCAGGGCGCAAGACTTGCTAAGGCCGGCTCTGACTACATATATACATTATTTTATAAATACGCATTACACTATACTTCATTTTCAAAATTTAGTATACTTTATTAAGATACGGTATACACCCAGAAAAACAAATTAAAGTTATACTTTTAAATCTGTTTTTTACATGTAAGTGCCTACGTATGAATATTAATTTTGTTTGATTTGTTTCACATGTCTTAAGAATGCTGCACCATCCTTTTAAATTTAAACATATAAGTTTACTTGTACAATATATACATACAAAAAATTATTCTGTTGTAATTTCAAATATGTACATAACAATTATCATCATCAAATAAATACTCTTCCCCCCTCCTGTCTATAAGATGATTTTAAACACGCACACATACATAAATGAAGAAACAAACAAAAATATTTAATTATTAAGTTGTAATTTGCATACACAACATTTGTCATTCCGACAGATATATTGTCCAATAAAACGGTCAACTAGACGTCGCAGATTTAATTATAAAATCAAATGTATGTGTGTATTCAATTTATTATAACAAATAATGAATATTGATGAACGTAAGTAATGTGTTGAGTACCGACACATAAAACAAATATATGTGATTGTTTAATTAATTCAAAGACGTTATTAAAGTCGTATGATATAGTAAGTATTTATTAGTCAAGATTAAACAGTGGTGAAAATAAAGCACTTGTTGAACAAACAGTAGCGTATCCAGTTAAAGTTAATTAACAGATGGTTTTTGATCTACTATGTTCTTCGTGTCATTTTTATAATACTGGTTTAGATGATATAAGAGTTTCAGTTTCCAAAACGATTAAGAGGTTATTTATTAAAAAAAAACTATATTTTTATTCTTGTCTTCTGAAACCTTCAGGTCTCTTTTATACAGCATTTTTTTATTGGTTTATATGATTTTATTTTTTTACAAATAACTTAATTAAATATCGTTTCACTGTTGATTTACATTTTGTAGTATGAATTTAATGATAAAAATTTTTTATAGTACAAATTCATAGAATAAATGTTATACAATTTTGACAAGAATAAATATTTTCAATGTTCAGGGCCGTAACTACCACCGGGGTAGTGCTCCCGGGCCCTCGGCCCCCCGTCAATATGGGGGCCCCGCAGCAGCGTAAAAATTGGGGTCGGCAAGATTAAGAAAGAAATTTTTTTTTTTTTAAATTAGTAACAAGCGTTAAATTGTGGATTGAGGTAATAACAGAAAAAAGTTTTCAATTTTTATATTTTGCATATACTGAGGGCCCCTCGGTCACTTGCTACCCCGGGGCCCCAGAGCCTCTAGTTACAACCCTGTCAATGTTCATATAAATTATGTTATTATTAAAAAATATCTTAGTCCTAGAAATCTGCATTGAATGTTCAGAATTAGTTTAAAATTTTGTAGATATAAATTGAATCATAATATGAAAAAATAATTTTTATTAAACAGATTTTTTTAAATATTAGACCATATATAATATGTAAAAGTAATACAGAATACCAAATACATATAAATGAAATAAAACAATAAAGATTATTCTGTCCATCAGGATGTGTGAAGATGTTAACACATTTATTGAAGGGTTCTTTACTGTACAAATCGAGCAAATGACACACACATACACACATACATACATACATACATACATACATACATACACATACACAAGAGTCGCTGCAACGATCAACCCCTCGTTGAAGAGTAAACACACGCAGAGTTAGAGAGAGCGCTTGCTCTCCCCCAAGCTAAAGGACGACGGGTTCGATTCCGACTCAAGAGTGTGGACATAGTCTGCACAGTTTATACAATTTGTAACACAATCGAATATAGCTCAAATGTCACTGAAAAATTTATCTGAATAATTATGTTTTCATGAAAATGACTAATTAAACAAACCAGTTTAATTCGATCGCACAAGAATTATTTTGCTACGAAATTATTTATCCAGCTATAAGGTACTGGCACTAGTTATGGGCGTCATAAGAGCAAGGTTACAGTTTTTGTGTTTCTTTTTAATAATTCTCATGAACTCATGTTACTAATAAAATAGGTAACTTTCTATTTAATCAATTTAATTACCAAAGTCCGCAAATATAGTTTGTTTTTTAAATTATAGCCTTTTATTTTGTTTATGTTTTTTCTCCAGTAATGGATAAAGTAAAACCAGTAATGAGCACGCAGTGATGGACACTTGCTAATGATTACAAAATGATAAGTACTACGACACAAAATATATAAAAGAAAGAATCGCGCGTCAAATTTGAAAAAATGTAAAGGAGTTGCTATGATAATATAATAATTAGTAAATAAATTTTACTAATTTAGTTTAAATGTCCACCATTTTGACACCTATTGCCGACTGTCATCAAATCACGCTGTAAGACAGTTAATTAAATGTATATAGATTAATATTCAGAAACGGTAGTAATCAAATATCAACAAATATTTCTAATTCAGTACGTTTAATTAAAAAATAGCCATTACTGTGATCATATCCCAGACTGGTGCCAGTACCTTATTTTATATTTAATATTTTAAGACTTTTCATCTATGGAAAGCTAAACGTCGTAAGATATATCAAGAAACGCAATGATTATTTTATTGGTTTCTGTTTCGTATAAATACTAAACAAAAGTATTTGATTGAAAAGTAGATTATAATAGAACAGCGCAAGAAATGTATAGCGTGAGTGCATTACACACGCTATATTTAAACAATCGATAAAATAAAAACTGTAAACGATATCCTTTTCTAGATTATTGTATTATTTTTATCAAAAATACATAATTTTACATGAGGTATCTAATTTTGATTTGATTTATAGTTTTATTGAACCTGGAATAAAACAAAAATAGTAAATAGGTATATATATATACACGCGTGTGAAATAAATATACTGTAAGAATTATACAGTTTTCCCTGTCTATTCCGGATAGTAAGGGAAAACATATAATATTTTATTGTCTGAAACTTTAAACATTTAATTTTAGGCTGTAATGTTTGCAGTGTATTCATCAATTTATATTGAGTATATAACAATACAGTCTAAAATTATATTATTACAGTCTCAGACAATAAAATATTATATGTTTTCGCTTAATATCCGGGATAGACGCAGGAAAAACTGTAATTCGTATGCCGTGTTTAGACCGAAAAAAAACTTATTTTTGACAAAAGTGTAATAAATGAAACATCAGTAGATATAATCTCTCTTATAATAAATCTTTTAACCCGCGCGCCATCCATAAACCCATAAATACAGAAGCATAAAAAATTTAATTAATATAATTTTTTGACAATAGACGCATTTCTACGTGTTAATTATGGCACAGTTACTTATAAAAATATTATTACGTATTAAAATAATAAACAGGTATATATAGAAGTATATAATATTTTGGTTTAATGTCATAATTTAATAATATATTAAAGCCATTCTCTAATAACATGAAAAAGAAACATGCAATGTTTTGAATGATAGCATTAATAAAATTCATTTAAACATTTTCATCTTCAACTGTTGAACGCCGTTGATATTCCAATACCAAAAACGTAGAAAAATCAATAATATAAAAAGATCACAATGCGTATCAACGACCCTTAAATTATATAAACGATGCTCGTCTATTTACAAATCAGCAAAGAAAAGATCATCATGTTTACACAAGTCAATTCAACAGAGAGCGAGTGAGACAGAGACGACATAGCAGACAAAGAGGACAAGATCAGATTTAAATACAGACATCAGACGAGACGGGCTCACGGTTAAGCCAATTTTTCGTCGATTGCTTTTAGAAACGCTCCGCTATAAAATATAACAGGGGAATACCGTAATGAAAATTACAGTACGTCCGTTCATGCATGAACGTCGGGATAATGCGACTGTCATCATCCAGGGTTGTAACAGTGTGCATGTGTCGAAGATTCTAAAATTTGAAATTATATTTTTCATAAATCATGAAGCAAGAAAACAAAAAACATTCTATCTATTTCACAATATTATGCAATCTCGAACGAAAGATACCGACAACTATGCAAGCTTTATAATTACTACTAGAAAAACGGAGAAACTGTGGTTTCTTAGTCACTTAAACTAAAAATATACACTTTAACCACAATAAACAATGTCACTCGACACGTGTTTCGACTTCACAAGACTGGAACTGTTAGGCTCCTGATGAGGACTTCTTGTGAAGTCGAAACACATGTCGAGTGACATTGTTTATTGTGGTTAAGGTGTATATTTTTAGTTTAAGTGATGTATATAGTGTACTTGTCACCAATTAATCAAAATAAAACCAGAAATATCTTATATCTTTCACTTAGAAACCAAGAATGACACACTATGGATGGTTATAATTAGTTTCATTAGATCCGGCGGGAAAAATACCACGAGGGTAAAGATTTTAGCATGGGATTTTCGCATGGGAGCCGAGATATTTACGATTTTTTCCAACTTCATTTACTGTTATCATCAGTGCTTATTCCTTATGTTACCTAACGTATCAAAATATATACTAAAACCTGTCCAGAGAACATATCTATAAATTAAAAAAAAACCTAAATCATATAAGTGATTCTCGAGTGATAAGTTCCCTAACGGACAGACAGACAAATAGGCAGAAAGACGTTGCATTTTATTATATACATACTTATATAGATATAGATTATTAGAAATTATTAATTATAAATATTCCTTAATACGAGCCTGTTGTAAATTAACTGTCACAAAGCTTAAATTATAATTCTAGGGTCTTAGGCTTTTGAATAGAAAAGTACCATCAAAAGTACAATCAAAACCGATCATATTGGCTACAGAATAAAGTAAAGACTCATGAAAAAAATTAAATAATTTTTTTAAATAAATAAAAATCAAAATAAATAAACTAACGATACCTAAATATAAATTTCAAAATACAATTTATATTGTATTAAGTATTCACTGTAAAAAGATGCACTGTAAATGAGTACGTACATTTTAAATTAGAACGACGGCGTATAAAACATTCATATGGTCTGCGTATTTGATCTTTTCTTCATGAGGATCAGCCAAATTGAATTTAAAATGTGCACCGACGTTCATTTGTTGAGCAAATCCTCGTGCGCGCCCGGTTCATATATATCACGCTATCTAGGCGGCCGCGCTTTGTGCCGACACAGATTGGATCAGATGTTTGTTTTACATGAGAGATAATCCGAAATGGGTGCGATCAAGTACAACAACAAAAACTATACACACGGCATCGATAAAAGGGCGGATGCAGAGTGGTAACAAGGGTAATTACTATAAGTAAGAAATTTAAAAACAGAATACCACTTGACCTAACTTCTGGAGAGACAAATGAATACTTTTAATTAAATCTGATTTGTTCGATTTATTATCTTATTTCCATATTTTAATTTTGTATTCTATATCTAAACAAAATGTACTGTAATAATGATAAAAATTGAACTTGAAATTTTAATGGAATTATATGAGTTGAGGTTGCTTGAATCGAATACGACTATTATCTCAATGGTATCTGTGTGTCTGTCTGTATGTCAGTAAACGCTCTTCAACCAAAATGGTGAAACTTACAAATATAAAATTTTAAACTTAACAGGTTCGACAATATTAACTCAAACATCATCGATTATCTTTTTATAGGGCGGAGCTTATATAGTTAATCATTTTAAATAAAAACACAAATATACGTCAATTTTATTAATTAATTTTATATCAAGTTTAACATATTTAAATACTAAAATTCGGAATATCAAATATTTATTCCACAAAATTTACTTATACAATTTTCAATAGATTACAGCTGTTTAAAAGAATATAGTCAAAACATTGATATAAAAGAGTGAAAAATGACCGAAAATAGAAAACTAAAAATACTTCTCGATTTATTAAACGACTTTATGTGTGCATGTTCTGTTACATCATTTATAAGTTTCAAGTGCTTCAATATTATTGTGAATGCAGTATAAATATTGTCAGTGAACCCTAACTAAATATCGTTTTAAAACATATAAAATTCAAAATCAACCCCCCGTCGACAGTCCATGAACAATGACGTCACCCCTGCTGCGTGTGACAGTTGAATCTTGGTCACTGCTCGATCAGTAATTGGTACCGAAAGCTATCGCTAGGGAGGCGGACGCGCGATATTCAAAATTGATCATCTGTCACATTGTTGAGAAATTCGGATTTTATAATAAGATAACGTTAAAACAATCTAGATTGATCACCTTTAAAATTGAACAACGATAAATAAGTTAGATATAACAGAATAAAATTATTAAATATATTTTGAAACACAATAATTTAATAAAATCAAAATTTTCATGTGTCTTTACCTCTTCATTGAATTACTTAATTTGATAACTTTATGTTGCATATGCTCTATAATACAATATTTTATATACCTAAATAGGAAAATTCTTAAAACTCCCCCTTCTTGAATCCGCCCTTGTAATATAATAATTGATACATTGAAATTATGCAATATTGAATCAACGATCATATTTCTATTTTATAACAATAACAGACTATTATTGCGTTTTGAATATAACAGTTGATTTTTAAAAAGAGAAACTTCAATAGAGATTTTTTGTTGATTATTGAAACGGAATCAAGTCTTTTATGCTCAAAAATCGCTTAACGTAGCATGAATTTAGACGTCATTGTTTCGCAATGGTTTTATACAAAGCGTGCATGTTGGTACCTACTGTGTGATTTGATACTGTTTTATATGTTGCTGTATTCTGTTCAGTACCGTATTTCATTGTTGTTTTAATTGACATTAATATAATACAGATTTTAATCGGATAATTATTTTTTAGCTTAATTCCTTATTATACTTGTACCGAGATGTAGTAATTAGTAATTTTACCAGTTGTAACTTAAATAATGGCATACAATCAAAGGAACAAACAAAAATCTAACATATCTAGATACATAATCTAATTAAAATAGAAGTCTTGTTAAACCATTCACAAATCTCCTCTAAAACTACTAATATAACTATCGTTGCACTGGAAAGTCTAAAATCTAATCTTTGACTGTGTATGCCTAAGATCGATTTATTTAATTTAGATTTTAAAATGCATTGTTTTATAGTATCTGTACTTTGCGGAAAACGAAAAAAAATTATTTAATAGATATTCTGTTTATTTACCTACTACAATTAAAAAAAACACACTTTCATATCTCTTATTTGAAAAGATCAAAAGCCAAAACGACCAGGTCACGAACAGTTGAGAAAATTTATTATTTATATGGAAGAATGTATAAAATGTTTTTGAATACTCTATTTTTCGTGATGAAGTTTCTAAATCGCAATTAGAGCGCTCTGGTACCAAAATTATCAAATCGACAATAAATGGCCTTACATTTTGTCAACTATTTCTTACAGTATTAAATCAAAATTAAATGTACGAAACTACCAAATAACATTACAAAAAAAAATGTGAACGACCAGAGAATCATCATCATCATTCATCAATACAACACAAGTGTGCAAACACAGAGAGTTCTTACGTTGAAGTGCACGGAGGGCGATAGTTGTATTGAGTGTTAGTGTCAACAAACAAATGAAATCACTTTCTTTCGTGTGTGTGTGCCTGTGTGTATGTACGTTCCTAATGACAATCATCATAGTAGGTATTCTTCTTCCGTCTGTACAAACATTGCTACAGTTTTGTTACGTCAGAAACTTAGACATCGATTCTAATAGTAGCGCGAATGAGTGTGGTAGAGGGGGGGGAGAGTATATTTGATGATAATAACAAATTTAAGATGGTGTTTCTGGGATTCTGAATATAAAATGCTTTTTAGAAGATGATTATTGCAATATTAATATATTGACCTAATAAATTGGCCCACTTGTATTTCGGATACTAGTGTTTTTTATGTTCTTTAAAGGGCGTTAACTCATTGTCAGTAGGCAAATTAGGAAAGTACCTAAAGCCACGACCTTAAACGGGGGAAGAGTAACTTAAAAGGGAGTCCTTAACAACAGATATATAACTTTTTTTGTTACAAACATTTTGAGACTATTCCTAAGTTTCTGAGATTTACTATATAGGTATAGCTCCTTTTTAACTATAGAGTAGACAGTCAAATTATACAAAGCTAGATATTTAGCTTCATAATGGTTCGTATAAAAATTAATTAATTAAATTTACCTAAAGATATCAAAAACATTCAACTATTGAAGACAGTGGCACTGGAGCCGTAGAAGAGGGGGACAGATGCCTCTCAAAATTTTCAGTGGTGTGGCAATGACTACTTTTTGCCCCCCCCCCCCCCCCCCCCCCAAAAAAATTTGATCCTGTTTTTTTAGGGCGGGTTTGAAGCGACATGCAATTATACAAATCTGTTTTCTGTAATTTTTTTACTCTTAAAAATATTTCGTTAATACATTTTTCTCGTTGGTACGTGGTTTCCCCCAGTCCCTTTAAAAATATGCTAATGAGGTTTTGTATTTGTATTTATTTTTATTTTTTTAGCAAATACTATGAGATATTAATCAAGCTAAAGAAAATTGAAGTTAATTTTAAGAACGCTAATAAAATTAGGTCAGCTTATAGTACTGATTCAAGAGTTTATAATATCATAAAATTTGCTAGCCAGTCAACGTATTTTTGTCTATAAAACAATAAAACCTACACATACACAATATCCTTCAACATCACACAACAGCAGTGATAATGGAAAACATAGCAAAAGTTGCTCTTGTCGTTTTATCCGATAAAACACCTCTACAACACACTTTTACAGTAACACCTTTGGCTAAAAACAACATAGGGTGGTGCTGACATAACTTGTTAAACAAAGACAAAACATCGATATGACAATACCACGTCACGTTCTATCTTTATCACTGTTACATTTACAGGTGAAACAGACGAGTTAATCTCAACTTGAGTTGTTTATTTAATAAGAAACCTTAATGTTCGGAAATATAAAAGACGAAGTCAAGCTGGCTTTGACACTATCAAAGGAGTTTATTACAAGTAGGTGGTGCACGGGGGTTCCGGACAGAATGGGAATTATATACTCTCTAGGGGAATGTATATTTCTAGATGTTATTTTCTGTATTAAATTGTAAATCTATCAGGTGGAGTGAGACTAAATGAACATTTCGTATGTTTACGATCAATAACCAATATTTAAAAAAAAATTATACATGTTGTCCTCCAATTTAAGACTTCGTCAGTGATGTTAACTGCTTATTGACTTCTAATTAAATCCACACCGTATACCCTTTCTTGTTCTTAAATAAAAAAAGAAGTGAGTTTTTTTTATTTTGTTAAGACAAATTTTTAAAGAAAATTAATAACTTTTATAAAAATCATTATGTCTTAAAAACATCTGCCGAGGAAATGCACAGTGCTTCCTAGTGCTAAATTCACCAAAGGTAGTTAATTATTGAACAATTTAAATAAAAACCGAAAAAGTGTTCAGATAAATTGCCTGGCATTTTTATACAATATTACTAAAAAATATTAGTTCGAAATTTTTTTTAAGACAACTGATTATTTTTTTTGTATATTTTTAAGTTTTTGACAATTTGAATTTAAATCTAAAATTTCAATTTAAAAACGATTTTTTAAAGCAAATTGAGATAAATCAAATCGTTCATGAGATATCTTTGAAAAAGTAAATATTTTGAGATGTCACCCCTTACATACAATTTTTATGATTTTGAAATTGGACCGTCCTCAAGCCAGACCCAACTAACCAACCAAGTTTCATTAATATCAGTTTAGACAGACACACAGACAAACAGACAGACACGGAACGAAAAGTGTTTATCTTGGCCTGAAACGGAAAGATCAATTTAAAATTTTGAAATCGGAGAACATTTTTTTTTGTCTCGTTTTAAAACGATCACAAAGCTTTTCGTATCTTTGATATTACAAGGAAGCAATTACGGTTTGTATTATACTGTATACTGTATAAATCTATTCAATATACCAATATTGTATGTACAGGTATAATTTATTTTATATGTTTATGGTAAATACAAAAGCTGAAGCTAACAACAGTGGGGGTTTTGTTTAAAAACATGAAAGTCTTGTAGTGTTTGTTTAAAACTTAAGATAGCTCCCTCTACCTGTCTTTGAGAAAACCAAACATGCTCGAGTGGTCGAAGGTCGATACCGGCCGAGATACGTCGCCTCTTTAGACGTTTATATCAAGGGCATATTGATTTTAGTGGATACCACGTGTGTATTGGCTAAGATAAATATCAAATTGTGTATTGGTAATGAGACTGTACATTTGCTAACATTATCTCTTAATTAAGAGATACTTCCTATATAATCTTGTATTCTCAACAGTTTCTAGTGGAATCGTAAATTGAATTTTGTAGTTAATAGTCTCAGTCGCCATTCGATACTAGAGAGGAAATATATGTATTTTTAATGGACGGTCATTTCAAAAAGGGTTTTTCAATTAGGTAGGTACCTATATAAGAAAAAAACACATATTTTTTAAAGTACATATATTTCTCAAAATATAGATATATTTATCGTATAAGAACACAATATAAGTACCTGTATTTTATTATATTTTTACTTGCCTAATTACTATCTTGTAAATAACATAAAAATAAAATATGGTACGCCTATGTTTTACTTTGTAAATAATTCATAACGATGATGAATTAGCACAAAATATATAACGATATCAAGTTCTTATTTTAATTTTTAATTGAAATCCTAGTTCCTTTCATAAACAGTTATTAATCACTTTTCCCTGCTTAGCCGCTATAATTAAACAGAAACCGATCTAGTCAGCTATCATTTTATTGAAAGTATTTACAACACATGAAAATAGCTCTTTATATAACATACACACATGGAACTATAAAAACATAATGAACGTGTAAATAAAATAAATCGATTTTTATTTTATTCACATAATTTTATACCACTTATCATTAAACATTATACAAGTTAATATAAGTATATAAAAGAAATAATAAAGTATAAAAACTGTCTCAAAATATCAATAAGGATCTAGAAAAAAAGGGTGACTGTGTCGGAATGCACAGTCAAGGGAATGACGTGAATACGTAGCAGTGGGGTTAAATAAAACTCAGACTAGTATTGTATAATAATATAGTTATTTCTTATGATTTGTACGAACATAAAAAAAATGTATTAATATTTATAAGCGAAACTTTATTTTTTATTTTTTTATTCAATTTAAAAAACTTTAATCAAAAAATTAAAAACGTTACTGCGTAGAGAATATATTCTTATATACCTACTGATATTTTTTTTAATTCGATTAAATATATTTACAAGCGAAATCGTGGAAATGCAAAATTTACTTTTTATTTTTTTATTCAATTTAAAAAAAATTAATCAAAAAATAAAAAACATTAGGTCGTAGAAAATTTATCCTAATATATATTGTTATTTTTTTTAATTCAATTAATTAATATTTATAATCGCAAATGTGAAAATACAAAATTTAATTTTTGTTGTTTTTTTAAATTTATTAATTTATCACTCATTAAAATTTTTACTTGTACCTCGTAGATTTAATCGAGATCTATAATTTGAGACGAAAACTCGCGTGGTAGCTGCTCTGAATATCGAGATACACTGATTATAAATTTTCACTAGCGCGCAAACTGATTTCAGCGCGTTACATCAAGTTTCTGAAATGCCCACCCAGTATCTGGCGTAAAACATTAGACTTTTTTCACGTCAAAAAAGTTAGTTAATAAAAAAATATTTAAAAATCTAATATACATAAATATCAAATTGTATAAATGAATTATTGCTATATTTTTTATTATATAAAAAAAACTTAGCAATTGAACTTTTAGTAAGTTATTTTGACATGCAGCTAATAATATGCGTAATTAAATTTTATTACTATTTGTTACTATCTTTGTAGTAAAGTTTCTCTAGTTCCATGGTTACAAATTAATTATCCACATTCATCTGACCAAATTATTTTAATAACTTCACAGAGGATAACTATCTATGTTGCAGTTAAAAGTACTATGTTATTATTGTCATTTATTAGTTGTAGAATTTGACAACTGACATACAAAATATGTATAACCTTATGAAGATTGACGCGTAAGGTTAGAATAATTTTAAATGTACCGATTTAATTTTTTATATAAGAAAGTTATAATTATAATTGGATTCAGTTATTTTATTGATTTAATAAGAAGGTATTTATAATGCAATTTTATTTATTAATTAAATCTGTTAATTCATAAATAATATGCGCCTTATATCAATAAATAGTTGATAAAATGTTTACTAAATGTAAAAAAAAATATACGAGATGGTTTTTTAATGTACTCTAGTACCTACCTATTTACTTAAACTAAATCTACAAAAACAAAGAAAATATCAGCATTACACAGAATTAATTAATAGTAGACACTAGCATAGTTTAGTTTATCTTGCTATTGGAATCATTAATTATTCAATGGATTTTTTAACTACATTAAAGAACTAACTGATTTCAGAAAAATGAGGGTTTTTGAAAATCTATTGTTTTATTATAGTTGCGTGATACCTATTACTTCATCATTTGGGTATTAAAACTAGAAGAAAAAAATATCGTTGTCGCCAGAGTTAAATCCAGAAAGCTTACTTAGGGAAAAAAAATCTAAAAGTCCGCGAAGAGGAAACAGTTTGAATAACAAAATTGGTTTAGAGTAGGGAGATGTATTTCTACTATATTTATAGTGTAATATAAAAATTACATATGGGGAATCACCCCCCCCCCCCCCCACACACACACACCTTTCTTGGATTCAACACTGATTCTAACCAATTAGACTTCTTAAAAATTGTAGAGAAAAACAGTTACATAAAAATACTTTTAAAAAATTGCAATTTTTTCGCAGTTTGTACAACTAATGACTAATAGAAAACCTTCGAATACTATATTTTATAATTTTATGATACAATACTGTAACAGAGTACAGCATCATCGCCAGTTCACACGATCGGTCGATATCTTAGCTCTCTAACATTAACACCTGTCGTTCGGCGCCGTGCAAAAACTGCGCGCAGCGGCGGAATGCGCACGGCTACCAACATTAAACTGATACGTGTGTTTTTACAACCATATAATTGTACAAGTGTAATTAAAATTAAATATCTTCTTAAGCGACCGCTATTTATTGTATGTTGCTATTTGTGTAACATACTTACTTCATAAATAAGAAATTATATGTTTTTTATAGTTAGCATCTTGTATAATACCCGTATTAATTTTTTTAAGGATTTTTTGCTACTATCCTGGTAATATGCTAGTTAAATTTAGAATTTTTATTAAACTGTAACTTTATTACTGAATTTTATTACTGACATTCTCGTTTCGATCACGTCTCATGAAATTTTAAACCATCTCATCTCGGCAGTAGCGGTGCGCGAACTGTTTTCAGGTGAGGCCATGCAAGTTGCTATCATAGATCGAATACATTCGAATTTTATCGTGTCTTCCGAAAGGGCAATTCTCTGCCGTACTGACTAATATCATTTACTATAAATAATCTTTCGGAATAAACAGTACTTTAATATCATCTTAGACCAGGGATGGGGAACCTGCGGCCTTTTATATACTTCATTGCAGCCGGTAAATATTTCAATTAATTATAATATACAATTTTTCTTCTCATTTTATTTTTAATTTTATTCTACCAAGAGACAAAAATAAAAATGTTTGAACAAATAATCTACAATAATTAAACGTAAATAAAAATTGACTATTGCGCATATCCGGTTTATTCTGAAGTTATTTGATATGATCTTCCTAGTGGGGATATATTTCATGACGAAGACTACTTCAAGAAATACAGTAAGTATGCGGCCTGCTTATTATTTTTAAATTTAAATGTAGCCTTCTATGATAAAAAGGTTCCCCATCCCTGTCTTAGACCATTTAAATGTGTTCATATATTCAACAATGAAAATTACATGAGAAACAACGATCTAATGAAATGATGCGGTCTACAGTTCCCCCATCTGGTGACTGTGTGGGGAAACAGCATTAAAACACACACACACACACACTGACTTATGAATATATATTAATATCACAACGATAGTGAGGTATTATTAAATTATTTAAAAAAAAATTGTGCTTGTATCTATAGATTCATGTGAAATTAAGTTCCTACTTTAAATAAGTGATATGGATTTTCATAAAATTTCATAATTCATGAACGTAAATAGGCCAAACTAACATATAATAATGCCTTTTAGTTAGTAAATATTCTTATACGTGCCTATGTTCTAAATTTTAGAAAATTAAATATATCGTAATTTAAAATGAGTTTATAGGAGGTATTTTCATCATTCATTAAAAAAATATCATATTATGATAGATTTTATAAAACAAAAAAGAAATTAGGGTTTATTATTTTAAAACAATTTGTATTGTAATTTAAGTATAATACAATATATCAATTAATTTAGCTTACTAATATAATAAATGATAATGATTTTATCCAAGAAAAAACAGAAAATGAACTGTATTATGAATAGCTTAAATATTCCAATTTTGGTCGTTAACTATACAGAAGGTTGTAGTAATTTTGCAAATTTATAAACCATCAGTCTTTTTAAATCTATATATATAAAAATGAATGTTCGTTTGTGTGTGGCTTATAGACTCGGGAGTTACTGAACCGATTTCAATGCGGTTTTCACCAATAGTCAGATAATTTTTACGAGCAGTATCGTGGATAATAATATTTTATGAAAATCTAAGATTTAACATCAAATGATTAAACAGAATCTTTTGCACAGCGTCTTTTGTTTCCATGATGTCAGAGCATAAAACTGTCATTTATATAAAAACACAGTAGCTATGGAATATAAAACGCTGAAAACAATTACTATATGTGAATGTCAGTTTGAATCATGATACTTACAAATATATATCTTTCCACCATGAGTTTGAATGAAAAAATATATGCATTATACAATATAAATAAACGGATTTTTATAAATTACAATAAAGAACTTCCAAGAAAGGTATCCTATTTATTTATTTTTGATTTTCATACAAATTCTAAGATAAGACCTGGTGTTTCCTGGGAGAAAATATAATTTTACACGATTTTTTCAATAACTACTGAATGGATTTTATTCCGATTTTCACTAATGGATAGGTTAAGTTTAGGTGTATAATTTGTGGATATTTTGGGTAAATTTTATGAAGTTGGAAAAAAACAATTCGTGGTGAACCGTGTGTTGTTATCATGTTGGGTGGGCATGTTGGGTGAGCATGTTGGGTGGGAATGTCGGGTGGGCATGATTACTTTATGTTTAATTAAATTAATATCCCCGGGTAACACCGGGCCAATGAGCTAGTATGAAATAAAATCTGAAATTTTCCACACAATTTCGTCAATTATATCTAAACACCAGAGGCGTATTTACCATGGGGCCATGGGGGTCATGGCCTAGGGCGGCAGATCGAGAGAGGCGGTAAATTTTTGCAGTACATTTGAAAAAATATAGAAGAAAAAAAACTGAGTAGTAAGACTAAAAAAAAAAAAAAAGGTCGTCAAGTTTTTGCTTCTCTATAGGTATAATAATTTTTTTACGTTACGTAACTAAAAAAAAAAAAAAGGTCATCAGTTTTTATGTGGTTTATATTTTCCATTATTTATATACACTTCAGGAATTTTCACTGTTAAAAATATATTATATTTTCTCTTAATTCAGAGGCGGCAATTTTTTTTCACTAGGACGACAATTTTTTTGCCCAGGACGACAATTATTTTTTACCCAGGGCGGCATTTTTTTTTTGCCCAGGGCGGCACTTAACGTAAATACGCCACTGCTAAACACCAATAATATTATGTAAGAAACCGTTCAATTTTAATCAAGATATTTAAGAACAATCTAAATTATACTCGATACTAATCTAGAAACTTTGAGACCTTAACATAAAACAATAAGCCTTGATAATAACGGCATTCATTTCCTTATAAAACGAGAAAGCTCTATTCTCTTCATAGATACCCACGTAACCAAATAATTATCATTTATTTTAGCCCAACAAGCAAAGCGTAGAATAACTCAATAAGCTTGCATAAAGCCCATGGAATAGTAGCTCATATGCTCCGGGGCTTATTCAGCACAGAGCCACATAACCCGCTGTGGTTAGTTTCAGACAATACCAGCTTTAAAATGAACTGTGTTATGTAACTATGAATTATATAATCTACACACCACATACACTGTGGTTTAGTGCATTTAAAATGTTTTATACGTCGTTTTTTTTTTATGTTTATTTTTATTTTTATATTAATATGTTATTTTACTCACCAATCTTATGAAGAATTAAAAAGTTTACAAACCTGAAACAAAGAAAATAACATTTAGTACATTTTTAATTTATATCTACATATTAAAATAAATATATTTTTACTCATTTTTAAATTAAATATAAATTTCAAATATACCTTTTCAGTATTTCGAATACACAATATGTGTCGATAAAACTTTAATTCTTTATATTTATTTTGTATAAAAGTGATAAAAAAATAGTATATCATTAAAAAATGTACCTATATATGATATTAAATTTCATTAACATTATAAAAACATAAATAATATTGCAAAAACCCACACTTGCATCAAAATAATAAATCAATTTGATTTTAAATCATTATAACATATCTCATAGCTGTTTTTTGGTTGGATTATATTAAACCATGACAAATTTAATAACGTTGGAAACATAAAAAAACAGATACTGACGAGTATTAAAACAGCAGGTGCGTTAACACACACCAAAATTGATCTAGTAGTCAGATACAGGTGAATTAATTTACAGGTAGAGGTGCCATTGTAGTCAACATATTTACATATTTTTGTATAAATATGTACTTATCGGTTAATCGATATTTAAAGATGGATGATCTAAGATGTCGATACCATTGTTATACTTTATTGAAATAAATGATTTATAATTCAAATACGAGTTATCTCGCACCTTTTTAAAAAATTAAAATATTTGACTATATGTACTAACTACAACATATAAAGACAAAAATGGTTTTAGAATGTCCGAATATGTTTCGATAATTTACAATCTCTATACTACATAAAAATGAATGTTCGTTTGTATGAGGCTTATAGACTCGGGAATTACTGAACCGATTTCAATGCAGTTTTCACCAATAGTTAGATCATTTTTCTTTGCAACTTCGTGGCTATTAATATTTTATGAAAATCTAAGATTTAACATGAAAAGATTATTTTTTTTTATCAATTCGTGTTTTGTTTCCATGATGACACAACATATAATACAATTCAAGGTTATTAAAATTATTATACCTAATTAATAAAAAATTATTCATTTTAAATTTAGATTTCATTAAAAATATGTTTATTACATAGATTTTTACACGTTGATTTCAAATATGTCGACCAAAATCAAATTCGACCACCCATTCAAAAGTTGGGCATGTTGAATATTTTAAGTCACTATGATTTTGTGAATATTAACCCGGGTAACACCGGGTCCAATGCGCTAGTTTATCTATAAAAATTTAATACTCGTATAAAAAAATTAACATTAAACCCCTCACTGAAATATGTATGTTAAAAGTTCAGTAAAATGAGGAGTTCGGAGGTATTACCCCATACTAGGTTCCCAAGAACGTAAAACTTATTTGTCAGGTTTCCTATGCCCTAAATCAGTGATACTTGGGGGTACGCCAAGTTACCCTTCAAAATACAGTATGTGTGTTAAATTATATTATAATATATTATAGGAGGTACAACTTATAATTATTTTCGTCTTAGGGGTATACGCGACCACAAAAGTTTGGAGGTCACTGTAGTCATAAACCACTAATAATAATAATAGAATCGGAAGTAGTTTATAAGACATAACTTCACGAGAGATCCAATATAAATCTGACAATACAGCTTTAATCCTATTTTACTTTCATTCAGTTTGATTAAACTAAGACTATCAAGTCTCTCATATAAAGTTAAGTTACTAAATGTCACTGCATATAGATTTACAAAGAACTCATTTAGTAAAAAGACTAAAGTATAGTAAATACCACACATCTATTCATAAATGATAAATAAATGAATATCATTTTTCTACCCCCTCCTCAGCAATCCACCATAATATGATAAATAATCATTAATTCGCTCGAAATATATGTACAATACCGCACCGCTTAAGTTGATAAATACGTTTTTATACAAGAAACACCAGTGAATCGATTTTCTATATGTGTGTGTGTGTATTGTTCTTTTCTTCAGCTGTCACGCGCGGCTTTTGTTTTGTGACGTGTGAAGAATTAACTCCATCTAGCAACAGCGGATCGAACGAATTTGTCTCAGATATGATGGCAATCTGTTTCTTCGACGTGTAAGTGTCATATTTATATCTATATAATATATTTAATTAAATTATACTGGAAACAAACCACGACATAAAGTTTAAATTGTTTATATTATTATTATACATATGTTACATGCAAACTTAAAAATACATGTTTTCTTGTAAATTTGATACTTAGTTTCAAACTTTCTCGAGTTTTGTCTTAAATAACAAAAGAAGTTCATTCTTACAAATTTAAAAAAAAACAGAAAAAACGATGCTTTGGATTGTTTCATAATTTTATAAATTAAATAATTTGAGGTATTTCTGTGATAAGCGAATTTCAATGAAAACTGGACGGCCACTTCTGCATTTCACTGTAGAGACGCATGCAGAAGTGGTCTTCCAGTTTTCATTCATATTCGCTTATCACAAACATTTGATTATTATAATATTTAAATAATTTCCCATGTACCAAACAAAGACATATATTTTGAAACTCATTTGCTAGATAAAGAAGTACTCTTCGTTTATAGTACTCATAGATATTTGTGCGATTAAATTATTATGTAATCTATTGAAATTTTGATACGTAAATTTTGTGGCAATAAATATTTGATATTCCGAATTTTAGAATTTTGATATAAAATTAATTAATGAATTGGACTTATATTTGATATAACTATATAAGCTCCGCCCTTTCTCTTTTTGAATCTTTTGTAAGTGATTCTGGCCTTTACGGTGGCAGACGACTTCTGAAGGCGATAGTACATATGAAAAAAAATCACAAGAAACAGCAAATTAAGAAACCTGACATGCATATGTCATATTATGTATATATATACATTATACAGACATATACATAATTTAATTCATACAGTATTCAGTCAGTTCAATGTAATTTATATACCTATACCACCATAATAACTTTATACAAAACTTGTAACATTCAATTCGAATATTTCACACACACACATATAGCATATATCAAACAGTATAAAGCAAATCATTCCAGATGAAGGAAGTAATCAATATTAATTCAAATTACACAATCGCAGTTACATAGATTTATGATTTCAATTCAATATATTATACATTTTGAATGTGAGAGGGCCCACGAATATTTTCATCACCATAACGTCTTTCAAACGTTCACAAAAATCATCATTAACCCAAATTGTTTTTGTACACAAAAGTAATTACCGCGCGTTTGACCCTACGGTATTAATAAAAGTCAGATATGTAATAAGCATATTAAAATTTGTAAAGATAATATCACTCTTATATGTTTATAAAAAGCATGCAAGTACGGTTAGTAATAAATACTTTTGTGTGTGTTTGTGTGTGGAATAATGGATTGGATTAAACTAATCGTTCTTTAATTTAAGACATTCATATGTCTCTTTTATTTTAGCTAGCAAAGCTATTTTGTATTTATAAAGTTCGTTTATATACGTTTAAATTTTTCGCTAATATCCATACCGATCATCATGAATAGAAAATACAGAAATGAAATATTCTGGGCTATTTAGTGGATAGGTCTGAATATACATTTACTTAATGTGTAGTTATAGCTTGTTTCTGCAGTTCCAAAAATGAAAACTGCATTTGTAAAAGCTAATTTGTGTAATTAAAAAATTGCAAGTAGAAAGAAGAATATAAAAAAGTATAAGTGTAGAGCAAAAAATTGGTAACTATAATTTGTAAGAGAAAAATATACAAAGTGAAGAGCAAAAAAGGTATAATAAAATCTATGTTGTTTCAGATTCATGCAAACATTTTCTCTCTTGTATATTAACAGCAAACTTTATACATTCTTCGTGAAAATGTGAAACTTAATCTCTTTTTACTGCCATGCCAGTTTGAAATTTTATCCTCGGGTTTGACCAGAAACACTAAAAGAATAGTTTTTACAAATAACACAGTTACATAAAAAAAAGTGTGGAGTCAAAAAAGCGATCTTATACCATTGTGGTAATGGTCGAGCATAATCGAAATCCAAATTTTTGGAATTTTCTGCTTACCAGTTTTTTTTTATTTTTTATTTGAGCTTGAATTTTGGGTTTAGGATGAATATTTCCAAAAAAAGGGAGGGGATGCCAAAAAGCACCATTTTTTTTAATTTAAGCATGAATTTTAGGTTTAGCCAACTTGGAAAAATTCCACCTAAACACAATGTTATATAGGTCGCTTTTTTGGTTCTGCACTTTTATTTTTTTGTGTAGCTGTGTTATTAATAAATTACTTGGATTGTGAATGATATTAATACTATTTTTTCAAAATTTGTTAATTATTTTGAAGAATTTATCTTGGTTTTATGGAAAAACTCAACGTCAAAATTTCAAAATGATATTAAAGATTAGGTAAAAGAAAATATCGTATTAACAAGTTTGCCGTAAAATTAACAGAGAAGAAAATATAAACCATGTTGTAAATTGTAAGTAGATATATATTATGCTCGTTTTTAGTAGCTAATAGCAAAATTTAAAAAAATAACATTTTTGCATCCATAAGTGAGATAAATATTATATATTCAATAAGCAACAAATTTTAAGAAACTTTCGTAGCTGTTCTTTTTGTAGAAGCTAGACTGTATTAAGTACCAAAGTGTTTTCTAGTTGTATGTTGTTGTATTAGTTTATTTTCAACCAAAACAACTACAAACATCCAACACAAACACAACAACCTATGATAGATAAAACTATGTTTCATTACAGCATATAACACAATATATTTCTCCATAAGATAGGAAACCCCACACTTATAATTTGCCGCAATAGTGTAGCAACCACAACTTTGATGCCATCTTCACAGATATGTGAACAATCATTTTGTGAGTTGAACAATAGTGTTTTGTTTGTTTCATTGTTTTGACACGTCCTCCTACTCGTGTATAATTGTCGTCAATGTCATCCACCGCTTTGTCTTCTTCTTTATTTGTTCACACGAATGGTATGTTTAGTGAAAAAGTACATGTTATAAAAGGAATTACAAAAAGTAAATGTATTGCCATAAGAGTAGTCAATGAAATAAAAATATTTATCGTTGAATGATTTTTTTTTTAATCATTGTTTTTGATGAAAAAACATGATTGAATATAATATTTAATTATATTATATTTACATTAACGATATTTTGATTCAAGAATGTATGTAACATAGTCTGTTTCATTTAAGATTGCAGTGATTGGCGAGGATTAGACGGTACGATTTACACAAGTACTATTCTATGAATACATTTTTTTAATTTATATGTGAAAACTTTTAATGGAATTTGTAAGAAATGAAACTCACCTTTGTATTATGAATATTAGTTTTCTAATATCCTATAATGTCAATAATATAATACATATTTTTAGAATAACTAATCTGACAATTTGAATTTAATTGAATTTGTTGTATTGCGTCAGTGAAAATTGTGTTATTGTGAATCTACCTAGCGTTTTGCCCAATCAGGAGCGCGTATTATGCTTCCAATGTTGGCTACCTCTGAAATCTTAAGTGAAACAGACTATAGTTAATATTAATATTATACATATTTCAAGCAGAGATTTAATTGTTTTCGTCCGAAAATATTGCCTTAAAGAGAAGTAATAATATAAAATATAATATTTAAAAAATATTGTTTTTGATATAAAAAAAAACAAGAACTGTCCAAGACAGGCCCAAGATAGTTTTTTTTTATATACGGCCGTGTCAACACTTCACCCACATTAGGTATAGGCATATATGTATCTTAATTATATTCTTAAAGAGGGTTTATTAAAAAAATCATGACAAAAAAAAATCATAAAAAATTCTAAGAAAAATGATAAATCTTATTCATTTATAAACCTAAATTGGTAAAGTATGAGTAGCAGTTATGACTAATTATATAATTATTTATTAAGGCAGTTTTCTTGATTCACTCCCGCATTAAAATCTATTTCAACATGATATTCAGTCCGATATTTTGCGGTATTCTTCAAAAGCAAATTGAATTATTACATAAAACTTGAAATACCACAATAAAACAATTTCACCATCACAGTAATTTTCATACTCCACGTATTCACGACAATTTTCGCACTAATAATTAGTGTGTATCACAGTTATTTAAATTGTGGCAAACACACTCACTCACAAAATCCTCGGTGACGTTACAGCTCGTTACCGCCGACTGCTTTTACAGCGCGCCATATTTCAAACGCGCGACACCGGCGCTCATGCAGCACCGGAAACACTCGTCACAATTATTGTCTCATTTTGTCACCACGAGGTGTGAGACTTCGATCTTTATCAACGTGTGTAATTTAGATGCACGTATCCAAGCATTTTGTTAATTTTTACATTGTACTAAGAAACCCTCAGGGCCGGTACTAGGTCACACATAGTATTTTTCTAATTCCAACTTAAAACTAATATAAGTTACTGGCACCAGTTATGACCACTATTTATAAGAACAAAGTTTACTGTTTTTGTGATTGACGGGCTTGTTTTTTGTAATTCTCATGAACTCATGTTACTAATAAAACAAGTAACATATAGTTTGTTTTTTAAATTATAGCCTTTTATTTTGTTTATGTTTTTTCTCCAGTAATGGATAAAGTAAAAACAAGTAATGAGCACGCAGATTACAAAATGATAAGTACTACGACACAAAATATATAAAAGAAAGAATCGTCTTTGAAACAATGTAAAGTAGTTGCAATGATAACATAATAATTAATAAATAAATTATACTAATAATTAATTTAAATGTCCACAATTTTGACACCTATTGGCCGATTGTCATCAAATCATGCTGTAGAACAGTTAAATGTATATACATAGATTAATATTCAGAAATGGTAGTAATAAAATATCAACAAATATTTTTAATTCAGTACATTTAATTTAAAAATAGCCATTTTTGGGGTCATATCCCAGACTGGTGCCTGTACCTTATTTTAATCTTATCTGAAGTAGGCGTAAGCAAAAGTAATTTGTCTGGCCCGCAAAGATATTTTGATTATCTAAAGCAATTTAAAATTTGCAAAATATATTTAAATCGAAGCTTAATACTGTCAAATGGCATACGTTGACAATGTCATTTGATAATTAGTACAAAATTTGAGAGTTTATTAATTATTTGCATTTTTCTCTGAGTTCTTGTTGCATTAACCCACGCAGGAAATTACAAAGGGACCACGGTTGGCCCAGGCTTACGCCAAAGTTAGCCAACACTAGGCCAAGATACAAAGACTTGTCGTACCAAGGCTAACCCAGAGTTGGCCCAATCTTGATTAAAGAATAGGTGACCCAAAGCTCGGTATCTGAAGATTAGCCTAGACTTAGGCCAATATTGAAAAAGCAACACTAGCAACCCAATATTGAGCTAAGCTTGGGCCCATCGTCAAGGCTGGCATTTCCTAAATGGGTAAATGTGAAATATTTCAAAAATCATCTAGGAAATCTGCTACAAAATTTCTTTCTGTTAACTCTTTGTGCATTTGTTACCTACTATATTTCCAGAAATTGAATTTAAATATAATTATAATAAATATAGAATTTTTTCGTTTACATGATGTAACGGATACGCCGGCCCTGATGTTCATTGTGATGCTATTGTTTATCTTGTACCAGATTTACGATATAACAATGTGTTAATAGCCATATTTAAGCTTCTTTTTGATTTACAGCAAGTCAGGGGGTGTTATTATCTCTGCATGTAATTTAGATGTAGTTTTATTTCATTTTTACATTGCACCATTGTTTTTATCTTATGGGTAGAATTATTACCAGCACGTTGACAATGTAAGGTTTTCTTTTACATCGATTCAAGATGTAGAATATAATTATCACTTGGTGTAATTTAGATGCGTTTTTAAAACTGTACTTTTAGCTGTTCATTGTTCTAGAGCACGCCTTATTGTCTTCTATGTACCAGATTTCTACTAGTCCGTTGACAATGTTGTAATTTTGTCATACTCGAAGAAAAATTGCGGTTGTAGAAGGTACCTCCGTTATAATTATATGTACTAGTATCGCCTATGGTCGAGATTCGACCAATATTTTACCTGCCTTAACGGCTACATACACACATGATTTTTTTTTACACATCTATGGCACTGTACCTAACATAACCTTACCTACTTTTAGACAAAAATGAACGGAATCGTAACTGTAATTCAAAATATTATTAAGCGTAAAAGCTTTTACAACAAAAATTTCCAAATAAAAACACAGAAACAGAAACCCAAAAGTATTTATTTTTGCCACTTGGTGGCATTGCTAAATGCTGTTGAACGAAACGAGGGGAAATATACAAACAGCGAACTTTATTTTACCTGCCTTAACGGCAACATGCACACATGATTTTTTGTTTGTGTACATCTATAGCACAGTACATTTCGAATGATATAAGTTTCATTCACCTCCTTTTATAAAAAAAACTAAATAACACGTACGACAATTTTCGATGTTTACTTATTAATATATAGATTCATTTAAAAGAGAAAACATTTTGTATTTCCAGTGGAATGGAATATCACTTATTTATCATAAAAAAAATCAAAGGAAAAAAATACATCATGAGAGTTTTCACTTACTAAATGCAATATTGCTAATTAGATATATCATATACACTATAATTATCTTTCAAAAAAGTATAATCCCATAATTAAATTATCCGAAAACCATTCTAATCCCTAAAGTACCTTAAAATTAGCCAAATAGTACATGCTTCATAACAAATTACATACAGTCGTTTGTTAAAGAACACACGAAAATACAAGTACTCCCGATGTTCGCAGTATAGCTTTAAAAAAGAGATACACGTATACATTGCAATATTGCATTGACAAGGATGAACAAAACCAAACAGTAAACTGTGTATCTAAGGGTAATGAGGTAGAATAATGAGCAACTATTAGGGTGAAACAAAACACTGGGAGTAAGGTTATACCGGTCGGTACAAAATATCCCTGTGTCGCGCTAATTTACCGACGTAGAGAAGATGAGACCCTGTGATCTGTCGTTCGCTTGGTTTAGCAATTTCACCAAACTGTTTGTTATAGGTGACCCAAAATTTTCAACGTTATTCGATACTATTTTTGGTGATGTATAATTTGAGATGTTTGCTATTTTTGTGGTCTATGGTAAAATATTTTGTATAATTGGAGTGAAGTAAATAAATGCCAACTCGTAGGTACCTACATACAAACAACAAACATATCGATATTTCTATTCAAATAAATTCTCATTGTATGTATACATATATTTAATAATTCAACCAACACAAGCGTGTTGTCTTTGTTTTTTATCACTTTTCATATCTTACAATTATGCCCGGTATTATAAAGGACCTAACAAAATTTATTAGCTAGCAATTACATTCAAATGGGGTATTAATACTGTACTAGTATCTATGGATTAGTTATGGAATTTAGAGCAGTGACACTTCAACTAATTGTAACACAGTTGGCATCTTTGACCGTACAAAATAATTTTCATAACATCACCACTGTTTTAATACCGTTTGTATTTACCTTCAACGCGTGCGCGAAACTTGTCAAAGTCATCAACAAACTCCAAAAGAACTGTCATATAAGTTTGATATCTCAGTTGAAAGTGTTTGTTAGCTAACAAATTTGTTAGGTCGTTTATAATACCGGACATTAGTCACTCAAATCAAATTTTCACTCAATTTACGAAAATAAGAACAACCCAAGATGCGTTGAAAATTTATAATTAATGTGTAGAGATTTAAGGACTTTTAATATAAGCTGAAAAATATTAAAGAATCTATCAAACATGTGTAAGTATCTTGAATATAATTGTTTAAGGAACATTCTTATTGTTAGTCAACTCTATCAAAGAAAAACATCGTTATAATTATATTCATTATAATATGCCCACCTTACAACTTGCAGCGATAATAGAGTATAGATACTATATAAGCAAAATATATGATTTTTTAAGATTTAAAAAAAACAACTACATTTCCTATTAATTAAAACAAATAATCAATTTTTCTAAAATATTACAAATTTTTTTTTTAATATAGGTAGATATATAAATTATATTATTATATTATAACAACAAAGCATGTCCAAAAAGACCGCTCATTTGCGAACAAAACTAACAAAAATTCAATTGACTACGATAAACACTTTTGGAGATATAGGTATATTTTGCTATTTGAATGCATATGCGTCATTTATTTAAAAAAATAGCCTACGCGTAATTTTACGATTAATTAATTAAGTTTAAAAATGCCATAAAATGCATTTTTCTCAGATAGAATTGACTATAAAAAATATCCTTAATTTTTATCATTAGGGTCCTACTGTATCTGAAATTCAACAATTTCATTGAAAAGAAAAATAGAAAACTATTAACAAGTATCGATTTATATTCATGAACATAAACAGTTTATTTTACCAGAAACAGCACAGACAACATCGTCGTCGTCCACAGAACACAAATCCAAGATTTATCTAACAAGGTTGTGAGGAGATTTGGGACTGATAGGGTAGAATTTCTCGTATCCATGGCCGAGGTCGCGAATAACAATGTTACACACATGTCGGATTGATTGAAACCAGACATTGAGCCGAGATTGAAGTCAGAGGATTTTCCTATGTGCGGGTAAACTAAAGCTGCCACCTCTAATGAATTATTTCTCTTTCGGATATCTCAATAGATGTAGTACATACATTTATTTACTGTATGCATTTGTATACTTTTGTTATAAAATTAAGTACAATTTATCAATTATTAACACATACTTATATCTTAAACTTAATAAGAAATTATCATAATACTTTTTTGATATTCTTCTTGCCCTAGCAAAAAATTCAACCAGTTAAATTTTTACAGCACACACCAGATATATGGTTGACGTATGTATGAGGATTGTGTCCTGGGGCGACCAGAGCAGGCGACAATCATGAAGCCCTATGGTTAGAAGTCACATACGAAGTTATATTCTTAATATATTATGACTCTCAATTCTTACGCCTCTGACACATGAATGTAATACAGTTTATGCTGTGTGTGAAATAAGTGCATGATACACAAAATATTATATATTCAGGATAACATAAAAAAAAGAACATATAATATTAATGAATCTCTTCTATGATTAAAGATTCTGTTTAATAATTTCTTTTTAAATTTACAAGCGTGGATACTTTTATTTCTTCTTGAATTTAACTGATTTTTTTAAATTTTTCTCGTAGTCTAGGACCTTTCTGTCCAATTAGTAAATTATATCTACCTCTAGAAAATTGATCATTATTTAATTTATTACCTCATCTCAAAAAGAAAATAATGTTTATCATAGCTATACTGCCTGAAGAGATAGGTATAGTTAATAAAGTAATACTAATAAAAACTAAGAAAATTAACCATAAAGAATCATGATATCATAGTCTCTTCTAAAGAAATATATAATTTTGATAAACTTGAGCAATAAACATTACAAACTGAACATGTTTTAAAAAATAGGTATGTATATTGTACCTATACATTAGCATAAAAATGTCTTTAGAACCCGTAAATAAATCACTCCGTTTTGAATTCATCTCTCATCCACTTAGAAATGTGCATAATATTCTTTTATAAATCTGGGTACATTTCATCGCAACACATATCCATAAACATCTGATTTAAATTAACACCAAAAGCCAACAATGAAGAGACAAATTACAGGTATTTAGTAAGTGGCAACAAAATGTTAATGCGTTGTTAATTCCTTCCCGAGTCCGCCCCCCACTCTCTGTTGAGTAGATACGTTGGCAGATAGCGGACTTAACCGAGCACGACCGCAGGAAGCGCCCAAGATACGATCTCCACAAGAAAAGCCCGCTTTTGTACTTCACTGTGGGATGTGTCTTTCTCTCTACTGTATGTTCGAGAGAAAATAGTACATGGTTGGCCAATGTGTCAAGGCTGTACAGTTTTTTTACAAATCATTTTTATTTTATATATCAAACTCTTTTCGAATACTTCTATCATATTATTGTACAGGGTGATCTATTTTAACTGTTCAAGGTTAAAATCTTTAAAACAAAGCAAGATAAAAAAATGTTTCAAACCAAAATTAAAGCGCTAAAAGGAAGAGTCGGTGGCGCTATAAAAATTATTTTTGTGCAGGTGTTGTAAAAATTAATCATCCGGTATTGTGTTATCAATTATATAGCCTTTGTAAATAATTAGAAGCCAGAACTTAATTACAATTATTAGTATCTTTAGTGCTTACAAATAATATAAGGGTTAAAATAAAATATTTTAACCCTTATTTATATAGTTTTGTCTATATGTAGTTACTGTAACTCAAAAACGAAAAAAATAATAAAAGGATGAAAAATTATATTCAGTATTCATTTTCGTCTGAAAAAAAAACCTCATACCTACTTATGAAAACGATCTTACAACCGTTTACAAAACTATATAAATAAGGGTTAAAATATTTTATTTTAACCCTTATTAATATAGTTTTATTCTTCTTTGTAAGCACTTATTAAGAAAATTTCTTAATAAAAAACATTTTCTTTAAAATTATAAATATATTTGCAATACAAATTTATTTAATAGTTGTTTTAACTTTAAGGAATTAAAATAAGTAAGAGTTAAATATTTAATATACAAAAATGTGACAAATAGGTACATACATACATGTGTATATAAAATTACACACACGATGTAAAGTCGGTTCTACATGACAGATCAAGCAACCTTTGCAAACAGTTCCAATCAGCAAATCGATAACCAAAGCCAGTAGTAGTAGGTGACAAAACAAGTCGAGCGTAGAAAATACTTCTTCGTATTTTTCTCTTTATACATCTCTCTGAAATCTTTTTAAATACTTGATGTTTGGTTAAAATCAGTTGCTTGTACTTTGAACTTGTGCAACGTGTGTTTCTTTCACGTTTTTTTGGGTAAAGGCTGATTTGGTAGTGCAGTTTTATTACATATGTGCCTATGTACGTAGCATGCGTGGAAAAAATATTATATAAACATGTTTTTTTATAGCAGAACTGTAGACACACAAAAAAAAGAATTTTAACGATGTTTTCTTACATGTTTGTAAATACTTATTAGTGTAATCTCTAAAATAAATAAATAAATAAATACCTAACTTAACTTATGAAAAATATATAATTAATATAGTACTTATACATAAATCTAGAATTTAAAATGTCTATAAATCAAATCATTAATTTTTATAGATAGTGGCTGAAAACAGAAATACATTCATTCTCCCTGTCAGGTCCGGCGATAGAAATGTTAAGGTGGTTGGAAGTTACTTTTGAGGAGTTGGTGATGGGTAGGACGCAGTGTTCGCTGTTGCCAAATCTACGACCTGTCTTTCTCACTTGCACTCATGTATTTGTCATTACTTGTCATTTTACAATACCAGCGCTGTTGCCATGTTACGCATTAGTTTCAAATATTATTATTTCACATATTTTTCGAGTTTCTTATATTGTTTTTTTTTAAATAATGGAATGGTCGAACCTTCTAATTTTTGTTTAAATAACTATATAAATTCCAATTTCAAAACTGCACAAAAAAACTAGAGCTATACAGTAAAATAACCCCTACTTTCAGCGGTTTTTTTAAATGTAGCAAATTCGTATCTAGATTATGCTTGATTTCGTACATCTCATTATCTATATAATACATAAAAAGGGGTCCCCAAAGTCCGGAGCTTGGTTTAACTGTACCCTTATTCCCTCTTTATTGCTGGACCTGCTTCATATCATTAAATAATATTTAAAAACATAAATAATTTATTGAAATATAATAAATCATTTAAAAGAACAATAATATCGCAAAATAAAATTTTCTATTTAGAGACCTGACATCAACCAAAATGGTATTTCATCACTCTCACTTTTCTTTACCCAATTAATGTACCTGAAGATAAAATGCAAGGGAGAGGGAGGTAACAGAATGATCCATCATCTCGCATTTCGACGAAACAATAATTACACGGCATAGCTGTCTTTGATTAACTCGTTACAGATATCACCGGGCGCTGATTCACAGAGATGTTGTGGGTGGCTATGTACTCGAGGAGTTTGTACGCCCGACGTTCTTTCTTAATGGTTGTGACCTCAATTAATGATAGGTTATAGATACACGTCTGTATGTTTGTATGTTTGTGTGTGGCCGGCGTAGGAGTGCATCGCGTGGTCGTTGGAATTCATTATTAACAAATTATTACGTCTGTGTTTTGTTTTGTATTGTTTGAGGCTTCCGCTGTCTATTAACTATGATGTAATCAATCCTAATAGTTTTTAAATATCAATATAATTATGTAGAAAACTCGCACACCACCACCTTTATTTTTTGAGAACCGCTAGTTTCATGAAAAATGTGTAAATAATAAGTATCAAACAAATGTCAAATTTAATATTTTTTACGTCCTTTTATTAATACTAGTATCGCCTATGGTCGAAATTCGACAAATATTTTACTTGCCATAACATGATTTTTTTGCACATCTATATGGCGCAGTACCTAACCTAACATAACCTGCTTTTACAACAAAAAAACACGCAAATTGAAATCTCTATACGCATTCTCTGGTTGACAAAAACCCAAAACTATTTTTTGCTGCTTGGTGGCGCTAGGAGTATTGCTATGCTGTTGAACGATGCGAGTGGAAATAAACAAATAGCGAGAGGGGAAATCATGTGTGCATGTTAACTTTATTTTACCTGCCTTGACGGCACCATATAGGCATATACACACATGATTTTTTTTGTGCACAAGCCTTTCGAATTATACAAGTTTCATTCACTTCCTTTATTAATAAATACTTTTAAAAAGTACAGTTTTCGATGTTCACGATTAATATATGGATGCAGGTAGTAGGTACTTACATAAAAAATTAATGGATACATCAGTATTACTCCAATGGGATTCACAAAATGAAATCCAAAAATGAATGAAATTCTTTACTAAATCATTTCCGGCCCAGAGCAATGACCTTGGTTTAATATTAAAAAAAAATACTTCCGAACGTTCAATACAAGAAATTTTGATCAATGAGGTAAATTTATTTAAAAAACTTTATTAAATAAATTGCGATGATTTTTATTAAATTTTGAATGCGACTAATTTCGTTTAATTTAATAAGATATAGGAGAAGCTAACATTGGTATTAAATTCGAGTACCAGATAGCCCGAAGCGTATAATTATCATTAGGATATCCATTAGTGATTGTTGCGTTATTGCAACAATTAATTATAACCATACTGATGCTGGCGGACCTCCGGTGACCCCGGACAGATGGACCGCGGTCTTGTGATTTGTCTTAATACATCAACTTTGCACAACTGCACCGAGATATATACCTCTTTCTTTCTGGTCATATTAGAAACTGTAGTTCTTTCTCTTTCTAAGTACAAGTTAATTTAAAGAAAAAGTTGTATTAAATGAACTTTGAATAATATAATAGTATTGTAAAATAACGGTGTTTGAGTTATTGAGTAGGTAATGTGTTTATTTTTATTTTGGTTTGAGGAAATGTAGAAAATAAGTTGTTTTGTATAATAATTGACAAATTAAAATACGGTACCTTGCATTGTCTTTTATTAGTTTCTTATTTGTACTTAATTTAAATTTCACAAATGTTGCCCATTAATATTACAAGAATGATGTGTATAAAATAATGAATATATGTATATATTTTTCTAATTTTAATTCTATTTGTATTTTACACAATTTTACCACAAATATGTGTATAAATCTTCGATTAAGAAAGACTAGGGATACATAAAAACCAATGCTAGTTCGTATATGAAACTGTTACCAAAATTATATGGCGGCCATCTTTTCTTAAATATCAATTTCACCATTTCCATGCATATTATCCCAGAGGCGTCAATTGTAAATTTATAATATGCAAATATGCTCTAAATTACTATTGAATTTGGTATGAGAGATAATAATTCCAAATAGACGTTTCTTTGTTAATCAATTATCATTGAAAACTTTGAAAGACAATATAAAACATTTACTTATTATTAATTAATTTTATAATTCAAAACAACTATGAAATTTATTTTAAAATCTGAATGATATACCAATGACTGGTATGGCAATGTGTTATTTGTCCTTTATCTTTCCTTGTTTCAGGTATATACAGTATAAAATAAAATAATACCTAAATAAATTTTTCCCGATTCCTACCCTGTACATTTAGTTTACGTATAACAATTTATCAAATATACTAATTTCCCTCTTATGTAATTCAAAAACGCGAAATAATTCTAAATAAAATAGAATAAAAAATCCCAGACGATATTTTTTAAATGAATACAGCCAGCTAATAGATTCCTTGGAAGTAAACAACGCAATTGATCGAATACAGCTACAGCACACGTTATTAATAATTGATTCTTTGTTCGGGCGTGAAGAAACAACTCATAAGGTGGCGGTATTTACAGCTTCAAACAAGAATTACGAATATAATGAATTACTGCGGCACTATATCTCCCCTGCAGATTTCAATTCCCAGTTCGCTTTGATCAAAAACACCCTTGGAATCATCTCGCGCCAGCTACTGGCTACATAAGTCGATAAAGTAGAGTACCTAACACGCAAACGTCTTTTCAAACGAAATACTTATAATATCGGTTTATTTGTACACTTTATTGTTTGTTATTTGCAAATGCATATATATAAGTATTAATTAATTTTTTATGAAATGATCACCTTCACAATATCATTATTTTCATTCTTCTGAGCACATTTTACAGACAAATTCCAAAATGTAATACTACAGCAAAAAATTATTTGTAAATATTAAATAATTTCTGATAATAGAATGAACTAAATTTTACATTCATTAAAAATACTTATTTAATTAATTGACTTTCACATTTATTTTACTTATTTTTCTTCATTATTGTATTGTCTACTAGATATTCCCTTTTGCTTTATTAAGGAAGTAGGGACGAGGGAATGAATAGAATATTGCTTATAAATTTAAGTTTGCTTGAACAACTATTTTTATACATACATACATTAAATGCACGAGTATTATATAATAAAGTATATATCTATGTATAATAATCAAGAAAAAAAAATTAAGGATGCCTGAATAACGTACGACTATTAGCTCAATATCGTCTGTGCGTCTGTCGGTCTGTAAACGCCTACAGTCAAAACAGTAATACTTACAAACTTCTTGTTACGGTACTTATATATATTTATTTTCCAAGAGTTTTACTAAAACGGAAACGGATGTTAACTCTATCATTTTTTTAAACGTTGCGTAGTAAAAAAAATGTTGTAGATAATATTAATATTATTAATCTATATATTTTTAATAATATAATAAATAATAATATATAGATTAATAAATAATTATCTAAATTAATGTTTTAACCATGTTTTCGTTTAACAAATTTGTTTTCAAGATAATCGTTTCTGTATAAAAAAATCTTATGTTGGCCGCAACAGTTTATTTTAATTTCGCAAAAGTATACTGAACGTAAAACATACAAGTACCTATCTACATTTTTTTTAAATATAATCTTTTTTAATTATACAGCGCATAAATATTAAATAACCTCACATCGAATATGTTTTAACGTTACGCGAAATATTACACTAAATTAAAAAACGCACACGCTAAAGTTAACACCTATAAACATTTTAACTGAAAGTAAAAACACGAGACAGATTATAACGTATTAATAAACTATGTGATTAATGATTGTACCAAAGTGTCAAGTTAAATTAGGATAACTCTAATTTCAGACAGCGGCAAATGGAATACAAGTTGACACGCAAGAATTTTTATTACTGCAGATAAAGAAATAATTGAAATTCAGTGTTGATATATTATTCTTATGGGCAGAAGTATTTACAGTAGCAGATTGAAATTCTGTCGCCCACAGGCGCTACCTTGAAATAGTGTAAGTATATACAAATCCAGAGACGGGAAAGAACAAGGAACATATGTAGTTTAATCCTTTTTGCAATGAAAAGTTTGTTGTTTCTGAACAGATAAATTTGCGTTTTTAATAATTAGTAATTTCGATATTTTAACGTCAAATTTTTTATTTTGCATTTTGTCATTTCTTAATTTTATTATGAATAGGTAAAACAAACTTTAAAATTGGTATATAAAAAAGCTTCCATGGGTACCGGTGTACCTGTGCCTAATTATATAAAACAAATCGTTCTATGGTTATAATTGATAAATTATTGAAGAAAATGGGACGAAAATAATGTTCTAAACAATAACACTTCTTTTATATGAACAGTTCCAAATATAATTTTTAAATTATATTATTTCCTTCAAAAAAATGGGTGATAGATAAATTATAGATATAAATATTAATTACAACTTTTATCTAAAACATTTTTTTTTAAACGCATCGCTTAAAAATGTTTTAAAAATGACAAACAAGTGTAAACCTTAAAAAAATACAAGGCTTTCTTCCTTGAAACTACAAAATTTCACCCTTCTATGTATTGCCGTTTCAAATTTGTCAAAACTGTCGTATCAAAATAGATATTTCCTTGAAAATTTCAAATTAAAAAAAATCTGCTTAACAATACTTACAAACATATTCATATGAAATTAATGAAAAAAATTAAGAAATTAAAAATACAATACTCATTCATTCATATACGCATGCAACATTATATTTACAAATGTAGATAAAATAGATAAAACGTAACATTATAGTTGGTATCATAGAAAATGTTATATCGTGTTGTAAAAAAATTATATGTATGATATATACGCACATATTTACATAAGTTTTAATTTCTTAAAATTATATAGTAACACAAAATTAAAATTACATATGGGAATCATTATGATACAGCCGACAAAAAGAATATAATTAACTTTATAACATCATACACAATAATATACATCATATGTAACCGTATATGTTTATTTATTATTCCTATTCACATGTGCTTCTAAAAATCAACCGTATCAGTGTATCATTTAGTTTAAAAAAAATTCTAAAACCATTAGATTACTTTCGTATTCAAAATTCTAGCTCTAACTCTTCTTTGCATCTCTTATTTTTTGAAGAGTATCACCATATACCGGAAACGGATGTTTACTCAAGTCAACTTTTGAATAAAAAATAATGTTTGTCTGCCTCCATTGGGTGAAAATTTTTAAATCGGAGAAATGTCTTTCTGATTTGATAAATGATAAAATAGCTTCCTCTTTACTTTGGAAATGGCGGAGAAGCAATAAAAAAAGTTCTAGAAAATATAAACAAAGTATTTTTTATTGATCTTGGCTTCTGGGTGTAAGCCGCGTTGGTTTGGTCGTGTTATCGGTCAACGTTTCGTCACACATTGCAGTGGACATATTCAGGGCTCTTCTAAAAGTGCACTTTTAGAAGAGCCCTGATAACACGACCAAACCGACACGGCTTACACTCAGAAGCCAAGATCCATATCAAGATCACCACGGAAGCCTCAAGACTTGTATAAAGTATTTTTTAGTCCAAAAATATCAGAAATGGAAGATATTAGGTACTGTCAGCAGTCTTGGATCATACCCAGTGTTGGATTCTTGTTTAATTAAATGTATTAAATTACAAATATTTGTTGATATTTGATTACTGCCATTACTGAATCATAATCTATAGACACTTAACTGTAAATCGGTCAATGGATGTCAAAATCTGTTTTACATTGTTTCAAATTTTACGATTCTTTATTTTATTTATAGCTTTTGTGTCGTAGTACTTATCATTTTGAAATCATTAGCAAGTATTCGTAACTGGGTGCCCATTACTGGTTTTACTTTATCCATTACTGGAGAAAAACATAAATAAAATAAAAGGCTATAATTTAAAAAAAAACTATATTTGCGAATTTTGGTAATTAAATTTATTTAATAAAGAGGTACTTGTTTTATTAGTAACATGAGTTCATGAGAATTACAAAAAATTGGCTCATCAATCCCATAAAGAACAGTAAACCAGATTACCTTATACTAACTTATTAGATTGGAGATATGTTTTGCTATTTTTAATCTGTTAAGTTTTTTTCTTAATATGAAACATACATAATTACCCTAACTACTCAAACAAACCCTAACTGGCTAAGACACCCCCTTGCACACACAAAAGCGATCTACATAAGCTCTTTGAATCAAAACATCACAGCAGTGGGCTACCGGACGATTGTGCTGCCCCTGTGTGTCGTAGACATGAACTACAGTCATCGTTACTCGATACGATGGCTGTAAGTTTCAAGTTGACACTTTCCGATGTTTTTCTTATATGTCACTTGTGATAATATTTTGATAACAAATACGCTAGAGCATCGAGTTTTTTATAAACACGTGTGTTTGTGTGTAGAATTGTCGTTTAGTCATTGTAGTAGTATAATGTTATTAACGAACCTAATTGAAATAGGGGATGTTTTATGGTATTTAATTAAGTTTGGTTTTATTTGTTTTATATACCAGTAGACCTCAAACGCTAAATATTATACCGGGTACTCAATTTTAATTTCCCCAGGCCAATACCTCGAAAACAAAATGGTAATAAATATTTTGGACAAAAGTTGTAGCATTTCGAGAAGGACATTTATTATTGTTATGGGTTTTTATAATTTTTGGAATTTTATGGGGTAACATTTTTGTTCAAATAATAACCTATTTTTATTGTAGATTCGTAATATACGGAGAAATATACGTAACTTTTTTAGGAAACATTTTTTTTTTAAACATAATTTTTTTACGATGTTAAGGCTTAAATCTAAAAAGTGATTGATAATAAATGATTTTTAAATCTAGTAAAATCAACTTTTTTTTTTTAAATTAAGAGACAAAAGATTTTTTTATGATAGAACACTGGCATTTTCCATAAATTATAATAAAAAAACATAATAATAATAAATATCCCTCTCGAAATGCTATAACTTTCATCCAAAATATTTTTTACCATCTTGCTTAGTTTTCGAGATATTGACCCGGGGAAATTAATTAATGCGTGCTCATTACTGGTTTTACTTTATCCATTACTTGAGACATAAACAAAATAAAAGGCTATAATTTAAAAAACAAACTATAATTGCGAATTTTGGTAATTAAATTGATTAAATAAATAGTTACTTGTTTTATTAGTAATATGAGTTTATGAGAATTACAAAAAAGAAGCTCGTCAATTATAAAAACAGTAAACCTTGCTCTTATAGCGGTCATAACTGGTGCCAGTACCTTATAGATGATAAACTAATAAACATTATAACGTTAATAATATACTATACTAATTAAAACATCAAATTTAATTTTAAACAACACTACACTTGAAAATGTAATGAGCATAAACAATGTTTTCATATTTATTGTGATTCATGCTTATCGATAAATATTTAAAAAGAGCATAGCAAGTAAAAATCAATTTATTTATTGACTTAGCAATTTGCACAACCAATTTCTCGTAGTGTCGTAAATATAATAAATAAACTATTTTGCATTCTGCATTTACATATTGTCTGAACAAAGCGAATTGTAGACTGAGAAGATCTGTATTGAACTTAAGTAATTGAAATTTTAAGTACCGAAACCGTATTTATATTTCAGACGGGTTATAAAAAATATGTTTTACTTAAACTAATTACTATATAAATAAATTATTTTCAAGCATTATGATGTTCAATAATTAAGTCTTAAGCTTTAACATTCTCTAAGTCTCATGCCTGCTTGCTTACCTAAGATTAAAATTCTCATTAAAAATACTTTTCCTATAATATAGACTTCATCTTACTCGAATCCAAGAACTTGTCAGTAATATTTATATTTGTACTGCAATTTGGAAAGAACGCAGAAATAATATCTTTATATACTTATTGTAATAATCATTTTTATTTTGTTTAGCTAGCATTATCATGATTACAATCATTTTCCACATTTTAAATTTGTAGAAATTTACCTCTATTATTAATAAGAGATAAAAATAATTCATTATCTATACATTTCTACAATCTACAAACATAATTAATTGAAAATTTTGGAAATATCTTATACTAAAAGTTAAGTTGTGTTTTTTAAATGCTTACAGAAAAATTTGTATCATTAAAAAAATTAGTTAAACCCCTTAAAAACGTATATTTTTCCTTTAGCTCCACATAGAAATACCAATTTTATTCTAATTGAAGTAAATAAATGTTTATATTTTAACTAGCGATTACAGTTACTTCCCAAATATTATTATAATGATATTTTTTATGTTCAAAACCGGAATACCACCATTAAAATTAAAATTTGAACCCTCCCAACAAGACTAAACTATTATGTTTCTTATGATTATTCGATATAAAATACTGCATATTTGGTTGATATTTTCAAATTACAAAAAATATAAACCTAAGGGTCTTAAGAGAAACAAGAAATATACTTTTTGAAAGGTTTCACTATTACCTACTCGTATATAGTACTAGATTAACTTTTTCCATCTACAACTCTACAGGAATAATGTCCGGCATTATAAAGGAACTAGCAAATTTGCTAGCTAGCAAGCACTTTCAAATGGGGTATTAATTCTGTGATAGTATCTATGGATTAGCTATGAAATTTAGAGCAGTGATTCTTCAACGTATTGTAACACAGTTGACGACTCTGACCGTACAAAATAATGTTCATAATATCGCCACTGTTTTAATACCACGCGTGCGCGAAAATTGTCAAACATTTCATGAAACTTAAGGAAAACTGTCAGATCGGTTAGAAACCTCATTTGAAAGTGCTTGTTAGCTAGCAAATTTTGCTAGCTCCTTTATAATACCGGACATAAATTTTGTAAACATTTTAATTATTATTAATTACAAAAAACATTAACTGATTTATCCGTGATCCATCATTACATATTTAAAAGCAACTTCCTCCACATTTACGCGTGTATTATTGATCTATGTATACATGAGCCTATATATATAGCCTTGTGCTCATGAATATGAAATAACATAATGGATAAAATGGCCACAAAGTAAGTCAAAACTTCAATCAAATGCGTGTGTTTGTACAATATACATATGTTATCATAGCCAGGATGTCACTTTTGACAAATTACACTTCCTATCATTAATATTATTTTCATTTCCAACAAATAGTGTGTTTATGTGTGTGCTGTTGGAAAATTATATCGTATTTTCATACTATGCATGTATTATTATTCACATCACTTATTTTCATATTTATTTTGGATTTGTTTACGTATATAAATGTTTTGATGTTTGCGTCAAATTTAAATACATGATTATGTTTCTTTAATAAATAATAATATAAATTATAAACGAATTTTGTATATTTAACAATGAAAGGTGAGGTATTTTTTCTAAGCCTTATTTTAATTTAGGTACTTCATTTTTTGAAATATTTCTATTTTTTTTATTTTTCATTGATTTATTATTATTAAAATGAATTATAAAATTACTACCCACTAATTATATGTATATACACAAATCCTATATAAAATTATTACTTCTTCACAATATCGAAGAATCGAGAAGCTTTGTGATCGTTTTAGAATGATACAAAAAAATTGTTCTCCGATTTCATAATTTTAAATTGATCTTTTCGTTTCAGGTCAAGACAAACGTTTTTCGTTCCGTGTCTGTCTGTCTGTCCCCTTAATCATTGTCGCACGCATAACTCATGAATCACTGAACCGATATTAATGAAACTTGGTTGAATGGTTAGAAAAATCGTATATAAGGGGGAGGGGTGACATCCTAATATATTTATTCTTTCAAGATATCTCAAGAACGACACATATAAAGTGAACATTTTATAGAATATCTTTTTTGTAAAGCATTCAATTTTTTATAATATACAACGTTTGTTGTAAAATACTCCCTTACAAAGATTTGTCTCAATTTGCTTTAAAAAATCGATGTTTTAAATATCAGTTTTTTTCGATTTTGAAATCTGCAAAGAAATTTCGCGAGGTTTTATGAGATCGATTTTTCAACCAAGTTTCAAAAAGATCATAAGAAACCCTAAAATGCTAGAGTTCATAAAAAACGGTCATATATACCTAAATGATACATATATAACCATATTATCTTTATTTGTATAAACGTTTACATTCATAAATTTATTTTTTTAATCTCAAGATTCGTAAAAGAGAATAGTTAATTTGTCAAAACACAAAATAGCACAAATACGTTTGAGTTACGTATTCTAAGATATATCGCATTGGGTATGAAGTTAAGCCCCCCATTTACATGCAGAATAAATGCATTTGTGCATCCAGTGTATGGGAAAATCACAATTCAAATTCAATAGCACCTAACTTAATAACTGTAATCGCATATTATTTGGTCCGTAAACTGCTACAACTGTATATTTAGGGGTAGAACAGCCCTCGGAAATATGTCTTCTCCCTATGAGAAGAAATTCTACAGGATATGAAACATTGGCGCCAACAAAATACATAATATTTTATATTTGATATTTATTACATTATTCAGTTTAATTGAGAAAAATACAATAAAGTTAAATTTCAAAAATTATAATCATAAAAAAATATTATAACTGGTTTAAATTTGTGTTCATTGATTTTAAATTTTAAATAAACAAAATTATCTTAAACCATTCAGCAATTGTATAACAATTATATTGTGATAAAACTTAAATTAATTTAACTCCATATTAAGTAAAGTTTTTCTCTATATTATATATATAAGTACATATATAGAGTCGCGTGCAAAAGTAGTCGACCAGTTTTCATTCAAATTCGTTTATCAGAAACATACAATTAGTAGGCTCCTTCCATTTGATTATTATAATATTTAAATCATTTCTCTATGTACCAAACAAAGACAGATATTTTGAAACTTATTTGCTAGATAAAGAAGTACCCTTCGTTTATAGTACCTAAACTCGTATATATTTGTGCAATTAAATTATTATGTAATCTATTAAAAATTGTGTAAATAAATTTTGTGGCAATAAATAATTGATATTCCGAATTTTAGTATTTAAATATGTTAAACTTAATATAAAATTAATTAATGAAATGGACGTATATTTGTCTTTCTATTTAAAACGATGTAACTATATATAAGCTACGCGTTAGAAAAAGATAACCGATATTGTTTGTCTTAATATATTTGAAATCTGTTGTAAGCGATTCTGACCTTTAGGATGGCAGACAACTTCTGAAACCCATTGTACTTTTAGTATTTTACTAAAATTAAAAATAATAATAATAAAACTTCATTATTTTTGGTAATGAAACTCTTTAATTATCAACAGCAAAATTCTAAAATATATCCACAAAAACGTAAAAAAAAAACTAGATTCTACCATCGATATCTGCTATTGTATTCAAAACTCCACATAATAAAATACAATAGAAATGAGATTACACTATAAATCTATAAACACAGATTTATACAAGTACAAAAATCAATCCTTGTATTTTCTATTCACTTGTCTACTTTATACAAGTTTCGCCTCAGGTTATAGACCAAAAGGCAAATTGAATATTGTGGAAAATGCAATTTGTACGACGACCCCTTACGTTTTATTGATGTATTCTCTACATAGAGGCTGGTCTTTTCAACTATTAATAACTGTTATATATGTAGTAGGTATATACAAATATATATAATATTTGTACGTTATCATCTAAAAACTATTTAATAAATGTTGCTTTTATAAAAATAGTAGTGAGTATTGTAAAAACATATTTGGTGGTATTTAAATCACTATTCAAAAATATGAAATAAAAAAATAAAAATAAAAACAAAAGATAAAAAGCAGAAAAAAAGATCAAAAAGAAAACATATAAAATCAAAATCTTCTGGCTGAGGGGCTATGCCCGATGGCCATTTTAATGAGATCAGTAAAAATAAAAACTAATTATAAAATTTTATTTCTAAATTCTTAGGTACCAATAATATTATGTTAATTATATAAGTTAAAATCATTAGGCAGTTTAGATGCAGAATCTTAAAAAATAACCAAAGAATTTTTAAATCTTATCAATTAATAGTCCTCGGTCTCGGCTTTAAATTTTGAAATAAAAAATACTCCTTTGAAACTCCGTGAGTGGATTCATTTGGACGTAACTTACAACTTTTTTATCTTAGAAAATTCTGAGAATTGGGGCGTTTTTGATGTGGTATGCGTCAAACATGTTTAGGGCGTAGCTCAGGGCAAAAGACCCTTGATTTGTGTAGGCTATAGTATAACCATAACATTTTACTATTATTTATCTAGCAATTGTACAAAAATCAACCGGTTATTTATAAATTACATAACATCATGAATTTGACATGTTGAGAGTGTAGGTCTCGCTAAATGCCCCAATATTTTTGTAGGTCAATATATTTCCCGATGTTTGCATTATAAAATCTTGTAATTCACGTAAAAAAGAAAGGATTATTCGTATAAATTTCCTATAACTATCCTTAAATTGACATGTTTGACGCATGCCACATCAAAAACGCCGCAATTCTCAGAATTTTCGAAGATAAAAAAGTTGTAGGTTACGCCAAAATAAATTCACTCACGAAGTTTCAGAGGAATATTTTTTATTTCAAAATTTAAAGCCGAGACAGGACTATAATATTTTATACTTAGGTAATATTCATGTAATATACAAAATCAATTAATCTAAATATGGTTTTCGTAAATCAATGGATAGGACGTACAATAAAAACAATCGATTTGTTGTTGTTTTTAAGGGGGAGGGGGGGGGGGGGCATATCTCACATCATGTATAAACTTTCCTATTAACGTTGTGATTTTTTACTTCCATGTTCTGAAAGAAATGGAAGTATTGTAATACCATCGAAAAATCGTGTCCGAGAAAATGACAAATTCTGATTGTACTTCAAAACGTAAAGAAAAGTTAATTTCCGCATGGCGGCTGTGCGTGTGTCTGTGTGTCTGTGTGTCAGGATGTAGATTTTTTTTTCGTTCACGATAACTACTGTAAAAATGTACCGATCTGAATTATTTTTGGGGAAAATGTTTGTCTCAGTGAGTACTCCAGACCTATTGATTTTGATGCTAATCGGATTAAGGGTTTTGTAAATATTCGAAATTTTGTAACTTTTTTCGTCTAAAAAGTGAACTTTGCGAGTATTATCTCTATATAATTCAATTTTAATAAAAAAATTTCAAAAAATGTATATTTAAAAATTATTTAAAAAGATAGAAAGAACATGGAAGTCATGTATGGTTCTCCATACCGATATTTAATTTAGTAAAAACAAAGAAAATATGTCCAATCAATATAATTTTTTTTTAAATTCATTTGTTTAATGTTCGATACCTATACATAATATGTAATACATTTTGTATAGACAATGGTATACGTAGTGACAGAGCTGAGCTAGATGATTTGTTTGCGGACACTTAACAATATAAACAAGAGCGGAGCAGCAGCAGGTCTGGCGGGCGGCGGTGATTGGCTGCCGTACGGTGACCACTGTTTGGTGATGTTTGCCGAACAAACATTGGATTATCGAAAAGTCACTCATTAGGGGAAAACTAACTGAAATTCATTAGCGTTGAGTTTGTACACAAACCCGCCAGACCACAGAACAAATTTCACAAAATAACAACCTATATGTGATATTTGATGATAAATATTGAAATTATGCAGTTCGTATAACCAGTGGCGTGGATATATTTTTGATGCATTAAATATTTGTAAGCATTTATTATTTTATAATAAATTTTATTGAATCTTTTCCTTAAAATCAAATATTTACTACTCATATGGTTTTATGATACTAATAAATGTGTTTTTTAAACATTTTATTTATAATGTTAATATTTCAAATTTTAACAATCTAAAAAAAATTTTTAATTCTCATAAAATTTATAGTCATTCATGATTCAATTAATTGTTTTATTACATATTGACCTGTAAAGAATATTCCAATAATTACTCTTATCACTTAACTAAAAGTATACAACAGAATAATAATAACAAATAATATGTTTATAATGTATTTAAATCTATCAAATAAATCTAAAATTGTAATATTATATGTTTCACATTATTTGAAGATTTCACATAATATGGGGTTCAGAAGTCGTCTGTCAGACGTAAAGGGCAGAATCGCTTACAACAGATTCGAAAATATAGATAAACATCATCGGTTATCTTTTTATAGGGCGAAGCTTAAATAGTTACATCATTTTAAATAAAAACACAAATATACGTCCATTTCATTAATTCATTTCATATCAAGTTTAACATATTTAAGTAATCGGAATATCAAATAATTATTGCCACAAAATTTACTTCTACAGTTTTCAATAGTTTACATAATAATTTAATCGCAGAAATATATATAACAACTTATCTAGCAAATGAGTTTCAAAATATCTGTTTTTGTTTGTACATGGAAAAATGATTTAAATATTATAATAATCAAATGGTTGGATTGTGATAAGCGAATATGAATGAAACCTTGTCGACCACTTCTGCATGCGACTCTACCTACCTACTTGTTATTCCTCATAATGATATCATATGCCCAGAGAAAAATTAAGAAAAAAAATGTATATTCGACATAAAATTAATATAAGTATTAAATTTTATCAATCGGTACATATAATTTTTAATTTTTACTTCATTACCTCCTTAGTTGGAAATATTATATTTTTTAATAGAATAATAAATATTTCAAATTTTAATTCAAAACTTATTAACTATCTATAATTTAAAATCATACCGTTATTTAAAATGCAATTCATTATCAACAACGAATCGTTTTTAAATTAAAATCGTAATTAACAATTATAAACAACAAAATTAATAGTTAATTTCATGTAACTATCACTAATTGTGTGAACCAAAGAAATGTAACAAATATACATTAAATAGAAAATGACAGAATATGACATTGCATATTAAAAACAATTAACTAAAATTTATATTTAAAGAAATAAAATAATATTGAAATACATTTAAAAGAAAAAGAAAAAATATGGAAAGCTTACATAAATTAAAAACCAACACAACTAAATTAACAAAATAACTTAAATATATATATATTTATTAATGAAAAGGACGGAAGAACTAGAAATTCATTAATAACCATAATATAGAGAAATGGGCAATTCGGTTTTTCCAAAATTTATCAATGAACCGGATGTAGCACTATTCCAATAAGACAACAATGGGTATTTAGTGTTAAAGGCTTACAGATTTGTACCTACACGAACGAGATTAGTGTTCTACTGTTACAGACATAAAACCCCCTTCTTCACAATATCGGACTGTGAGGATTATCAGTTTTGACATCTCTGGTTTTCCCCAATGCAATAATAATGGATTTGTTTTCCAACCCCTATCGCTTGAGTATTATTGTTTAATAATTTGAAGTAATTACTGCAAAGAAGTTTATGTAAACGTCAACTAGGTACTTGAAGTTGTAAATGTTGATCATAAAAGTTATATATGCAAGAAAAGCAATGTATTATGATTTTTTATTTCGATTTTTTTTCTTATTACAATTCGAAATTTTGATGGAAATATTCATTTGACCTTTCTTGAATCCATTCTGACCATTTTTGCCATAATTAATGTCTGTTATTTGTAGACACCTTAACTCAAAAACGGCAAGAAGAAGGTTGAAATTTTATATTTCATATGAATATTCGTCTGGGAAGAAATCCTATTTTTGAAAACGATCTGCAACCGTAAACGGTACCATTTTTCTAAATTTTTCGAATTATTTTTAAAACAGTACAAATTTAAAAAAATGACATTTACCATCTAATACTATGTTTCATTCATATGGCCATAATATAAGAAAATAATATTTGATATTATTTATTATAATAACAAAATTTCGTGTATTTAGGAAAATAGTGAAAACTTAAAAGTACGATAACAATAATAATGTATTGCAAAAAAAAATTTGAAATATATTATTTATGCAAAAAAATGTAGGTACCTATTAAATTAAAAACTATATATGCAGACAAATCGGGAAAACAAGAATTTTGGGTTTAACGTTACCTAATTATTTTATTATTATTCTCAAAAGTAGGTAAGTAAGTAATTCTTGGTCTCAGTTTTCTAATATTTTGTTTTTTACAAATTTTCTTTCATATATTTATTGAATTCATTCTGAAACTTAAAAAATGGTAAATAAATACTTATTTATATTTATTAAGAATCCTACCTTCCTATATAAAAATATTTTTATTCTTAATCTAATTATTATTTTCAAATGTATTCTTGCCACTTTTGTTTTTTCAACCAACAAAAAACATTAACTTTGCGTAATCTGGAAGCTTTTACACACACACAAAGTATAAAATTGCGTTTTAACGTGTTGATTTACAACCGCCCGGCTTTATTAGGGAGGAGGGGCGACGCGCGGGGGAGGGACGGTCGACCGCAGCAGCCGTACTGTAATTTATGGCTTTTTAATTAATGATTTTTCGAAGAGGTGGCGGACACATTATTACACCGATCTATAAGTAAGATGTTGTAACATAGATTGTGATTTATAGCATTGTGTAAATGTAAAAGTACCTGTGTTGTTTTTTTATTTATGAGGGGTGTTTTTTTATTATTATTAAGGCTTTGTTAGAAAATGCAATTATAAATGCACATACAGACGACTAATATATCTTTTCAAAAACTTTTATCATCAAACAGTGGCGGATTATCACACGAGCGTAGGAGGCGTTCTCCTCGAATTCTGCAAAGGGGCAGTGGCGTACCTAGGGGTTGGTAAAATGAGCCAGAAGAGTATCATTAGAATAAAAAAATGACATGCGTACAAAGTAAGTTTTCGGGGTGGCAAAATTGTCATAACAACGAAGAAAAAAGGTATTCAATTATACCAGGGGGTGCTATTTTTAGTTTTCGCCGGGGGCGCAGCAACCTCTAGCTACGCCACTGCAAGGAGGGCCAAAAACTGATAGATATACTCACAACTTGTAAATGTTTCATTTTAAAGCTCATTATGTTATATATTTTCATATTTTTGTCGCCGTTAAAGATTATTCTATTTTTATTTATAATTTTTAAATAAAAATGTGTATACTTTTATTTAATTTCAATATTTTAATATTTTTACTGAAACTGTGTCCAAAATGACGGCCATCTTTTCTTAAATGTCACTTTCGTCATTTCCATGTATATTACCCCAGAGACGTCAGTTGAAAATTTATAATATGCTAATATACATATGCCTTAAATTACAATTGAATTTAGTATGTATGAGAGATGTAGTTCCAAATAGAAGTTTCTCTGTTAATCATGCAATTATCACTGAAATACTTTTAAAGACAATAAAACATTTTTATTAATTAATTTATAATTCAAAACAATTGATACTTATTTTAAAATCTGAATGATACGCCAATGACTCGTGGAGCGATATGGTAACAACGCTAGGTAATAAGTTATTTGTTCTTTATCTTTCCTTGTCTAAGGGTATAAGTATTGAAACTTTATGTTTAATAAATATTTATTAAAAAAAATTTGATTCAGATAAGAAGTATTGGAAATTTTACTAACAATAAGCTACATTGTAAAAATTTCTAAGTACATTATACACTTGACATTTTGCTATATTTTTATATGATTTCAATGCGCATTAAAATTAATACTGATCGGTTCTCAATTACCTAAACAAGTATAGTCATTTTTTTTATATTTTTTATTTCCTTGTAAAAAACGTTTCACGGTTTGGATTTGATAACAAGAAAAACACAATTTAATTTTTTTAAATATGTTTTTTAATTATTTTTTTTATATTATCTGTTGGTAAATCGACATTATATTATTATTTTGATTATGTATTGAATATTGTTGATACATAAAAAATTTCGATGCCCTTGCTCGTTCAAGCCCTTAATTAGTAAAGATTATTTCTATTTGTAGGTATATTATATATTTATAGTAATTATATTAATATATTTATATTATAAGATCGTCCGACGACTCTTGTAATCTAAATTATCGGATTTCTTAATGAAAATTCAAGAGAAACGAAAATTAAGAATTGTTCTTAATAGTAGGTATTTGATACTAAAGTTCAGGTATTGGTATTTATATATATACCTATATTTACTGTAGGAATATCAGTTAATGTTTAAATATCAGAAAAACCCACATAGATATATTGGAAACCAATGATAAATATTATAAGAAACGAATTATAATATCTTATTTTGTTAAAAAAATTATAATAAAAAAAATTCTTTTTAATTTTGTCAAATTGCTAATTAAATAACGGACATAAAATGAATATAGTACAATTTTTAAAACATATATAATTAATTTAGATACAACACAAAATAAAATAATTTCAATACGCAATATAGTTAAATAATTTAAATAAATTAACTGACCTATTTTTAGCGGCAGCTGCCCGATCTCTCTGCCGTCGATTCTTGAACCAATTTCCCACTTGAGTCGGCGTGAGTCCCGTCGCTTGAGCTAGCTCGCGCTTCTTGGTCGGATTCGGGTACGGATCTTGCAGATACCATTCTCTAAGCAGACTTCTCGTTCTCTCCTTGAAACAGTGTGTTTTCTGTTCACCATCCCAGATAGTTCTCGGTAATGGGAACTTCTTTCTCACCCTGTACTTATCAACAGGACCTAGAGGTCTTCCTCGCAACTTCTCGGCCTCCTGGTAATGAGCCTCGAGCCACATCGCTTGCAATTTACCGTGAGAGTCTTTAGTGAACTTGTGATGTTCAAGAATCGAATACATTTCTCTAAAATTCCCGCTATGGAAACTAACAATCGCTCTAGCTCTTAAAACCGCTTCGCTTTTATTCAACTCACTTATGTTCGGATGCGCTACCGGCAGAGACCACAAGAACCTCGCGAGTCTTTCGATGTCTCCGCTCTCTTCCAACGTTTCGCACACGGCCGCTACTTGCGTTACCGTGAAGTTGAGCGTGGGCAAAGCGAACATGGGGTTGGGTAGCATGGGCGCGGCCGGTACTGCAATGGGTACTGTGATGCCGGCGGGACTGTGACCACCACTGCTACTGTGACTGCTGTTGGTAGAGCCGCTGTCTCCGGGGCCGGAGCTGCCGGAACACAACCCGGAGCTCAGGCCCAAAGCCATTGCATGTGTTGCCAGCGTGTCCGGTGGTACGATATTTAACAGTTCATTTTTATTTATTAGATTATTGTCGATTTTTATTTGAATTTTATTTATAACTTTAAAATAGATTTTTGCAGACAATGTTTATTTTAAGCAATATTAATAAATATATATACAGTTTAAATACATTCAAAGTTCATAAACTTTTTTTCCATATTAAATTTTCTAAAGTCACTATTGAGTTCTAAATGGTTATTGCATTTACAAAAATTATAAATTAATAAAAATGAAAATATCGTTTGAATTTTTATCACAGTTAGATTTCAATAGCATTGTCTTCGACACAAAATTGCACAAATCACTAAAACACACTCACTAATTAAAATACAGCTAATATATTTAATATATGCCCATATGTTTATCTTGAATAAATAATATTTTAATTATCTATCCACTAAAAGCAAATAAACGTATGTCTTAATTTCACAAAGTGTAAACAAATCCGAGTCCGTCAAAAGTTCACATCTGAATTTTCACAGAGAGATGGGCCAGTGTCCATTTCAGTATACAAACAACATCAAAATCGAAGAGAGGTGTCGTTAATTTCCAAGTCCAGTTACGCCGGTGTAAAACCAACTGAATCAGTATTACACTAGTGCAAGCGATCGGGGTGTCAGTTGTGCGGTGTGAGCCGTCTGATTGGCCGGTCGCGTGTTGGTTGCCACGGTAACGGGGCGTGATACGCACCAATGAGACGCCAGCAATACCCATTTGACATGATACTAGAGGATGGACTTTCGGTGTGGTTGTCTGCACAGTGGTGGTGCAGATATCGATGTGTTAGTGGCTGTTATACATCTTGATATGTATTTATATTGTATTCTATCTATATGTACGTGTGTAGGTGTATGTACTATACAGCGTATATGGTGTTATTATATGCGAAGAAGGTAAACGATTCAAACTTTGCTGAAACCCTTTAGTTAATAATAAATAAGTGCGAATTATATCTGTTTAGGTGACTCTCACACATACAGCCAACTATTACTTATAAATTTAATTTTATTTCTTTGTATTTAATATAATTGAACCACTAAATCAATTTAATTACATATAAATATTTATTGTTTTTGTAAAAAAAGACCTCTACTTTTATTAACAATATCTGTATAATTTTAATTAATTTTTTACTATCTATATTAATTAACTACCTAAATTTGTATATCTATACCTAACTTCTTCCACGTGTAATTTTTTTACGGTATAGGTAAGTACATTTTTACTTACCAGATATAAGCAAAGTTTCGTAATTCTTGAATGTTACAGTTCTTTTGTATTTAATATAATAGGCAGGTACCTATACATGTTACATATTTAATAATATTCAAATCATAAACACTTTACATACACCTACATATATCAATCGATATTTTTGTAGGTTAATAATAGAGTATAAAATATAAAAGGTGTGGTAGCAATTTAAAAAATCATAGAGGAAAAACTAGTCATTTTATAACTATATGTATATTTTCTATATTGTAAAGAAAATTATCATTCCTATAATCTACATTCAGTTTGTTATAAATTATTCAAAAATTCATACGAAATAGTACAATGTAAAGTGAATAATATACCTACCCATGTACCACCTTCTTATTGTGACGGAAAAAAGTTTTTAAAACGTGATACTATACAGCAATACACTATTTAAGCCTTTGTAAATAAATATTGTATCTAATCTTATTTAATTTCTTTTACATTAGGTACTTTTTTTTGATAAGTAATGTAAATGAATTCAATTATAAAATTTTCCATACGTCGTATATATCTACTGAATTTTATTTAAATTATCAAGTGCGAGTCGAGCTTTGCGTATTTGTGTCCCGTATCGTATAGTTTTTCAATTAATTCGATTATATTAATTTGACTTGCACTTTTGAGCATTGGCCATGGCAGGGCCGGCATTAATCTAGTCTTCGGTAAGTACTCGAAAAATTTGTATATGTCCATAAATTGGGAAAACATTGCGATTCTTTTGGCATTTTCTAAGTTAATTAAAATGTTATTTAAATAAGTAGCTATAATTTGAATTTTCATTTGTATATAACTGCATTAATTGATTATTTTTAATGTTCTAAAAACCATATTTAAGAAGAAGAAAAAACTCCCCACACTTTTTTACTCGTCACTCGAATTTTATCTGTTCAGCCGGCCCTGGGCAATGAATTTTACAATGTAATTTAAACTTTTAGCTTTAAAATTAAGGACCAACTTAAACGTATTTTAAATATTATCGAAATGTACCTACCTACCTATATGTAGGTACGTATTTAACTTTTTTATTAAATTTTAATTTTGAATCATTTTTGTTACTTATTCCCAAAATTCTCAGGATATCATTTTATTTTTCCCCGGATTCGGAAGGAAAGTATTAGGCGGAAACATTTTAAATAATGTTGTATTTTCCTAGTTAGATATCAAAAATAAGCACTATATAAAAAATAAATTTTTACTTTGCTTTATTGAAAATAATTTATTCGTTGAATAAATAAAATTATTTGAACAAAAATAAAAAGGTCTTCACATATTTTTTTTTACTTTTCAAAGTTTGGCATTTTTTTTACCATGCCCTACAGGGCCCTTCTCCATTTGGGGCCCGCAGTAACCCCATCCCCCTTAGTCCACTACTGGTCGATATATTGATACATATATTAAAATACGCACATGTGCGTGTGTTTGTTCTACCACAAACGGCTTAAAGCATCATAGCACGTAATCGATCGAAAACGCACCGTCGAATGGCGTCATGAATATTGTAACAAGAGTCCCGAGGGACCGCGTATACCGGCAAATTGTCTCCATTTAAAAGTCGTTCGAGTTGCATCCTGTATTATCGATTGTAGCATAAATAGTTGTTTCGTTACCGAGCGTTTGCTCTTTTGATACTTTGTGCTCAAGTTTGGCTTTTAGAAATTTGTATTAGTTTCTAATTGAAATTAATTTATTTATTACGTGATTTATAATTGATTATTGTTTATTTTTAATTACGTTTTTAATTTAATGTATTGTAAAAGAAGTGTTAGTATAATTATTTCGTTTATTTAACAGGTAATTCAATATTCAACATGGTGGAGGTGCATGTAAAAATAAATTATTATATTAGTAATTTGTAATTGTCCAAAAATGAAAATAATTTTATTAAGTAACAAAATAACGATTATCTACCTACTAGTCTGTTATTTGAAACGTTTTAACACACATAGCAGTGAATATGGAAAATTTGACGAAAATAGTATCGTATGTTCAACAGCCAAACAAAAAAAGTGTGCAATACCAAAAAAGCGTTGCATTATTATATTATTGTAGTATTGGTCGAGCATAGTCGAAATCCAAACTTTTGGAATTTTCTGCTTAGCAGTTTTTTTTTATTTGAGCTTGTATTTTGGGTTTAGCCAAACTAAACCAAAATTCAACCTAAACCCAAAATTCAAGCTCAAATAAAATAAAACTGGTAAGCAGAAAATTCCAAAAATTTGGATTTCGACTATGCTTGACCAATACTACAATAGGTCGCTTTTTTGGTATAGCAAACTTTTTTTGTGTGGTTTTGTAATAACTATCTACATATGTAGGAACCATCTTCAGAGCTTTACGAACGTGAAAAAATCGAATCAATATTCATTTACTCAAAATTGGAAATTAACCAAATCATTTTTTATTATTATAACAGTTTCTCAAATTTTTAATTTTAATTCACGACGCCCTTAGGTGAAAAATACACGTATAATACTTCTCCCACAATTCACCGTTTGAGAACTCTCCCTTATGTTATATAATAAATAATATAGTTAATCTTCCGTTTTCTAATTATGATTAACATTAATTCTAAATATTAATCGCGTTTATAGAAATTTTCACTAGTCGAAAAATAATAATTACAGCTAGCTAATCGTCCGTTTACTAACCGTAAGCTTAAGTTTTTTTTTATTTGGGTGTATCTTGTCTATCGAGTTTCTAGACTCATAGACTAGACAGCCTTTTAACGTTTTTATTTATTTATTTATTTGTTTGATTTTTTGTATGTATTTATATGTTTTTTTGTTAAAAGTTTAATTTTAGTATTAATCATGATTGGAAATCGGATAATTTACTAGCCTTGATTATTATTGCTTTATGTATATAATAAATTAACTTAACGAATCACTATCGATCATTGATATATTATACAGTATGACATCCTTTATTTCCTTAATTAAAACATCGCTATACCTACTTACTGTATATTATTATCTCTATCCATCCACAAGAATCTTGGAGCGTCTCGCATACAATGGAAATATAATCTAGTTCAATATAATATACAATAACGAACTCTAAATATACAATGTCTGGATGTTCACTGACCGTAATATGCACATAAAGGGAGGACTTGGCTGTGGGGTATAGCGGGGGTGAGTTCTCGGGAGTGATTGTGCGAGGGATGCTTCCTTAAGGTTAATGATCGTACTTAAATCGTAGGAAGTTTAATCGCAAGTGAATTAATGTGTAGATATTCTTATTACACGTTTGCAGTTTCATTAAAATAATTTTAACGATTAGTATAAGGTATATAATAAATAAATGATAATTACTTTGATATTTTGCGTTACTATATATAAATATATTATATATAGTCATCAAAAAAGAAGATCGTGATTTTTGTACAAAAAAATGCCCAAAGCTGTGTAAAATAAATAAAAAAGCATATATTAAAGAATATTGAAATCTCATTTTTGTAAACTTTGTCAAAGTGTATAGAGTTAAAAAAATTAAAACGAAATTTCTTATTATTAAATCACAAATCAATTATTAAAAATTTACATTCTTAATAAAAAGATTTTAACTGTACAAAAATGTTAATTCTTCAATTTATTAGATATAAATGCATAAGGTTATGATCCTCATCCGAATAATCAAGATTTTATTTCAGGACCGTATCTGAGACGTACCAAAAAATATTACATATATACATAACACATTTTCATTAATTCTCTATATGATATCTCATATTTATTATTATAACATTTTAAATTACATCAGTGGCACAAAAATCAAAACTTTCTAAAGACCGGAAATTTTTCTAGTTACGGTCCTGTAAAGGTGATGTGTTTAAATTAAATAAATATCTCTCTATTTATCAAAAAAGGATCCCGACTACCACTAATCTACTACTACTGCATCCGTTATTGTACGGCCCCAATTTTCCCATCATCAATCACTGTGATGTATTTTCCTACGAATCACACATACAACTGATAGAAATGGAACACCCGTGTATACACAAGGGGTCAAGCCGAGCGGAACATTCTTGTTGAAAAGAAATTTCCTTTTTCAATTTTCATTTCTGTTTTGTGTCAATTCCTTACACTTATTTTCCTCCGCCGTGTATACACACAGGGCCCTTGTACCTCTCCACTTCACCCCTCCTCCAGAATGATGCTCGCCTGCCTCCAGTCCACGGGGAATTTAAAAATGAAAACAGTATTATTTGATTTCATTTGTTTCGCCGCACACGACGCGAAGGGGCTTCCAGTCCCCCGTGGTTGGGGTCATTTTTGAAACAAAAGTCTACAGGTGATTTGTATTGTTGTATGGAGAAACACGGATTTTCGTACACGTTTAAAAATTCAATTGACTTCTCAAATTAATTTTTATTCAATATAACTTCTCAAAAATCACAAAAATATTAGATAGATATAAATATTAACAAATATATTTTTTTTAAATTACCCCTTGCCTTTCTAGGTTCACCAAGTATTAATTATAGTAATAAAATGAATATTCATAACTTAGAAAAAAACTATAAGCATAGGGGATAATGCAAATTAGGATACTATTTAAATTTCAGTTATCAAAACTATCAACTCTACTTTTCATCAATTTTCTAATTTATATTAAGAAATATGGACTTATGAGTAAAAAATATCGCTTAATATATCAATATTTAGATAATTTTATATTTATAATTTAATTTTTAATAAAATTTAGAATCAATGTCTTATTGGTTTTGTAGTATTAATCGTACTTGCTTTTAATATTGTAACAATTAAAGATTTAAAAAATTGTTTGATTGATTAATTTATATAGGTATCATTCATCATTATACTTACATTTTCGATAAAATTTCTCATTTCTATATGTAAATACTTAAGGTTACGGAGGCCATCTTTTCTATAATGTCTAAATCGTCATTTCCATGCATTTATCCCACACGCGTCAGTTGAAAATTTATAATATGCAAATTGAAATTAGTATATATGAGAGATGATAGTTCCAAAAAGACATTTCTCTGTTAATCAATTATCACTGAAATACTTTTAAAGACAATATAAAACAATTATTATTAATTAATTTTATAATTCAAAACAATTAATATTTATTTCAAAATCTGAATGATACGCCAATGACTCGTGGAGCGAAATAGTAACAACGCTAGGTAATATGTTATTTGTCCTTTATCTTTCATTGTCTAAGATGTAAATATGTACTTTCTTATTCTTCAAAACCATGCAACGTTTCGTCTTATGTTGCAATAAACAACTGAACGTCTCTCAACTGATAAAAATAATTAAATCTCAATTGTTTTATACAAACTTCATCTCGTAATTTCCACAAAAACAGGGAAAAAGAATACAATTTTCCGTCTATGAATGTTAATAATAGCGTATTGTTTGAAATTTATATTATGTATTACAAGATACGTTTAAATTAAAAATGTTTACACTACAATTAACCAACAAAGCTGCCGGGATATTGTCAGAAATAAAATTACAAAAAAATACGTAGAGCTTTGTTTGTACAAACGGTGTTCTTTCAAACGATTTATTTAAAAAAATACAACGAGAATGTAATTAAAAATAGTATTCGTATATATTCTTTAAAGAAACTCATTACAAAATCTATTTTGAAAATTCTTAGATTTAAAAAAAATATTTATAGAAAATTTATAATACGTAGTTCGCACTTCGCATGTGATATCAACTATTAAAAAAATATTTTCTAATAATTATTCTTTTAGGAGACAATAAAACCCATTACCAGTGATCAAAATATTATTGCAAAATCAAGGTACTGGCACCAGACATGGATTATACCCCAGTGTTGGTTTCGGTTTAATTATTATAAATGTACTGAATTACAAATATTTGTTGATATATGATTCCTGCCATTATTGAATCATATATAATAATCTATAGACACTTAACTATAAAACAGCTTATTAATTTAATGACAATCGGCCAATCGGTGTCAAAATGGTGGACATATAAACTAATTATTAGTGTTATATATATTTATTAATTATTATATTATCATAGCATCTGCTTACATTGTTTCAAATTTTACGATTCTTTATTTCATATCTTAAGTATCGCAGTACTTATCATTTTATAATTATTAGCAAGTGTCCATCACTGGGTGTTCATTACTGGTTTTACTTTATCCATTACTGGAGAAAATACATAAACAAATAAAAAGTTATATATTAAAAAACAAACTATATTTATGAACTTTGGTTATTACATTGATTTAATTAATAAAGATGTATTTATTTTATTAGGTAGATGGGTTCATGATAATTACAAAAAAGAAGACGATCAATGCCATATAAAATAGTATACCTTGCTCTCAAAGGATCCAAGACTGGTGCCAGTACCTTATACTTTGATACATTCTTGGTATCTAGGTGTAGCTATAGGTAACAATACAACATACAATTAGTGACGTCATCATTTTACTCCTAATCAACGCAATAAATATTATTCTTGGTTTCTGAGTACAAGTTTGTGTGGTGATATTCTGATTTTAACATATTAAGTATAGATATGTCGAAAAAGTATATATTTTGCAATTCTGTTTTTTTCAAAATCTCGAAATTTGATTTTCCTGTACTGAAATACTTGAAAAAGTGGCATATCTATAGAATTATTTTTTAAATATTGCCTGCCTGTATGAAACAGAAAACTAATTGTAGGATATTACTATTATTTTATCCATGACATTTGCTTTAATGTTTTCTTATATTAAAAATCACTTCAAAAAAGTAAATACAATTTCTACCAAGGTTCTTTACAATGTACATTTATATCAATAAATAAAAGATGTGATGTGAACAACTGAAACATTTCTCGATTACCGACTGAAAGAATAATATTCGTGAACTGAACAGTCGATTCAAAGTTTCAATGTAACAAACAATCTTTCAGAGTTGTATAAAAGTTCGAGTAAAAGAAAAGTCTCTCTATATAAAACATAAATCTTTGCTTTAAAATTACAAGCACATTTCGAATCGATCGACACAAAAAAATGCACTCTGAAAAATTAAAATCTTACAATGGCAAAATCTCAACACGTGTCCTAATTTTTAAATAAAAATGAATTTTAATATTAAAAAAAACATACAGTTTATATTTTAAAGAGTATAACAGGTATATAAAAATACGAGTATATAGATATATTTCATACAAATTTTAAAATTGATTTAAAACAATAATTAAATATACATATATATATATATATATATATATATATATATATATATATATATATATATATATATATATATATATATATATATATATAACCCTAGGACGGACAAGAAAGTGGGTTTAATGGGGAATTCCAGTTTTTAGTTAGAATAATATAATAATCGATTTTAATTTAATCTTCTAGTATAGGGTCTTAAGGATATGCGTACAAAATTTCATGACGGAATTCATAAAACTATCGCAAGTTATTAGGGATAAAAATTTAAACGTTTATTGTTTTATCTAAATAGCTCTTTGTGGGTAGTTAATAATAATTAGTTGCTATAGTTTAGGTAATTTAGGAACACATCAGTATTATAGAAAAAGTTGTAATGTGCATTGAAATTTTTATATAAAAGTATAATAAAATATCATGTGTAGGTAATGTAGTAATTTTTAAAATGTAGGTATATATACTATTTACATAACAAAATTCTAAATTCAAAATTACTCCGTACTTTCCTCAGGTTACAATGCAAGATGGTAATTTAATTTTTTTTTAAATCCACGGTGTATGTATAACTGAAATGATTGTCTTCAAATTTGGTCTGCATGTCGAGTAAATATTTCTCTATCGTTCGATGAACCAAAATATCATTGAGTTATGTACTTTTTCAACTGCAAAAAAATTAACTAATTTTTTAAATAAAAATCATAATTTTTTAATACTGAACTAAATCAATCGTTTCGTTGATAAAAATTCCTATAACAGACAAAAATTCTGGGTATGATTTATCAAATACAATTCCCCTAATCTTAAAACTCTGATGGTGATAGCATTGCTATTGAAACACATGCGTAAGTCTAAATTCTTACAATTTTTATGGTTAGGGGATTTATATTTGATAATAATTCCTATATTTAGCAATATTTGTAATCCTTATAAGGAGATTGTGTATAATCATATATCATAAATATACATATTAAAATATCTGCCATGGGAGTCACACAACTTTCTTATACGTAATCCTGACAGTGAACAGTGTACGGCGTGATTCTTATTTTATTCAAACATATTTCTGACAAACTAATAAAAGATAGCATAAAATGAATGGGACAGAAACTATAGATTTATTCTCTATTATAAACCATTTGAATTATAATTATTTTTTTCAAAGATTTGTTTTTTTGAAAAAATTAATAGAACATAATAATTATAGATAATAATATTACCTATATACAGTTTTTAACTTGGCCATATTTCTCTAATTCGCACTGTTTCAAAGTAATTCGAAAAATTCAAAAATCGACGTCAATAAACATCCGTATCCGGTTAAAAGATCATTTTCAAAAATAAGAGGTTTTCTTCCCAGACAAAAATTAATCTTAAATATAAAATTTCACCCTTCTACGATTTGTCGTATTTGGTTCACAGCTCTTATAGACCGACAGATAGACAGACACACAGACATCATATAGTCAGAATGGATTCAGGAAAGTTCAAAATGGATAATTCCATCAAAATCCGGATTTCGAAAAAAATCGGCGTCATAATACTTACTATTATATGTATATTTCAAAACTAGGACTAGGTACATTGAAATTATTTTTATTACAAATAGGATAATATTCTATATATATATTCACTGTACAATTGTACATAATATAATAGTAAATATTACCACCTCGTAGTAGATATGTAATTTTTTAATACATACCTATTATAATAAATATTAAAAATTCCACTAATGCCCACAGAATAAAATACAATAACAGAAACATCGAAATGCCAGCTACGCTGATTTACACAGACCACAGATTGGCATGTTTACAAGCAGGGGTTCGAGGCTCTGACCCGTCATTGTTGACGACCACTGAGACGTTGCGGTCGGGTTGCAATCACCATTAATATGACTTCAAGACGTAAACGCCACTCATGTCCATCGACGTTTACTCAGTCTCTTCGTATGTCGAGGTGTATAATTAACTCTACAGATTAGTTTTTAAATATTTTTTCGTCTCTGATTTATTTTTTAAAACGGTGAGTGCTATTTAAATTATTGTAATGTTTATATTTTTGCTCATTTTAGAGATGTAAAAATTTTTTTTTTTCGTCTTCTATAAATGAAAGAAATAATAAATATAAGTTTTGAACCGCAAGTAGTGTGGGATTTACCATTAAGCTAATGACATGATAAATCTTAAGACCTTGAGGTTATGGAAGCACCAAAACTGAAAATAGCCTCCCCTTGGAGATCAATGTTTAATCACTAAAATGTATCTCTATCTGTCTCACGTGTTATGGTGTTTTTCGAAATACAAATTGAAGCCCCATTTCTATAAAAAATTATTTTTTTATTTTTATAAAGTGTTAGGTTAAATTACCATAATAATGCGAGAGCTGTAAATTTTGTTTTTACTTTTTGTAAATAAATCAACTCATTCCCATAAAGCACAACCATTTCTTCGGTGCCCCCCACTTTAGCTTGGGTCCTCCATTTTATCATGAGGTCAATAGTAATGAGAGGGTTGGGGACGCCCCCCCCCCCTAAATATTCAGTGTTCTAAAAACGCGTATGTTTTGAGAAAATATCAGTTCAAAATACCTTTAAAAAATTTAACTCAAATGTATCTATCTCTTTTATTTACATTTTGTGGTAAGTATACGTCTGTGGTCTGATACCAAATTATACTTATGCTGTTATGCATATTCTAAAAAAAAGCTAGAGTTTAAATTCTAATACTTACATAAATCAAAATATTAAACTATTTAATATGCCAATACAATGAAAATAATACTTATAAATGACAAAACAATTCGTTTTATTTACAAACATGATTATTTTTAATTGGATGAGATGCAAATTTCCAGCACCTACTTGTCTGTCATTTGAATGTTTGAAAACATGTATAGGTACTTTTTTAATCGTCAGTGTTCATAATGGAACCAGTTTGCATTCACATAAACGTCTTATATTAATGATGATTATTTGTTATTATTATATTAATAATACATTTGTGTTTCACAGAACGAGTTTGTTAAAAGCAATATTGTGAAAGGATATATGCCCACGATAATTCGTCATCAATTAAAGTCAAATATAAACATACACATACGACATTTAAATATAAATTGTAATCATTTGGAAATTTTCTATAATTCCGGCTATTTATTTTACTACGCAATGACAGTTCTGTGATTGTTGTTTATTATTAATAATGTATGTATCATTGTTGATAGTAATTGGTAATTTGTTTGACCTACAACTGAATATTGTTCTAAGGTTTTTGTTTACAAATATAAGTTAAAATTATCGTAATAACGTGTGATAGTGAAACTAGAGAATTGTAATAAAAAATTAGAGTGTTTGCAATGTAAATAAAATTATAAATAATTATTTAAATCGTGGGACTTTAGTTATTTCAAAGATGTTTTATTGTTTTCAATAAAATTATGTTATTATAAGTAAATTGTGAAATATATTTTTAAAATTCTGAATATATTTTTATAATCTTATTGTTGTTAACTATAATTTCGCATACTTAGAAATGCTTTAGATATCAATAAAATATATCTAGCAGCCACTTAGGTAACCAACATATGGAATGTGCCAAAATAAAGGATGTTCAAACTTCTAAGAGAAAATTAAAAGTAATGAATAGTTTAAAATTATTTTTAAGCTGTGCCCTTTATTTTAAAACCCACTAACAATGAATAAGTATTATTTTTATTCACATAAATAAATGTTTATATAAACTTGCGTTTTTCGTGTTTTTTTATAACATGTATTTACAGATTATGTATATATGTTTATATTATATTGAACAGTTCTATTGTTATTTCTGCAACACTGTAGTTAGGTGTGTATTAATAAACAGATTCACATATAACTAATACTTTTAGTATTGTTGTTTCTAGTTTCTCCAATGACGGATGTCTGCTTGGTTTTTTATCAAGACGTCCATTAGTAGGAAGTATAGACATTATCTATAGTCTGTTCAACAAAAGTATAGCCAAATGTTATAGAACCAATATAAAAATTAATTAATTAATTAATTTCTATTACTTTTCAGTTTCTGTGGCATTGTCTGTCAGTGTTATGCAACATTAAGAGTGCCATATTGAAAATAAGAGAGTGTGTAGTGTGTATATTTCATTCATTATTTTTTTATTTGTATTTACTCATATAATAAAAATTAAGTGAGTAGGAAAATTAAAGAAAAATGTATGCAATTTCTGCAATCACAAATTATCAAATTGCTAATTTGATAATAATACGGAAAAAATCATCTCCACCGAATCTTTGATAATTTATTATCATTGTATTAACACTAGATCTGCTAAAAAGTACGTTTATTAGTTCTAGAGTAACAAGTTTGACATATTTTCGTTGTAATCGTGCTCCCAAGATTACCCCCATAGTACCGAGTGCCGGAGAAGACTTTTATGGCAAAACTCAATTAGAAAGACATTTGCAACAAATGCAATGAAATTAATTACCAACTATGAAACTAACATTATCACTGTTCAACGAATTACTTTATGAAATAAAAATTCTGCTTTTTGCTTGGTAAGTCATTTATATCTTAAATAACCCCCCCCCCCCCCCCCCTAAACTTCAAATGTTACCTTTTAATATCAAACGTCAAAGAGGAAAAGCTATGAATAGACTAACATAGTATCGCTATGGTTGGAATTCGACTAATATTTTACCTGCCTTAACGACAACAAACAGACACGATTTTTTTGTGCACATTTATGGTACAGTACCTAACCTAATCTAACCTGCGTTTACAACAAAAATGTCCAAATAAAAACACTGCAATTGAACGCGAATTGAAATCTCTATACGCATTCTCTAATACGTTTGACAGAAACCCAAAACTGTTTATTTTTGCAGCTTGGTGGCGCTATGAGTATTGCTATGCTGTTGAACGATGCGAAGGAAAATAATATGTTTATGTTAACTGTATTTTACCTGCCTTAACGGCAACATACACACATGATTCTATTTGTGCACATCTATAACATAGTATTTTTCGAATGATATAAGTTTCATTCACCTTCTTTTATATAATAAATACAAAAAAACGTACGATGTTCACGTATTAATTGTATACATATACGAGATATAAATTCAGCCCTGGATGAAATCCTCTTTTTGCACAACCTATAGCCATCACTGGCGAGTTAAAGACAAACCCATTAGTGGCAGTTACAGGTGTAGTATGTTTATGTGCGGCGCTGATGTCTGCAGTGTTGTTCTTGTCGTCAGATGTCACCACTGACGCCTGGCGCCCCCTTGACATAAAGTCAACACTTGAAACCACCACCACCCCACACACTCACTCTAAAAAGATGTACCTACTGTTGTTGTAGATGCATAAATAAAAATATCTACTGTATATTGTTAGAGTGGAACTATGGTTATCCAGACTTATACATCTCTTAAAAAAAAAAAAAATGTTTTCTTTATTTTAAAATATTTTCGTTGTAATTATTTATTTGATTTACATTCGCGATTCAGAATTTGTTTTTCGGGTGCTGAAAAATTGTTTACAATTTTTCTGCTTGATTTTTAGGGTTCCGTAGAAACACTTACCTATAGTTTCGCTCTGTCCATCCGTCTATACAAATTTTATATCGATTAAGATAAAATTTGGTATACGGACGTAGATTGATAACCCAAAAACATATGTGATAAGATTTTTGAAAAAAACATTTTTTTTGGTTTCCAAAAGTATACATATTCAAAAAAAAAATTTCACTTATCCCATTGAGTGGGATGTCTTTAAATAGGTTTCCTAAAATACAAAAAACAATGTTTTAGGACCTTTTGATTTTAACCCTTCAATCACGATATATTTGCGTTCAAAGTCGTTATCAGAGCCCCCCCCCCCTTCTATTTTCTAAACTACCGATGTACAAAATCTGAAAAAAATTCAGAATGTAGATTTTAATTAGTATTTTCACTGAAAATTATAACGAACAATGTCAAAAAATATTGGCTCCCTCTCCCATTTGTAAATTTCAAATAAACTATAATCAAATTCAAATAGTTTTCATAGAACTGCAGATTTGGAAATTTCACTAACACTTTACATGGGAGATTACTTTAAGTTTAATGAGAATATTAAAATGTAATATCGAATTTCAGTGGAGATAATTCGTTAACAAAAGAATCATCCACGTTCTAACTATATACAATTTGAGTATCTGATTACCAAAGAGAATTGGTGCTTTTAAGTCTAAATATGCATACAATAATTTATTTTAGAGGGAAAATACCATCATTAATTTTTTATATATTATAATTATTTATATTGTATAATAGCTTTGAAGATAATCGACTTTAACCCCTTGGATGCGAAAATCGATTGTATTTTTTTCCTTTCCGTGCGAAAATCGACGACTCAAAAAATACATCGTTGCACGCAGAAATCGTCTTTTATTTCAGAAAAAAAAGTTAAATATTCAGTGCCATCCTTCACCCCGAAAAAAATTTTTTTTACTAAAACATTAGTTCTCAATATACTACACTCGAATATCAACTTCCTTATATATGCAATTTCATGCAAAATTGACATCATGAAAGGAAAATGTAAATAAAAAAAAATTAGATCTTTCTAGGGAACCGAGCACATTTTTAGGAATAGGTGTTTCACTGGTGATTCTTTAACCAAGTTTCCAAAAGAAAATAAATAAACCCAAGAAGTCGTTAACATTTGGTTCATATTTTTAATTTTACAAATAATTATAATAAATCTTATAACCCAAGGCCCTCGAGTTCAAACCCCAAGGTGTGTTTTATTTATTAATTTAGTATGCGAAATAAAAAGTACATAAACAATAAATAATAATACACATTTTCAGCGCCTATTTTTTACGCACATTTAATTTCTTTTTATCAAAGAATATCCGTTTAGGGTTGCCAGAAGCTCAAGATGAAAAAAGAGAAAAAGTTCATTAAAAAAGAGCACAAATTGAAAAAATCAAAAAATTTATATTGTGGTTTACGGAAATCGATAAAATTGGTCAAATATATAAACATATTATATTTTTATTAAATAAATCATTCTTTTTCTGATTTTAAATACTTTACATATTCAATTGTTAAACGCAATATTTTGAAGTTATTTTATTTATTATTATACAGTTATGTTATCTATAAAACCCTGTGTCCACGATACAAGAACTTGGTACTAAATTTCGGACCAAGTTATTGGATCATGGCTTAACTTACAGTTACAAATTTATAATCTCACTTATATTATTTAAAATAATATTTAAATTAATAAAATTAAATTGTTTTAAAATATTCCACAATAAATGTAACGTATTCACTATTAACCAAAATACAAAAATTATAGTACATAATAGTACCTACATATGACATTCAAATTGGAATTCGTCTACAATTGAATTTGTATCACGCCATTTGTGACCTGATATTAGTTAGTAAATACAGTTTAGGTACCTTGAAGTTTTATAAGTACAAACATTTAAATCAAAATATGCCCAATTAAAAAAAGAGAACAAAAGAGGACATTTCAATATAAAAAAAGAAAAAGAAAGATCCAAGCTAAAAAAGAGAACATGTTCTCTTTAAAAGAGACATTCTGGCAACCCTATCCGTTTATGGTTTCACCGACAGATTTTTAATATTTAAAGCAGCGGTATATTTTAGGGGGCAGCTTTAAAAAAAAAAGTTAATTTATATGAAAATCGTAACAAAACAGATTTAATGGGGCGGCAAATAATAAATCTGCAACTAATTATACAAATAAATAAATAAACAAGTGTTAATAAATAAACACTTTTATGAATTCCTAAAAGAATGAAGTCAAATATTTGTCAATTGTCAGCTGTTTTTTATTACAATCAATAAAAAAATATGATAAAGATTTATTGAGTACGATTGCTAATAAGAGCAGGAATTGTAATAAATGCATACACAACCACTAATGACATCTGGTGGTGGAAAATGATTATGTTATTTCTGCGCATCGGTGTGAAACGGGAACGAATCTAGATGATCGATACGACACGAATGTAGGTGCGAAACACGACACTACTATTGTGTTGTTGTGCTCTGCCTCTGTTCAGATATTAGATACAGATCATTTAGTGGACCCGGATTCACAAATTATAAATATTATCATATTTTATTAACAATTATTAAAATATAAATAAAAATAAAATTGTAATACAATGTTTTAAAATCAATATTCAATAATTCTTGGCTCCATAAAGTGTGTAATTACGTAAAAAAAACAAAAACATTTCATCAAATAAATGAATGTACAGTCGCCTGTAGAACTCGTCTGGCACCCTAAAGGCTACAATCGCTTACAACAGATTCCAAATTTAAAGACAAACATCATCGGTTATCTTTTTCTATCAAGTTTCATATATTTAATAATTAAAATTCGGAATATCAAATATTTATTGCCACAAAATTTACGTATACAATTTTCAATAGATTACATAATAATTTAATTGCACAAATATATATGAGTACTATAAACGAAGAGTAGTTCTTTATCTAGCAAATGAATTTCAAAATATCTGTCTTTGTTTGATACATGGAGAAATGATTTAAATATTATAATAATCAAAAGGGAGGAGCCTACTAAGTTTGTGATAAACGAAAATGAATACAAACTGCAAGACCATTAATGCAGGTGACTGTACCTACCATTTCTAACCGAATTATTTACGAAACAGCAAAAACCAATGCTTTTAATTGAACCATAAGGGTCGATCCAGACTATGTTCCTAAGAACATATTTAAAAAGTTAAATGTATTTTTTTCATAACTCGGTCAAAAATAATCGTACAGCCAAAAAAAAATGAAGATAAAAGTCTGATCTACCTACAAAATTTATTCATTAATATTGGTCAAAAAAATTATCACGGCCCTCAAAACTGATATTAATTTTATAATTGTTTTATTAGTTTTTGACAATAGCAAAGATTTTTTAGAGTTGCGAGATTTTTTATTGTCAAATTCGTTTTCAGCGCCCATGCAAGAATACGATATTGATAAAACTTATGTTTAATTACTTTTTTTGTCATTGAAGGAAAATTAATCTGATCTAATATCTTTAAAATATATATAAACTAAGAATCTACGGAGAAAAATTGAAAAAATAGAATTTTTAGTAATCCTTGCTCAGGATATTTATATTTTTCACAGAGAAAAATAAAGTGATGAAGGTACATCATACACGTATTGTGTTAATACATAAATACATTTGTCAAAGGGTTTGTGTGCGACCACAATAGCGATTTCTAAATATGATAGTATTTACAGAAACATATTCACCACCGTTGATCGCTACTGAAGATTAAATGAACCGTTTTACATTGTTCACGTTTCGTCAATAAATAGTATAATTATTTACATCACTACACATTCTATATAATATAATATATATACATAAAAACAACTTGTTTGTCTAAACGTCAAAAATTTAATAAATAAAAAGTATTCGAAAGCTTTCGATTCACAGAATCATCGTCAGGCTAAAATATAATAAATAACAATTAAATACAATTAATATAATTTAATTTAATGAAAATATTGATATTTTAAAAAATAAAAATTCAGAAATATGCCTATTAGGAAGAACAAAATGTGAGAACGATGTCATTATCTCAACAATATTCATGTGACAACGGAAATGTTTGAAAAAATAACAAATCACATTTTGTTCTTCCTTAATAGGTATATTTCTGAATTTTTATTTTTTTAAATATCAATATTTTCATTTAATTAAATTATATTAATTGTATTTAATTGTTATTTATTATATTTTAGCTAGACGATGATTCTGTGAATCGAAAGCTTATGCGAATACTTTTTCTTTATTAATTTTTTGACGTTTAGACAAACAAGTTGTTTTTATTTATATATTTTACGTCACTATTAGTATATTATTATACTATATACGTATGTGTATTTATAAAATTGAAATAAAAGTTATCAAATTTGTGTATTCATTCAATTTTCAATTAGTCAAAGTAGAGATGGTCACTTTGACATCTGAACCACTCATATAAGAGATATAATTTTTTATCAATTTATGTGCATAGGCGTTAACTCCGGAGTGACAAGGGGGGCGATCGCCCCTCTGTGAATCTACACTCTAATTTTTATTAATTAAAACAGAACATATAGATACACTCGTCAACAAAATTAAAATAATTATTTATTTTCCTAAAAAATTGTACGATATTCAAATAACTTACTTTGGTAATAAAATAATAAATTTTCGAAAAAGAACTTAAAACTTGAAATATCTTCCACTCAGAATTTTTATTTTTAAATTATAGAAAAAAAAATGTTTGCACTCGACGCACGCTGCCAAAACTGTTATTTTTTTTATTTTTGGTGCATAAAAATGAAAACACCTTTTTTTAAAGGAATCTTAAAGTAGAGATTTTAAGCGCTTTTAATTTCCACTTTTAAAAATGTTATCACAATCATTATTACCAAAGTTGCCCAATTTCACGACGACATATCTCCGGTTCTATTAGTGGTAGAGAGTTCAATTCGGACTCATTTTATTTGTATTGTAGTCTAGTATAAATTAAGTTCTATGAATTTTTTTCATCAGAATCGTTAAAAAAATGTGCGAGATAATATACAAAAAAATGACATTTTCAGTGATTTTTGAGCATTTTAGGGGGGAGGGGGACTAAATCTCACCAAGGGCGCCAGACTTGCTAGGCCGGCTCTGAAAATGCTTCACATTGTACCTACATATATAAGTAAAACGTAGCTTACATTACTGTTCATGACTTCCGCGGTGATCTTAAATTGATATGGATCTTGGCTTCTGGGTGTAAGCCGCGTCGATTTGGTCGGGTTATCGGCCAACGTTTCGTCACACAATGCACTAAAAGTGCACTAAAATCGACGCGGTTTACACCCAGAAGCCAAGATCCATTACTGTTAATAGTTTATAATTTCATAGTAATCATATCTATTTGTTTCGGTTACTAATGCGAACTCAAAGATTAAAATCAATCCACCTTCATGATAATATGCATTAATACACAACACACTTTATAATTTTTTAGAGGCAGCAAACACACATAAAGTGAATAAAACAAAAGGTGAATTAACGATATATATGTAGATATTATATTGTTGTTGAATATAATCCAACCCTGCTTAGCTGAAATAAGTGATTATTCTCGGCTGTCAGATTATGACAGCACACGCCGGGTGATTACGCCCGTGTTTTGTTAGGGACCTCGTGGACACGCCGCAGTTCTGTAGATGTAAACCCACAAGATTAATATTGTATGTGCAACTGAATTCTATATTAAAACTATTTTATTAATTGCATATCTGCAAATTGCTCAATATATCATTAAACTGTCAATAATTAAATTTATAATGTAATTCTCCATGTTTAATTAGACCACAATAAACATTTTTTATGCCTTATACTTTTTTCCAAAATTTATGGTTTCTGAGTAAAAAATTCTTGAAAGTTCAAAATCTCGAATTATTTTGTTAGATATCTTGGAAAACTTAGGTTGTTCAAAAAAAAGTTTTCTGTAACACTTTAAATGCCCCACTCTGTACATTGTAAAATTATTCCATTTCGCTCAAACCAATATGAGATAATATGCCCTCTCAAAATTTTGATAAAACAATTTGGAAGCATGAGCCATATCTCATAATAGTTTGAAAAATTCTTCGTTACGGTTACACGTCATTTTTTATATAATTAACATTGTTTTTTCGAATCATAAATAATCGATATCATAATAATTAATTCAGACTATAATAATAAGGACCAGTTCATTACATTTTGCCCGGGTCTGTGTTAGAGCTCATATCCGGCTCTGGTAGGACTTTTTATTCCCAAATATTCTAGGAAAAAAATATCATAAATCCTATACAAATCACAATTAATAATAATTAAAATTATACTTTTATTAAATCTCAAGTATTATTGTCTGATGAACGGAAATAAACTAAAAATTGATAATATTTCTGAGTCGAGCTTCCCTGACAGATTACCACAAAACATCAGGCATGCTGTTAAAAGATCAAATTTCATACAAATTATTAAGACATCATATTTAACTAATATCTAACGTTATAATACGTCCACTGACGTTTGGGTAAATAAATCTCTAGTCCATTGCACCGTGAACAGTAATGGTTGCACTGTTTACAGTACATTTGTTATTAATAAGTAATTATTAGTCCATTATCATAGAATAATTAAAGAAGGGTCGAGTGCTAAAATATAAATAGCATAGTTCGCATGTTTCATATTTTTTGTGTATTTATTATTAAGAATATATATTATGATTATGATACATATACGACAGTGCCCCGGGCTCCTCAAGCAGTGGGGAGGGGGCAAACGAAAGTAAGGAGATAAAGAGTCTTTCGATCACTTGCTGCCCCGGAGCCCCAGAGCTTCTAGTTACAATCAATTAAAATAGGTCAAAAATCGTATAGAAAAGTTTCTGAAAATAATAATCTCTAAAAAAAAAAACACAATGAAAATTAGTTCGAAAATCTGAAAGAAATCGATATATAAAACTAAAAACAAAATATGTTTGTTTTTCAATTTTATTTATTTAATTTTATTGAAACCTAACAATATTTTTTTATCAGAATTATCGTCACTATATCTGAAAATACAACAAATTCAACTTTGTGAACTGGTGCAGCGAAATCTTGTTAAACAAAGATTTTAGTAATAGCAAAACGTTTACATATTTAAATTCCTTGAATTGTCAGCTTTCACTGGATACCCCACTCGAGAAATCCCTGAATTTGCATGAAAATCCGCGTAAAAAGAGACACTATATAGGTACTGTATATTATATATAACAGTAAAAAAATTCCAGATTGGTTCTACTATTAAACAACATAATGTTTATATATAACTATCATATTATACAGGGTGGGGCATTTAAAGTGTTACAGTTGATTATCCATCGCATATTTGAAAAAAATGTTTCAACCAAAAAATGTTTGGTTGTAAGGGGGTAATCGAATAATAATATTTATTTGCTATTTTAACGTGGCCTTCAAGGATATTTGAAGGTCAACATCATTTTTTTAAATAGGAACCTAAATTTTTTATTTAGTAATCTTATTCTACATCAAAAAACACGAATCTTTCATTGAAAACTTTTTTTTGAATAACCCAAGCTTTCCTAAATATCTAACAAAATAATTCGAGATTTTGAACTTTCAAGAATTTTTTACTCAGAAACCATAAACTTTAGAAAAAAAGTACAAGATACCAAAAATGTTTATTTTGGTCTATTGAAACTTGGAGAATTATTCTAGATTTTTTTTAACATTTCGTACTTTTTTTTTGTTTTTGCTAAAATAAAATAAATAGAAAAAGTTTTAAAAAGTTTTTTAAATTTTTTAAATAATTCTACAAGCTTTATTAGATCAAAACAAACATTTTTAGTATCCTGTACTTTTTTCTAAAGTTTATGGTTTGAGTAAAAAATTCTTGAAAGTTCAAAATTTCGAATTATTTTGTTAGATACCTTGGAAAGCTTAGGTTGTTAAAAAAAAGTTTTCGATAAAAGATTCGTGTTTTTTCACGTAGAATAAGATTACTAAATAAAAACTATAGGTTCCTATTTAAAAAAATGATGTTGACCATCAAATATCCTTGAAGGCCACGTTAAAATAGCAAACAAATATTACTATTAGATTACCCCCTTACAACCAAACATTTTTTGGTTGAAACATTTTTTTCAAATATGCGATGGCTCTGAGATAATCAACTGTAACACTTTAAATGCCCCACCCTGTATTTAGGTACTATTATCATTTTTATTATATCTATAAAATATATCATTACTTCCTTATTTCTACTATACATAAGTTAAATAGACTTACCTCTTAAACGTGAAAGCCGGATTCGTCCTTACCTTTCTCCAAATATAAATCGGAATTGTTTCATTAATAATAATTATCGAGAGCCAAAACAGGTGTGGCAAAATAGTTGTCAGCACTTAGTGGGGGGTTCTAAGAGAACTACTTAAAGCATTAGATATCTCTAATCTTCATTGTTGTAAGTACTAATGGCGGTTAAGCCGAGCGGCTTAACTATTCAAAGATATCTTGTCATATTTACTTTTTAGTTGGTTACAAAAATACCCAAAACATTGACTATGTCACGTCTGAAATATTGAACCCATTCTATAACGACATACCTACTAAAAACGGAAAAGTATTTTACAGGGAATTCCCTTATATATTTTGCATTTCATGCATATTATTATGAAGGATACCTATTCACTATATTCGTATGGTATGTATGTTATAATGTATACTGTATACATTATAAAAAACAGATTTTTCAGAGAAAACGAAAAATCAAACAGTGGAGAAAATTTTTAATAAAACATTTTTTTATAATATCTTCATTATATGGTCAAAATATCCTCTACAATATACAGGAACGTAGTTTGTATACATGTATACATATATTCCTGCAGGAACTGTTTATCAATTATAAATAAAACAATACATTTTTAAAAATTATTATAAATATTTTTTCGCTCTATTATTAGTCCAGGCTGTGGAGGCTAAAACAAGTTTTTTAGGTACAGTTTTGCCACTCACAGGATTTGTTCCAAATCTGGTTTAGAATAATATCTTAAAAATTCTTGCGATTTTCTGATTTTTGATAAATAGCGGTCTAAGTATTATACTTTTTTAATATGCGCCGGGCCTATATAATTTCACTTTGTTATCCGTCCGTCTGTTTTTTTCAACCAAAGTAAAATACATATCTCATAAACTATGTAAGCTAGAGACTTCAAATTTTTACTGAACGTACAAAGTAATTCCCTCTAGTAAAATATGTAAAAAATATATATTTAAGGAAGGGGTGTCAAAATGTAGATCTCAATCAGTAAAATTTAACCCTAATTTTTTTTTCTCTAACTCAAATATGGCGCCTGCAAGGGGCTCTAGGCAGTAAATTATTTTGTCGCCCCCCATCCGCTCTAACTCGATAACTACCGACTCAAAAAATCTGAAAAAAATTTGGAAACATGGGTTTAGTGATACTATATACCAACGACAAATACTAAAGTCAACAATACATTTCAAATTTAGGAGAAATAGAGAGGGGGATCATCGACTTAATTTTTTTATTTTCATATCTAGGCATAGAGTTCGATATGGTTATCGAAGCGTCCGCACAACGCCATCTGTGATTTATATAGATATTAAAATAAAAAATATAAAATAAAATCTGTATCACCGACTATACATTTTGCGCTATTCTTCTGCATTCTTATTGGTCTATTTAATTTTGTTTATTTTATTAAATTTTTATAATATTTATTCGGTACTTATTTATCTTCCCACACCAAATAACTTCTCCGACAGATAAACATAAACTAAAAGTGTATGAAAACACCAATCTTTTTTTTTTAATTTAAGTTATTGGTCATCGGGTGTAGCCCCTCAGCCAGACTTGAACTGTATTGTATATATATGTATATATATTTTTCTAGTGTTTATTTTTATTTTTTGTTTCTGTTATTATTTTTTTAACGTTATTCTATATTTTATGTTTTTTTTTCCTTTTTTTGTTTGTTTTTTTCTATTAGTATTTGCTGACTACCATAATTAATATAGACATCAAACACCAATCTTAATTAACATAAGTCTCATATACACATTAAATTTTCAAATTATATGTTGATCAGCGCTATTCTGTGCAGAAGAATACGTAACAAGTACTATTTATTTCAACAATGAATTCAAATCATAAAAGAAATATTTGCATTCATTACAATATTTTTCAGTAAAGTTACCTAAATATTTTTCATCAATAAAATTAAATCTATATGTGCGGAAATAAGTTCAATATAAAAGTTTTTATGTTAATTTTAAAAACGATTTATTTAAATCAATAAAAAAATAATATAGAATGCACACTGAGAAAAAGAATTCATAGTATCAATGTAAACGAAGTTGACTCAATCCCGCCGCGAGTTTAAATGCGGCGAAGCTCGCTACAAGAATGAGTCAACTACTGGGCGAGTTTAGAGAAATATGTTCGGTCAATCCCGCCGTGAAGTTGAGTTGACAATATGTATTTTGTAGCAAATTTTTACGATATCCATACAAAAAATTTGTAGTCTATTAAGAGAAATATATAATTAAATTAATATATTAAAGTTTTAGTTTCAACAAAGGTTGAGGTTATAACAATAAAATATTATATTTTGTCAAAAAACGAAAAAAATTGAACGAACATAATAATATATGTATAGTTCAGTAAACTTAATTTTAATTTTATTAGATTTCTTCATGATTTTAGCTCAATTGTAATATAAATTGTATCAGGAGAGTATCGGATCGGTGTAAATTTTCAATGTATTCGAGTAAAATGCTTGAACAATTAATTTAAAAAATTATATATTTTGTTCAAATGATCAATTATGTTATTTTAATGGAATTTCTTTCATAACAATAAATATCATGTCAAATTTCCATGTTTTTATTTATGGTGATTAATAATTATAAAACACAATTTACCAAAATAAATCATTTTATTATCCTATAAAATATATGATTACAATGCTTTTAGAATATACATACATACATATAATAGCTACCTTAATTATTACATATAATCCAACATGAATAAAAAATATGGAATATTACTTATATTTTCTAAAATATTAATTATTAATTAATATATTAATTGTAATAGTTTTCAGAGAAATTATTTCCTATGATCCTAAAGTAATTATTTGTTGTCAATATTTTGAACCGAGCGACAGATGTTTTTTGCCAATGAACTATCAGTTCATTGGAATATATGTTGTTGTTATTGTTGCAACCAGGAAAGACTTTGATTGACTTCAGCATCTGAAATATTCAGTATTAATTTTATGAAACTGTGTTCAATTGAATAGATTATACAAAAAACTATTTTACCAGATAATAATGGTGCGTCGTCACCACTAAACTGCTCATGTGGTGAAGATTTTGATAGTTTTCAAAATTTGAAGTTGTTGTAATTTATTATGGAACTTGTTGTAGAGCCTTCCACGAGCATGCTCCGACGAATTACTTTTTGAGTATCGCTTGTAGACAGGTGGCACGTAGTAAGTCTAATTTTTTTCATTCGGGAATTATTCGATTATTTCGTCAACCAGGTCCGACAAATCTTCATTGCTTATTTTACTGAATAAAAAGGAAGAAATATGTTAAAGTAAAAATTAGAGTGTACTATATAATAATAAAATTAAATATAATTTCAAATTGATTAAAATAACTTACTGTAAAAATTCTCTATCAAATTTTCCAAATCCCAGTTAATGAGATACTGCCTTGTTTCTTTATCAACCATTCTTCACAATGTTCACAAAGAAAATAAGGGGCTTCTACACTTATCGAATATTTCATAGAAACTAACAACTGACTGATTTAAAATGAGTTTTTACGTCGTAAACTGATACAAATACCTTCACAACAAAAATATTCTGGACCCTGGGTCTGATTTATTACAAACACATGTGATTATATGACTAGAGTCATAAGGTACTCGTACAGGGATTGTACACCGTCCATGGGATTGGCATAATAACATGAAATTACGGCAGCCGCACAGATAACTTAGAGGAAGACGATGAAGAATTTGACATAAATTTATTTTTTATTTGACTTAACCATAAAGACGAACTTATCTGAATTTTACCTTCAGTTCTTTTAAAATTTTTTTGGATGTTGACTCGAATTAATATTTTTTTATAGTAATTTCTCACATAATTCGCTCAGTTATACTGATTTTATTTTAAATCCATATTTTTTTATAATAATACCGCTCTATCTTTGGCTGAAAAAAACATAAAACCTTGTTTCAACCATCGTATTGTTGAAACAACTGAAATTCAGTTGAAGCAGTTACAAAACGGCCAATCTCGCGGCGAAGTTGGTACCATATTTTTTTTTCTTTCAGTGCAATACTAATCTAGTAAATATTATAGTTAGACTAAATATTAAATTAATTAAACGAAACAATACACAATTATAATACTTAATTTAAATGAATTGATGACTTTATAAGATTAGAATACTCAAAATTTATGATTTTTATTAAAATGTTAATACAATATTATAATTATACTTATACTATTTGTATGATTAGTATGATTATATTCACTTTCACAAAGATTTATTGTTTTTAAATATTATCCGCATATATTTTATCTTTTATCAAAAAGTTCCCTAAATTTATATGCTATTATTTTATACCCTTAGAATTTGATAGAACGCTCTGTGTACATACAAATTATCAATTTTTTATTTAAGAACCTAAAGAAAGGCATCCCACATTTAATGTACAAATTCATATTTAAGAATGCAGTATCCAATATTTTAAAAATTTGTCACACATTATTATCACTGTGTTTCACCACTTTTGTTATTTATTGTTCTGCTGAATTAGGCTCAATTGTAACTCTACTGTATGGTGAGTTTGGACCTATTCCTACAAAACCAGTATTTCTCTCTTTAGAGTATGGTCCTAAATAGATCAATATGCCAGTAAGTATTATAAGCAGCATTATTAGACCTAACATTATTACTGATATATTGCTCTGTTTTTCTATATGGCCATTATAATCAACATTGCCGAAATAGTATCCACTCGATCCACTCCATTCTGTGCATGGTGATGTAAGCAAATTTTTAAGCTGCATTTTTTTTAAGGTTTCTGGAGAATGACATCTGAAAGCATTGTTAGTAATTATTTTAAAGATATTAAATTATACATAAAATACTGCACACAAACTATAATTACCAAAGTAAAATTATTTTAATTGAAATTAAAAAAAACTTTGTAAAAAAGTCGAAAAAAATTTTATACGTGTAAGTCTAATCAACACGGGTCCTCCAAAAAACTGTACTCGCTCTAACTTTCCAATACCCAAAATTTCTCATATCTATGAAAATATTGCTGTATATTATATTGCTTGATTACTCTTTTTACTAATTTTGTATTAGTAAGGTCCGACATTTTTTTTTAAACATCCTATATACTATATTAATAAATTACATACCTGGTATTAATCTTTGTGTATTGAGCAATTTTCAAGTTACTAAACCATTCAATATGACAGTCACAATGCCATGGATTTTCATCTAGACGAATATATTCAAGTTTTTCAAAAATATTCAATAAGTATTGATCTAAATGTCTCAAACCACATCTTGCTAATGATATAACTTTTAAATTTGGTTTTATAGAATGTGATGAACCTCCAATTTCACCAAATGCTAATTTATTAAAGTGTTTCAAATTCGCACAACTTGTAAACGAAATTAAATTTATTTTGTCTAAATTATAAAAAGCATAATCTTCAATCATTGTAAAATTAAGTAATCTTTCCATTATAAGAATTTGAAGAGATGAGTCAAATGGGAAATTTTTAAAAGACACATTTTTAACAAGTGTTCCAGAAATGTCAAGTTCTTCTATTTTATTTGATATCGTAGGAAATACAGTTATAGGATTGTCTGTCACAAATAACTGTTTAATATTATTTTCTTTTAGAACAATATCATATGGTATTTCTACCAAATTAATATTATTCAATTCTAATAATCTCACATTATTACTTAAACTTAAACCAGTTTTTTTAAATATTTGTGTTTTCTTTTCTAATAAAAATGGTCCGATTGGATTATCACTCAATATAAGATCATTTAGTGAATACAAACTACCAAATATTCTATTTGGTAAAATTTTCAATGAGTTATAACTTATATCTAATCGCCGAAGCTTTTCCAAACCACCAAATAAATTTGGAGGTAATATTTTCAGTCTATTATGACTCAAATCTAACTCCGTTAAATGCGGTACAAATTCAAAAAACATTGCTTCTATTTTGGAAATCTTGTTATATGTTAAAGTAATCAGTGTTGCGTATATACTTCTAAAATATGTATTATTGAATATTATTTCAATATCATTATTTGAAAAATGTATTTCAGTTGCCATGTATGGTATAGACATATTTTTAGGTATTTCTTTTAATTCCTTATCTGAACAATCCACATATTTCCTAACTGACAGAGATGTTTCATCTGTTACATCAAAACAATCACAAACTAATTCATCACAAAAATTATTTACTTTATCATCACCAAATACTACAACAATGAAAAATAATAATAAAAGAAGTTTTGCCATTATGTAAATTTTTAACATACAACACATAAATTATAACATTACTGACAATGAGTATTAAAAAGATATACTTGATAAATATGATAACAAATTATTATTATTGTCTTATCTGCACTCCATATTATTTTTGATATGATTTCAGGAAAGGTGTGTGCCATGGTATATGCTTATCTAAACTGGTGAAATTGTTTTTTTTTATAAGCCTATCTATAAAAAACCTTACTAATTTCATTTGTTACATAATAAGCGAGAAAGGAAGATTACTTTTTAAATAAAACCAAAGTAAATATGCATGATAGTTTTTATTTTGTTTTAAAATAGTTATATTTTAGTGTCTACAGAGTAGTACAGAGCTATAATGAAACCTTAAGTTTGAAGAATTATTAAATTATTTTACATGAATAACAATAAATTTAAGCGCATGTTAAAATAACAAATACATAATATACTCTCAATGCATGAACAGAATTAAATTTAAAAATTAATAAATCCATCAATATTAATACAAAAGCGTTGATGAAACATACCATTGCAAACATATCAAGTCTAAATTTCTGCGTTCAAGATACATTTCAACAGCCATTAGTTTGATTGATATTACAATAATAAAAATATACATTATTTAATGTATATTCTATAAATATCTGTTTGTTCATGTAGGTACATCATAATACAGTATTTTTTTTTTTGAACAAAGAAAAGCAACACAAAATATATTCTATTATGATCAATTAGTAGCGTTTTCTTTTTAACCTTTAAAAATAACATCTAACCTTTAAAAATAACATCTTCATGAAATAAAAATAAAAAATTCTTCACATATGATTATTGACAAGTTTCAATTTTTTTAGTGATTGCTTTTAATAAAATCCCAGGAAAAATTAACAGATCTGATTTAAATGGATCTGAGTAAATCTAATTAGATCAAAATTTGCATTCATTCATATCTACTTGGATCTGATTAATCTACTTAGATCTGATGTCATACTTGAAGTACATCTAAATCTGACTAGATCTAATTTTATATCCAGTCAGAGTAACTTGAACTAACAAAATTTCACTTTCCAACTATATGTATATAAAATTTTAGTTGCTGTTAACGTAAATATATTTAAATAAAATAATACAGAAATAGTGAGTATAAGTTCCAGGTGTTCCACGTAAAAAATTTCATAGATATTCATTAATTCATTAATCCAATTAGATCAGGTCATTTTTAGGATCTGAATAGCTTCAGAAATTTTGATCCAACTGGATCTGATTTTTTTCTGGAAAATCAATTTGTAAAATTTTTAATTTTACTTATGATTTGTGTTAATACAAACTATTTGAATATAAATCAGACATGAAAGTAGTCAACTATGAACACAAATTTTATAACGTACACCAACAAACAAAAAACTGATTATAAGAAAAATTTCTGAATTCATATCATAATTCATATTAAAAATAAATACTCACACTGACTAAAAAGTTTTCAATTAAAAACTGAATTTTTTTACTCTTGATGCTTTTTTGTTCCATGTTTCTTTATTTTTTAACCATAACTGTTAATACTGGTTTTGGTTCAAAACTTTCATAATTCATGTGTGATGTATAATTTTAGCTGTTTTACTAAATCTGAAAAATGTAATTAAATATAACAAAAATAATACCATTTGATACCTTTGCTTAGTATTTAATTTTATGAGAGTTGTCTATAATCATATTTCCACTTTATTTTTTAATTAAAATCATTAAATTAAGAAGTATTATTAAATATTATAAATATACTGGTATGTTATCAACTTTTTATGAACTCACATTATTTATTATGTTTAGTAATTTACAACAAACGTTTTAAAGTAGAAAAACAGCTTTAGAATAATTTAAATAAAGTCCATATAAGTATTAATGATCAGCAACCAGAACATTTCCACGGCTAGTACTCGGTGTGTCTTCTGATTCACTTTCTTTAATGTCATCATGACCTCTAATTTTAATATTATGTTTTTCTTTATATTCATTGATTTCAACTCCTTTTTTTGTAAGTTGATCCGTGAATGCTTCTATCACTTTAGTTAGTTGTTCTTTGTTATTAACTAAAACGGGCATTACATCTTTTACAGTTCGTTCACACAGAACACCACCTATCATTCGAAAACATTTTCGATCTTCATTAACTTGTTTTAAAGTTTCGATCACAATTCTATAATTAAAAGTTAGGTTAAAGGTGATTGATGATGAATGATTGAGAATATATATTCAAATTATCAAAAGTTATATTTGAAATATGAAATTGTGTAAATTACACATTAGTTAATATTTTTTAATCCTTAAATTTATAAATGAAAATAGCATGTGTGGCGGACCACGCAACTTACTTATGTTCATTTAAATCCATTTCCATTTCAGATATTTTAGCAGCTAGATTTCTTTGTTCATTTCTTAGCATTTGAAAACCCGCATAAATTTCCTCTTTTGTCAAAGTCTTTGCAGACTTTTTGTCGGTTTTTTTCGTTTCACTAGCCATTTTTGAGTTTGATAACTTTTTGATTAATGGTTAATAATGCAACTTCAAAATTGAATCAACTTTGTTTGATTATTAAGGGTATGTTCATTTTTAAATGTTGCACAACAATGTTGATGATCTTTTATAATAAAATAATAACATTCAAATAATTAATCAGTATTAACAATTTGTATGAATGTTCTGATTAAATTAAATAAATCAATATTAATCAATTAAACAGAGCAATATTAAACTATTAGATATCATTATCAATAGCGTAGTACAGAAGCCATGTTGGAATGTAAACATTAAAAATGTCGGCAAAGTTATTAGTTTTTAAGATTCTTAAATATGTGTTTTATAAATAAATAAATAAATATGTTAATGAAGTGTTTAAACTTTTCCGCTAACATAATAATATTAAATTTACTAATAAATCTCAGTGTGGAACTTCATTTTAATAGTTAAAAGTGTTCTCGTATTAAAAACCAATTAAGTAGTTAAATGCTTTCTTTGTCGTAATATTTCATCGTTTTTTATATTAAAAACTATATATTTAATGATTTTTAGTGCACAGGTATACTAGAGTTAAAATATCGATTTCTGTTTCATTTATCAAGAATTAATTAATTGCTTTCAAAGTACCGTCAATCGGTTAATCGTCAAGTCAATGAACCTAAACGTGTGAAAATAGCCGAATTGTTTATTTTCATGACAATATTTCCGATTAAGATTCTACTGGTTTTCCTCATGAAACCTGAGTTTGGTTTGTGTAAAAAGTGCCTAATTAGTGATCTTGTATGGGTAGCGACGCAGCTCACGATATGGAAACCGAGTCAGTAAAATCTGAACAGAGTTCAAGATCACGAAGATCAAGAGGACATCGAGAACGAACAAATCATCGACAGTATTCACACCGAAGCACAAGGTACCATTTATTACCCTTTAAAGTCTTGTTTAAAAATTGTTGTGAATTCTAGTATATTTTGATATTTTAATTTAATCATTATTTCAGAAGTAACAAATCTCAACGTAAACCTGAAGATATGGCTCCTTTCCAAACAGCAGTCACTATGTCTCCTGATACACGTGACGGCCAAGAAGTAATTGAAGTACAAATTCTTCCACAGGACGATAACTGGGGAGAAAACACTACTGCAATCACTGGTAATACATCAGATCAATCACAATCCATGGAGGATGTCAGTAATTGGCCTGGAGAACCAGACACTGGTTTAAATTTTATGTGCCAAAGATATATTGGTAGTGTTCTAACAATCATATTATCAATTGCCGCATTTTTAAGTCCTCTTGCTATGGTCGTACTACCCAAACTCGGTTTCTTCCCCGCATTGAGTTCTTCATCTTTAGGCCTACAACAACGAACTAAATTATTAGCATGTGGTGCTGAATGTAAAGGAACTTTAGTGTCACTAGCATTCAAACTAGTTATTTTAGCAGCAGGTGCATGGGCAATATTTTTAAGACGACCAAACGCTACCCTTCCAAGAATTTTTCTCTTCAGAGCAGCTGTTTTGTTATTAGTTTTAATATGTACGTTTGCGTATTGGCTATTTTACTTGGTTCAAGTTACTGAAACAGCTAGAGCAGCTGCTACGCCAGAAGAAAGTGTAGATTATAAAGCTTTAGTTGCATATGCTTCAACATTAACTGATACTTTGCTTTTCATACACTATCTGGCTGTAGTTTTAATTGAAATAAGACACGTACAGCCTGGATATTATATAAAAATTGTACGCAGTCCAGACGGAGAAAGTAAAGCTTTCCCTATTGGGCAGCTCAGCATACAAAGAACAGCCGTTTGGGTATTAGAAAGATATTACACTAGTTTTGCAATTTATAATCCATACTTAGAAAGAATTCCGGTATCTAAATCTCGTAAAGCATCTACTAGCTTTAAGTTTTATGAAGTAGATGGGATTAATAACTCAACATTACAACATAGTCAGTCAAGGTCTATGTTATCAGCTCACGCAAGAAGAAGAGATTCAAGTCATAATGAACGTTTTTATGAAGAACATGAATATGAACGCAGAGTAAAGAAAAGAAAAGCAAGATTAATAACAGCTGCTGAAGAATCCTTCACTCATATTAAACGATTACATAATGAACAGGTAATATACTACAATTAAGCAATACTTGTATAATATTCTATAATTACGTAAACATTTCTAATCCGTTATTAATATTATAGGTACCCGCTATACCAATGGATCCTCAGGAAGCAGCTCAAGCAATTTTTCCTTCAATGGCTCGTGCGTTACAAAAATATCTTCGAGTTACTCGTCAACAGCCAAGGCATTCAGTCGAATCTATTCTTACTCACTTAGCCAATTGTTTGAGCCATGATTTAACACCAAAAGCATTTCTTGAACCATATTTAATACAGGAACCTGTTCTTCAAAATGAAAAAGAACAAAAACCAATACAAACATGGGCTCTGATCTGCGAAGAACTTCTGTCACGACCAATCAGGAATGGAACATGTTTCCAATTAAGACAGAATGACATCTCTCTTTTATGTGAAATCAGGAAGTTACCGCATTTCAACATTACTGAGGAAGTTGTTGATCCTAAGAGCAATAAATTTGTTCTAAGACTTAATTCAGAGACATCGGTTTGACCAAAGGAACACCGTTTAGTATAAAACGGTTTACTATTTTATACAGATCTTATTTTTGATTTTTGTGTACATGTATAGTTTTATGGCTGGTCCAGGTGAAAGCAGTTATTTTTTATGATAATATTATTCGTCGCTATTTTGTGATTTACAAAATTATTACATTAAAAAGTATAATTTAATTTTCAAAAATATTTTCATTAATAACATTCTTATTTAATGATTATCAGTGAATGAAACAATTATCATAAATTGTACTTTAATGTCCGGTATTATAAAGGAGCTAGCAAATTTGCTAGCTAGCAAGCACTTTCAAATGAGATATCAAACTTATATGACAGTTCTTTTAGAGTTTGTTGAAGACTTTGACAAGTTTCGCGCACGTGTTGTAGGTAAATACCAATGGTATTAAAACAGTGGTGATATTAGGAAAATTATTTTGTATGGTCAAAGATGCCAACTGTGTTACAATTAGTTGAAGTGTCACTGCTCTAAATTCCATAGCTAATCCATAGATACTAGTACAGAATTAATACCCCATTTGAAAGTGCTTGCTAGCTAGCAATTTTTGCTAGCTCCTTTATAATACCAGACATAAAAGTACTTCAAATAATTGAAAACGCAACAAAATGAAACATATTATCGTACAAATATCTTTTATATAATATTTATATTGATTTTAAATTATATTCCTCAATATTGTTTATTACAAAGCAATTATTTTATATATGACGTAAATTTATTATTTGACATGATACGTACATAACCATTAACATTATTATGTGAGATATAATCATTTTATTATGTATATATGTAACTTTTTTTAATATTGATGTGCATTGTATTATAGGTTACTTAGTTTATTAAGTATATTTATAAGTATCAATGTTTGTTCTTTTGAACATATCAGCAACGAAATTAATTTGTTAGCTTTAGATATTTGCAATATTATATAAGTGAATTAATCAACTATATTCTAAATTGTATTGTTGATATTAATTTTAAACTGTAGATAATTTATCATACGTCTGCTATTAGCAAATAATTTTTTATATTAGGTAGAATTAAAATTTTGCATTTATTTTATAAAGAAGCAAATTTTAATAACGGTCTTATGAATGACATGATATTATTAGGTATTTATTTTTGTTTAGTGTATCTGCTTTTGCTCAAATGTTTTTATTAATACAAATGACAAATCATTTTTAATGTACATTCACTTAAAACACATTTTTCTGTAACTTCACTTGTAAGGTCGGACTAGAAATTCTTTTCCATGGGATTTAACAGAAATACTTACTGTATTTTACATCCATGTTTATATTGGTAAATGGCCAAACAATTGTCAATCAGTCTGCCCTTGCCAACTTAATATATATAGATGAGGCACTTGTTGATAAAAATGTTTGTGTTTATAATATATATTGTTTTCTTTTATCACATTAAATTGCTTTTTAAATAATCGTAATTACGTCATTTTGATAAATTTGAAGAAACTGATAAAAGGTACCTCCAAAGATTATAAACAATTTTATTTAATTTAATTCTGTATTACTTACTATAGAACTGAAGTTATTAACAATGTAACTAAATCGACTTAAATTTTATTATAAGAAAATAATTTGTGATATCACAAAAATAATATTGCCTAAAAACTTTATATTAAATTATAAATTCATATCTAATTAAAATATATGTTAAAAAATCAGATATGCAATAACAATTTTATTTATTATTAATTAATTATACAGTTTGAGGGGTATATCAAAACTTTTCATATTCATTGATTTACCAATGGACATGGCAAGTTTTGATCTTATATCCCTTGTCTAAAATACTCAAAAACGGATCTGATACTACTAAGTATTAAAAACACGTACTTAAAAATATAGTACATACTTTATTTTTTGTATTATATTTGTTTTTTACAACTATGAAATTAATGACAAAGTTAGATGTAGCTTTTTATATTGCCATGCAATTCTATATGTACTAAATAAAGTTTAATACCTTACATTTTTTTTATTATTTATCTCATGTTTACTACTAACATTTTAAAATATGAAAATAATAATAAAAATACGCCGTACTAGTCTGTTGTACATCTGCTGCTATGAATTAAGAACTATAAATATGAACTCTTATATAATTCTTTATTTTATATATAAATACTAAATAAAATAAGATTTCTTTGTAATTTGTAAACAGATTATTTATTTTATTATTATTTTATATTCTGATATAACAATAGAACCCTGGTCTAGTCTATGTTCATAATAGCATGTGTAAATCATACTAATACTGAAAATACATATTATATATATTACTTGAAATGTTTTAAAAATATATATTACACAATACCCATTTCCTTAAAATTAAATATGTTTATAAAAATAGTATTTAAAAACATTAAAATATCACTGGTACAGTTTTAATAAGGAATGTTAAACAAGGCAAGTTAAATTTTTAAAAACCCACGTACACGTGCGTACGATGTACTTAATGGTTTAATCACAGTTATTAACAGTGATGCTAATATAGTAAGTGTAAAAAGTATTTGTAACAAAAGAGAACCATTACTTTCAAACCACCCGGTATATAGACCAAGAATAAGTGTAATTGATCCAACAAAAAAAGTACCTGCTCCCGCTAAACCATGAAGAAATTTTAGTATAGCAGGATTAACAAATTGTTTTAATTTAGTACTGTTTGACGCACATATTCCTCCCAAACTCGACATTAACAATAAAATTATAGAAGCTAATCCAAATTGACTATGATATGATACGAAATGACTGTAATTGTGAATATTTTTATTAATAACAATAATAATAAAACCAACGAGAATAACACCAATTGCCATAAATTGTAATGCACCATGGAGTTGAGCACGATCAGCAAACGATAATTTTCTTGTCAGTAAATTGTGCCCATGAAATGTTAAAATAGCTTCAAGTACTATTAAACTCCACTGAAAAATAAAATTTAAATACATAATGTAAAATTTAAAAAGTAAGGTTACACTTGCAGTAAACTTACTCCAACTGTCAATAAAGAGGGATGCCACGAAAATAAAGTTATTTCATTACTAAAACACAAATAAAAAATAACAATAACAAAAAATACAGTTACTACATGAACTGCAGAAGTTAAAATTTGCCATATCTGCTTATTTCCAGATAAAAATCCATACTGCGTTCTTTTTGAACCCATGTTTACTTCAACACCTGTTGCTGATGTGGCTTTTTCTTGACCAATGCCACTTTTTTCAATAGAACTTTCAAACTGATCGTCATTTTTCAGTATTTTCATTTTAATTGTACTTGTTTTAGCCATTGATCTTTTTTAAAAAAAATGTCATTAGCGTCATTAGGCACAAATACATTTATTTTAATATTGTAATTTGATATTATATACTGTTATACACCTACCACATTATTATAATCCAATAATTTTTATATAACAGTAAATAAATTGTCACAAATTTTAAAATAAATTTTAAATATTTTTATTTGTTTATTTTCTATTAAAATTTTATAAATATATATATTTCAAACATAACATTAAATTTAAAATACAACAAATATTTTTATAATAATGAAACTATGTATTAAAGAAATGTTATTGTCGTTATTGTATTAAAAATCCCAGACATGTCCTTGAATATTTTATAGTCGGGTTTTCCTAGTAAGAATGTATTAATTACTTAAATACGCGTCCAACAAAATTAATTAATTATAATTTTAAAATATAATTATATTTGATATATAATATTTCATGTGTTAGTACAAATATAATGGTTACAATATTATTAAATATGTATTAGTAATTAATCACCGAAGAAATTTTTTTTGTATGTAAAAAAAATTGTCAAACAAGTTCAAATATGTATTGTTCGTATCATTATAATTAATAAGTTTTGACCAATCAAAATATTCAATTGTACCAATTCAAATTGCGATTAAATGCTATTGGTTGATTTTTAGTATGTATGTAAATTTTTGACAAGAACGAAAATATGTTGATATCTGTGATGAAAATATTGACGTTAGTATGACAGAATCATAAAAATTCTATATTAATTTAATTTGTTGCAATTTTAACAAAATAAAATGATATCCTTACGCCTAAGTTCAAATGAAACGGGTTTAGGAGAACCTGACCAAGATGCAAATTCTGCTTTAACAGAATTAGATAAAAGTATGTAAATATAAGGTTATGTTGAACCGGTATAATTTTTAATTTTGTCTCATTTTAAAAATAGGTTTGCGTTCAGGAAAAATAGGAGAACAATCTGAAGCTATTGTTCGTTTTCCAAAGTTGTTTGAAAAATATCCTTTTCCAATTCTTATTAATTCATCATTTTTAAAATTAGCAGATGTTTTTCGAACAGGGTAAGTACCTACTAATACACATATTTTCAGTGGTGAAATTAGTTTTGTTATGCCTTTTTATTTTAAAAATAAAATCCTAGTTCTGCCACTATTATTTTGTTGTTTTGATTAAACTGAAAAATATGCTGGCACGACGTCACAAATTAAAAAAATCACATGTTAATGTTACAGCACATTATTATATATTTATATTATATAAATATATGTGATTTTTTTAAATTGTGACCTCGTGCCCGTAATTCTTCAGTTTAATGTAAATAATGTAATAAACAAAAACATTTCAGAACTAATTTTTTACGAATTTGGATCTTGAGAGTGTTTGAACAAAGTGAAAAGCATTTGGATAAAATTTTAAATGTCGATGAATTTGTCCGTCGTTTATTTAGTGTAATGCACTCTAATGATCCTGTTGCTCGGGCTTTGACACTACGCACTTTAGGTGCATGTGCTGGTATTATACCAGAAAGACAACAAGTTCATCATAGTATTCATAGAAGTCTGGATTCAAATGATACTGTAGAAGTACAAGCAGCAATAAAAGCTGCTGAACAGTTTGCTGCTAAATCAAAGTAAGTTTTGTTTTAATAAATTTAAAAATATACTAGATTTTTTAAGTTAGATTTAATGAAAAACATCAAAAATTTTGTTTTTAGAACGTTTGCTGTAAGCATGTGTAACAAAATTTCTGACATGATTCAAGGACAAGTAACTCCTGCGTACATGAAATTAGAACTTATACCGATTCTTCAATACATGCATCATGACACAACTACTGCTATAATGGTAAGGCAGTTATGTACTGATTTACTACCAAAGTATCCTGAAAAAGATTTTGTTAAAGTGACGTTAAACTCTTTAACGCAACTGTCTGCTGCTACTTTAGTAGATATTCCTGAACAAGTTTCTCTATTATTACACTATCTCAAAACAGATTTTCGTTGGCCAATCAAAGCTCAAGCACTTAAGAATCTTAAGCAACTTGCTGGTGAAGGTGCGCATTTGTGGCCTCCAGGTAATTTTGTTTTAATTTATTATATAAATACTCAGTTGCAATCAACATTTTGTAGTCATTCGTAAAAGTCTTAAATAGGATAGATAAAATATTGTAATCCCTCTTTTTTTTCTAGGGAACCCATATTACTTTAATGTATAAAAATTTTGAAATCTTTTAAAATCTAATAACTAACAATTGTTTGTTATTTTTCTAATTTTTTGTTTCTAAATAATTGATTAGTACTTTTCAAAAAAATATTTATAACGTTGATTTTTATTTAATTATTTTTATATTTTGTTTATTCAATATTTATTTATTATTAATTAATAGGTGCTGTTGAAAGTATAACAGATGTAGCGCTAAATACAGATAAAGAAGTTCTTCAGAGTTTATCTTTAAGTGTGATTCAAGTATTGATTCAATCACCAGTCACTTGTCATGCATATATGGAACCTAACTCTAAAGTGCGTATATTGTGTGACAGATTTGTGCATTCTCCTAGTTTAGCAATTGCAACACAAGCAGTAGAAGTGCTTACAAAAATCGCTTGTTATTGGTGAGTTATTTTTATGTTTTGTATTATCTTAAAATTATTCAAACAATTATCATTTTCAGTTACAAAGAAAATTTACCTGTGCCTTCGATAGATGAATTAGTTAGTCATATTGAAGGACTTTTATCAATGATTTTGATTGAAGAAACAACAGAAAAACTTTGTCATCAGTTACGCCTTACTTTACGTTGTACAGTTGCATTATGTCGAGCTCATTCACCTCATTGCATTAATTTTACTGATTTAATTGGTTCAAATTTAATGATGTCTTCAGGTAAATTAATTTTTTGTTCTAAAATTTAAAGTAATCATAAGATATTAAAGTCTGTCTTATAAGAGCGTAGCCAACATAACTTTTAAACTATGTATTATAAAAAAATGAAAAAATAATTACATATATTCTAACTACTCTATGAGTAGTTATACCAATACTGCCATTATCAATTATTTTCAGACTTCTTCAAGGTATATTTTCCTCTAAAACCCTTGGCTGAAAATCAGCCTCAAACATATAACTTTACTGAGTCCACAGGAGAAGTTTACTCATAAGAGAGACTTCATCAAAAGTTTTTGTGACATTTTTTTGGGAAGCTATTTTTTCATTGCACTATGATCGTTTACCCTCTTTCTTTGATATTTTTCATGTCTTATGGCAGATTATCAACTAGTTGATAAACACCTCTGACTGTATACAAACTGCATACAAAGGAAAACAGCTTTAAATCTTTAGGTGTGTGCAGTACTTAAAATTAAAGACGTTGTTTCCTAACAAAGGTAGGATAACAACTGAGTTCATTAGTTTTCAATATAACCAAATTTTCCTCTTATTAGACAGACTATTATATTATAATAAAAATATAGTTACAAGTATAATATCTCACTTAAAGATATGTTTTGATACGACAACTTTGGGTTCAATTTTTTTTGTATAACCATTACATTTATTATTTTAATTGTTAGGTAAGCAAGGAGTAATATTGTGTGAGTCCCTTGGAGCTATTGGCTGTTTACAATCAGAAACGCTACTACCATTATTGCCAGAATTTTGTACAAAATTAACTGATCTCAACAATTCAGGAAACGTTGATTCTGACACTAAACTGATGCAAGTTATGTTATGCACACTTATATTTCAAACTATGTCAAACTGTACGTGGGATGCGGAAACAAAGCAAGTTATAGAAAATATTATACAAACTTCAGATCAGTGGACAAATTATAGAATAGCTAGATCTGCAACAAGATATGGACATCACAATATAGCTGAATCTATTTTTGCTGATGTGACATTAAAGGTAATTTTGAAGTTTATGTGAATACTTTTTTTTTAAATTTATTTGTCATTTTCAGGTTTCTTCTGAACATTTTTATTTTTGGTTAATGTCGCTACGTGAAATAAGTAAAGCAGAATCTCGATTACTTGCATTAGATGGAACTACAAATCGTGTTATCTTATCAAACGCTCTTACAGATGCAATTAATCATTATAGTAAGGCTACAACAGCTTTGAAAGTGAGTATTTCTATTTTTGTTTATTTGACATTATCATTTTTTTATTAATTTCAATTTAACATAATATAAATATATTTTAGGCAGCGAGTACACCAACAAATACATTACAATTTCAATATGAATATACTCGTCTGCGATCAGACTTCCTGGATTGTTTATTACAGCTAATACACGCATGTATTAGTCTTTGCACGGCTCCACCTCCAGCAATTGCATCTTCTATTGCACAATCAACTCGTGATGATTTACAGGTATTTTTTTCATCATTTACTATGAAAATGTATTCAGTTTTTAATTTTTTAATTATTACAGAGGTTTGGCCATATTACACAACAATTAAGAGCGTCAGCTAAAGAATTCAAAGTTTGTTCAGAATCATATCAGAAATTATATCAAACAGCATTTGATGCTGATCCAAATACATTAATAAATGTTCAAATGTAAGTAATAATAACAGTCAATTGAATTAGAGCTATGGTAGAGCAACATTTATTTTATTTTTAGATTACAACAAATGTGCATAATTATGTCACAAAGTACAGAAAGAATATGTCTACCAAATAGTACATCTGCCTTTGGAGATGATAATAGAACTCCTTGGGGTTTGGTTGTAGTAGATACGTCGTGTTTGGAAAATCATCTTTTAAATGAGGCTTGTGAAAGAGCTGGAAATGTTGCTAGAGAACTTGCTGAAGAAAAAGATAACAAATCAATAACGCACAAGGTATGTATTAAAATATAAACTTTAAATAATATGTAATGACAATAATTTAGTTAAATTCTGTTTTATATTTTAGCACATTGAAAGTTTAGTAAAGCAAGTTACAATATTATCAACCACTTCACTTTGTCTTCCTCGATATTTCTATCAAATATTACAATCGACGACTGTTAAGTTATCGATAACACCACAGCCACGCGTGCTAGGTGAAGCAGTGAGTGTGCCCCACGGTTCACAACTAGCAGTTAAAGTGGAAGGAGTTATACAACATGCCAGGAAACCAGGATTGTTTAGAAGTGTAAATGAAGTCATCGTTACTGTTACTTCACAACTACAAGCAAGAGCTAATCATGAAGTACAGGTATAGTGATGTTATTTATTAAATTATAGTCCGATATGGAAAATGTTCTAATTTTGAGTAAATTGATTTTTTTATTTACAGCCAGCGTCAGAAAATACACAAATACTGACACAAACTGTAATACCACATAGAGACTTTTTTACGGCACAATTTCTTCTTGCATTTATTCAAGGAGGACAATATTTACTATCAATAGAAGCATGTTTAGTAGATGCTGCTGGTTGTATTTGGAGTTCACCACCAAAGACATCATTTCCAGTCAAAGTTTACGAAGAACCTGGAAGTAGACAAAACACACAAACACATGCAGGAACGTCTCAAACACAGCCCAGTCAACAACCCGCAAATAATACCCCAAATTCTACTGCAGCCAGAAGATAGTATATTTAAATTATCGTGAATTTAATGAACAAGTATGTTTTACATATTGTATTATTTTATATATGTAAGTATTAGTTATGAATTATTATTATAGAGTACGTTTACACAGCGCTTTTATTCCGGTTTAACTACAACCGATGTAATAAAACCGTTTCAAGTGGTGGTGTTTACACATACGAGGATAAGTGACGTCAGCTGAAATTATAATTCCGATTTGAAATATGCTATAAGTTCGATGGCGTACCAACAAGAAATCTCAAAAATATTTCGCTTCTTTTATGTCCCACACATCACGTTTCTTTGTTTTCCATCACTTCGTCTCAGATGTTTTAACCATATTTTAACTGACGACGCTTTTTCAAATGTTAATGCGAAGTGCATTACGATGAAATCCATATACTCAGTAGATACTTATATTTTTTGAGGTTGGCTAAATAGGTATAACTAGGTCCATGCAGTTTACACGCATTTTTATTCCTGCTCTATTCCGGTTTACTTATGCTATTCCCGTAGACCAAGAGGAATAGCATAACTAAACCTGATTAGTTATGTCGGGTGTAAAGTGCCGTTTACACGAACTTTTACACCCGGTGTTATTACATCGGTTATAGTTAAACCGGAATAAAAGCGCTGTGTAAACGTACTCATAGTCTCTTAAACTATTATAGTTAAATTTACTTCTAAACTACAAAAATGCATTATAACTTTTATTAAATTTTGCACTACGTAGGGTTTATACTGTATATACGTTTTGGAAAAATAAATTAAGTTTTATTTAAATAATATAAGCTTTATTGTATATTAAGCATTCTATAAAATGAATAAATTTCATAATGTATATAATATTAATAAGAAATCAACAAATTATAAAATAATACAAATCTCTATTTTTATTAAGATCTAAAACATGAGTACCTACCTATACAGTTTTCTGCATTATATTATGATTATATAAAACTATACATTTTTATTCACAAATGTTTTGGAAAAATCTATGTAATTCTACATACATGTGATGTGTTTTATGAAGTATTAAAATTAAAATAGTTTTTATATAAACTTTTCAATAGAGATATGTATATTTATTAAAAACTAAAACCTGAGCCCTGAATTAATAAAATACAAGCTATATAAAATATTTATATCCCATTAATATTTCATTGTTGTCTTTAATTAAACCTAACGAATTTTAGTTCACCGTTTTTAAAAGATTAATAGAAATGTCCAAAACCTTGTTGAAATATTTTTAACAGCACTGATTGAAATTCAATATAAAAAATAATATTGATGATTAAAATATAATTATTAATATATATATATATATTTACTTATAATAAAATTGTATACAAACAACAGTAATAAAATATTGATATCTTAGCATATATACGCTTAGGGTGAATACAAAATTATTATCATCAAAACATAAACTTTTAACCCTAGAAAAATAAAAGCTTATTATAGTATCACATACTAGTAACACACTAACTGCCATATAAGACAGATTATGGTGCAATTGTCTTCTTAGATGATATATATTTTAAGAAATGCATTTGAGGTAGGCATTTTAAAAAGTATAGGTAAACGTAAATAAATGAAATATCTGTATATATATGACATTATTAATTAAATTATTACTGTAAAAAAATATATATACGTACGTACATAAAATATAAAAATATAATACTATATATAGAATATGATAATGAAATACAACTAAACTTGGCAGTTAATACATTGAAATACTTAATTGTATTGGATTAACATTTTTGGCATATAAAAATATTTATAATATCACATTTCAAGAAGACAATAGTGTTATTTTAATTTTTAAATTGAAAATATTTATTATTCAATATGTATTGTTGGCTGATATTTATATTGTGGTAAACTACATTCTTTTGAAAATGATTATATTATTAGTCATACCTACTTAGTCATTGTTATACAACTGTAAAATTACTATTTATACATGTAGTAATTAGGCACTGAGGTATATTATTTATAATTACGTCAAATATTTAAAAATTGTTCTAGGGTTAAACGAAGCATACATTTCAATCATAACATAAAATACTGAAAGCAAGCAAACAATCTTACAGTTATTACAAATACAAATGTTTAAAAATAATCGAATACGGTTTAACAAAATACATTTGCAAAAATATAATATTTAATGATGTATTGGTGCCGCTCTTTCAACCGATGTTAATGGAGTTTTATCATATTTTAATATGATTTGCGCATCATAGTCACCGCTTTTTCCTCCTGTTTTTGATGTAACAAGTACATCTGTAATGGCAATTCTTTTACTAATTGATTTGCACATGTCATAAACTGTTAAAGCCGATATTGTCACCGCAGTCAATGCTTCCATCTCCACACCTGTTCTTCCTTCACATTTTACGACCGCATTCAATATGATCTCATTTTCCAAATCATTAGGTTTAATAAGAATATCAACACTTGAAAGATTTATATTATGGCAAAGTGGAATCAATTCAGATGTCCGTTTTGCTCCCATTATTCCAGCTAACTGTGCAACGCTTAATACGTCTCCTTTCTTAACAGTGTTTTCTTTTATTTTTCTCATCACATCTGGTGGTACCTGAACAATTGCTTGAGCTGTAGCAGATCTCTGAGTTATTGGTTTTTGTTCCACATTAACCATTTTTGTTTTTCCTTCAGAATCGACATGGCTAAAATCTTTCTTAGTGCAATAAAATCGAATACCATTATGAGAGAACTTAGGATTGATTGCAAGTAAATGCATTAAGTACTTTGGAGTTTTTAGGTCACATGTTGTTAACTTGGGCGTTTCTATGCCTGAAATAAAATTTATGTTTTCATTTAAGTTTAATAAATAAATATTAAATAAATAAAAGATAAGATACATAAAACAAACAAATTATTGAAACAAGTCTTACTTTTTAAAAATATTTATTTTAAAATAATACCATACAAAAAATATATACAAACATATCATTAAATATAAAATTTTAAAATAATATATATCTACAAACATATTTATAGATAATCGTGTCATATCTATGCAGTTTACAAGAATTTGAATCCCCTTTTTTCATCAGAAATTGGTTACCAAAATATAATATACAAACAACTGTACAGCATATGACAATACCTGTTTATATAAAAATTTATATATATAAATGTTGTTAAAACATATCCCAAATTGTAAAGTTAATTAATAATACATACAAAACTTTTGTATAAAATAACATTACATAATCAATTTGTTATTATTATTATTTGTTCCAAGTCTTTTATCAAAATACTAAATGAATTAACCACCGATGAGTATCATTGGTCGATTTTCCATATGTGAGAGATTATGCATTCCTGTAACAAATATTATTTTCAAAAACTACAGCAAAAATTATTTCAAATAAGTTATGCAGTATTGTTACAATTAATATAAAAGTAATTAAACATTTTAAAAAATTGGTTACTATACCTGCATGCTGCTTCTTTTTTCTTCTAACAGCTGCCCCAATCAAAGCAACCAAATCATCTTCTTTACATCCTGAACGAATAGCATCTCGTAAAGATATTTCTTTGTTTCCAAACAGACAAACTTTAAGATTACCATCGGCTGTTAGACGTAATCGATTACAAGATCCACAAAAATGTTCACTCATAGATGTTATAAATCCTATTTGTCCTTTATGACCTTTTACTTTATAAGCCTAACAAAGTAAAAACAAAATATAAAAAATTTAATAAATAATACTGTCTCAATAACATACCTTTGAAGTGTCATTAAAACTGTTTATCATCGGATGGAAATCAGGCCAATTTGTTTTAATTGTAGTTAACATATCTTTATACGTAACCATTTTCTTATCGTTCCATTTATTTCCACTAAACGGCATATATTCGATAAAACGGACATCTACGTTTCTATCTTTAGTTAAAGCCACAAAATCACATATTTCATCATCATTAAGACCTTTCATTACCACACAATTAATTTTTACTGGATCATAACCTAGCTGAATAGCTAAGTCAATACCTATAAATATATTTTTAAATTTTTTTATAAAATTCAATCAAATATAAAATAAATCATATATGAATAAATTAAAGATAACTAACCTTTATGTAACAAATAAAACTTTTTAGTGTTAGTTTTTGAAATATAAAATAATTTTTATTCACATAATTATCAAAACTTAATTTTCTTAACATATCACGTCCACAGATTTTACAAAAAAATAAATTTAAATGGAAAACTCTGTTCTTCAAATATAGCGGTGTACCGAATTATAATATTAAGTTTTGTCTTATAATTGTTTAGAATTAATACTATATAAAAGAAGAAAACTACTCATAGCGAAAGCATAAAATATAATCAGTATAAATCAAAAATTACATGCTCATGCAGCATAATATACTCTTTTAATATAAAAAGCATGCTTTATACTTACTTAAAAGCACAAACGTGCAAGCAATACAAATCTAAAGAAAATATGCAACATATAAATAGTGGCAGTGAATACGTTAATAAAATTAAATTAAAATGTATAACAAAACGGGAATACTATGATTTTATTAATCTTGTTTAAATAAAATTCACAAGTATTTTTTAAACTAATATTAATATATATTACAGACAGAATATCATCACCTGCCATAACACGTTCCCATCCTTTTCTGCGAGCAAAAACTTCATATCTCGATGGCTTTAATGTATCCAGACTAATATTTAACATATCTAATCCAGCTCGTTGGAACGATACTAATTGTCGAGTTAAAACAAGTCCATTTGTTGTCATAGCTACCGTTTTAAGCCCATTAATTTTTTTAAGTGCAGCTGTTTAAAAAATTTCTGTTTATAACTTATTATCCATATTACTTGTAAATTTTATTTCTAATTCTATAAAATATTAATCAATATACAAAAGAAGCATAGCATTCTAATAATTTTAAAAAGTTTGCTGAAAATTATTACTTGCATGCAGTTTGGTAAAACAATGTTTTATTTAAAATATGAAGACAGAAATAAAATAGAATATTCATTTGAAAAACACTTTAGAATTCAATCCTATAGTGATAAAAATTAAGACCTTACACGATCATATACTATTTAAATTTATCTAAAAATATGTCATAAAATTCAAAAGATTGAAACTGCATTAACTATATATATTTTTTTCAAATAATTTAATTATTAATAAACAATCCTAAAGATTTACTGTTGCTATATTATTTTTTGTAAAAGGGTAAAATTTTAAAATTACCAATGATATTTACTAAATCCTTTCTAATTGTAGGTTCTCCTCCAGTCAACCTTATTTTATTTACACCTTCCTTAACAAATAACTGAGCGAGATATAATATTTCGTCTGTAGTTAATAATTGTGATGCTGAAGTTAATTGTACACCTTCGGCAGGCATACAGTATTGGCCTAGAAATATCATTTATTACATACAAGCAAATTAAAAATACACAGATGATTTACAACTAGCGTAAAAAAAAATTACCGTAGATCGAGGATGTAATTTTAAGCAAAAAACCTTATGTGAACCTATGTCCGGAAATTCTTTGTGAAGAAGCTACATTCTTTTACCCAAAATTAGTGTTTAAATATCTAGAGAACCCATTATGCTACAGTTATGAAATTTGATAGAGATTGGTAGTAATAAATGTTATCGATTTCCAATATCAAATAATTATAATTTAATCCAAGGGTGTATGGGGCCAGTAGACCCGCCAATTTTTATCAAGTATTTTTTTGTTCTTTAATTTTTTCTTGAGTTGGATACTTGTAGAAGATTATATGACAGAAAATACATAAAAATATACTTTGTTCATTTATCATAAGATCAACTGTTTTCGAGAAATATCGAAAAAAGAATACTGCAGAATTTTACTTAATACGATGCTTCAAATTACACAAAATAAGTTTATATTCTTGTTCTATAATTAAAAATAAGAAAAAAAGTTAATACAAATATATCTCCTAATACTTATCATCATAGAGTAATAACCAGTTGTATTACTGTTACACGTATTTTACTAACATGATTGTTTTTAAAATGTTTTGGAGGTATATTTATATTAACTTTTCATCTTATTTTTAATCATAGAATAAGAATATAAACTTATTTTGTGTAATTTGAAGCATCCGTATTAAGTAAAATTCTGCAGTACTTTTTTTTTATATTTTTCGAAAACGGTTGATCTTATGACAAATGAACAAAGTGTATTTTTGTGTATTTTGTATCTTATAATCTTCTACAAGAACCCAACTCAGGAAAAAATTCTAGAACAAAAAATACTTGATAAAAATCAGCGGGTCCATTGCCCCCATACACCCCTGGTCTAAATAATTATTATTTGATATTGGAAATCGGTAATACTTATTAATACCAATCTCTATATTAAATTTCATAACTGTAGATATTAAATAAACACTAATTTTGGGTAAAAGTGTAGCTCCCTCACAAAGAATTTCCGGACATAGGTTCACATAAGGTTTTTTGCTTAAAATTACATCCTCGAACTACTGTTAAATTTGTTTACACTAGTTTTAATGTATATGACCATTTAAAGATTTCTCAATTCTGCTCAAAATAAATATTATATAATTTCAACTCACATCTTAAGTTGCAGCGTTCCGTTAATGATATTCTTAAATAATTATGATGTCTTCCAAAAGTATCAATCAAGGGATTCTGCTCATGTTTTGAGGTCCCCTAAAAAGAAGTCTCTGTTAACTTATTTAATTAAAATAGTATATACAAATATTTTTAGAAATTATTGATTCATTGATTTTATTGTAGATAAGTTCATACAGTGTGTTAAAAAGGATCAGAATTTTAAAGGTGAACATATATACGTAACTGACTAAAAAAGAATGAGAATTATTATATTTTTTTATCATTGCTTTCTCAAGTTTGCTATGAATTCATAAACTCATTTAACTTTCTATGTGCTTCGGAATCACTCATACCTCTGGAATAGTTGGTTTGCAAACCCATGTTTATTAGACTTTTTTACTCATTTTAGTCAATATTATATGTCTTTCAAATTCTCAACATTTATTTTAACATTGTATATTTATAGTATAGTAAATTTAACCTCTGTGACGTCACGAAATATTATTATATTATACATGTATTTCACTTTGAGTAGAAGTACATATATAATTCTTCTAGCTTATATGGGTATAAAAATATAAATTTTAATAAACTTACCTCTGTAACTAGAGGTGCGCAGTTTTTCAAAATATTATTCGTTGAAAATAATTTTTGCGTATTTATTACTTGTTGAGATATTACTTTTCGCATCATTTTAGTAGAAAAACTATTAAATTGAACCACTCAAAAACTGTTAATTTTATTTATATTAAATAAAAAATTTTCGTAAAATAATGAATATCTTTTTTAAATAACTTGCTTAACAACAGGTGTAATTTAATATAAATTATGCGATTATTTTTTCTGTTTTATTAAAATAACCTTGAACATACAACTGATCCGAATTTAAAATTAAAAAATAGAACGAATGATGATATGTATTTTTATATCGACACTCGAGATTCCAGGTTTAGGAAGGAAATTAGAAACGTGAAATTTATTATACTGATATAATCCAAAACCATTAATTAATATGTAAAAAGTTCGTGATATTAACTCAAACTGCGTAATTTAATACTATTTCAAAAATAATTTATATCAATGATTATGTGTTATTCTAATAATATGATACTGTTTCTAAATTAATAAAATAAACAAATAATATTTATTATAAATGTCTATAAGGCACAACATGCATTTACTTTAAACAAATATTTGAACTCTGTTCCCTCAACCCTTTGATTTCAACCTGTGCTTTCAACTATGTATGTAGTTGAATAGTTTCTCAACTCCACAATAATAACAAAAATTTTAATACGTTGGTAATATGTATTTCTGACATTTAAAATGTCAAGTTTTATTGTGTAATGAAAGAGGTTAGAAAATGTCCTTATTTCCTGCCTTTTCTGAAAATAAACAAGATATAAATACACCGTTAAATGATACTACTTGGTTAATCAATGAGAGTTTTAAACCAGAAAATATATCACTGTTTAATCAAACTTCCAATAATTCTGAAAATACTCAAGAGTTAATACCAGAATCATCCAGCAAAAATGATATCAGCAAGGAGAAAATATCTAATAAGAAGAAAAAAAGAAAACATAAAATCGAACAAGCAGGTACAAGTAAGAAGACTAAAACTAAGACCACTAAATCTATCAAAGAAGATTTAATAAACTTTAATAATGACGAATTTTCTATAGAGGTTCGTCCAAATAGACAATTCAAAGAAGTTCCTTATATACCTGTCCCAGAAACACCAAAATATTATGCTAAAAATATAGGATTAGGTATTAAAACAGAAAAAAAAGTTATGAAAAATAAAAAAATAAAACGTTACTATTCAAAAAAAATAGATAACAATGATGAAAGTAGTATAAAAACACCAGTTAAAAGTGAAGTAGACAGTGATAAAGAAGAAAGCGAAGTTAAAAAATGGACAGGAAGTAAACTAGAAAAGGATTTAAGTAATACCACAGCTTTTTTCAACCGTAGTTTAGCTGAAGATCCCACAAATATAAGTATCTGGTTGAATTATGTACAATTTCAAGATAACATGTGGCAATTTGAAAAATCGTACAGACGCGGTAGTTTAGCTAAAGGTGCTAGAGTAACAGCTGAACGTAAATTACTTATATTAGATAAAGCACTGACACATAATCCTGAATGTGAAGAATTATTAAGAGAACGCCTTTTGATACTAGAGCGAGTTTATCCAGCAGATGAAATGTCAGTTATGTTAAAAAAGTTAGTTGATAATGAACCAGAAAATGTAATTTTATGGCAAGCTTACATTGAATCTACACAATGTTCAATGGCTCATTGTAATACTGAAGCTGTTATTAAAATGTATAATCAGTGTTTACTCAAATTACATCGTCTACGAAGAAGTGTCACAACCGAAAGAAACAATGTTGAAAGTAAAATTATAAATATGTTGTATCGGTGTGGATTATTTTTACGACAAACTGGACTCTGGGAACAATTATGGACTTTATTAAGAATGTATTTGGAATTAAATTTTTCAAATGAAAACAATAGAATTTTTTTTAAATATGAACCATCACTTGATGATAAACAGTTAATGGATTTGGAGGAAATAATATTAAATTCAAATTTACCATCACACGAATTATGGTTGAGAATAGAGAAGTTAAGAGAAGCTTGTCATTGGTTACCGTGGAACAGCACAGAACCTTGTGAAGACCCTCAGAGGTATGTAATATATTGTATAAAAAGTACTGTCCTTGTAGAAAATTTACAAATATGACATATATATTTTTTTTACAGAATGGTATTTTCTGATGATGTCTCAGAACTTATACATCCAATAACAACTCCTGAAAATAATTTTCGACTTGCGGCCATTATTTTATCACTTTTAAAGATACCTTTGTTACCTTGCAGACACTCCACGATGAATTTACTAGGTTTAGATTATGTTCCTTGGGCTTTGGATTCAGTTGAAGTGTTATTACCATTAGTTTATCATAATTCAACATTAAATATTTCATCTGCTTTTTTATTGAAAGATCTAATAATATTTGCTGTTGGTCCACAATTTCTTAAAACACATCCAGGACAGGAAGAATACTTAGAGTTTGTAACAAAAATATTTAGGAACTGTGCAAACAGTTTAGATGGAAGTTATAGAACTGCTCTGTATGTGTGGTGGTTTTCATTTGAAAAATTATTATTAATATTAGATAAAGAAGGGTTGATAAAACTACCCGGTGATCACAAAAGGAAAATAAAGTCACTTATAAAAGATATACTGAAACAAGATGAAAATCGAAATAATTTAATATTCTATCGTGAATATGCACTGATAGAAAATGAACAGAATAATTTTGAAAAAGCAGCGAAAACAATAACGATTGCTATGAGTATCAAATTTAATCAAGTAGCAGTAATAAACGTTTCAAATATTGATGAACGTTCCGCTTTGTGTTCATTATATAGAACTCTTGTGGAAATGTTTATTAAAAAAACAGGCAATCAAAATGAAAACCGTAATGTAGCAATTAATACATTAATCAGTCTTGCATTAGGTATACCTGTATCAGTTCATAACACGACTGTTACAAGTAATATGGTTGAGAAGGCATTGTTAAAATTTAAAGAAATTACAAATGAACTACTTCTAGAAGAGAAAAGTAAACTCACTATAGCTGATTATTTTTTACCAAACTTTTTTACTGACTGGATTATTTGTAATGGATGGTTGATTTATTTCACAAAATCTATTTGGGACGCTGCGTCCTTCATAGAGGATATTTTGAACAACCATTCACAATTAGATGCATATAGACATGAAATCTTATTAGAATGGTATGTCAGTATTGTTCACAAACATTGCTTTGAAAACAAAGGATCTGCAAACTATAACAACCTATATGAAGTTCTTGAACGATCTTTGAAGTTATTTCCAAATAATTTATATTTACTTGCAACAATAGCACAAATTGAGGTTGGTATTAGGCTACGGCCAGGCAAACAGCGTCAAACTTTATATTCTCTTTTTGAACAGCAATTATATTTTTCAGAACATATCTGGTTGTTTAACTCGTCCTAGATGGAAATTATATAATTCATTAATTGAATCAAATCATGCATTACCAGCACTTTTTCTTATATTATTAGCAAAGCAGAGAATTCAAGAACTAAAAAAAGCACAAGAAAAATCACAAAATGAAATAGGTAATTTGAAATATATATATTTATATATATCTATATTTTTATAAATCATTGTTTTTAGGTGGACCTATATTAGAAGATGCAGCTTCAAAAAATCGTATGCTCTCATTATTTTCTAAATTAACTACAACAAATTCTGTTTCAAAACGATGTGGATTAATATGGCGTTTATATTTACACTTTTTATATCAAAGAACAACTGCAGATAAATGTAGAAATACCTATTATATAGCTTGTGAAGAATGCCCTTGGCTGAAGGTAAAATATAATGTTTAATTTTGAATATATTTCAATGAAAAATAATCTTATTTATTTTTAAGGCTTTATATATGGATGCTGCAGTTTATATACCAACAGAATTACCACAGATTCAAGATTTACTAATTGAAAAACAACTTCGACTTCATCTAACTCCAGAAGAATTAGATGTCTTAAAAAATTAGTTGACTATGTGTATAAATACTTGTAAATATTATCTTTATTTATAAATAATATACATTTTTTATAAAACTGTTTTTTCTTTCTAATTAAGGTATAAAATAATTCTTAATTACAATTTGACATTGACCCGAATATTTTTATTATTAATTAATACTTATTGTTAGAACATAACGCATTTATGATACAAACAAGACCTAATATTTACAAGAAATAAGATTAACTACTGATAATATTTTGCGCGGATTCAGATTAATGAAAATATATTATATGGGAGAATAACTGAAAAAGGCTTAAGAACCATAGAGATAATATAGTAATAGCACAGAATAAAGTAATAGTAGGTGAAGTACATAATCAATTAAGTAATGAGAGATTTGTAAAACCTTCTCTATGTTATATTATCTCTATGCTTAGAACAGATAACCAATTATTTTTATAAAATTAGAATATTTATTTAATGAACCATCAATGATGTACAAATTAATTTACTTAATATATATATAATCAAATTATAACATAATAGTACGAAACATACTCGATATATAATTAAATAATTATTTCCATTTGGAAAGTTTATGCCAATAATAATATTAAAAGTTCTCTATTTTTTTCATATAAAAATTCAGATCAATATATTATAATATAAACACTCTCATTATAGACGTATCAATATATCGATATAATCATTTTATAACTTCTTATAATTAAATTGTTACTGGATTTCCTTCAAAGAGCTTACGGCCTTACGTAACAGTTCATAATGGGTACGCGCATGTTTAGATTCAAGTTCAGCTAATTCAATTAAACTGAAAATAAAAACAGTAAATTAAATTACCAAAATGACTACAATCACAATAAATCATCAGTTATAAAAACCTTTACAAATTATATTTTAATAAATCCATAAAAAAAACTTTTCATTCTAATTTAAAATTTAAAATAATGTTATGTGTTTAAAATTTAATAATATATTTTTTTAGTATTTATATAATAAACCAGAGTATATTTCCATTATCCGCTATAGCTCACAACATCTTGAAAGATATATTAAATAATATAAACAGATAATTTACCTTTTTTTGAAAGCGTTAACTCTTCTGACTCCAAAATCCTTCAATTCTTCTTTGGCCTGGGTTGAAATTTCTTCAAATTGTTCACATGCTGCAGTTTGAGCTTTTTCAGCCTATTGAGAAAAATTAATCTAATTAAAAATCAAGAAGTATTAACTTTTACATCAAACATCAATTTTCTATACATTAATTTATTTTTACATGCCAATTAAAAAAATATATATAAATCTAACCCGTAAATAAAATACATAATTTGGAAATTATATGTTCATAAATTCCTTGAACTATTCATGAAAAATAAACATAAAATTAAAAATAAATGTATAATGCAGTTTTCATGTACTGTTTATCAATACCTTCTTTAAAAAACACATTAGACATATAATCAATAATGCTTTAGAATGCTGTAGCAAGTTCATTTCCATTTAGATAACACAAATATTTTTTAAACAAGGAATTTTAACATTAAAAAAATTACATATATAAACACGTAACCCCTAGAAATATGTATTATTGTTTTAAAAATTTACTTTAGAGTTACCATATTTCAAGTAAAAAATGAAATTTATTATATTTTTTTTTATTTCTGTGTTGTTTTCAAGTGTTTCCGAAACAAATGGATTTACAACAAATAGAATAAATCGCTGTTTTTATTTTTTTTACACAACAAAGAAGCCTATCAGGTAATTTAAATATAGTATATCTAATATACATTTATCATAAAAAAATAATTCAAAAGGTTCTTAGAAAAGTAAAAAACAAAATTTTTAAGTACTGTTGGACGATCATCTTTTTTTGTAAAAAGAGATATTATTATCTCGTTAATATAGAATTTTAACAATATAACTATATACTAATTTAAATAATATTTTCAGTGAACACAAGCCGGTGTTTATATCAACACCTACCACAAAAATTCCTTATACTCGTACTACAGCAAATAAATTTATTGAAACGTCTACTTTATCGCCTATTATTCAAACCATAACATCAAAGAAACCAGAGAAAATACCTACAAAGATACCATTAATTACAGAAAATATTACTCTAAATAAACCTACAGAAATTTCTAATTTTTTGCCTTTACACATTGAAAATGTAACATCTGAAAAACCTTCAGTAGCACTCATTGATAGTACGACAATTAAAAATTCTTCATCAATACATAGCAAAAATAAAACATCTGATAAACCAGTTAAAAATTCTATTGAAATAATTACTGTTTTACCAACAAATATCAAACATGCTACAGAAAAACCGTCGGATATTATATTTCCAATTAAAAATATAAATAATTCTAATTCAAAAGTGATGAATATATCATTACTTAGTGAAACAGATACTAAATCATCAGACATAAAATTTCCATACGATATTATAATTCCAAATTCTGAAAAATTACAGAATTCTGTATTATATGAAAAAAATCAAGAACTAATTGTTAATAAAGAGAATATACCATTGAAGATTGCTGTTCTTTTTAAATCAAACGAAGTAAATAAAAACAATGATTTATTCAAGAATGAAATAGAAAATCCAAAAAAATTAGATATACAACTTGAAGATAATCGAAATAATACTACTGGAAATGCACTTAAGGAAAATACTAATTTTCCATAAGGAATTACGATATTTATTATAAATGAATTGTTTATAAAATATTAATTGCTATATATGTATTGAAAATAATAATATAACACATTCTCACTATTATATAGTTATAGTTTTTAATTAATTTTCTTACAGCAAAGCAGTATAATAAAATTATATTATACAATATATAATATAATTTTCTAATACGATACAAAAGTAATTATTAATACATGTAATAATTTCATATCAACCCTAAATTAAATTTGCAATTGTTTCATTCCTTTCAGTAAGCGTTATAATCCATTACAGTAGATATTCCTTACTGTGAATGCACATGCTGTAAATGGCATCGGCGCAATCAATTCTATTATAAGTGACACCTGTACAAATATATAGGGGATTTTGGGGAGTGGAACTTTGCAGTATGGAAACTGGGTTCACAGTATGAAATGTGTAATCATTACTGTAAATACTAAAATTAATTCAAGATACTCGCTGTGTAGGGTGCAAAACATTATATATATAAATAAAATTTTGTGAACAAAAATATGACGAACTACATTTATAATTAACATCTATCTATATTCTATGTGCTCATACTAATATAGACACTCTCGCCTCATGAATGAGTAACAAATAAGAAACATTAAACAATTGCACTTGGTATCTTTCACAGCAAATGTATTAAAGTGTTAATATGAAATTAAGATAAGTGCACAAGTTAATTTAATTGATTATAAAATGTATTTATATGTACATTAATAAAAGACATTAACTAGACAAAATTTAAACTAAAAAAAACTTACCTCTTGTATTTCCATAGCCTTATTAGTAGTGCAAATAAAAATACATATATGTGAATTTAAATTAAAAATTGAAAACAATGAAACTCGAGTGCAACTTAAATCTTTAATATGCTTACCGCATGAACATCCTTATTTTTTGCCCTTGCGCGTTCCAGATTCTTATTTGCAGCTTCATAAGCAGCTAAACATTTTAAACGTCTCACCAACAAGGCTCGAGCAGCAATGCTATCTCTTTGATAGTATCGTAATGTATCAGAAAGTTTCAAGTCTTCATCACTTGCGACTCTACCTTCAGCTTTCTAAAATATTAGGTAACTGTGACTTTATTATTTTAAAATATAATTAAGTTATGATGAAACTAAGAAAAGTATTGATTTTGATTGAAATAATTGAAATTTGCGTTCATCTGATAAAAAATATGTCTTTCCAAATTCTAACTACCGAAATTTTTTTTACAACAATATTTATTTTGAAAATAAAGTGACGAAAAGTATTGGATAAATGTATTTGCTACCTTGTTTAAAAGTAAAAAAGAAACTTACTCTAACTTTTTCAAGCGTTTCTGATACTTTACTTAAAAATTTGTCAAGAGCTGCGTCCATAGTCGCCACTTGCACTAAGCCTGATGAAATATGAATAAAAGAATCTGCAACTTCTGTAAACAAAATCAAATACATGTTTAAAATACTATGATAATGTGAAATATAACAAAAATATAAGATATATGTAAAACCTTCTTCATACATCGCAAGATTTGTTTACACAACTTTAAATATTGCGCAATATTAGTGAACATGCAGAAATCCCTTTACATTATTCTGTGCTTTACATGAAATGTAAAGCAGACTGAAATATGAATATTGTGTACCAAATAAAAAATTTACGCAGTTTAATTGCTCAATTAAATTCAAAAAACTACAGGCTGAACCGAACTGAAAACTGCAGACTCTGACTAGGCATATTGCAAGTTCAAATTTAATCTAAGAGAGTCTGTGGGCCGAAACATATTAGAATCTTTTTTATACCTCATTTTTATTTGTTCATACGTTCAGTCAGTCCATCAGCAGAACATGAACAAATCATTAATTATTTATTATTTGTGAATATTTTAAATAAATTACCTTTATGTTTTTGTGTCATTTTATCTGCTCTTACTACAGCTTCTTTTAAATTATTACAATATTCACTTAAACTGTTCATTTCTTGTTCAAAGAAGTCATTGATATCTCTAACAGTAACACCTAAATAGTACTGGTCTGTAGTGTCACCAATTGACTTGACAAGGCCACTAAGTGCAAAGAGTTTTCCACGAGGTCTCGCACATAGGTCTTGATCAAATTCAAGAAAAACTCTGAGGTGCTGATCGTTTCTAAATACAACATGGTTTGCTAGTCGTGTTAGAAATACTTCATGCATCGCAACAGTTTTTTTGAAAGTTGCCAAATATTCACTGAAAAATATCAATTTTTAATAATTTACACATCTAAAATATTTATAACTAAGCTAATTACATACTTCACGACAGGTATATATTCTTTTCATTTTTCAAAATTACATACATAATACATTTCAAGTTATCTTTATATTATATTTTATAATTAATTATTCATTGCTAACTGTATAAGTTCACATAACCTCAAATAAAGTTTAAAAATTTGTAAAATCTTTCTTGCACTAATAATAATAAAAATATGTACTTACGCTTCAAGTTCTTGTTTCATTTTTGTAAATTCTTCTTTAGTCATAGTTCCTTCGCCTTCTCCTAATCTTTGTAATTTCTCTCTCGAAGCATCAAAATCAGGCCTAGGCGGTGCAGGTGGAATCTAAATAATCATGAGTAAATGATGTATTTATTAATGTTTCCCCTGGTAGGATTTGAATACATGGATGCAAAACAACACAAACGTCATAAATGTGTGTGCTAGTACTTTAAAATAGTAATTTTATCTTCATTAAATTCTTTTATCAAGTTTGTTTCACCACTGGAGAATACAGGCAACAGAGATAGTCCTTATCAAGAACACTTTATTTTACTATTAATTTAAATCAACATACACTTAAAAATAGACAAGTATTCTTAATTTTAAGATTCATAATGCGTGTTTCTTGATCTTTGCAATGTCTTGCACCTATATTCCTGAATTAAGCCATTCTCCTCATTATTGTAATTAATTTATAAATAAAATTTAAATAAATACAATTGTTAATCAAATATTTATATAAACTTTCTAATGTTTTTAGTGAATAAAAATACTTACGATATAACCAGCGTATAAGGGATTTTCTTCAAATCTATCATGTAGCCACACGAATTCTTCATGTTGACGAACTACAAAAAATTCTGATTTTTGGAACTCTTTTAGAGTAGTTTTTGTATGTACTGTGAATTTTACTTTGTCCTTTTCACTAAGTGCATCTGATATATCAACCAAAAGAGAATTTTCTGCCAACGAACCGGTATCATTAACAGTGTTTGTTGGTGAGGTTGCATTACTTATATCCTGCTGATAACAAGTATTTAATTACAATTTGTCACGTGTAATAAATTAAATATGAAATATACATTAATTTTATAATGCAGTTTTATAAACATTTCATATATATCGAATAAAACTTACCATATTAATAAAAATTTGTATTAATTTTAATATTAATTAAAATTATAAATTTGCACTTCTCTACACTGTCACTGTGACACTCCCCCATCAGCTGCACAATACACTCTTCTTCATATTCTTTAAGAATATAGAAATGGAGGCGGAAAAATTTGAATTAACAATGGGATTATTATTAGAAATGGAAAAAACAGTAAAAATGCATTAATAAAACAACTATAATATCGAAACATTTTATTTTTAATTTTAAGAGAAATCGAAATTAATTAAATTATTTAAATCAATTAACATACATATAAAAATATTTTTTTCAAGAAATCTCATATTATTTAAAATTATAAACATATTCTTAAAAGTTATACAATAATATAATTACTAAAAACATTGTTTGAACTATAATCTACACATCTTTCTAATATTTAATATAATCCAAAGAAATGTGCAATTCTTGCAAATATTCCATCATTTTGATTATTAATTTGAATATCTTTTTTTTCAGTCTTTGAATTAACATCATTATCTGCTGTATCATTTATTATCATCTTTATATCTCTCATGATTTTGTCTTCGCAAGTCATGTTTGATCCATCTTTTAGTTTCTTTTTTCTTTTTGCTGCATTAAACTCATCATTCATTACATCTTTTTGATTCAGATTTGTTAATAGATGAATATTTTCTTCAGACTTTGATTTACTATCAATGCTATCTTGAAAACTAAGTCTTCTTTTTATAATATTTTTAGTTATTTTCTTTCCTTTACTTTCACTTAATAACAGGGTATCTTCCTTATCTTCGAATGTTTCTTGTTGCATTAAGAAATTATAATAGCGTTTCATACTATTTTTTCTCATAGAAAATATGTTGTTCACTGTGTCATTATTATAATTTTTATTGTTATTGGTAAATAGAATATTTTTCAAAGTTTTATCATTGCATATACCATACGTTTTCATCAAATCGGTATCATCAAATAAAGAACAATATTCTAAAGTCTCTTCAGATTTTGATATATTGTAAGATGGTTTTAACCATTTTTTTCTTTTTGCAATTGTATCATCCGGTAATGTCATAGTAGTGTCTTTCGTTAACGAGAAATATTCTAAAGTATTATTGTCATTTTTTGACATATAATGTTTTGTATTATTCTTACTTTTATGAAATGTTCCCTCTACGTTCAAGCTTTTGTCGCTCAACAAAGAAAAATATTCCATACTGTCGGGTTTCGACACATCACGATACTGACCAAAATTGTTTTTATTACTGATTTTTTCAACTTCATACTTAGTTGTGCATTTTAATGGTTTCTCATATTCATTTTTATTTTCTCTTTTAATAATTTTATTGTTGCAATTACAGCCTCTTGAACTTTTCATTTTGATTTTACAATTTCTACTTAGGTACTGCAATATGAAAATTATCTAGATTATAAAATATGAACAAAACTGCTTGTTTGAAACCTGATAGAACAAAATTAATCCATGTATTATATAATTCATTAAATTTTATTAAATTGATAATAGTGAATAAATTAAATTACTTGTATCAATTATATTAAAATTGTATTTGGTATATTAATTAAAAAATGATATAAACATTAATTTTTATATATGAAATTATTAGAAATATTTTAAGGGTAAATAATCACTGCAGTGCTATTTTGAAATAAAAAATTTATTTCACCATTATTATTTGTTTGGTTTTTACATTATTGTTTATAAATCTATTTTTAATATAAATAATCCCAAATAATTAAAACACAAGTTTTTTATTAAAAAACAAAAGTATTTTTATTTAATTTTTTTCATGTCTATTTTTTTAAAAGCCACACTGAAAATAATAAAATTATCACTTTCTTCTGTAAATAAAAAAAGCAATCAGCATATTTACAACTGCAGTAAAGATATTAAATAAAAACAATAATGATAATTACAAAATAATCACAATTATAATAACATAATAAAGGTCACGCTATGTAAATGAAAGTGTTAATATCATCATCATCCCTTCGCATATATTTATGTTCTATAAGCCATTCGAGTTGTTCTTTGATCATTCTCTTTGAAGGAAGGAACATATTTTTCAATATGTCTACTAGCTCAGATTGTAATGCTACATTTGTTATACGTTTTCTCATTTTCATTATTTTGATGATCGCTTCTTGTGTTCTTAGAATTCTAAGTTGTACTACAGATTCATTGTCTTCTATTTGTGAACGTTCTGTACTTAACTGTAGACGTCCTATGAGACTCACCTAAAACATAATTAAGTTTCAAATAGAAAATTGATTTTTATTTATATATGTGTATATATATAATACCTTTCCTCGTTTTTGTGGTTTTCCATTCTTAATTAAACAAAACTCTTGATTAATCCAAAAAGTAGTATTTTCTGCAAAATCCTTTGGTGTAGAAACGACCGGATTATACAACAATAACTGTTTTTTTAATTTTGGAACCATGACTAGAGACCAAAGAGTACGACGCAGTTCTCCATCAGGCAATTCAGTTGCCAAACGTAAATTTTCATACGTGATTTTTTCCAAAGGTCTTTGATTCCAAGCAAAAAGTACTGCCATTTGAAAAGTAGTCACATCTAAATCAAACTTGCCAACTTCATTTGCAAAAGTAATTGTTCCATTACTCATATGATGATACCTTTAAAAATAAGTAAAACAATTTAGTTGACTCAATATGTTTCAAAACAGACACAAAGAATAAGAAAAGAAAATTGAAACAAACTGGTTAGTTTTAATCAAAATCAATACATACCATTGAAGTTTTCTTCCTGAATGTTTTTTTTTATAAAATTCCTCAACTTCTGGAATATAATCTTCAAGCTCCAGAGGTAAACTTACGCTAACCTTTTCTGAACTTCTTGCCCATGCACCAGCATTCAAAATCTTAATATTAATTGCATCGTGTTTCATAGTTTGACTTCTAAATAGTGCATTTAAATCTTCACTAACTTTAATATCTTGAAACATTCTAGCTAATTTGTTAACATAATCAGCTGGCATACCAATTTCTCTTAAACTTTCAACCATGTCTTCTTCTTTTTCACTATCAGCACTTGAATTCAGAATTAATCTCCTCGTAAGGTGAACTTTATGATACCTAAACACAATGAAATTGAAATAGCAAACTATCAAGTGAAAATAAATAATAACTGAATAATACCTCATAAAGACATCTTTATTTGCAATGTACTTCAAAACAAGCAATACATCTTTTAATCTTGCATCAATTTCTTCACTCGTCAATCTTCTACTGAGAAGTGTACGCCTTAACAACATGTCGCAATAGCTTGCCAACAGCTCAGGACATTTACTTTCAGGTGTAACTATTTTAGTTGCTGGTCCTTTACCGCATGACAGATCTAATTTAAACACAGTTGTATCGTTCACAACTGCTTTAAACGCTTTATCTCTCGCAGTCAAAAATCGTGGATCATCTAGGAACGCTTCTTTCACTAGAGTACTGAATTTTCTGAACAAATCTAACAGTCTCTCTACATATTTTTCGGAATCTTGAGTTATTATATCTGCTACAGATACCATATCAGCTAAACCTGTAAAATTGCCACTAATGTTATGTTGTGTTTTTGATTAAATGTATACATTAATACAGTTTGGTCCAATACTTGCAGGACAATCAGTATAATTTTAGCTAATATCATAGATCATAAACAATACAAATATTATCATAAGGGTACAGGGTAGAGTGGAAAACAGTTTATGACATCACTAACAGGAATAAGTATTGACTCTTTCACCATATGGAGCTCATGTAAGACCATGTGAATTTATTCAGTTCCCACAGTTACATTATGGTAAAATGACTTATGGATATGTATGATTCCCAAAAATTACAATAATAAACAGCAATATACGTTCAAAATTGTATGTCAAGCCAGATTTGCATATTTATCTTGTTCCCCACAAGCATGACATAATTTTTATGGATTTGTGCTTTTTTGCAATTAAATAATTAACTTTACTCTTTATTTGACACACGAGAAATATAAGATCTAATGGAAACTTTAACATCGTAAAGAGAGAAAGTTTGTGTGTGTGTATGTGCGTTTGTTAGAAGTAATCTTAAAAACCACTTGATTAAATCTACACTAACATTTTCTTGAAATCTCAGAAGTGCTTTAGGGTACGTAAATTCATGTTGTCATTCAAAAGAGCTAAGCAGTAAATAAACTAGTTGTACAATTAAAAAAAAAATGAGCGTACAATCATTTAACCCGTACTCTGAGAGATAAATCAAAATTATGCATGGGTTTTGTGTAGCTCAATTAGTTCTACACAAAAGTCTATGAGAGCATACATTTAACATTAATTTTTAAGTTGTTGCAGTTGTTTTTTATATAAAATATGGACAATGCTGCGCATAGTCTAGTTTCAACCTGCATTATCTCAGTAACAACATAAACTACTTAAAAAAATATCAAATTATGTAATATAGAGACCTCAAGAAATAATAAAATAAAATATAATAAAAATATAAGCAAGCACGCTACATTGAATCATTTGTCTGTTGCAAGAGCGAGGGGTTTTGGCACTGGGCATAAGTTCAAATAGATGTATAAACAAGCAGAAAAGGGTGAGCATCAAAAACATTGTGTACATTCACCAATTTTAAAATAAATACGGGCAAAGCCATAGGAAACTGTTAGTATAGTATAAAACAACTTTTTAAAACCTTATAACAATCTAAAACACGTAAAACACTTCTGTTTCAAAATCCAGATTCCTACACAAGTCCTTACTATAAGATACAATATACCTGCACTGATGATGTGTTGCTCCAATTCATTTAACATTGGTTGGATTCCCTCAGGAATACGTTCCAAAAGTCTAAACATAAGTTGAAGTTTCTCTGTTTCTCCAGTACGAATTAAAGGTGCACATTCAGCTAACAGAGTAGGTAGCGTATCTCCAACTAATACCTTCTAATAATATTAGTAACATTATATGAGCCATTTAGAAGCCCAAGCAACTAGCTCCACATAACAAATAGTTGAGATAATCCATGATTTTTTATAAACTAACTTACAGAAATTTTAGTATGAAGTAAAAAAATGCTTAACTATTATTGATTAAATAAATAATATTGGGCAATTTGTTTGCGTAATCAATCACTTTGGCTTCTAAATGGCTCAAATAATTGTAAAATAGTTTTTTTGGTAATCATGTCATGTGAAGTATATCAGATATAGTCCCTTTTTTCATCTAAAACAACTACAATAAGTTTTGCCACAGAATATTGGTTGCTATCGCAATATAACATAAAAACAACTGTAGACTGCACACAACAAGAATACCGTTATTTTTACTATTTGAATATGAATGAATGATTTAATATCAAACTAAATACCTTCAGACAACTTTGAGCCACCACAGTACTGCCTGCTTCAAGGTATTTTTGTGCTCTTGCTTCTTCTTCTCTAATTTTAGCATCGGCATAACACATATAAGCTTGAACTCCATTGGCTTGGAGATTCTGAGGGCCTTTTAAACGATAAAATTCTTCTGTAGCTTGAATATAAGCAGCTTCAAAATTATCCCTTAAAAATTAAAAATATATATAAAATATAAATATTGTTATAATGTGGTATTCTACGGACTGTTCAAACAATGATCTCTGGGTAGTACCATGTTCTGAGTTGTCCTCTTAAAAACATTTTGGTCGAATCTAACAGGCGATTTTCAGATCTGATGATCAATCATCAACTTAACTTTACAGAAACAAGTATACAATCAGACCTGATAGGATTCTACCGAAACGTCGTCAAGAGGACAACACAGAGATTGAGATAATAATAGTTAAAGGAATGTTAATTCAAATTAGTTAAAACCAACAAGATTTAAACAGATAATGTGTGCATATTAATACATATAGTAAAGCGTCGATTACAAGCTTACAAGTTTACAAGCTACAAGCCAGCGAGTTTACAAGCTGCTTGTAAACTCGCTCAGTGTATTCATGTTCACTAGCTAACAAGCTGCTTGTAAACAATCTGCTACAAAAGTTGAAAGTCGGGCTACTTTACTTGCTAGCTAGTTGGCTTGTAGGCTTGTTAGCTTGTAAACTAGCCGTGTGTCATCATAGTAGCTAGTTCACTAGCTGCGAGTATTTCGGTGATTCCTGGTTTCAGTGTCTATAAAATGTATTCACAACACGTGGTTTACTCGCTAGCTAGTTGGTTACTGAGCGAGTGGAAAGTTTTGTATGTCATCATCACTATCTTACTATCTGATTCGCTCGCTTGTTAACAAGCTGGCTTGTAGCTTGTAAACTCGCTCAATGTAATCGACCCTTAACAGGCAAAAAAAAAATTAAACTGACTTAAAGCCGAATTACTAGTTTGCTAGGTTGATATTACTGCAAGAATAATTAAAGTAACTGTCTGTTTTCAACATGCTGAAAGATATTTCATCATTTTCATCTTCACATTTTTCCACAAAAACAAAGTTACAGCTTTTCTAAACTAATCTCATCTGTGCTTTTGAGTGAGAAACATGAAAGAACACGGCTTGCAATAATAAGAAATTGCTAACATTTATAAATAAATGCTTATGTTGTATATAATAATAATGATCATCTCATTATTTTTACTGATTAAGAGGGAAATTTTTGCTGGTACAGTAATCACAAGCCATAATTATATTACCTTACCTATATATTTGCATTTTATCTTCTCTATTTGAACATAAATTCACATATGATTCTCGAACTCCTATGACTAGCTGTGAATCAAAAGCTTCTCCGTTACGTTCTGCTTGTACTAATTTCATTGCTGAATTTTGTAAACGATGTTTAATGTCACAAAATATATTCTGATTCCATGAATCTAACATTAGTTTACGTACTAAACTTTCATCGGAGATATGTCTTTTAATTGAATTAACGCCTGCTGTACTCACTGATTTATTTTGAATTGTTTTCTCAAGCTGTCGAAAAGCAGTTGTTATGTATCCACATTGTATAAAAAATTTACGCCATTCAACTATATACGTCTTTAAAAGAGCTTGATCTTCACGGTTAGACGAAACTCTCGATTGAACTTGTTTAATAAATGCTATGATATCTGACTGAAGTGCATTTAGCATTTTGAATGGCCCTTTTTCATCCCAAAGACATATCAAGTGTATATCATAGAAAAGATCGTGCCATTCGCATTTTGTTACAGACTGTTGTTGTAAGAGTCTTAATATGATTGGACGCATAAGAGGCCACTTTTCTTCAAAAGTAATGGCGATAATCTGAAAAATTAACTAATATAGAAGTTGTTGAGTTATGATTTTATAAAGAGCTACCTCTGACATAGCTACAAAATTATATTTTTATTAAAGGTTTAATTTTTGATATGTATGTACATGGAAAAGGTACTACTGAATATTATTAATAAACATTTTAATAATATTTTTGCAATGAAGACCGTATATTAATTCTCTTCTCAGTATGTATTTAAATTTTTGACATATGTTTAATTGGTTACAGTGGGGTTTCACTCTCAGATGCGCGAATCGAAGGCCTTTTTTGATTGGAGAACTTTAAACCAAGTTACCGACCATCATGGATGACAATTTTAATTTAGGGATTTTTAATTTTAACAAAAATGCCATCTTGTGGTCATTGATATAAAGTTACATATTATAATTTCTGGTTTACATCTGTGATATTAAGTTCAAGGAGTTTTATACGAGTTTATTATTCTACATCACTATTTATTTATCTATGATCACTTCCACAGATCACTTCTACATATTTTATATAAGGATATAAATGCTAAATTAAAACTAAATTACTATAAAAATAAATTAAAATCGAAACCAATGTATATATTTCACGATTCTAGATATTTGAATTTATATATATTTTTTATCTCTGATTCATGATTTTGTATATCGAGTATATCGGGCGGTGTAACGGTGTAACGGGTGTAACACTTGTCTATGAATGGGGCTTATTATATTTGTTATTCTGTGGGCTTATTTGTCATTTGCATTTTGTAATTGACAGTATGTAATATCGTAATGACAGTAATGGCTAAAAAGTAAAAATTTACTTATATTGTATAGTAATAGTTTTCTGTATAAAATTGTAATGTTTGATATACGCAAAAGTTTGTAATTAGCTTAAAAAAATGCACTGAAAGATTATTTTCTTCAATTTGATTTCAAAGTACTTTTTATTTAAATGTAAACTAGAAAAATGGCTGGACGTACTAGAATCAATACAATTAATAGAATTGAAAGTGAAATAGATAAAAATAGAGAAGAATCAAATTGGAAAAAAGTTATTGAACTTGCAGAACAACTAAAAAATCGTTCTGAAAAGAAAGGTATAATTGTCATATTTTGATTTTAATAAAATAATATTATTCATCAATTATTTTAGCAGAACATTTGTCCAATTTTCTTATCGGAGAAGGCCTTTTAGAATGTTATTTAGAAGAATGGCCTCCAATCGAAGCAAATATAGGCAAAGCACGAATAGATTTAGAAAAAGCAAAAAATCATTTGCAAGAAGCGGCAAATGAATTAGGAATGAAGGTGTGATATATTCACAATGTATTTATTTAATTATTTGAACCAATGAATTATTTTATTCAGGCTGGCGTCGCATTAGATGCACATCTTCTTCTTGGTAAATTATATTATGCTTGTGGACAATATAAAGACAGTATAGAGAATTACAATTTAGCAGAACTACATACACTAACAGAAAAAGTTTTGCCGCTGTAAGATTTTGTATTTTTATTTACTTGATAAATTATTAAAAAAAACAAATATTTTTAGACGAAATCTTAGAATACTAGCTGAATCTTTTGCAATAAAGGGCTTGTGTTTAGAACATGAGGGACCAGCAGGCAGTCGATTCAAACAAGCAGAGAAAGATGCTGAGAAACTAAAGTGCTTTGATGTTGCTTCAGATTTATGCCTTCTTTATGTACAAGATGTAGAAAAAATGTCTGCTAATCAAAGTTCTGCCACAGGTTGGTATTTTTAAAATATCGTATTACTGACATAAAATATATATGAAAATATTTTCACACAACTTAAATCATCAAACTATCACTACTCTATTTTTTAATAATTCAACTCAGCGGCATACCCAGAAATAAATTTTGGGGGGTGTTTTAATTTGTTTTATTTTAATTATATATAATTTTCATTTTTTTATCTATCATAAAAAAAATTAAATAATATATATTGACAAATTCAGGGGGTTTTATAACCTCTAACCCCCCCTCCTCTAATGGGTGCGCCACTGATTAAACTGTCTGATTAGATATAAATTATGGCTACTTTTTCGTGCTTTATATGATGAATGTGCAATTTAATTATTATTTATGATCACTCGAGCTTTTATATTTTGTTTTATGTTTGTATTTTATTTCTTATTGCTACCTTTTAACTATGTTTTTTTATGTGCATCAAAATATGCTTACACATTTTTTTATTTGTATGTTATTTTAATACTTTTTCTTTGATATTTTAATAAGAACTATTTTAAAATATAATTTTTAATACAAGTAATATAGACTAACCATTTTAAATATTTTATGCAGCTGAACTCTTCTTCAAATTATTGAATATATTTTGTTGACTAATTTTCCTTAATACGGATCTGCTATAAATCAATTATCATATAGCCTAGACTAATTGTCGGGTCTTAGGCTTTCTAATAGTAAAAATCCCATTTATTTTACCAAGTCAGAAGAAACAAACAAACGTTTTATGAACTTGTCTGTAAATAATACAAAATACAAAATATTAATATATTGATTTCATTTTAAAAATATGTAACGGTAGGTACCTATATTTGTAACCACCAACATGTATTTTTGAAGTTTTTCTTAGCAAATCTGTATTTAATAGTTACTAGTTCTTATTTACTTTTTTTTATAGAGTATTTTTTGTTTGGCTTTTTATTGACTTATTGTTTTACTTGCATCTAATATATTGACACATCGCAAACTTAGAACATATGCACGAAGAAAATAGTGAATATTCTTGGTTTTTATAGTATTTGTTTGATATTGCTGAAGGCTGAAATAATTATTCAATTGCTTTTAAGTAATTTTATATATTCATAAATAATTGCTTTTAAATCAAGTAACCACAAAAGCTAATTTATAAAGAGTATATTGTTTTGCTAGTATATATTTTGTAGTAAGCTATTGCTGCACTTAAAAATAAAATGTATAATTTTATTTATTTTGGTGTAGGTGAAATTGTAAAGTATTGTAATGAATATTGATAAAAAATTTATTTGCTATAATAAAAAAATGAATGTTTATTTATTGTCTGCTATAACATTGAAATCTATGTATTTTATTTTAGTTTGCAATGCTTTTAAATTAATCAAGTGTAAAAAAGATATATTTATTATATAAGGGGGAATTTAATTTTTTTAACTGAAATTTTGATGTATTGAATAATTTAAATTTTAGCATTACTCTAGTCCACAAAATTGAAAATTTCAGGATATTTTGTATAAAATTTAATGTATGTATGAGGTAAATTTATAAATACTGTAATGGCAGTAAATGCAATATCTTCTATCCCAAGAATATTCATTAGTTTCTATCCCACCACAAGGCTCTCATTCACCACAACCTTCAGTGACAAGTACTCTAACGCAAACAGCTTCGAACACCTTGCAACCTGGCGGGTCTACATGGATTATAATGGAAGCGGCATTGCGACGTGCTCCAGTTCTCTATCTAGAATCAGGGCGAATTTCTTCTGCAATCGAACGATACAGATCGTCCATGAGAGCTGTGGAAACAAACGTCACGCAAGGCTTGAGATTAACATTGGCAATGAAGTTGGCAGAGCTCTTGTTACGTGGTGCAAGTTCTGAGAATGATAGAAACGAGTTAGTTAAAGAAGAACAGAAAAATAAAATGAATTCAGGATTGCCTAATGGTGTAGCAGAGACTCCATGGAAACCAAAAAAATATACCACGTTAAATCAAGTGAGATGAAGTTAATATAAATGATGATATATTATACATAATAATGATTACTTTTATTGTACAGTTCTTCCCATCAAATTATCAAGAGGAATCTATATTGCTACTGTTGATTGCTGAAGCCGTTGCAGTACACAATGCTGTTCTGTCTCAATCTCCTGAGTTTGTAGAAGCCCGTGCTAAAGCATACGGTAATGCAACAGCAGTCTATGATTTATTGGCACTAGCTACTGTTCGCTGGGGGCAAACAGCACTTTTAGACGAGTCGTTTGAAAGAGCAATGAAATTTTCATTCGAAGAACCACATGTTTGGAAACAGCATGCTTTATGCTTAATTTCAATGGGGAAGTAAGTGCAAAGATATATATGATATATTTTGAATGGTTCTTCTGGATACAAGTCAGGTCTTGTCAAACATTATAGTAGATATACCAGACTTGTCCTTGAAGACAATGTGGAAGTCCCGATTTTTAATATGTTGTGTTTTTATGTAGATATGATCATGCACTTGCTGCATTAGAAGAAGTGTCTAGATTGATGCCTACTGCGGTAGCGCCATGTTTACTTGCTGCAAAATTGTGTTATGAACAGCAAGATAAAGCTTTGTCAGGTATGGAATGGAGTGAAAAAGCATTAAAAAGAGATCAAGAAACACCGCAAAATCTACGTGGTAGATGTTTGATTTACGTTGGTATCGGGTATCAGTTACAGGCAAAACTTGCACAACTTAAACAAGAAAAAAATAATTTCAATGTCTTGGCCTTGGAGTATTTTCAAAAGTTTGTGAACATATTTATTTTTTATTATAAATTTATTTATTTTATATTTTCTAAATATTAACAATAAAAAAAATTTCAGACAACCAAAATTATTCAATGATGAAAATTAATATACATACTTAAATACTTCTATAAATATTTTTAGAGCTATAAATGAAGATTCGAATGATCATTTAGCTGAATATTACTTTGGTTTACAACTTGCTCTAATGGACCGTGTAGTCGAAGCTATAACACATGTACGAACTTCTTTGTCACTTCGTTATGATGGGTCTTCAGCGACGTTGCAGTTACTCGCACTATTACTATCAGCATCTAGGCAGCACGGAGAAGCATTACGTCTTGTGCAAGCTGCGTTAGACGAATATCCCGATTGTCTCAATCTTATGCATGTACGAGCACATTTAGAACTTCATGAATTAGGTGGTGAGGTTAGTATAATGTACATAATTAGTTCTGTTACTTTTACTAAATACAAGTGTAATTGTTTTATGTATTAGGTTGCGTTAGTCACTGCTAAAAATATGTTAAAACTTTGGAAAAATCAGTACGGGAATCAAGTAATAAATGATTTACCTGAATGTGACAGAAGAAGTGACACTAGATCTGTTTTTCAATTATATACATCCGAAATGTCTGACAAAGATTCTAGTAAGTTATTGTGAAAATATATTTTAAATATTACAGTTGAACTCTTTCAATAATATACGTTATGAGCTCGCTGATACACTTTCTTGGCAGTATATATAAAATAGTGATTGTTATTTCAGCATCTCTACAAGCACATAGCGTGGCTGCTTCTCGTGTTGAACAAGCGCTATCTGAAGTAGCGAGCAGTATTAGTAGTCACAATATACGGCCACCTGGATCTCAGTTAGCCTGGCAGTTACTCCAACAAGTCTGGTTATTGTTAGCGGAAATATATCTTGCTATTGAGCAAATACCTGATGCAGAGGAATGTGTAACGAAAGCAGCTGAAATCACTTCACTATCCCATTTAATAATGTACATGGTAAATGTCATGAACAACATGTGTATTAACTATAACTTCAGTTGATTATTTTTTTAAATATTATTTATTTTTTATAATTTGTAGAGAGGCCTTATCCATATGCACAAATGTGAATGGACCGAAGCAAAACTTTGCTTTCAAAATGCAGTTGCTGTGAATCCTCATCACATAAAATCATTGCAGCAACTCGGCCTTGTTTATCATTATCTGGGATCTCAGCGAGTGGCTGAGACAACGTTAAGAGATGCGGCTAAGATTGATCCAACCAGCCATCAAACTTGGTACGTTTTATTGAAGAAAACCCAATATGAGATGGCCAATTGCTTTTTTATAATCTTAGATTGGTAATAGTGCTATGTACAACTTATAACATTATATGCACATGCGCTGAAAGGCTAGTACAAAACTAAAATACAGCAGCTTCGAAACAGTGGTAGAATCTATTGTCAGCACTATTACCAACCTTAGATTCTATAAAAAGTGAGTGGCCACAGTTCATACTTTTTATTAATTTTAGAAGAGCATTTATGCCGAACCCTGCTTTACTGTATTCCGCTAATGTGGCAATTGTCAGTTATACTCATTTTAAACTTATTTAAAATAGTTCACATTTTCTGTGTTGTGATATTTGATTGAAAATTAACATTATTCTAATTTTCTCTATTTAAAAGTATACAATTTTTTATAACTTTTAAGGTCTATTTTAAGTTCTTATTTAAAAGGTAATTTTTTCATATAAATATTTTACATTGATAATGGTTCTATATTCTATGAACCAAAACATTGCTTACAGATTGATTTTTTAATTTTTTTGATGTTCGTGCAATTAAATTCAATTTTTTTTTGGCCCGCTATACATTTAAAAATTATATACGTAGCCCTCTTCTCAAATAGATTGGTGACCCCTGGTTTAGATAACTGACTAAAATACACAATTAATTTTCCAGGTATATATTAGGGAAAGTGTTAGAATCGTTGGGTGAATATGAATCAGCAAGTAACTGCATGGCAACGGCGTTATCTGTGGAAATTACAAATCCAGTGTTACCGTTTCATTCTGTTCCTCTTTGTTTTGAGTAGCGTGGATATTTATATATTTAATTATTGACATATTCTGACGTTCCAGTTACTGTTACATTTGTTGTTGAATTTGTAAATAATAATTTGTTTTTATCTGTTTATCTGAATGATTTGAAATTCATTCAAAATTAATTGTTGTGTATCAATATACTTCGTTTGGTCAAACATTTTATTTTAATATTTAAAAAATAAATATTATAAACCAAGTCAGTATTGTATTTTTGTTTTAGATAATTTTATGTATATGCGCACATTATTTAGTTCAAACATAACATAATTTATACTGAGGTAGTGAAACTTTAAAATTTGTTTTAAGTTATATATTTGATTTCTTTTAAGTAATCTGAAAAAAAATCATTGTTATCAGAAGTGTAACTAGGGGGCAGTGAAACCGGGGGGCAGAAAAAATGACCCCTATATATGAGTAAAAAATATAGAATTAGTGCTGATACAGATTCTTGCCGGGGATGCAAGGATCCCTAGCTATGCCTCTGATGGTTAATTAATTATATGTACCATTGAAAATTTAAAACCATTGCTATTTGAAAATCTATTGAATGTGTTTTATTAACCCTTTGAGCGGTAGGGCCGTATCGGTACAGCGAGAATATAGATCCAAATAGAGTATCGCCGTATGGGTAAGGCCATACAACTTTGTTTAATATACATATCTATCAGTGATGTTTGTAAGTTATTTAAAAAAATATGTTATTCATTTTTACTGAGGAAAAAATACATAAAATATACTTCCAAGTAGTATAATAATATGCTGAAAAATTAACTCACTCACAATTATTAATTTTATACATTCCTAGTTACAAATATACTACACATATTTATGTATTATTATTTTATAAATGGACTAAATATAAACGTTTTTATTTATTTTACATGCCCGATATTATAAAGAAATTTGCTGTCTGCGGAGTATAAAATATATATGACAACCTATTGACAGTTAGAATGAATAATATGGTTTATAATCTTTTTTATGAATAATCTCAATGCATGCGTGTTAAGTAGAAATCAGTGATTTAAAATAAGTGGTGACAAGTATACCTCAAAAAACACAAAGCATTTACATTATTATACATTTATTACCACTTTACGAGAATCCCGAGCAAAGATGTAACGATTTGACACCTTGCAGATAGCGTTAGCTTCCGAGCAAATTTCTTTATAATACCAGGCATAACTCTTACTTTTCTATAATGTGTGCATTTATAATAAATAATATAATTTAACTTATCACAAAAACACTGTAAAATTGTGGATAATTAAAAGCTTTTTTAAAAATCATGTCCAATGAGTGTTCAAAGAAACCTTTAATGACAAATAAATATTAAATTATAAAAAGAAAAAATTACGAAGATGAGAAATATCTGTACTTATTTATTAACGTATAATACACCTATCTCTCATTAAATTATAGTTCTAATTTAAATGTCATGCATAATTGGAAATCAATTTAATAAAAAGCAAAATGGTATTGCATGAAAATATTACAAATATATGTATCATACACATACATATCCATCAGTAGTATATTTTTATAAAATGGTATTAAGTTATTTAATTATTTTATTTAATTACATTTTATGAAAAAATGTTGAAGTAAAAAATTATCTACACTAAAAACAATAATGTATTATTTTTTTTAACATCCTATTTGATTTCTCTTCAAAAATTGATTTAATAGATTTATAGACAACTTTAGTGTAATAAAGATGCATGTATAGAAAATACCGATTGTTAAATACATAAACAATATTTATGTGGCTATTTGATGATTAAAATTATTTGTAACATTAACTTTTTTTAACATTATTCAATATATAATATACTGTTAAAAAAACAAAGATGCATTATGTTAATATGAAGAACCCTGAAGTAATTGAATGCAGTTAATTTTTTATTATCATTATTTTTTCATAAAATGTACAAATCGATTAATCAACCAGTATATACAGTATTCAACAATTTCAATATTTCGTTGATATTTTTCAATTATTTTGACTTACGTAAATTTTATAATCATTTTAAATACGTGGGAACATTGTTATAAATTAGAACTATAAACAAGGTTCTGGGTGTAAATGGTCAATTTCATGATTTTAAATGTGCTCAAAAGTAGTAAGTTACATCAATAAACATTGGTGAATATATTAGTTATAGTATTGAAATTGTAGATTTGTACAATGTATTTTCTTCGCAATTGATTACTATCATGTTAAAAAAGTGATAAATGTATAAAGACTTAAAAGTAATATATGTATATATCTAAAATTATAGATTATGTTGAATTAACTTATAAATTTTATTGATGTTATGAATATGTATATTTAAAATTAAATAAAAAATTAATAGATCATTTTGTATAATAAATCTGATTGCATAGACTGCAATTATAGTTGATACCTAATTTTATATGAGTTGTGATTGTTTGGGTTTATAAACAAATATGTTATAAATATCAAGCATTTTTTATTGACTTAATTCTCTCCACAGGAGAAACATTTTCATTATTTACAAATAATTATTAAATAGTAAAATAAATGATAATAAACATATTATGCTGAAAAATCACTATGGTCAAATAAAGCTTGATCATATAGTTGAGCCCTCACCATGCGTCCACCAAAATACCTTCCGTTTAATGCATCACGAGCAGCTTCTGCCTCTGAAAATTCAATACAATTTAGTTAAATAAAAACTAGCAATGGTTTGCACATGTAAATATAAGTAAGCATTTTTACCTCTCATTTGTGAAAATTCAACAAATATTTTTACAATAATTTCTGCATCATCGTCCACATTATCTGATTGTTTTTCATTATAAATTATCACTCTCTCAACAACTCCATATTTACTGCATTCTTCTTGAATTTCTTCTTGTAAAGTTTCATCTACATCTTCTGGTCCAACCATATTTCTTAAAATTATCACCTATAAAAATAACACATTAATCAATATACTTTTACAATTGGTAAAACAGAAAACATACTTTTGATTCAACTTTCCGCATAAGCTTCTGCATAACAAGATGCCGTGCATTTTGACCTTTAATCGACATATTTTCTTGTTGTTGTAAAGTTTGTGGTTCAGCTTCTTCTAAAAGTTTTTTCTGTAATTCTTCCTGTTGTCTTTGTTGGGCTTGTTCGTGGGCTTTTTTTAAAGCATCTTGATTGGATACACCTACGTTTATTCCTGGGACACCGATTGCAGGTACGTTCATATTAGATGCGTTCATCGTTGATATTCCAACGCCTAGGCCGCTTATACTAGCAACTTGAGGAACAGGTAGTTGTGGCACTGCTACTGGTTGACCTTTATTACATTAACATAGAGATTAAAAATTATAAGCAGAAATGTTTAAATATAAAATTATTTTTACAGTAAATACCTAAAGTAGGTGTAACAATAGCTGGGGGAGGTATAACAACAGGAGCTCCTACTGCAGGCGCTATGACTCGTGGTGTTTGAAACGATGGCTGTGGAATTGCTAGGCCGGGTGGAGGTATTAATCCAGCTGGTGTTGGCACTACTGGTGGTATAGTTGTTGAGACACCTACTGAAAAGTATTATTTTTTGTTAATATTGAAATTTTTAGTTATATTAGTACAGTAATACAAACCTGGTAATGTAGCAATAGCAGGTAATGCAGCTACGGTTGATGGTACGGTAGCAGCTAATTTAGAAAGACCTAATGCCATCGCATTACTTGCAACAGCATCCAACGCTTGTATTTTTGCTGTAGCTGCTGCTGCTGCGACCGCTGTAGCAGTGGGCATTACACCAGCTCCACCCGCACCTGGACCCAGCAAAGCGTTTGGTGGTGTAATCGCTCGCCCGACTCTTAAATACTGACCTCCAAGATCAAACAGATTCATTGAAGCTATGGCTTCTTGAGCCGCCTGTGATGTTTCATATTCTATAAATCCATAACCTTTGTGTTTATGCGCAGAACTTCCTTGTGCCAATTTGCAGTATGTAATCGGACCAAACGCTTCAAAAACGCTGTACATAATAAATTATATATTAAATAATATTATAAATAATATAATTTTAAAATATAATTAATTACCTTTTAATATCTTCTTCTGTCAAATCTGGATGGATAGAAGCCACGTAAATCCTATTATAATTTTTCGCTTCCTCTTGTATTTCATCGATAACAGCTTGCGCCTGTGGCATATTGCTAGGTCTTCCAACAACTTTTATATTACGACCACCGATCATAACGCCATTCATCTGTTCCAATGAAAGCTGTGCTGCTTCTGGGATTTCATATTCAACAAACGCAAAACCTTTATGTTTTTGGGTTATAGGATCCCACGACATGTTTATAGATTTTATAGGTCCAAATGGTAAGAACGCTTGCCGTATCGTATCTTCTTTTAATTCAAAACTTATGCTACCTACGTACACTCTAAAAATACAAATAAAACAAAAATCAAATAATGTTTTTATTACAAGAGATATTCAGTTCTATTTTAAATTTGAGTTTCAGATCTTATCAGCTACAAAAACATTGATCGGAAATCAATTGATTTTTTAAATCAAGATTTCAACAATCTATCGGTAATTAATTGTTCATCATTATTAAAAAAAATTGTAATATAGAGAGCCACTAAGTTACTTAAAATATGTGATATTAAAAATTATTTTTATTGAATTATTTTTGAATATATTATAATTGAATTATTTTCTGAATATACATTTGATTATACCGCATATTCAAAGTATCTTAAACGCATTTCTAATCTATTATTAATTCAAAATTAGTATCATCTAATCTAAGAATTAATCAAACATGCTCTCTAACCTGCACATGAGGGCAAGGGCCTGTTGTCTTTGAACTTGAGTCCGCTGGCTTGCCATTTGCTGTAACAAACGACAGCTATCACTACAAATACAAGTACAATTTCAAACTGACATCTTTGACATTATATACAAATTACAAGATCTCATTTCAGTCGTTTCTGCTACTACATAAAATAAATAATAATTTCTGTTCAAATAAAAACTGTAGTACAACTCGTAACATATTGCTATTCAATTCTGGAAAAAAGATGTTTAGGAATATTACAAAAAAGCAATTTCAAACAAAAATAATTATTTGAAATGTAATATCTATAATGTCAAAGCGTGTGTAAAGTTTTTAAATAGATATAAATCTAAATTGTGTTAAACAAGATCAAGTACAGCAAGTCCACACCCCCACGGCAGGGTTGAGGTATCACTGACCTGCACATCAAAGCCAAAACTTGAAACCGCTGAAACGTTTTATCTCTCTGTGAAGCAACATAATCAAAAATAAACATTATTTATTAAAGGATACTATACATAACCATAAATACTAATGATCACTAATAATTGCAAATCTAATATCAACCTATATTATCATATTTTTTCAATAGTTAATAAATTCAAATAACGTTCAGTGAGTATTTCTTACCTGTTGTTGATGTGCTAATGTTTGTTTCATGAGAACCATCTTGATACTTTGTTCCATCGCATATTTCTTGGCTTTGTTTACACTGTCCGATTGATCAGAAGACAATCGTGGTAGAACTCCACCCAAAATACCTGCAATTGTATTACTTCGTGCTCCTGGGCCTAAACAGACATTAAAACAATAAAATTACTATTATCAGATATCTTTGTAGTATTATGTATATTTTACCTGCAACAACATCCCCAGTTTGTGTCAAATCATAAATGGGCTGCTCAATGAAGGGCGCAATGGCCGCATCTAAAACAAAATTAAATGATAATAGTATGATTTTAAAAAGCAGACCGATTGGCACAGATCAACTGCATAATGCTCAATTTTATGTTTGTTATAAATCTGGCCAAAACAGTCTCATATGCACACAAACTAATATGCTGTTAAATAAGTAACTGATGTAATAATATACTACCATCGCTCGTAGCTATTTAAAATAAAACAATCTGATGAATTACTTATTGTAAATGGTTTACTTTATTAAAACAGATGGTTTCTTGATGAATTAAAGTACAATATAAATCAATAAAAATATGTAAATAAATTTCATATGATATTTAATGACAAATTTAAATCAATAAATTTGAATAGAATGAAATAAAACAGTACAACATTATGTATTTAATAATTAAATGATAAGAATAAACGTTTGTCAGATACAAGCGATGATAATATTAAGCAGGGAGGCAGGGCCGCCAAGCGGCCACAGAGAGTGACAAAGCAGATGTTTACCAATAAGTGGATGATAAGTCTCTTGCACCATGGCGCTGCCGATCTACCACTGCTAGCTGTAGGTACCCATCATGTAAAACACACAAGAATACGACCAAAACATCAGTATGGGTAAAAGTAACGGAAATAGTACATATATTAAATATATATATTTTATATTCAAAACAGATTTTATTGAAAGTATTAGAGATTACTCAATGCTCAAAGTAGAAAAAAAAACGAGTTGGAATGAATGGTAAACATGAAATTATGAACTAATTGTAAGATAATATAATAATAATATTAAGACTCATTTACATCATATTAGTTAAATATTGGTTAACTTTAAATAATATTTATAACCACTATAAACAGTGGTGAGCTATAAACAAGGGGCTCGCAAGCTATAGAATAATTTAACAAAGGAATCACATGAGTCCCCTACAGTTCACCACTGACTATAAATTAATTAAAGTTAACTTATGTCCGATATTATAAAGGAGCTAGCAAATTTGCCAGCTAGCAAGCACTTTCAACTGACAATGAGATATCAAACTTATATGACAGTTCTTTTGGAGTTTGTTGATGACTTTGACAAGTTTCGCGCATGCGTTGTAGGTAAATACCAACGGTATTAAAATAGTGGTGATGTTAGGCGCCCCATACACGATAAATAATATTGAGCAATATTACGGATTGACCAATATTATTGACCGTTTAGGGATCGTATTGAAGATTGCACAATGATTTTAGAAAAGTTTGAGCAAGCTTAAATTTTATTGCATCATTATTTTTCATTGTGTCGTGTGTAGGGCTAATTGCGCAATATTTTTTGGTGTAGTGTTCGGAGCGGTCTCGTACGCATTCAAACTAACGTAGTTAGGTCCTGTCAAAGATGTTCGTGAGTGTACACATGCCTTTTTCAATCATTCTTTAACCAATTTTCGTTTTTTTTCTTCATTTTGCCGGCAAAATCAACAGCACAGCTGCAGCCAAATTTTGATCATCACACATGTTACTCTCACGGAAATATTGACGCGAATAGTTCAAAACTCAATATAATTGAACGTGTAGGTGCAAGGTACGTTTCAATAAAAATGTGCAATAATAATATTGAACAATTATATTGTAGGTGTATGGGGCGCCTTATGAAAATTATTTTGTACGGTCAAAGATGCCAACTGTGTTACAATTAGTTGAAGTGTCACTGCTCTAAATTCCATAGCTAATCCATAGATACTAGTACAGAATTAATACCCCATTTGAAAGTAATTGCTAGCTAGCAAATTTTGCTAGCTCTTTTATAATACCGGACATTATACACATTAGAAGGCAATCATTTGACATTAAGAATATCTATTTTTACAAGAGATGTGTAAAGAATGGAATAAATAAATTTTTAGGATAAAATCTACTGGAATTAATAAGTGCAGTAGTATCCCTCTATTCCTCGTTTCACTTCGAGCACTGTGTATAAGTTATTTTATGTACAATTTATAAGCTAAACTGTATTATTTATTATTATTTGTTTCTAATTATCAATATATAATATAGTTATAATTTTCATAAATAACTAACGTATATATACTGAATTAACTTTATCAAAAAAAATTATATAGTTTGTCTTTGTGTTATGTGTTAGTGATACATTTTGTAATATTTATATTAAATAATTTCAGTATATCAATGTCAGACAAGCCATCTTGGTGCTGGTAAATTGTCAACAACTGGAACCATAAAGCAGACATAATGCATGGAATATAAGACTGATAATACAATTATAGCAAACTTCCATACTTACCGGTTATCAACAAATTATCATTGTTATCATATAAATATTCTTTTTACAAATTATTAATGTTGTTATTAAATTTAATATATTATTTATACAAAAATAACAATGACATAATTGAAGTTTGCTATTTAAAACTTTTTACAGTATATTTTTATATATATCCTGAAAAATAAGCAAATTGGTAGAAGCAAAATGAATTCTGAAAGAGTAGAGTTGATCTCACGTAGGGCCTAACTGTCAGGAGCTTCATCTGGAAACACAAAGAGAAAGAATAACACTCAATAAATACCTCCCGGTATGGCTTTCGCCATTCAAAGTTTCGAATTTAAAATAATTTAAAATATAACTATGTGAAATTTTTTTTATACTAATGCTTTCCAATCATTTATTTAAAAATAATTTTGAAAAATATACCCAACTAAATACAAATTAATTTTTTTTTTAATTATTTGGAAAGATAATGTAATATATTTTTAGAAATGAACATGAGAATGTATATTATAAAAAATGAAAGTAAATAATTAAATTAAAAAAATATATAAAAAATTATTATTTAATAAATTATGTAGATATATTCTGATTTTTGTCATTTCAGTTAACAATGAATTTGTTAAATAATAAGATTAGTTATAGAATACCTAAATGATAACAATATTAATTTTTTCAATTATCGTTTATTACAGAGGTCTCCGTTATAAGATAGTTTCAGAAGTATAATTTGTTCTATTATTTGATACTTTCATCTTATCTTCGTTTTTGGAAGGTTAAAAATGTGCAATATCAAGGAGTCATAATAGTCAAAAAAAACTTTTTTTCATCTAAAAATACATTCAGCAAACTTATAACGAGGAGCTCTTTTATAAAATTCATAGTGAATCATAAAATGTAATTATTATAATTCTATATATTGATTCATACATTGAAATATAAATTTCTTATTTTGTATTAAAAAAAAAGTATTTTTTAAATTTTAATATAAAAAAAAACAACTTTAAATTGATGATCTAAATAGAAAAATAACATTCATTCCTACCAAGTAACCTACTTGGGTTACAGCTACGGACAAATGTCTGATTCATTTTATCAGCTTCTCAGGTCAATATCCGCTAGGAGAATCACAACACCTCAGACTTCTGTAACAACTTAAGCAGACCGAAACACAGCCGGATTAGTAAAAAAATGTCTCGGCCTTCGGTTCCCAGTAATAACGCAATTTTTCAAACAATATTTACTTACCGTGTTTCAGTTTTTTCATAGGAGGATCAGCGTCTTCGATCGAACTCTTCATCTCACATGTTGTCTGTAAAAAATTAAAATATGATGAATGTAAAAAAGACACAATATATTCAATGATTTACTAATAAACTAGTACTTTAGTATTAAATATATAGGTTGAATAGAAAAAAATAGAAGTTTGATTTACGTTCTCTTGGAATAGATAAGTATATGTAACTTTTAAATCATTTTGTATATGCAGATATTAACTAAAAGATGGTTGTAATCATTTTAGGAATTTAATTTGCTAAACATATCCTTAAAACAGATGTTATTGGTGTTATATGATATGTATTATATTTTATGACCTCGTTTAGACGCGATTGAAATTTTTGAAAAATTTGAGTCTCACATTAATACTGATATAAGTTCATTTTATTATTATTATTATAAAAACTCGTAAAGTACCGAGAATTGATATAAACTACAGAATATTCTATATAAACTTTACTTACATTAGTATAACTGCCATTGCTGATATTTGATTCCGTTATTGCGGCCATTTCACTGACTTTTAAAATTTATATAAAACATAAAGTTCTTAAAAACTCTAATTACAGTAACATTATAAATAACAAATAGGAAATATTTAGTTAAATAACTTTAAAACTTGATGCGAAGACGATCTTATTAATTATTAATTATGCATCCATAATGCGACGATTTCCATCTCCATCACAGAATAACCATAGAATAAAATCTCCATAGTGCACAGAATAAAGATACATAGTGGCAGATACCATAGATAGAGGTAACATACAATGCGCATCATGCGCATTGTGTTTGCGCATAATGTACAAATATTTCTCTGGGCGCTTTACTAGCAATTTCTGTGCTAGCAATGCTGAGAAACGTATGCGTATTCTATAATTTTATATTAATGTCAGTTTATTTGTATTGGTCGATTTCATATACTTGATTTACGTTAAGAACACAGCATAATGATAATTTCTAAGATAAAATCTTGACAATTTATAAATATAAACTGTAAATGTACATCTCTAAAAAAAGAGTAAATAGGTACTTAATGTTATGGCGACTCCAACAAATGCTTCTGGAAATCTTGTAGATGAATTTGAAGAAGCTTTCCAAGTAAGCTATTTGTTTTTATGATTTCTACAAAATAGTATAATATATTTTATGATTATAGTGTTGTTTGAATGTTTTGACCAAAGAAGAGACATCTCCAAGTACTGATAAAGATGAAATCCGTGTTGATGTTGATCAAACTGCATCTCGATTTATTGAGTTGGCTCGACAGATGGAAGCATTTTTCTTACAGAAACGATTTTTATTATCTGCCTTAAAACCTGAACTAGTAATCAAAGAAGATATAAATGACTTGCGATTAGAATTAGCTAGAAAAGATGAACTTTTAAAACGACACCATGAAAAAATTGCTGCCTGGCAAAATCTTCTGGCTGATTTACAAGGATGGGCCAAGTCACCAGCCCAAGGGCCTGCACCAAGCGGTATGTCTAATGGGAATACTGTAACTCCAACAGCAGGATTGCCTGCTCAACCTGTTCCTGGTGGACCTCAAACACCAAATCAGATGGGTGTTCCAGGAATGTCAAATACTTTACAACAAGTAAGTTTTAAAAACGTTCAAAGACCATACTTAAGTGTATTTGTACCAAATACAATTAATCTTATTGGATAAGAACTCATGCGCACTAGACTTTAGTTGGTCGATAGTTTCAACAAGTTCGAGCTGCAAACAGATTTTTTGATAAAAAATTTTTAGATGTCATTTTGTAGAGAATAAAATTATTTTCTAATATGCCAGTTGTCGGTTGAGTCATTCCTTTTCCAACAACTCATTAGTGGGTAATATATTGCAATTTAATTGATATTTATAGAAGATTGATGTTAAAATGTTGATTTTTGTAAAAAAAAAATATTTAAAACGCTGTTCAATTTATTGCATTTGAGAATTTTATCTTCTACAAAGAGATGATGTCGAGTGTTGCCAGTATGAACACCCTAAAAAGTACGATAGGCTTACCAAAATGGTACGGTTTCAACTTTTTAAACTGTTGTGATTAAAGAACTTTTTTTGTCACATTTTGTTACCCCCAACTCCTGATACTACAAATGTTAAAATTGTTAGAAATAAATGTATTTGAATTATTATTTTTTATTTAATTATACCCTTTATTTTATTTTGTGTTAAAAGACATCAATTATCAAGTAATTAAACCTTCAATACTGAAAAGTAGATATAGACGAAAAAATTAAGGTACGTTTCGTTTTTACTTTATTTTTATTGGTATTATTCATAATAAACATTTTATATAAAAATCTTGTAAAAATCTTTGTGGGGCAAAAGGTACGGTCAGAGCTGAGGTACGATTTTGGTACGGTCGGGTCATAAATAGTACGAAAACCGTACTAAAAAGTACGTTCTGGCAACAGTGATGATGTCCTTAACACATAATAATAAATATTTTAAAAAAATTTCATCACTTATCATGAATCAGTAATACCAACTTTAGTACTAAAGAATCATTTCCCCATATTATTTAAATGGGAAACAGAACCCCCCTTGCAGCACCTCTTAAAATTTAACTACAGGGTAATCCTTAAGCGAGGATTTATTTTAAGTCATAAACTAACTTATTTCGTAACAAGTGCAAATGTTTTTTCTTTGACACACCCTTAATGTGTATGCTGTAAAGACTAAATTATCAACAATGAAGTGGCAGCTTTTGAGTATATCCAGACATATATTAAACTGTATTTTGAAAACAAATTTAATAAAACATTGTATTTAAAAATAACTAAAACTGAAATGTTTTATTATTTAAGGTTCAAATGCAGCAAGTGCAAGCGCAGCAAATCCAACAAATGCAACAGCAACAGATTCAAGCACAGCTGCAACAACAGCAGATGCAAGCTCAATTACAACAGCAACAAATGCAACAGCAAATGCAGGTAGATCGTAGAAATAATTAAAACATTTTTCAAATTTCCTTTAGAATTCTGTGCACACATTGTTTTCAAGAATTTTCAAAACAAATTGTTATATATGTCGTTCAGTTATTTTTATAAAAATCAAAATTAGTTTTAAGTTTATTTCTTTGTTGTTTATTTAGTATGTATGTTAGATGTTATAAAACAGTTGATTTGCATGAGTAAAATGTTTATAAAAAAAAGAAAACAAATTTTATTGCAACGGCATAACTAACTATTTGAAGTGGTATTTGATCAAAGATAAAATAATATTTTGTTTCGTTTATATTCATTTTGATAAAAACAATTACTTCAAATGTAGTTGTGCTTAAATTGTTGGGTGACGTTTTTTTAATAATAGTATTGCTATACCCTAAAAGTTAATTCCCTATTACAAGTCAATTAATTTCATAAAAGATTAAAATATTAATTTCATCTAAAATTGTCATTTCATCATTAGGATAACTAAATTAAGAATTACATTGAATAATTAGTGTATTAATGTAATATTAATTGTAATTTAAACATAAAAAATATCTATTTTGTTATAAAATAAAACATAATTTATTAACAAATCATTTAATATAGTAATTAGTTTAAGATACACTCAAATTCTAGGTTTAAAATTATAATTCTTAAGTTAAAAGTAATATAAAATATTAATTTACTCACTTAACACAAATCTAGAAATTAAAATTCAGTATTTTCATTTGATTTTTTTATGATAATAATAATGTTTTAATTTGATTAATCAGTTTCATTTACATTTTATCATTTGCAATACTCTTTATTTGAAATAAATATGTTTCATTCATGTCTTTCATGCATCAAATAAATGTAAATAAAAATTTGATTAAATATTGAAACATTCATTTTTTAAATTAATTGCTTAAAAATTATTTTTCACTGTTTTATGATTTTGTGAAATTAAAATGAGATATTGTACAAATATCTATAAATATATATTTTTTAATTACAAATACATGACATACGAACAAAATGTAGATGCTATATTTTAATAATATCATATAATGAAACTAATCTATTGTTATAAAAATAGACATTTGTACTAAAATAAATTACTATTTTCATAATAGTCATAGGTTTTCCAAAGACTGCTTCTATCCCCCCAATGTGATAATAATTAATGGTGCAATTTTAGGTATTGGATTTTTATTAAGGATGATTTTATTAATATTATTACAAACCTTATACGGATAATGTTTACAAAGATATGTAAAATTTATTTTTCTGCGATTATATTTTAGTAAAATCATCCTTTGTACTATAGAAAAAATTTGTAGTTCAAATATAACAAATATCATGCTTTATAAAGTAGTGATTTGTTATGTTTCTTAAAAAACCTTTAAACAAGTTTGTTATATTTGAACAGATTTTGGTATAATTTGTTGTTGTACTCCTAACTCAGGGCATTGTGAATGTAGTGTTAATAGTTTTTAATTTTATAATGAATAAAGTAAAAATACACTGGCTAACATTCAAAAAGTTGTTTCGAATATAAGAGAGAGAGAGAAAGAACGAGAGTAGAATGCTTTTGTAGTGTTATGTTTATCACTGCTTGATGGGTAGCTTGTAGCTTGGAATTGGTGGTATTTTTCATTAAATGTTCCTTTTTATTTATGTTACGCTGTTTTTATTTTTATTTATTTCCTTGCATTTCCCACTTCCATATGTTTTTATTAAATGATATCATTTTGATTTATTTTTTATTGTTGTCGAATCTTCATTATTTTTATTTAAAAAATCTATGTGATCTTAATTTTATTTGATAAATTGTCTTTAATAGTGTAGTATCTAAATGAGTATTTTATATAAATTTATGAAATTTTATCAATTATAAATAAATATTCAAATTATATCTATTTGGTGAGTATTACTTGTATCGAATAAGTTTTAGTGTAAATATATTTATAATGTTGTATTGAATAAATTAAATGTTTCAGGTATCTCCACAGCAAGCAATGTTTATGCAACAGCAAGGAGCAGGGAGAGGTGCATTCCCACCACAGGGCCCACCTGGGGCAGTGTTGCAAGGACCGCTTGCGTATCTTGAAAAGACCACCAGCAATATAGGTATAAAATATAACTAATCCGTAGCGAATATAAGTTTTCGAGTTGTGTGTGTATTCATATTTAACTATTATTATAATTTCAGGTATGACGGATGGAAGAAGGTGACGGGGGCGTGGGAGGGGGCGAGGAAGGGGTCGGGGCAGAGGCCGCGGCCGAGGGGGTGGGCGTGGAGCCCTGCCCGACTACGTCTCCCCTTAGATCAACCCCTCCCACGGGGAGCTAATGTACACCTCACAATACAATAATTACAATAAATCAGCAAAAATAAAATCTCCTTATTAATTGAGTTAATTTATAAATACATATGTAGATATAATAAAAACAAACTTGTTTGTTTAAACGTCAAAATTTATTAAACAAACAAGTTTGTTTTTATTTATATTTAACGTCACTACTATTATATTATTGTAGATATAATATCTATACTGAATTAATTACATTTATTTACTTATATATTATTATTATATTTTTATGTGATACAATAAAAACTGCCCTTTATGATATTACCAATAAGTTACCAAATTGCTACTAAAAATTTAATTTTAGAGATATATTTTTGAAACAAAATATAATACTATTTATTTAATAACACTTATTTTCATAACTTTTACTATTGCTAATCTGTGTTGATTTGTCTGTTAAATATATTTTTATATAATGACTCATTCATAAAAAAAACAACTTGAGGTGTAAATAAAAAATAATACAGTAGCTTATATTGCTTAATGAATCTGCGTGGATTGTAATTGCATTTTTATAGTAAATAAATTTGTATAACATGTAGATAGTTCATGTATCTGTGAAATATTTTTCATTATATTAAATAAAATGTATATTTTATGTTATACATATACAGAAATCCCCATAAGTGTATTATATTATTTTCTAAATGATTTTTATAATATTTGTTTACCAAGTGTACTTACTGTTAGTATTATTTGAAAGATATTTAACCTTTAATTAAAATTATATCAATTTTTTTATACATATAATTTAACCCTTGTATATACTATGTAAACCTTCCGATTTCACCATACATGGGTTAACATAGACCAGTATTTTTGTTTGCTTGTATTTCGGTATCTATAAATAAACCAATTTTAAAGTTTTTTTTTTAGTATTGATATGCAAGAGCAAGGAAAACAAATATGTAGATGAGAAAGTCATAAATATTGTGACACTAATGATATTAAACTTTTGTTTTGAAAAATATACAAAGGTTTTATTATAGTGAAATCTAAAGGTCTTGAGTTGATTTAAAAAAAATATATCTCATTTGGTGAGGTGAAGATGAAACCGACTTATGCTTTGTGCATATAAAAATTTGCTGACTTACTTTACCTTTTACAAGTTACATATATCTTGCAAGATACGAATAATTGATTAATAAACAATAATCACTTTAACTTTAATTTTGGAATATGAAGCATTTACTGACGCTATTATCAACTGGGTTAACGTAACCCATCTGAAAACTTGACCACGTTCTTACTCGGCTGCTTCAGACTCTCCAATCTGTTTCACAAATTACACATATTCTCTGAACGGGCTGAGTTAACGTAACCCAGTGTGATGTTTAAGGGTTAAAAACGAATAATCAAAATTAGAAAATATTTTTAAAATCATAAATGAAGGTTGAATGCTTTTAGATAATATGATAAAGATAATGTTTTATATTTCTTACATTAATAATTATTTTATGTAAATATTCTTTTTATTTCTCTTATTAAATATGTTTTTGGTTAATTTTTGTATTTTATTTACATATTATTTTAATCACATCATGAAGCCATTTTACAAAGTGCAAATGTAAAAACAAACAATATGTACATTAATTTAAAGTTAGGTCTTTAAAATAAGACTCATATATATGTTGTGAAATTTATTCTGTATAAGATTGTATGTTGTAAAATAAGATTGACGAAATTATTAAATTTTTTTTGTTTTTATTAAAATTTGTTTGTTTTTATTATATTCTTAACATTCCTGGGTGTATTTGGAAAATCCTAATTATTTACATAATATTGCAAAAGACATAATTGGGTAATTAAATTAAAAGTATTATTAAACTTTTAATATCATTGAGAAATTAATACTTGTTACAATTAGTATGAACAGTAATATTCTCTTCAATCTCCATAGAACAATTTTCTCTTGCCATACAAATTTTTTAAACTGTAACTTTTAAAATAAATTATTAAGATTTTAAATTTATAAATATATATTTTATTTTGAGCGTAAGTACCTACGAATAATTTAAATCAATAATTCTTAATATTTTATTCAGTAATTAATATTATCCTATTTTTTTAGATGTGTTCCCGTGAAAAAAAAATATCAAAACTTCAGCAAAGAATAATGGTTGCGTATATGATGGAAAATAAAGAGTTAGCTAAATGTCGATTATCATTAACACAAAATAAAGATCAATTTTATAAAAAATGGGTTCAATTATCTGAGGAACTCAATGCATTAGAAGGTCCAATCAAAACAGTTTCACAGTGGCAAAGAGTATGTTAATTGTTTTACTATATTGAAAGCATCTGCAACAGCAGATAATATATTATTTTCTCACAGGTTAATTCTCACTGCGCCAATATAACATGTCATTTGCTGAGTGAGTTAAATAACATGTTGACAGGGTGCAGAAAAAAAAGATTCTGTACTAATCATGTATATATTTTGATTATAGGCATGGAGTACCTGGAAACATAAAACACGACTAAAGCAATTAAAAGCAGAAAACGAAAAAAAAGATTTGAGTAAAGCAACAACAAAATCTATAATATTATCAGATCTTGAAAGAAAAATATTGTCTATAGTAGGATTAAGAACAGATGACATTGAATCTAAAGAATCATTAAATACAGATCTTCTTTATTATATGAATTCTCCAAATTCTGATAAAAAATGTAATAATTATAACATTAAAAAATTGAAATATCAACATTTAGACTTAATTACGTGCATTAAATGTCTATAGAATGTCTTTAAATTTCCAGTAGCGCTGTAATGAGTCATTTTTAGCTATAAAATAACAGCGAGTTAAATTTCTAACTGCTACGTACTTCTATTGCTCACTTAACAAGTGGCTGTAATTTTTCATTTAATAAAATAACTTAATATTTATTTTAAAGAGTTACAAAAGTAAATGCACTTAATTAATTGAGTGTTCTTGGTAATTAAAACCAGAAAAGTAGCTAGGGGTTGGCAAAATTGACCCTTACTTGAATGCAGGACCTATACAAGGGATGGAAAAATCATCCTCTAAAAGATAGTAAAACAAAGTTAATTATTTTTTTGGGGTAAAGGAACCCTATATAGTTACGTTTCTGGTTAAGACACTGTTTCAGCTGCTGCTGAACCGTTGTTTTCTTTACGAAGACTTTAATACAAGAAAATGTATTCATAATAATTTTTTTTCATTCCTTATTTGTTTTATTTTAAACATTCCAGATAGGTATTCTTTTTCCCCATCTGGTACTAATGAGTCAGGTCACTCTCTATGGTCCTCACTTACAACAATGTCAGATCCTGGTGTATCAACTTCAATTCATCCTGAAGTAACTGAAGATGACGATGACGTTTCATTTGTTTCCCGTGAAAAAGTTGTTTGTGGTAAAAAAAATAGAAAATATATATTAAGTATATTTTTTAAGTAGACAGTATTTAAATAAAAATAATTTTTAGGTCGAGAAGGACGAAACTTACCAAACTTATTAAATGAAAAAAATATTATTCTTTCAAAAATAGCTATGTCATTATCCAGTTTAGCTGAAATATCTAAAGAAAAATTAAAACTTAAAGAACGTCACGTGGTTGCAGTAGAGGCTCAAGCAGCTGCACTTGATAAGTTATTAAATTCTTTCATAAATGATGATAGCGCCAGTTTCAGTTCCTGTACACCATAAGTATATATCAAATATGTACATAAAATGAAACGTAAGATAAAAATATATATATATAATAATAAATATTCAATACAATTTTGATTACATTTTAAAACGCTGTATGCTTGTCTGTATTGTGGTTGTGTATTTTTCTGACAAGATTGTGCAGCGCAGATTAGAGAATGTGAAAAACGGCCTGGTAAACAATTATAATTACTTTTATGTAAAATTTTTAACATATTTACATGGTATAATAATATTTATTATTATTTTAGGTCAATAATCAATTTAAATAAAACAGAAAAAATGACAAACAAACTAAATTTATAGTTTGTGATTATGTGTGCAAATATAATTTACAAATGAATCAAGTTATATAAATAAAAAGAATAGACAAATTTATGTAGTATTATTTATTATTTAAATTTTAGAATCAGCCAAAATATACAAAAAAATGTTACGAAAAATTCTAATTTTTTTTGTATTTTGATTCTAAGCTTTTTTTTACTCTAAAATTTTTCTAAAATTATAAAAAATTAGTTTAAAAAAAATTGCATAAATAAATTTTGTAGAGATATGCTAAAGCCTCGTTTACACCAGGATATTTATATCGTGACATTTGTCTATATATAATGTCTGACACTAAATAGCATTATACTGTTTAAACCAAAAAGAATTGTGACATTTTTCGGATTAAATGTTTGCAATAAATATAAGGTACAAAATAAAAGAGAAAATATATTCTGCAGCATGCTTATATTTATTTAATTACATCAATTGTTATACATAAACAACATTTATTTTTCTACGTGCGATTCGTCATCATATGGTTCATTTTGTTTGTCATTATTCATTTGTGGTATCATACAACCTTTATGTAATAGTTCTGCAATAGCTCCAACATCAAATGTGTCATCATGTGCTCTTATTTTTTTCAACGCACTGCCTACAAGGCATACCTCGCCTCTAAGCTCTGAAACAAGTGCTGTAATTTTCTGTGCACTACTGAGAACTTCAACACTTTGAGTGTAAGGATTGTAACGAACACCAAATGATCTTTGTATTCCTTCAGCAAAAGCCCTAAGAGAAAAAGAAAAAATCATAATTTTTTCTTTTTTTTATGTATATAAACATATAATTTTAAAACTACCTCATCTTTTCTTTTGCTTCTTCAAATGAGTCAGTGTAATAATACGCATTTTGAAAAGATGTAATAATACATGTTTCTTTACAAGTTATTTCTGGATCGAATCTTTTAATTTTATCTTTTGCTGTTATTGCATGTTTTAATTCAGCTATAGAACTGAGAAGTCCAGCACCGTAAACTCGTAACTCTCCATCTTGTTTACAAAGTCCAAACTCCACCGTAAAGAAATATAACTGGAAAATTATAAATCAAATTACAACAAAATAATTGCAGCTGTTTATTTTGAGGGAGGCAAAATAATTTACTGCTTGGAACCCCTTGCAGGTGCCATTTTTAAGTTAAAAAAAAAATAGTGTTAAATTTTACTGATTGAGATTTACATTTTGACACCCCACACGCCTTGGTATAATTTTTTTTTTGATTTGCTTTAAAGCCCCCTGCAAATTCCACTAGTTTGATTATACATTTTGAAGTGCCACATGTCTTGGTATAAAAAAATATATATTTTTTTGTCTAGCTTTAGCTCCTTAACGCCCCCCCCCCCCCTCCCTAAAAAAATATCTTTTCAATTTTTTTTACATTTATTACTAGAGGGCATCATCTTTATATGTTCAGTAAAAATTTCAATATAGTTTACGAGATATTTTGCTTTAACGGAAGGACAATAAGTGAGATTAATAAAGTTTCTTCGGAACCCTATAAATGATTTCAATGAGGTATTCAGTTTGATAATTAATGATTCGTCTTGGTTGATCATCTAAAATGAACTGTGTAAATGTGACGCAGTTAATTTTTTTATTAATAGGTATATACAGTTATTACCAATAAAAATATTTTCAACGTATGACCATGTAATTGGTTTAATTAAGGACTAATCATTACGTTTTCCTATTATACAATAATAAATGTTATTTACCGTAGCTAATTTACTGACATCATCATCAGATGCTCCAAGTGAAGCAAGACCAAGTTCTTGTGAAAACTGTGCAAAACTTGGATTTGCCAGTAATGGCATATGTCCAAGCAATTCATGACAGCAATCTCTGTAATTTAAATTATGGTTTATTAGAATATTTTGAGAAAGCCATTAAGGCAATTTTATTACACTCTACACAAGAGTGTTAATAAAAAAGTATAATATACTTTGTAGAAATAAATTGTGACAAAAGAAAAACACGATTAATGATTCTAAAATTATAACTATAAGCATATAGTGCTTTTTGAGCTATCTTGAGTTCATACATTGTTTGTGAATGAATATTTGTGTTTGCATACAAACATACCAGTGTGGTAATTTGTATGCAAACTAAATTACGTTTTGTCGATAAATCGCTAAGTACACATCAATTGAATCAGAACATCCGTCAACGCGTATAGAGGGAAATTTAAAAATGAAATAAACATTTTTATTCAAAACATGTAAAAATATGGGTATGCTGTCTCTATTTTTAAAGTTCATAATAAAATAAAGGGCATATTAATTTAACATAGACAAAATATTAATACATCTGAAATAAAAACTCACAATCAGACAAAATTCATTTTTTTTAATAGGACACATTCATTACATCTGAATCAAGGATATTGAAAATTCAGCTACAGCTATTGGTTCAAATCTTGTAATTAATAAAAAATAATTAAATAATAAACCAAATATTCATCAGTTATCCCATTTATTTAAAGCACACAATACAAACATTAATTTTCATATAAAATTTTATAATATAGTAACTTTAAGTTATATATTGGTTAACATATAAAAGATAGGTACATTAAATTTGATGATATATTAGAATACATTTAAATTTTAATGATAAGGTAACTTGAGATTGTGTAGAACATCAATTGCTATAAGCAATACATTAAAACTATATTTGAGAAAAGTAAGCGTAAATCAAATGACTTAAAATATTTTAATAACATTAGTGTTTGTGTGAATAAAATGAAGGTAACCGCTTGCCTGATATACCTAGTCAAGAAATCTTCCATAATGAAACTTTGTTTGAGATCCAGTTTTAATTATAAGTTTATTATAATGACTAAAGAAATGCAATTTAGAGAATTTTTAAAAGAATGTAAACTTGGTATATTTAGATAATAAATGATAACATTTTTATAATGAAATCATCAGGCAAATAGTTTAATTAACATATAATAATTTAAAGCTATTAATCTAGCCTCATTACGAGTATAATTATTTAAAGCTACATATGTAAGATTGTAATTATGAATAAAATCGGAATGATAGTTTTATTTTCTCTAAAATTAAAAATGTGATTTCTCAAAAAAATGCCTCTTTAAATCATTTGTAAGATATATTAAATTTTCTATATACGAACTTTTTAAATAATTCAATTTGTAGAAATAATATTTATTTAATAATAATCATTTGTGAACACTATTACAAAAGCACATTGTTTTATACTAACAATAAATATCTGCATATTATTCATTTCATATATTCTGAATTTGAACAGAAGCACCATTAATGAAAATGTTTTGGAAATGTTTTCAAATTAAACATATTGGTCCAATATCAAACATTACATTTGAAAAACAATATATAAATTACAAGTAATTAACGTAATAAAGATTAAAAGACACAAAATAAATTAACATATACTTTATTATACACAAAATTATGTAAATTAACACTAAAATGGAAAAAATAGCAGAAATGGTAAACATCCAATCTCATTTTGTGAATATGATAGCGTTCAGTGATGAAATTAATAATAATGCCGTCAGAATCACAGTTAGGTTGGATGTTTGCCATTTATTAATTTTTTTCGCATTTAAGTGTTAACATAATTTTAATTAACCTCTAGAATGTAGTAAGCATCTTTTAATCTTGTACATACATATCATTTAACAATGAAAAGTAAGTTAAAAGACATAATTGCTTAGTCTAACCATAACAAATAAAACAAATTAGCAACAATACTGTTTAGTCATAAAATGAGGTAACATTAATTTATTAATTTAAAAAAAGCTTTTGGAATAACCTGGATTTTATACATCGACTGGTACATAATTTGGCACAAATGTTTGCCAAATACATCATAGTAATCATCAAATTTATGTTTTACCAAAAACCTGCTGAATATCCACCTGGGGGCACTCTCTTCTTGCAAGTTTCATATGAATCACTTTTACTTTCAGATTTTTCATCATTTTGCTTCGGAGCCTCTGATACTGGTTTGGGCGTTTCTTGGGTTTTCTGGTCCGCTGATCGAGTATTGGCGTCAGTAGTACCCATGACAGCACTCATGTTGGGTGAGTTTTGTTGATTATATTTTGGTCGATGTTTGCTAGCTTGAGGTTCTTCTGCACCAAAAATATTGCTGTGGCCACCACCTGGAGGCTTTAATACACGACTTGATGTGCGATTTTCAGAATCAACTCCAATATTTACGAAAGACATTGTTGCGTTAAATTAATAAAATTTATTACCGAGATAACTCAAGACACTCAAGAGCTGATAATTAACGGTTGATGGCTTTTGTCCGCGTTTTGACAAGAGAGAAAAATGTGAAACACAGATTAAGCATATGTAGTTGCTACACGCCACAAATTAACCAACATAGATAATACCGATAATACCTTCGAGCATATACCTACTAGAGGCAGCCTTGCCGCTCGGCCGTGCAAAACAAGCGTGCGAGAGAGAAAGCGCGAATAAGTCTACATCTTTTCTCTCTCGCTCCGCGTGCTGAATTTGGCGAGCGAAAGAGAAAGGTTGTAGACTTATTCGCGATTTCTTTCTCGCACGCTTGTTCGCACGGCGGACGGAAAGGCTGCCTCTAGTAGGTATATGCTCGAAGGATAATACACATTTGCCACAGAGAACATAAAATCGCAAATTTATTGATTTATTATTTTCAGGGTTATTTTTTAACGATTTTTATCACTTTTCTGTATAACTTTTATGATTATGCGTTTTGATATACGTTGAGCTTTCTAAAAAACATATTTTAATTGAAGTAAATTGATTTTTAATTAGGTGCTGTATGTAAAGTACAAGGTAACACCAGTAGCTTCTGGACCAATCAACGTTTACGTGGGAATTACGTCACCACGAGGATATATTCAAATGTTATAAAATATATGTAGGTATATTAGTATAGTAAAAATAGATTTTTCGAACAATTATTGATATAGATATAGTTTGATATCCACACTGATGAGCGTAGTCGACCAAGGGGTGCAGGGGTAGTTTTGCAGGGTGTGAAAGGGTCGAAAAACTGTTTTTATGCGAATAATTTCAAAACGGTGACTGAACTCATCGATTTCTTAAAATGTAGATACCAAATTATCTTTGTACCAATTTTCGTTGGTAAAGGAACTATTGAGTTTGAAAGATATATTTTTACTGTACTTATTATACATTGCATAACTATTATACACATACCATTTCTACCCCCCGCCAATGTGTATAGAGCCCTGTCCCTTTTCCAGAAAGACCCGCACACAAAAAACATATTTTAAATCACAGTATTTATTATTTATAAAAAATCACAATCACGCACGATTACGAATTACATTTTTTTCTCACATTACATTTTATCCGTGTTATTTTGAAATTTTAAGAATTATTAGTTTTATATAAATTATGTTTATTACAGAATATTATTAAATATGTACTTACCTATTTGGTTGTTAACAAATATGATGCATTTAAATAGTGGCGGATTAAGGAAGGTTGCGTTCCGGGGCGGAATGTTAGTTACAGTGTTGCCAGTATGAACTCCCTAAAAAGTACGATAGGCTTACCAAAATAGTACGAAATTTGACAAAAAGGTACGGTTTTTAAACTGTTGTGATTAAAGAACTTGTTTTGTCACATTTTGCCGTCCTCAACCCCTGATACTACAAATGTTAAAATTGTTAGAAATGTATTTGAATTATTATTTTTTATTTAATTATACCTACTCTTTATTTTATTTTGTGTTAAAATTCATCAATTATCAAGTAATTAATGGACGCCCTCCGGAATACTCTTCATGTTTCGTTAAAAAACTGTCAATACTGAAAAGTAGATATAGACGAAAAAATTTAAGGTAGCTACGTTACGTTTTTACTTTAATTCTTATTGGTTTGATTCATAATAAACATTTATTTTTTTAATTATTTTTTTACGTAGTGAAGCTGAGTAAAAGATTGTAAAAATCCTTGTGGGGCGAAAGGTACGGTCAGAGTTGAGGTACGGTTTTGGTACGGTTGGGTCATGAATAGTACGAAAACCGTACTAAAAAGTACGTTCTGGCAACACTGGTTAGTTATGATACCCCCCTACACAGTGGCGCAGTAAGAAAAATTTGGGGGGAGGGGGGGAATATTACATATGAGTTAAATTTTTTGAAGGTATTTTGAACTGATGTTTTCTCAAAACATACGTTTTTTAAGAATATTGAATATTTCGGGGGGAGGGGGTCGACCGTTACCGTTACTACGCCACTGCCCCTACATCCCCAATCGGTGGCGTGTTATGAAATTAAATAAATAATTAGCTATTACCCGCGACTTCGTTGCGCAGAATTTGTATGTTTTTATTTAATCATTTTTCGGGATATAAAATAGCCTTCCTTAGGATGCAAGCTATCTCCCTACCAAATTTTATTAAGATCGGTTCAGCGGTTTAGCCGTGAAAAGGTAACAAACAGACAGACAGAGTTACTTTAGCATTCATAGTATTAATTTTTGTTTGTAAAATAAGAAAAAAATGAAGAATTTTTAATAAAATTACTTTTTAAATATCTGTCATGGGAGCCACGGGTCGTTCTTATACTAACTAAAACAAAATATACTCACGGTTCCGGCGTGTAAAACGGATCCGACGAGTGCCTGATGTACTGCGTGCAGTGGAACACGCGGAACGCGAGACCGGCCAGGAAGTCTCTGGGGCTTAGGTACCCGGCGACCGGGCGCAGCCGGAATCCGGTCTTGCGTTTCAGGAACGTATCCAAGTCCTGCAACTGAGGGATGTTGTCGTCCCGGTATCCGCAGTGCTTCACCAGTAGCGGCCAGTTCTCCAGGTACTCACGGCACGCGTGCTTTAGATACAACGCGTGCAGATCGCGAAATATTGTACCCCTGTTTTGAAAATTTAAAGATATACACGTTTGACCTTTTTATATATTATTATTCGTTTAAAATCGAGAATAAAAAAAAAACATGTTTTAACATACAATAGTAAATTATCATTCAGGGTAAATAGTAACGTACCAGAGCTCATGGGCGTAGCCAGAATTTTGTACAGGGGGGGGGGGGGTAAATTTTTTTTTGAAACCGATTTGGACGGCGTGTTTTGCCTAGGACCACGAGATTAAGGGAGGGGGTGCGTTGGGGAGTCCAACAGCCAGTAGTTAAACTTTTTGGGTGTTGAAAAGCAATAAAAGCTTGAAATATAAAAAAAAAACATAAACAAAATTTATCTTGTACAGAAAAAAACAATGGTATTTAAATTGTCGAATCTTAAATATAGATTTTACCTAAGAATATCAATCTTTAGCCAATGAACTGATTCATTTGTTACTCTTTGTCCACCTGCCCATGCCTGGCTACGCCCATGCCAGAGCTGTTACAAATACATTTGAAAAGTATTTAAATACTGAATACTTCATTCTTGCAGCAAGTGAAAAAAGGGCCCTCACCTCTCTCTCTATGCAGTTTTTAAGTTATGCGGTGTGATATTTAATCCATTAAGTCTCACCGCTTAGGCTGTAGAGCGATCACAGACAGTCGGACACACACACACAGACAGACAGACACACAGACGTTATTGAGATAATGGTCGTACGTGATTCAGGGACCCTCAAAACGTGTAATTTCGTTAAAATCTCGAGTTCGAATTTTTTCATGATTACTTACTTTTTTATTTATGTATTTTTTGCAATTATATATTTTTAAAACTTCCTAAACTACCAAACCGATTTAGATGGGACTTTCACTGTTCGAAAGCCTATTTTGAAATCCACGCGGAAAATTCTAATTCATTAATATGATCAAATCTATTTTAAATGCATCACTTTTAACATATTTGAACATAGGAATACCTATATAATTTCCTATAAAAGGTCAAATGTACAAAAAGATTAACGTACAATTAGGAATATCCGAACAAAACATTATTTTAAATACTTATAAGATGTATTTGTATAATGACGTAAGAACTGAATAATACGTAGGTACATAATAGGATTTCACCAACAATGAGAGTTATAAAGTAAAGTCGAGGTTTGATTCTGATACATATACAAACACTCCACTTTCAACTAATTGTGTCAATTAAGGCTCTATTCAACACGAACACGAGAACTCCGGCAGCTGACAGCGTTTGCAGAAAACTCAACTAAGCCAATCAATGTTCGACACTCGCGAATACTTTTATTTGAAATAAAACTCTCTTTTCTAAACTGTCGCTTGTGAAATACAATTTTTGTGTTTTAAATTTAAAGATAAATGTTTTGTATATCTAAGTTTATTTTTTATTTTTAACGAATTGTATTTGTATTGGTTAAATTAAATTAAATACAAACGTATAATTAAATGGAAAATGTGACCTTTTAAAACATCTATTTATTTATGAAAATCACAAACAAGATATCTGATTCATTTGAAATATTGATATGTGATTTAAAAAGGGTCGTAACTACTACCAGGGCAACCAAGGCTGTGCCCTGTGTGAGAGGTCAAATAGGTACACCCCTCAGAATTCAATTTAAATTAAATGAGGACTTAGATTCTTCTTAAAAGAAAAAAATTGTTTTAATACCACTAAGTATTTGTAGCACGAAAAATAACAATCCAGACAGATTAGTGGGGATGGAATTGTGAAGGTGTCGGAGAGAAAGGGGTGAAGTGCAGAAAAACTGAGTAAGAACGCGTTTGGTTTAGTCGGATTGAGGGAGTCGTATTAAGGGAGTCGTCGTATTTAGAGAGTCGTTTTAGAGAGAAAAATTGATATATGAAGTTCGTTATAGTTTGATAACGGGAGATTGAATATTTAAAACAAAGATATAGAAAAAGTATATGGAAAAAGTGAATTAAAGTGTTAAAATAATAGTTATAATAAGATATAAAAAGAAGCTACGCAGCGAATTTAAGAATAGAAGAGATATAACAAAGTTTAAAACGGCATAAAGAATAAATAAAGTATTTGGTGAATGAAGAAAGTGAAAATAAGAAATAGTGAATAAAATAAATGTTAAACAAAAAAGAAATCGACGAGGAGAGATTAATAAATAAATAAATTTAAACAATAAAATAGCATCGATAAAAAGTAGTGGGACAGAAAGAGAAGACCTGAAATGTAAATGAGTGCAACAGAAATAGACAATATAAAAAATATAACGAATAAAATATGTGACAATAGAAAAAATTATTTAAAACAATAAAACTACGTAAAATGGGAAAACATGAAATAACATTGAAATAAAGAAATTTTAAAATAAATAATAACAAATAAAGATTAAATTATCCATCACCAACAAATTTAAACAGTTAAACAAATAATATAAATAAATAAAAAAATAAAGACTAACCAATTATATGTTAATAAATAATATTACAGTGAATTTAAATAAAATCATCGAAATTATTTAACAAGAAGCATAAAATAAAACAACGAAAGACAATAAATAAAATAAATAAAAGACAATTGTTACAAATAAAAGCAGTTGTTTGAATATGTGTGAGAGAGGTGAACAGTGACAGTACGCAAAGTATAAGTTAAACAAAGATAGACATATAGCGAAAGCGGAACAGTGGACCAGTGCAGTAATCAAGGGATTATTTGATAGTTTGAAGAACAGTGGACCAGTACCAGAATTTAAAATTACAATTAATTCGACATAATAATGAAAAATTTGGAAGAATGAAAATATAGGTTGACTTCTGAAATTAAGATAAGTTGTTTAGATTTAAGAATTTAGTTTTAAGATTTTTGTATTTGAAAAAGAAAGATTTTTGTTTAAAAAAAGAAAAGAAATAATAAATATAGAATAAAGGTTGTGAAAGGATTTGAATGAAAGATTTAGATTTTAGATAAAAAGGATTTATTATAAGGATATTATTTTTATATGTGTATTTTTTTTGAGTTTATGAAATTTTTCAACAATAAAATAAATTCAGTTCATGAAATATTCTCACTTTTTTATTTCACAAATCCACAAACTTTAATAATAATTCGTATTCTAATAATTTATTTTGTAATTGCGGGAAATCTAGATTTTGAGTTGACATCAATGATTATTATATCATACCCTAGGAACCGGAACATTACAAAATTGGGGGCTCAACCGGGATTTTTTAAGAAGGGGGGAAGATTTTTATGAGCTGAATTTGGTGAATAAGGGAAAGGAAATATTGTTTTATATATTTTTAGAAAAAATATTGACATAATAAAGGTATTCATGATGGCTGAAGAAAAATTAGTAGATTTAGGAAAACCAGAGTATGATTCAGGGTTCGGGGCATCGACGCCCATCAGAAAAAATAATGAAATGGATGACGTGAAAGATTTTCTTAGGGAAATGTGTAAGGAAATGAAAAGCTTAAAAAGTGAAATGACAAAAATGAACGGTAAAATTAACGATATTGAAAAAAGTAGGGAACTGGATAGTAAAGAGGCAGAAATAGTAGTTTTGAAAAAAGATATAGAGACAAAAAATGAAACAAAAATGTCAGATAGTGGAAAGGATTTAGAAGAAAGGGAGAACGGGAATAGATGGTTATCAAGGGGTAGGGGAGAAGATTTCACAAAAATGGAACGTAATGAACACCCAATAGAATTCATTAGGCGTTTAGAAAAATATGTAAATTCAAATTATCAGTTTATGAAAGAGAGAGATATTTTAGATATAATAGAGAAAAGTCTATGGGGGGAACACCTCGAGCTTTTTAAGGCTTGTGATATTGAAAATTTTGACGATTTCAAAAAATGGTTCAAGAAAAATTTCTGGTCCGAAAACAGGCAGCAGGAGGTGTTAAAAAAGTTATATAATACAAATAACTACAAATATTCGAGGTTAGATAGGAAAGAGTATTTTATTAAATTATATAATGAAGCGAAGTACCTCGAACCACCCATGAAAAAAGAAACAATAATAATTATAATCACAAAACATTTTGAACCATGTATCTGGCCGTTATTAAGAGCAGTGGGGAGGTATGACGTCACTGAGGTATACAGCATTTTGGACGAGTCAGAAATAATATACCCGCGAAAATATGAAAATAACTATAATAGAAACTATGAACTAAACCGATATGATAATAATAACAGGTATGATAGGAATAGATATAATAACAACGAAAGAAATTACAGTAGAGGGGATAACGGCCGAAATGACAATACAATTAACCAAGGGAATAGAGAAAATATTAATAGCAATAGAGAAGAAAATAAGGAAAGAAATTACGATAGAAATATGGAACAGAGGGGAGAAGAGAGAAATGGGAATACAAGGATTGAAAGGCAGAATATGTCGGAAAACTAGGAGGCGCATATTACCGACAGCCCGGAGTAATGTGCGTGGAGAGAAACGGGTTAACTAAAAGAGAAGATGAGGATTTGAAGAAGGAAAATTTAAAGGTGAAAATAAATGATAATGGAGTTGTTATGTTAAAAGAATCTATAATAGAAGAAAACGAGGACAGTGCAGGTTTAGATAGTTTGTTAAAAGAAGAAGATCTATTATGTGAAAAGAAGAATGATCATAATGACGAAGTTTTAGAAAATGAGAGAGCGGAGGGTTTGAAGAGAATATTGTTGATATTTGAGAATTATGATGAAAAAGTAGAAAGGAAAAAAGAGTCAGTAGAAAATCAATTTATTAAAAATGGGCAAAATTTTGAAGTTACAGGAAAAAGTAAGTTAAATACCGAGAAACATGATACGCGAAGGGAAAGAAAAAGGTTACGAGAAACAGGAGAAGAAGCGATTGAAGGAAATGTAGGATTAGAATATTTATTCAGAGAAAAAGAAGTAACGAAAGAATCAGTAAAGGTACAAAACGAGGGCGTCTTAGGAAAATACTTATTAAATAAAGAAATAATCACAGAATCAGTAAAGGTTGAAGACAAGTGCGTCCTAAGGAAAGATTTAATGTTAGTCGAAAAATTAAAAGTCATAGAAGGGAATCAGAATAAGGAAAATACTGAAGAAATCAAGGAAGTTAAAGATTCAGAAGATGAAGAATTAAATTTAGACATATTATTTTTGTTAGATGAGAAATACTGTGAGAAAAAGGAAGAAAATAGCGAAAATGACTGGAAGGAGAATATTGATGAAGGTAGAGAAACAATTTCAGAGATAATTGATGGAGTAAAATTAAATATCAGAAGTATAAATGAAATAAATGTAAAAGAAATAGTCGATAGAAATTACGAAAGTAAACTAGAATTTCAGAATATGTGGAGAAAAAACTTGAATATTGACAAAGAAATGAACCGAATGTTGCGACGAAGGGCGAGAAAGTTTAAGATGATGAAATTTAGAGGGAAAGCTAGAAAAAAGAAAGATATTTTGATAATGGACAGAAAATTATTAATAAAGACGAATGAAATAGTAAATAAGTTTAAGTTAGAGAAAAAGAAAAATGTACGTTTTCGGATAGAGGAACTGAAAAGAGGAAGTAAGGAGAATAAAAGTTTTAAGCATGTAAAGAAAAAATTTAAGTCAGAAATATTTTTCAAGGAATTATTTACTGCCAACTTAAAACCTTATTATAAAGAGGTGTATGATTGGGAAAATGAGTAGAGATATTTGATGTTAGATATAAGTTAGCATGTAAGTTTAGAAATGTAAAGAAGTGTAAAAAAATAGGTCATGTAAATAGATAATAAGAAGGGAAAAATTTTTCATATCTTCCAGGATGGAAAAAAATTTCCATACCTTGCAGTGAAAAGATTTTTGTTTGAGAGAGGGGGCAGACTGTGAGAGGTCAAATAGGTACACCCCTCAGAATTCAATTTAAATTAAATGAGGACTTAGATTCTTCTTAAAAGAAAAAAATTGTTTTAATACCACTAAGTATTTGTAGCACGAAAAATAACAATCCAGACAGATTAGTGGGGATGGAATTGTGAAGGTGTCGGAGAGAAAGGGGTGAAGTGCAGAAAAACTGAGTAAGAACGCGTTTGGTTTAGTCGGATTGAGGGAGTCGTATTAAGGGAGTCGTCGTATTTAGAGAGTCGTTTTAGAGAGAAAAATTGATATATGAAGTTCGTTATAGTTTGATAACGGGAGATTGAATATTTAAAACAAAGATATAGAAAAAGTATATGGAAAAAGTGAATTAAAGTGTTAAAATAATAGTTATAATAAGATATAAAAAGAAGCTACGCAGCGAATTTAAGAATAGAAGAGATATAACAAAGTTTAAAACGGCATAAAGAATAAATAAAGTATTTGGTGAATGAAGAAAGTGAAAATAAGAAATAGTGAATAAAATAAATGTTAAACAAAAAAGAAATCGACGAGGAGAGATTAATAAATAAATAAATTTAAACAATAAAATAGCATCGATAAAAAGTAGTGGGACAGAAAGAGAAGACCTGAAATGTAAATGAGTGCAACAGAAATAGACAATATAAAAAATATAACGAATAAAATATGTGACAATAGAAAAAATTATTTAAAACAATAAAACTACGTAAAATGGGAAAACATGAAATAACATTGAAATAAAGAAATTTTAAAATAAATAATAACAAATAAAGATTAAATTATCCATCACCAACAAATTTAAACAGTTAAACAAATAATATAAATAAATAAAAAAATAAAGACTAACCAATTATATGTTAATAAATAATATTACAGTGAATTTAAATAAAATCATCGAAATTATTTAACAAGAAGCATAAAATAAAACAACGAAAGACAATAAATAAAATAAATAAAAGACAATTGTTACAAATAAAAGCAGTTGTTTGAATATGTGTGAGAGAGGTGAACAGTGACAGTACGCAAAGTATAAGTTAAACAAAGATAGACATATAGCGAAAGCGGAACAGTGGACCAGTGCAGTAATCAAGGGATTATTTGATAGTTTGAAGAACAGTGGACCAGTACCAGAATTTAAAATTACAATTAATTCGACATAATAATGAAAAATTTGGAAGAATGAAAATATAGGTTGACTTCTGAAATTAAGATAAGTTGTTTAGATTTAAGAATTTAGTTTTAAGATTTTTGTATTTGAAAAAGAAAGATTTTTGTTTAAAAAAAGAAAAGAAATAATAAATATAGAATAAAGGTTGTGAAAGGATTTGAATGAAAGATTTAGATTTTAGATAAAAAGGATTTATTATAAGGATATTATTTTTATATGTGTATTTTTTTTGAGTTTATGAAATTTTTCAACAATAAAATAAATTCAGTTCATGAAATATTCTCACTTTTTTATTTCACAAATCCACAAACTTTAATAATAATTCGTATTCTAATAATTTATTTTGTAATTGCGGGAAATCTAGATTTTGAGTTGACATCAATGATTATTATATCATACCCTAGGAACCGGAACATTACACCTGGGGCCCCCGAACAAGAAAGGTATTTTTTACGAAATCGGATTTGTTAAACTCATTGTGATTCAATGTTTACAAAAAAGATTAATAATTAAAATTTGGAAGCATTCACATTTTTAATGAAAAACTTTTTTTTTTGAAAATAGTCACATACATAAAAATTGTAAAAAACAATTTTTTATAAGGGGTTCCTATTTACGGATTTAAATTAAAAAAATAGTACGACACGCTTTATAAAACAAATTGTGGTGAAATTTCAGTATTAGGAACTTACAAGAACATTGATTGGAATGATATTTACTTTCAGATTTGATTAATCAGAGAGAAGAAATGAATTCAGTTTATTATGTAAATACTTGTTTTCAAGTTTTTTGTTTGTACTGTTAAAACAAATATTATTCCAAAAAATATTGTTCTGTCGATGTAATATACAAAATAACGTATGAGTAAATTCTAAAAATCGATGTTTTTTAATAAAAATAAATTATTTTTTTTAATATTTACACTTTCAAAATCGAGATGATATTGTTGTAAAAAAATGATAACTATAAGATATGATATTTTATTAGAAAAAAATAAAATTTTTAGGTATAAAAATTAAAATTTCAATAAAAACTGGGCTTAATTATTTTAGAAATTGGAATAAAATGAAGATTTTACAATTACTTACCATGTTTTAATTTCTTCATCAGTATATTTCACTCGTGGTATTGCTTGTCCACTAAAATAAAAATAATTACATATTTTATTTAATGAATAGTGTATACTGTATCCCATATTATATCGTGGTTTTAATATTTGTTTCTTTGTTAAATATAAAGGCATGGCAAGTAAGCCGCGATTAAACGGCCGTAGTATTATTGTAACGTATATGTTTTATTATATGAATTATATTTAATTCTTACTTGTCTTATTGGATACCCTGTACCCTGTTGTGTTTTAAGTGATGACATAAAACAAACAGTGGCGTAAGAATAGGGCCCGCAGAGCCCGCAATGCGGGAGGGCCCAGCGCGAAATGGGGCCCCGGAAAGCCAGAAAAAATACGTAGGTCTACGCATTAAAAAGTAATAATAAAATAAATTTTACACAAACAAATTAATAAAAATCTTATTTAAGAAGCATTTTGTTATAAGGCCCTTTGGTATACTTATTGTTAGTGTTATACTGTAGAACATGAATATACTGAAAACATTAATTTAGACGAAATAGTTTCGGAGTGAAACAAGACGTGGTTTATAGAAAATTTTGATTAAAAGAAGTTTTTATTTAAGGGAGACTTATTTTTTTTTTTTAATAGGGAGCCCCTAAAAAATTTTGCGAGCGGGCCCCTGTTCTCTAAGCTACGTCACTGAAAACAACACTGCAACAGTCGTTGATACGCGTTCAAACAGTTTAAAAAGATATTTTTTAAAGAGATGCTTTAAAGAGTTCCACATATAACGGAAACGCTAGCTGGAGATATGGCCCAATATAACTCACTGTTTATAATTTCTGGCGATGTCAGCAAACTGTATCCTGCGGCGTCTGTAAATGGGGTCCTTAAATCCTGGATGATCTGCGTCTAAATCAGAGCCATACATCAACACATTCTGTGCCCGGTCCAGATCGTAGATGTTACGTGGGAACCAAGCCATGTCTCCCAGATCTTCACAGCAAAAAATGATTATTCATATTATATTATTCACATAAGTAAAATAGACAATTAAAATCAATAGTCTATATCAAGCTTGTATAACCCGCAGCCCGCGGCCCGCATGTGACCCGCGAGTGTCTTTGGTGCTGCCCTCATCGGGTCATTTTTTTTAAATAGATAATATTGATTAACTACTTATTTAAAAAAAGTAATATTAAAACAATTTTGAAATCAAAACAAAAATTTTTTTTTAAGTCGGTTTTCTTTTTTTCGTTATTAAAAATTACCTATATTAATTAAACAAAAATTGTATGTGCGGCCCTTTGTAGATTGGGTTTGTGCTATGCGGCCCAGCAGGTTAAAAAGGTTAGATACCTATGGTCTATACCAGCGGTTCTTAAACTAGGGTCCGTGGACTACCTAACAACCTTCTTTGTTTTTCTGTCAGAGAGGCAGGGGTTATTTTAGTGTGTAGTTGTAGCTTATTTCTACAGTTGTAAAAACTAATTGTGTAGTGCAAAAAATTGAAAAAATGAATAATAAATAAATAAAATAATAAAATGTGTGGAAAGAGGTCATTGCAGTTGTAAAAGCAAAAAATGTAAGAAATGTAGAGCAAAAAAATAGGTCATTGCAGTTGTAAAATCAAAAAAATGTAAGAAAGGTTATAGAGCAAAAAAAAGTCATTGCAGTTGTAAAAACAAAAAATGAAAGAAATGTAATGCAAAAACAAAGGTTATTGCAGTAGAAAAGCAAAAATTGTAAGTATGGAGCAAAAAAATAAGGTTGAAAAATAATAATAGATTACATAAGTTTAAGAACCACTGAATCTATACTATTTGTGAATTAAGGGTCTCTACTTTTTCAACCCGTTGCACATTATGTAGACTTTAAACTTACCAAAGCTCGCCGTTGACGAGAGTCTCCCAGTCGCGCTTTTCTCCTGGTCCACAATAGAGAGCTGTCGCATAGCCTGCACATCTCTACGCAGCAGTTGCTTGAGTTCATCAACACGTCGAGGCTCACATTCGATGTCCACCAGGATGTCGGACGCCGCTGCCCCAGGTTCGCCATTTGCTGCGGAGGACGATGGTCGAGATTCGATGTGAAGTACGTTTACCCCCAAGTCCTCGAAAGCGTGAAGCGCTCGAGCTAGACCTCCGATTTCATTCTTCAGTGTTAGGATTAGAGAGATTCGTTCTTTAGTTGTATCTTCAGCTACTGGCTGTAAATAAATAAAACATGTATGTTTTAGAGGGTGCACGTAGAGCTTGAATGAAAAATAAAAGAATCGATTTTTTAAACATTTAGTTCTATAAAAAAAATTGCTTCTTAAAATCAACAGATGTATGTGTTACACTGTTAGGTACATATATTATAACAATTTTCTATATCTTCATGGTGAATATGAATTAAAAATTTATAGATATTAATCTATTTTTAAGGAAAAACGCTAGAGGCAGTACGGCCTATGTGCTGGCCGAGCCAGAGCGATCTCTAATGAAATAAATAAATACATATATTATTTACTATAAAATTATAATAAAATATAAATTTTTATATTTATTATTATAAAAATAATAAATTCTTTATTGTGAGTATATATTATAATTTATAATACGTTTATTGTAATTCATTAATCTTATTTGCAACGTATTCTTCAATATATGTATAATAAACTTGTAATTAATGATGTCATCAAACTGTTTATCACTATTAAAATTAAAATAAGGAAATGCCAAGAAACATTCTTATTAGTAAGAATTTAATTTGTAATCTTACATTTTACGTGAGTTAGTAAAAAATGCACTATTAAATGATACGAAACAATGATGTACTTTTAATTAAAGAGACAAAATAAAGAAATTTTTATAAATTAGATAAGTATTTTTTTAACGAATAATATAATTAATTAAATTATTGGATTCATAATTATAAAATTAATAACTCTACAAATTACTATTCACTTATATATGTAATGCTTTCTTCAGTTTATTGTAGTATATAATATATATAGGAGAAAAAATATGGATTATTATTGAATTTTCATTTCAAAGTATCATTTTCCCATATTATATTTGGACACACAAAGTTCATTTCCAGATATTACGCTAAGAAAACATATGTGATTTTGGTTCCTCGCTATATAGAAGATACGAGAAGCTTTGTGATCGTTTTAGAATGAGACAAAAAAATTGTTTTTCGATTTCAATATTTAAATAGATGTTTCCGTTTCAGGTCAAGACAAACATTTTTTTTCCGTGTCTGTCTGTCTGTGTGTGTGTGTCTGTCCCCTGAATTCTTGTTACAAGCATAACATCACCGAACCGATATTAATAAAACTTGGTTGGATGGTTGGATTTGGCATGAGGTCGGTCTCATTCTAAAATCATCAAAATCGTGTGTAAAGGTGAAAGGTGACTTCCTAAAATATTTTTGTTCCAAGATATCTCAAGAACGACACATGTTATGTGAACATTTTATAGAATATTTTTTGTAGAGTATTCAATTTCCTATAATATAGGTAGGTCTACAACGTTTGTTGTAAAAATTCCTTTACAAAGATTTATTTCAATTTGCTTTAAAAAATCGTTTAAATGTAATTTTGCATAAATTTAGATTTAGATTGAAATTGTCAAAAAATTAAAAATATGCGAAAAAATAGTCAGGTGCGTCTTAAGTAAGGAAAATTTCGAACTAATATTTTTTAGTAAAATTATATAAAAATTAAATGGTTAACCAATGCCAGGCAATATATCTGAACAGTTTATCGGTTTTTATATAAATTGTTTAATAATTAACTGCTTTTGGTAAATTCAGCACGAGGAAGCACTGTGCATTTACTTTGCAGATGTTTTTACATTTATTTTTATTGGAAAAAAAGTTATTAGGCGTTTAGTATCTTGACTAAATGGATTTTTCAATAAAATCCGAAAAAATATTGTTTTTTATCATCCTCTCTTCAACCGAACAACAAAGAGTTTTTTTTTTTTTTAATTATAATTCAAATAAAATTTTAATAACCATGAGCTATTTTCTATATTTTCCGTAAGCTTTATAAACTTCCCAACTGGAAGTTATTGTAATCGGTCCGAAAATCAAAATCAAAAATTTCAACATATTTGTATGTTTTTTTGGATGAAACTGCATTCATTACTTAAAAATGACATTTTTGTAGGTTGATACATTAAACAAGCGATTCAAAAATTTGTTTTAAAAAAACATATCAATATTGAGTGATTTAAAATTATTTGTATTATTTTTCCATCATTACATGGACCCAAAAAAGCAATTAGTTAACAAATAAAATCAAATAGGTAAGTATATTTGTTTAAAAAAACATAAATATAAATCACAAGTCTTGAGGAGTCTGCGGTGATCTTGGTATGGATCTTGGCTACACCCAGAAGATCCACAAATATGAATTATTTAAAATTATTTACAGTATTTTAATAAAATAAATCCCTAAATGGACTCGATGTCAATTACTTGATAAATAAGTAAGTAAATTAATTAAACTTGAAGCATGCTTACTTTTGGTTTATGAATGGGACTTCCTTCCTTAATGGACCACTCTTCCCCTGTTCTGTACAGCCACAATCCTATCAGCCCTTTTCCTGAAGCACTCATTTTAACAGCACGGTCACTATCCTTCAAAAGACAAACTTCATTCACCGATTCGCGTGTGTTTTTATAGTAACGACCGTTAAACGAGTGGGTTTCTATTGGGTACGTTAGTTTGAGTTTGCGAAAATCAATATGTTACTGGGAAACTGTATTCTGATTTGTGGAAATGAATTCAGGATTGTTCGCGATTGGTGAAAATCATCCGGAGTGAATATGTTATCGGGGGTCAGGATTGGTCTAAAGTTTCATCTGGAAACTATATGTTAAAACGGTTCCTTAAGATCATGTGTGCATAAGTAAATTTGGTTAAGTGAAATGGGTCAGTAAGGTTTATATGTCAGTTGTATCTAATCAGAGTAAGTATATAAGAAAAATTAAACTAAAATTACCGTAATATAAGGTAATGGCACCAGTATTGGTCCGTTTAAGAGCCAGGTATATAGTTTTTTGGGATTGATGAGCTTCTTTTTTGTAATTTTTATGAACTCATATTACTAATAAAGCAACTACCTTTTTATTAAATCAATTTACTTACCAAAATTCGCAAATATATTTTGTTTTTAAAATAAAGCTTTTTATTTTGTTTATGTTCTTTTCTCCATATTGCTAATAATTTCAAAATGATAAGTACTACGACACAAAAGTTATAAAATAAAGAATCGTAAATTTTTTTATTATAATATAATAATTAATTAATTAATTACACTCATAATAATTAGTTTAGATTTCCACTATTTTGACATCCATTGGCCGATTACCATCAAATTTAGCTATTTTACAATTAAGTGTCTATAGATTATGATTCAGTAATGACAGTGATCAAATATCAACAAATATTTGTAATTTAGTACATTTAATTAAACAAGAATGGTATGGTATTATCCAAGACTGATGCCAGTACCTTATTTGATTTTGATGAAACGAATTTAAAGGAGTATATATTTTTCGATTTTGTTGATATAAACTGTGGATATTGCGTCGTAAAATATTTATATTATTATTCAATAGTATTCTATATTATTATTATTATATTATTATATATTATTATTATTATATTATTATATTACCAGATACGTAGCTAAGGGTTGGCAACACCGGTCCCCACTGGGGGCGCAATACCCAAAGGCGGAAAATGATCTTTTAGAGGACTTAGACCTGGAAATATGATGAACAAAAAAAACGTTAATTTAATATAAAATAAAATATAAGATGGCCCTTTTTCAGGTCCTTGTCGGAAGTATAAGGAGTCCTAGCTAAGCCTCTACTTATTACATAATTTAAAAAAAAGTTAAACCATAATTATTTCCCCAAACTGCATTCTCTATCTGAAAATATTATACATATATTAAAAAAGTAGTAGGTACTTTAAGTAGGTGAAATTCTTTTTAATAATCAACTCTCCTACCCCACACCTTTATATAAGAAAATTATTTTATCAAAAATAATGCAAAGAAAATCGATTATAATTATAATAAAATAATCAAAATCATATTCCCTATTATTAAAAAATATTATTGAAACTAAAGTTTTACCTATAAAACAATATAATAAATAAAAACCGGAAGATGCTGAGAAAATAATTTTTATTGTAATCGGATATTTGTTTCTCTTAAATTTCAACTTATAGGGGTTCTTCTGTATATAAAAAAGCTAGAATGTGAAAATACGTATTCTGATTATATTTCTTTAGCAGGCTAATGTGTACACATATATTAAACGATGTCATAATCTCAGCCATGAGCTTGGAGGTCAAATATTCTGTAGTCAAACAGTTACTGTATGTTTTATGAAGCGGCGTAGGGTTGGTGGATGCAGGGTTGGACTAACACTTAGAGCTTAAGGAAATTAAATATCAATTTTTTTAAATGTGATATTGTTTATAACAACAAAGTTTAAGCGATGCCATTGAATAATTGACTTATTTTAAGGTGGCAATCGATTATATATAAGTCTTTCAGAACTCATACAAACAGTTGTGCAAAAAAATTTCAATTTATTAAAAACAATAATTCCCTAATTGTAAGTCACAAAACTAACCCGATTGTTTTTCGATGAAATTTCATGTTTTTTTACATGATTCCTCGTATACTCGCACACTAAATTTTTGGAGCCCTAAAAACGTGCTTAGTCTGTCTATAAGTTAATCCAACACTGTGTAGATGGTGTGCAAGTGCAAGAGGGTTGATTGTCAGACACAAATACACATTGTATTGAGAAATATTCTGCCTCATTACCCGGCCATTGTCGCGAGTCTCATGACGCTTATCTGAATCCGAAGTTAGATCTCTCTGACGGGCTTTTGTCTGACGACAGCGGTATTCTCTAGGCGATTGATGGTTAATATATTAAAGTAGGTATATAGGTAGGTTCTATTTAAAATACCCAACATCAACTTTTTTTAATCTTTTTCATATTGTATGTATAATAAAATACTAATAGTAATCACAGGGTGTCTAATGTTTTTTGAAAATAAAATTCCCTGACCACTAGAGGCTCGGGGGCAAGAAGTGATCAAGAGGCTCCCAGAATGTGCAAAAAACTTTGAAGACCTTTTTTTTACTCGTCAACTAAAATGTATACACTTTTTTTTCTTCACTGACTTCCCTGATATAATAAATTCCCTGACATCAAAAAAAATGTAATAAATTCCCTGACTTTTCAAAAAAAAATGTAATAAATTCCCTGACTTTTCAGAATTTTTAAGAAATTCCTTGACTTTCCCTGACCACTTTAGGCTTCCCTGACATTCCAGAAAGTGGACACCCTGAATCATGAAAAAAATTGAACTTTAAAAAAATGTCAACGAATTACACTTGAGGAGTTCTCAGTGACGCCGGAACTATTTTTATCTGGGGAGTGGATGGGGGGGTCAGTACAAACCTCAAAAATTAAGCTGACCTAATTTTACTTGACGTTTTTAAAATTCAAAATTAACTTAAATTTTCTTTAGCTTGATTAATATCGTATTATTTCTTAAAAAATAAAAATTAATAGAAATACAGTGGATCCTCCTTAGTAAAGGGACTGGGGAAAACACGTACTAACGAAATATTTTAACATGGTGTCTTATGGAAAAGAAATAACCTACTAACGAGGTTTCACTGTACTCACTTTTTATTTTTCTTTGTCTCGAACTAGACTTATGGTTAAATTTTATCATTTGTTTGTGAGCTTTAAACATCAGTTTACAAAAATTAAAGAATTTTTAAGAGTAAAAAAATTACAGAAAAAATATTTTTATAATTTCACATCGCTTTAAACCCGCCCAAAAAAAAACAGGATTCAATTTTTGGGCGAGAACTACCCCCTCCCCCTGGCGTCACTTGGGGTTTTTGAATTAAGTATCTACGACCAAAACGAAGAAACTTACAAATTTTTTAAAATTAAAATTATTGTATACAGTAGGTACCTACTAGGGCATACAAAAACCCGATAAAATTTCAAAAACCGGTTTTCTGTTTTTCATAAAGTGAAAAACCGGTTAACCGGTTTTTAGTCGGGTTTTTCAATTAAGTTTAAAAAATGTTTTAAACTATTTCAATTTAAATAAAATAATATTTTAATATTAAAAAAATAAAATTTATTTAACTTATACCTTTTCAAGTTCAAATTGAGACTATTCAATTTCAAATTGGGAATAATCAATTTCAAAATTGAGACTATTCAATTTCAAATTGTAAATAATCTATTTCAAATTGAGACTTATCAACTGCAAATTGGGAACTATTAATTTTAAATTGGTAAAGCTAGTTTAAAAGCTAGTATTAAAAGTGATATAGGTGAAGACAGTAAATATGACTCAAACTGAGTTTCGTTTACAGTAGCTAAAAAATATTGTAGGAGAAAATATCACGAAAATTATTGTTAATTATATCCGATATGTCACTCATGATATATAATTATATGATGCATTAATTATGATTTGTTAATTTGGACAATAGTAAATAATTGAGGGCCTGATTTTAAATAAAATTAAGAAATTAAAATTATTTAATATATGTTAACTTAATTAATAAATATTCGTAACAATAATAAGTTAAATAATAATTGCAACCCTATACAAGTAAACAAGGCTCTAGCCTGGGAGTCTAGGATTAAGGAGGATCTGGCCCGGCGAGCAAAAATAAAAACCAGCGAATGGTATATTTCTGTATTTAAAATATTAATTGAATGACCGAAAAAAAAGGCTGGACAAGAAAAAATTTCTTATGGGGTTCGCCAATAATTCAACAGGAGCTCGTGATAGTATGTGGAGACCATAATTGCAGCTATAGCAAATATATTTTGTTTTATAAAACATTATATTATATTGAAATAAATTGTTTATTTATTTTCATCTCAAATGTGGAATTTACAATTCTCAATTTGAAATTTATTATTCTAAATTTGAACTTGAAATGGTATAATCTCCTTTATTAACATATTATTATATACTTCAGGAATGACCCTAAAATTCCATTTACTCCGCTATAGTATTTTTATTTACACATTACGCGTTATTTTATAGATGTCCCCCTTTTTTAATTTAAATAAATTCACAACATAAATACTTCATGAATAACAGTAAAAAAATAAAATTATTTGTCACTTAAAGAAACAAAAAAATATATATATAATTGACTTTCGGTTTTTCGGGAAAAACCCGGTTTTACGGTTTTGGTAAATTTTAACAAAAAACCGGTTAACCGGTGTCGGTTAAAACCGGTTTACATGCCCTAGTACCTACTTACATTTTTGAAGAAATGGGAAACGGGTGTTTACTCTTGTTTTTCAAAATTTTCTAATTACCTAGTTTTAAAAAGGGGTGTAATAGAAAAAAATTAAGTAAAAGTTATAGAGAATTTATAATCATTCCATTTCCAATATTTTTTATACATAATTAATAATATTTTGTACAACTATTAAATTTTTTATAGAAATTAGTAATTTTGTGAAACTGTTACATAACAGAAATTAAAAAAATCATTGAAATTAATAATTTTTTTTATAAAAGAATCATACTTTTTCAGGAATACCAACTCTTTTTTAACACGGTCTTTTTTTACATAATTTTGAAATAACACGGTCCACAAAGAAAAACAAATATACACTTTTTTACACGAATTGTTTGTTCTGACGTGAACCGTACCCTGAGATATATATCAAAATTATGTATGGAAGTTTTGTAGAGTTTAATTAGTTCTACTGATAAATACGTGAGAGCATATACACCCAATGTGTAAAAAAAGAGTTGGGTGTAGGTACTTATGTATATTCGAAAGACAAGCTTTAAGTAATTGAAATAAACGTTCGATATAGAAGAGTGTCAATGAATTAACCATGAGACCTGGACTACTCCATCACAGTCCGGCGGAGCTAAGAATGGGAATTGTTATCAGCACGTTTCATTGTTTCGAACGTTTCTTTTCATTCATTACTTCTGATATATATTTTATTCATACAATTATATATATTCGTAATGCACTTTTTTATAGCTCGGTGTATGTCTGATGATTAAATTTGTAACAGATATTTAAGAACAATATACATGTTTTATGATCTTGTATTCGTTTAATTGTATGAAGTATAACCCCCTCCCCTATTAATTAAACAAACTTTTAATGATGAAAAATGAGATCTTGTCTTATCAAAATTAAAAAAAATACAAAATTTTATTCGACGATATAGAAAAAAATTGATTAAAAAATACAGTAAGATAAAATGGGTTCTAAAATGAAATTTAAAAATTAACATTTTTCAGAAACGTATAAATATAATACCTATAAATCGCAGGTTCTTTGTTACAATTTTATGATGCAATTGAATTAAAGCATATTGTGATTTTTTAACTAAACTGTAAATATATAGCTAACGAACCCCTTTCCTATAGTCTATATAAATAGTGATCTTTTAGCTGGTTACTTCAGGCCCAGAGGATGTAAAATTATTAACAGCCAAGTGAAAATATAGAAAAAATAGTTTAGTTTTGATGGCTTTACATACCTACAGGGTTGTCGGAATATCTATTTTTAAAAAGAATGTTCTCTTTTTGAGCTTCTATCTTTCTGTTTTTATTATTGGAATGTCCTCTCTTTTTATCTATTTTAATTATGAGTATTTTGACGTAATCCTAGTTTTTTTATTCGTATTTATAAATAAGTAAACCTCCTAAAAAAGGAACCCAAACTCTAACTTCCACATGCTCAATTTTGAGAAGGGTGATTTGTAATTTTCTATATTTTACAATTGAATTGTTAAACCGACATGTAAGTATTACGTCACAAAAAGAACATCTTTCGTGTTCCGTGAATGTAATATCCGTAGAATAGAGGAAATGACACGTTTGAAAGAAAGAAAATCCCAATTGTAAATAGTTCCCTTACATAAGTATAGTATTTAATTATAGTGTACAGTGTAAGTGTACATTCTGTCTTTTGTAGATTGTATATATGTATGTAGATACGAGTACTATTGCAGAGTTCATATAGATACAAGTAACTGGTCCTTTGTTTCATATGTTTTGTAATACTATAAAAAATAAAATAATTAACACAGTATCACAGATTGGTAATAATAATCTCAGTATCTATATTTTAGAATAGGAATTATTACTGGAAGTTATTGTTATCGGTCCGAAAATCAAAATCAAAAATTTCAACATATTTGTATGTTTTAAGGTCACTATAGTATATTTACACTATTTTTAGAAAGATATCTGTGTCTGTGTGTGTATGTGTAATGTATGTACGTATGTGTGTGTCATTTTTTTTACGTTCACGAAATCTCGGAAATGAAAAAATTTATTGACTTCGTTGGGGTGCCAATCGAAGCGTCTTGACGTAAATATGATCTGAAAGGATTTTTCGAAATTCAACCCCTAAGGGGGTAAAAAAGGGTGTACAGTGTCCCTAGTGAAAACCACCCTCAAAATTTGAATTTTAAATACTAATAAATAAGTCTACATTTCATATTGCCTTGGAAATAAACGCAATTAAATTTAAATTACACAGGTTTACAAAAAAACAAAAGTTTATGAATATTTGACGAGACCATTGTATTCTTATGTATTTTGACGTCCTAAATCCGAATCTGAGGTCCGTTGACCTTGGTTAGCTCAGTTTCAAGGTCATTTTAAGGTCAAATTTTTAAAAATCGCTAAATGATTCTGGTAAAAGGTGATATATAGGTTTTTCTGGTCGCTAATTCTGAATTTGACATCCGTTGACCTCTATGAGGTCAGGTTTAAGGTCATTTCAAGGTCAAAGTGGGAAAAATTGCTGGAAAATTCTGACAAAACAATACATATAGGTTTTTGGGGTCGCTTAATTAAAATTTGAGGTCCGTAGACCCCTAAAATGTCATTTTCAAGGTCATTTTAAGATCAAAATTTCATTTTTGAAAATCGCTAAATGAATCTAGTAAAAGGTGATATATAGGTTTCTCTGGTCGCTAATTCTGAATTTGATGTCTGTTGACCTCTACGAGGTCAGGTTCAAGTTTATTTCAAGAAAAAGTGGGGAAACTCGCTCGAAACAGTACATATAGATTTGAACCTGACCTTATAGAGGTCAACGGACGTCAAATTCAGAATCAGCGACTAAAGAAACCTATATGTTACCTTTTACCAGATTCATTTAGCGATTTTCAAAAATTTGACCTTGAAATAACCTTGAAACTGACATTGTAGGGGTCTACGGACTTCAAATTTTAATACAGCGAACCCAAAAACCTATATGTACTGTTTTGTCAGAATTTTCGAATGATATTTCCCACTTTGACCTTTAAATGACCTTGAACCTGACCTCATAGAGGTCAACGGACGTTAAATTCCGAATCAGCGACCAGAGAAACCTATATACACCTTTTACCAGAATCTTTTTGCGATTTGTAAAAATAAAAATTTGACCTTGAAATAACCTTGAAAATGAGATTGTAAGAGTCTACGGACCTTAAATTTTAATTCAGCAACCCCAAAAATTTATATGTACTGTTTTGTCAGAATTTTCGAGCAGTTTTTCCTACTTTGACCCTGAAATGACCTTGAAACTGACCTCGTAGAGGTCAACGGATGACAAATTTAGAATCAGCGACCAGAAAAACCTATATATCACCTTTTACCAGAATCATTTAGCGATTTTTAAAAAATTGACCTTAAAATGACCTTGAAACTGAGCTAACCAAGGTCAACGGACCTCAGATTCGGATTCAGGACGTCAAAATACATAAGGATACAATGGTCTCGTCAAATATTCATAATTTTTTTTTTGTAAACCTGTGTTATCAGACTAGTTACGTTTTATAAAACAAATGCAATTTAATTCTAATTGTCAAATTACTTATTAAAAAAATATGTGTTATATTATTGACATTAGGATATTAGAAAACTAATATTCATAATACAAAGGTGAGTTTTATTTCTGACCAATTCCATTTAAATTTTTCATATACATATTAAAAAAATATTCACATAAACTATACGGAAACAATAAATAATCAGTATTCAAGTATTTATAATCATACTATGTTGGGAAGTTGATTGTGTGGACCTAAAGGGTCTCACCCCACCCCAAGCTTGTTTTAATAGAATTGTATTGGTTCTTTTTATATGAAACTTAATTATGATAATAATCATATATGGATATGAAATATAAGTGAATTTCCACACATGCGCTGGAGCAATATACAGGCCTCTATACACCACCCAATCTGCAGGGCCGATTTGTCGGGAGATACTGCAGATTGGGTCGTGTATAGGCAAATACATGACCCAATCTGCAGCCCCCACTCTACCTCCCGACAAATCGGCCTTGCAGATTGGGTGGTGTATAGAGGCCTTTACGTATAAAAAAGATAAACGTTTCATAGCCTACTTTTAAACTTTTTTTTCATAGCCATCTTAGTGTTACTGTTGTTTTTTTATTTTTTCACTTATTTAAAAAAAAGTGAGGTAAATCCTCTATTTCAATTATTGCAAAATTTCATATTGTCTCAATTAAAAAAAATATAAGTTGGTATCATAACTCGAAACGATAGGTTTTTTGAAAACCAAATGAATATTTTTGTATAGGCATTGTCCATTGTAGATATTTTTATTCGAAACATTTAAAAAAATTTTTGATAAATTCTATAATATTTTTCAGGATATGAATATCATTCTAATTGCCCTCTTAAAAAACAACAAATGTAGATATAAAGATATCTTGTACAGGTCATGTATTATTGGAAATGAATAAAGATAAAATTAAATAAAACCAATAACTTGGTATATAAAAATGTAACATTTATTTCATCAAAAACAAGATTAATATAACAATGGTAAACAATAAATGACAATAATAATGATTAATCAATGTATATTTTTTTAGAATTAATTATAAATCACAGAAACTTTGTATTGGTCTTAAAATTCGTAAAACTAGACAATGTTAGTTCATATCTATACATAATATGTAGTTTTAAATATTAAAATTTTAAAATATATTAATTCAATTAAAAGGTTACTTTTTAGTTTAAGTGAGTAATTTTTTTTGATTTGGAATTTTAATAAGTAAAACTAGTGTTTATAACAAACATTTTTAGGCTATTTCTATGATTTATAGTTCCAGAGTACTGTTACAAAATAGGATACATACTATTATTTTAATCACCCGGTATTTATGTATAATATTAACAGTGGCCCCTACTACAAAAAAAAATATCTATAACAAAAAAACAAAATTGCATAATCAATATCTTTAATCGCATATTTTATTTCCATTCTTTTTTGTTAATTTAACAAAAGGATAAGAAAAGTATAGACAGATGATTTGGTCCCCCGCGTTTTCGAGTCCGGAGCATTGTAGTTTCGCCACTGGATATTAGATGCTGAAGAAAGTTTATTCTTCGTATTAAGTTGATATGGTAACTACAGTAAAATAATTAAAAAAATGTGCGTCATAGTATTCAAAGTATTGAATCTGAAATGAAATATATTGTTATGCAATCATCTATATTATTCTATACTATTAAAAATTAATGAAGAGTTACCTTAACACCAAGATCCGATTTGATTTTAAGGAGATCATTAATGTTTGATTGCATGCAGAGAATAATGGAATTTATTATTTGAACTAAATTTCCATTTATTTATGAAAGGATTATACATATTTCCTTGAACCATTCTGGTAGTACATCCATCTAAAATATGGTGAATTGTTTAATTTTTAATAATAAAAACGATGTTCCAACTTATGAAGCCTTGTCACTTTACAGAAACGGTGTCCGTCAGCGCTTCGACCTTGCAAATCTATTATATTATGTGATTCAATAAAAAAACGCCGCTGCGTTTCGACGCAGCTAAAATGCCACTTGTATTGAATCACATAATACATATAATAGATTTGCAAGGTCGAAGCGCTGACGGACACCGTTTCTGTAAAGTGCCAATGCTTTACACTTACAATCTTCTAACAATACTTGCAATTGTTCTGGAGAAATGAAATTATCCCAAGAGTGTGTACCTTTTGGTATAATTCCAAAAACATATTCTACTAATATTATTCCTCCAAACCATGATACATTAGTTCTGTTAAACGTTGTTACAAATAGAGATCCAGATGGCTGAAATTTAACATATCATGTTTAGGTTTACATGATAAGTATTAATGGTAATCTTGCTTAAAAATGCTTTTTTTCTCTCGAATATATTTTATTGTTATATGTAAAAAAACATTCAGTATTCTAAAAAAACATCTATTTTCACTTTCAGTTGCAGCAAAATCATAAAATTTTCTCTTAATTCGATAATTTTTAGAAAAGTCCAGATTTACAAAATGTTTTTTTTGCAATACAATTACCTTTATTACAAAGCTTTACAAAAAACGACCATTGTTAATAACATTTAAAGGGAAGTTTTCTGAAATTTCCAAAAGCCTAATATTTACTCTATAGATAGGTACTTACTTTCATTGAATCAACGCAAGATTTTAAAAACAATGGTTTATTGTCTACATGTTCAATAATTTCCGATAACACAACTGCATCATAAACTTCATTATTATCTTTTGAAAAATCTTCAATTGGTGTACAAATATAATTAGGTGTTTTTAAAAACTTTTGACCTTTAGCATGTTCCACAGCTAAATCGATAAGTTGAGCCCCAGCATCCACTCCTGTTACTTCTGCACCGATTCGTGCAAGAGCCTACAATAAAGCTTGATATATTTTTCTGTATTTCAATTATTAAATTTTTACTTTAATTGTAAGCTAAGAACATAAATTTTGTAAATATTGAAAGGTTAAAAAATGTAAGTAAAGTTTTTGACCCCCCCCCCTCGTTACTACGCCCCTGGTTAGCTCCCAAGCAAATTCGTTTTGCTCTCGAGCAAATTCTTTATAATACCGGGTATAATTGATTTTCTTTTTAAATAGAAAATATCAGTCAGTTTATAACAATCGTATTTTACTAGGATATTGTAAAATACCTAATTTACATGAAAAAATTTCTACTTCAATGACTGATTCATAACAATCTAAAAAAATGTGTAATATTTAAATTAAAATGAGTTCTTAACTATTAACTATTAGGTACACAGAGGGATGATGTCATAATTTTTTAACTAACCTCTGACAAAATACCACCTCCACAACCAACATCTAGTATTTTTATATTTTTCAAAGGCGTTGAACTATTTTGTAAATCTTTTGGAATTATTCCAGAAGCTATTATTCCATCTCGTACAAATGGAACACTTTGAAAAAATATATAATTAATATCTTTCAAACTACTTAATGATAATTCGTCACACACTAACATTCTGGACTATAAATCGAAAAATGATAGAATACAAAAACTGTTTTTGTTATTTTTACAAATGAGGGTGGGTAACATAATTATCCAAAAGAATTGTACGTTTACACAGCGCTTTTATTCCGGTTTTACTGTAACCGATGTAGTAAAACCGGGTGTAAAAGATCATGTAGATGGCGCTTTACACCTGACATAATTTATTAGGTTTAGAGCTGGAATATGAACGCATGTAAACTGCACGGACATAGTTATATCTATTGAGTACGTTAACACAGCGCTGTTATTCCGGTTTAACTATAACCGATCTAATAAAACCGTTTTAAGTGGTGGTGTTTACAGATACGAGAATAAGTGACGTCAGCTGGAATTATAAAAATGTTAATGCGAAGTGTATTACGATGAAATCCCTATACTTCGTAGATACTTATATTTTTTGAGGTTGGCTAAATAGATTTAACTATGTTCATGCAGTTTACATGCATTTTTATTCCTGAATTATTCCGGTTTACTTATGATATTCCTGTAGACCAAGAGGAATAGCATAAGTAAACCCGATTAGTTATGTCGGTTATAAAGCGCCATCTACACGAACTTTTACATCTGGTTTTATTACATCGGTTATAGTTAAACTGGAATAACGGCGCTGTGTAAACGTACTCTATTTACACTATTTAGCCAACCCCAAAAAATATACATAAGTATCTACGAAGTGTAGGAATTTCATCGTAATGCACTTCGCATTAACATTTGAAAAAGCATCATCAGTGAGTACGTTTACACAGCGCTTTTATTCCGATTTAACTATGACCGATGTAAAACCCGACATAACTAATCGGGTTTAGTTATGCTATTCCTCTTGGTCTACGGGAATAGCATAAGTAAACCGGAATAGAGCAGAAATAAAAATGCGTGTAAACTGCATGGACATAGTTATACCTATTTAGCCAACCTCAAAAAATATAAGTATCTACGGAGTATAGGGATTTCATCGTAATGCACTTTGCATTAACATTTGAAAAAGCGTCGTCAGTTAAAATATAGTTAAAACACCTGAGACGAAGAGATGGAAAAAAAGAAACGTGATTCGTGGGACATAAAAGAGACGAAATATTTTTGAGATTTCTTGTTGGTACACCATCGAACTTATAGCGTATTTCTAGCTGACGTCACTTATTCTCGTATGTGTAAACAGCACCACTTGAAACGGTTAACTACATCGGTTATAATAAAACCGGAATAACGGCGCTGTGTAAACGTACTCAGTACTTACTGTATCCATGCAGTTTACACGCGTTTTTATTCCGTCTCTATTCCGGTTTAGTTATGCTATCCCTGTAGGTCAAGAGGAATAACATAAATAAACCTGATCAGTTATGTTGGGTGTAATGCGCTATCTACACGCATTTTTAAACCCGGTTTTACTACATCGGTTATTTTTCCTTAACAATAAGTGTATATTAGGTTGACCTATTTTTCCCGAATATTTTTTTATTATATATTTAAAGGTCGCTCGAAAACATCAAAAGTAGATATAAATACTACTTAAATTTTTTTTAATTCCTGAGCTACTCGTATGTAGAGATAGTAGAATGAGATGGTCGAAAAAAATGATTTTTTTAATTCTTGAGCGATTTTCAAAAATTGTTTGACCATGCTAATATTTACAATTAGATAGGCTTCTTATAAACGTCAAATAGCTTGGAAAAATGGGCCATTATCTATTAGATTCCATCATTATCATATTTTTCTCCAAAACTCGTGCTTTAAGAGCAAAAAAGAATGTTAGTGTATAGCTATTTAATAAATATAATTTAACCATTACCGAATTTGATTCATTGCATGTAGACCTTTTGATGAACCATTAGGATCCCACCAATCGTGAATTAAAGTTTCATGGAACTTAACATCTTTTTCGTTAATAGTAGATGAAGACTGCTTAACACTCATTAGTCTTATTAACCTAATAAATATTATAATTAAATTTATATTAAATATTATAGGTACAGCGGTGCAACCTAACCTAAACCAAATTCTTTTTAATACCGGACAACAATATCTTTTTTCGGTCGGGGATTTAAAAAAATGTCACATTATATATAGGCAGTGACGTATTTGTAAATTCTACAGTCCTGGAGACGATTTGTTGCCCTCTTTCAGGGTATTTTATAAAAATGTTTTTGATAATTTTAGACGTTGACTAAGAAAATATACAAATGAGTCATATCAGGTGGAACAAACTTGAACAGTTGATCGAGAAAAATATTTCAAGAAAAAAAGTTCATATAAACATGAGTCCGAAAATTCTTCGTGTGGGAGCTACAGATCCCCAAATATTTAACCTAAAATTAATTTTAGTTATGAAATTTTATAATTGGTTTAGTATGAAACACTTATTAATATTAAACCTATTATAAAAGTTGTGTTTCTTTTAACGAGAAACGGAAAGATCGAGTGAAAATATTGAAATCGGAGAACAAGTTTTTTTTGAACGATCACAAAACTTCTCATATATTCGATATTTATTGCTCCCAAATTTCTCCGATGTATTCTTCATTTACTTATTCAAAATTATTATTTTTGCTTCCTCGTCATATCGAAATACATACGAGAAGCTTTGTAATCGTTTTTTAAAGAGAAAAAAAGGTCTACTAGAATTTAATTAAGCTTAAGTTTTTCTCCATGTGGCCGTCTGCCGCCCTTTCTGAACTGACACCCCGAGTAGTCACCCAGCCTCCCTCCCTAAAGTCGGCATTGCTATTATACATTAACATTAAAATAAGCAACGAATTTTAATAAATATAAAAATTTCAAACATCAACCATTCTTTTTTCCAAAGTTTACTTGACTTGAATTTAATATTGTTAATATGTTATGTTTATAGTTATTACGATTATACACTTCATTTTTACTTGTTTTTTTTAAATTTATGAAGATATTTTATGCTATAATTGTTAAAATTTGAGATTTGAAATTGTTAATTGTAGTAACGATTATTGCGGGAGTAGCTTATAACTGAAATGTATTCTGAACAAGTAATAATCAGTCTGCATATGATAACCTTATGCGCTTATGCCCGATATTATAAAGAATTTGCTTGAGTGCAAAAGCAAATTATTTTCCAGCTAACGCTATCTGCTAGGTATTAAATATAAATGACAACCACTCACAGATGTAACGAATGAAACCGTAAATATGATAACCTTGCTGTATGCATGATAAGTAGAAATCAGCGACTTAAAATAAGTGCTGCCTAATGTACCTCATAAAATGCATAACATTTACATTATTATACATTTAGTACCACTGCTTTAAAATATCGAGCAATTTCATAACAATTTAACACCTAGCAGATAGCGTTAGCTGAAAGCTAATTTACATTTGCACGTAAGAAAATTCTTTATAATACCGGGTATTACAAATACATAAGTTCATCATTGTTAAGATATATTAAGTGTCTAGTAAGTTAGTTTAATGAAGTTCATAATAACAAATTCTAAAAATAATTGGTACTTCTCTGATTGCATGTATTGTTTAATATATCAAAATATACCAAAACAAGAATATATAAAGAAATGTTTTTTGAACATTGCTTCTCGGTGACGTAATTCCTGCGCGAACGTTGATTAGTCATGAGTTAAACTTATATTTTACATTCCTTGAATTTCTTTTAAAATTCACTGTCATTAAGATTTAGTAAATTATTTTGTTACATAATGACTTATAAAGAGTATTCCATAAATAAAAAAAATATGTATGGGAAAAAATATTTTGTTGCTAAACCTCCTTGTATATTTTTTTGGTCAATTTATATAATACCAAAATACCAAAAAAGCATTGCGACCGCCGAATATTGCTCGGTGCGCTCCAAGGATTCTGTGCACCAAGGTTTAATAAATAACCTTGGGCGCACTAATCTTGTTGCTATGGCTTGTTGGGAGTGGAATGCTCAAACAAAATAATATTTTCATTAAAATAAGGGTGTATTTAGCATAATGTTCATTTTTGAATTGAAATAGGAAGTATTTTATGAAAAATTTAATTTCCACTATAAATTACCAGTATCTTTTAGTGGCAGTTCCATAAAGTGTACCGTATTAAAAAATTTCAAGTATTTTTTATTTTTGTTAATCATTAAATAATTACTTAAAATATATTAAGAATTATGTTGTAAGTACATACCTCGGTTTTTTTAAAAAAACTTTGCAGAATATTTTTACACTTTTTGTCATATTATGCATATTTGTAATTTTAATATAAATATTAGCTTTTATTTTAAATATAAATTAACTATTTTAATTAAATCGGTTCTAAATATAAAATATAAGTGTAAATTATATTGTTTACGACAAACAGGTTATATTACTGCCAAGAAGAACTGTGAAGAAAAAGAAGAATGTGTCAAATACCACGTGCGCCAAGTTTAGAGATAATGCAGAATACTGTAAAATAATTTCACAAATAATTATTCAATATTAGCCCATTTAAATATTCATTATTCTGTGTATCTGTGTATTAGCCTAGTACTCGAACGAATTGATCCGACGAATTCGTAAGTGGGGACATAATCCGGGACGTCTGGTCACTTTAGTGATCACATAACAATTACGCCTTCCTCTCATCTCCCTCACTTATCTGCACTCATAAATAAATAAATAAACTTATCAACCGTAAGATCGGTAACATCGGTAACATCAATCCCATCAATCCGGAGATGCCAAATTTTAGGCGCATGCGTCGAATCTTGTCAAAAGTGAAAAAGTACTCAAACAGTGGTAATTTATGCTATTTAGAGACAGAATGCTAAGCTGTCACAATTTTATATTTTTATTTCATTAGCCTTTACGTAAGAATATTCTATTTATCTTTTAATAATATAATATGTGATGTTTGGCATGGGTTTTCTATAGGTTACGTCAAATCACCGTCAATACAATAAACAGAAAACATCTGGATTTAAAATATTTGTATACTGGCGTATGATTGGTGCATGTAAATATGAACCCAACCAATCAGATGCGTCCACTTTGTCAAACCTGCGATTGAAAACGCGAAAGGAGTGAGGTTATGTAAACTTTATTTTGCGTATGATTTTTTGTGTCGATAGACGTGTTTATTAAAAGTTTATTTTTAACTAATTTGAAAGTTATACTTCAATTTTATTAAAATATAAATAAATAACAATCCATACAAAAATACTTATAAAAACTATTTTTATAATAAATATTAAATCATGAAACGACCTATTCCCAAAAGTACATTATTTCGTTTTCCAATTCTTTTTGGTGGTTTTTTGGCACTTGCATTATCCGGTTTTATTTATCGGTAAAGTTAAAATAACGTAAATTATAAATTTGTCATGAACAATTTTAATTTTAGGGAGAAATTATTAATAGGTATTGAAGAAAAGAGGGATCAACTCCTTACAGAAACTGTTGAAAACAAGCAGTACATAAAACAACAAATAAAAGAATTAAGAAATAAATAAGAATGTTTTTATTACACATGAAATTCTGTAGAAATTATATATATTTACAATAAAACTAAAATGCATCACCAATAGCCTTTTCCATAAATTCCTTGTATACACACATAAACTTAGCAACAAATGATTCCAAATGAAATATCGCTTTATTTCCTTGCTGCATACGGTGTTCATGTACAGCTGCAATTTCTGCAATATCTGTTTTCATTTGCATGTCACAATTTTGCATCAGTTCTTGTAACAAACCTTTAAAAATTAATTCCACAGGAATGCCGTGTGTTAACAATTCATACAATTTATCTCTAACTTCCATTATTCTTTTTGGCGATTGGTCTTTTATGACCATTCTTGCAGTATCTCTGATAAACACTTGCCAATCTGGTTCTGTTATTTGTTGATTTTCATCAAATGGATATTTTTGTACTTTACATGTTTCACACATCAAAAGAGCTCGTCTTAAATTACGATCTGATTTTTCAGCTATCTGCTTAGCAAATTGACTTGATATAGTTAACCCTTCCTTTTTACAAGTATTCTGAAAAAAAAATCAAGATTTATAGTTTGTACAATGGTCTTTAAAGCTAAAATCTTGGTCAAAACTACAAAAAATTGTCCTACAAAAAGAGAATATCATTTTAAAATTTACTTGTAATATTGTTGCTATTTCTTCAGTAGTAGGTGCAGGAACTCTAATACTTAAACATCGACTTTTAATAGCAGGAATTACTTTTGAAATCGAATTAGCGATAAGAATCAATCTGCATGTTGATATATATTTCTCCATAGTTCGTCGCAATGCATGTTGAGCGTCTTTTGTAAGTTCGTCGACATCAGTAAGTACAACAACTTTGAATTCACGTTGTCCTGATACATCCAGCTGATGGGTTTGCGCAACATTTTTTATCAGTTCCATAATAACAACTCTATCGTATATTCTAACATCTGATGGATTTACTTCAATATGATAATTACTGCTAACAGTCATTATGCTTAGTTTTTTATTTGATGGAGTTGTAAAAGCCATATTTTCCATTCTTAATCGTTCAACACCAGATCCATATAACTCTTTCAAAATACACATTACTCGAGTTTTCTTCCCAGCTCCTGAAGGACCATATATTAATAAATGTGGAAAATCACCTAATTGAACTAAATTTTTCAAATTTGTCGCTTGTTGTTTGTGAAAATCAAGTTTCAACAAATCTTTTGGGCGATATTTATCTACCCACAAACTCATTTTTACTTTATAAATTACTGTTATTTAAATTTGTCTTTATTTTTTGACAAATTGATTAAACAAACGTTTTTCCCGCTTTAATAACTATAATGAAATTATTAGAAAAATTGAGTGGAAGACGGAAACGATGGTCTACAACATGATTAAAAAATATAACTACTAATAGTGATTTTTTCTTTATGTCTACTTGTCACTTGTGAAAATATAAACAAATATGCAACAGTGAAAAAAATACAATTATAATATAAACTTTTGTAAATTTGATTGAAATGACATTTGTTATGATGGATTACGATTTTAAGATAAAAACACAGACCGAACGAACCAAAGTAGAAGATTTATTTGATTACGAAGGTTGCAAAGTTGGTCGAGGAACCTACGGTCACGTTTATAAGGGTAGACGAAAGGATGGTTCGGATAGTAAAGATTACGCTTTAAAGCAAATTGAAGGGACTGGTTTATCTATGTCAGCTTGCAGGGAAATTGCAGTACGTTATTCAATGAAATTTTTAAATATCTTCATTAATTATATTTTAATATTTTAGTTATTACGAGAATTAAAGCACCCTAATGTTATTAATCTTATCCGTGTTTTTCTTTCACATAATGACCGAAAAGTGTGGCTGCTTTTCGATTTTGCAGAACATGATCTCTGGCACATTATAAAATTTCATCGTGCTGCTAAAGCAAATAAAAAACCAGTTATGGTTCCTAAAGGAATGGTTAAAAGCTTATTATATCAAATTCTTGATGGAATACATTATCTCCACTCTAATTGGGTACTTCATAGAGATTTAGTGAGTATCGAAATTTTGTTTTTAAACCATATTTATTTATTACTTGTTTCAATTTTTTAGAAACCTGCAAATATATTAGTAATGGGTGAAGGTAATGAACGAGGAAGAGTAAAGATTGCCGATATGGGATTTGCACGTTTATTTAATGCACCATTGAAACCATTAGCTGACTTAGATCCAGTGGTTGTGACTTTCTGGTATCGTGCTCCAGAATTATTATTAGGAGCTCGGCATTACACCAAAGCTATAGGTAAAAGAATACCTATTTAAACATTTATTAAGCAAATTAATTAATTTATATTTCCAAATACAGACATTTGGGCAATCGGTTGTATTTTTGCGGAATTACTTACATCAGAACCGATATTTCATTGTCGGCAAGAGGATATTAAAACCAGCAATCCATATCATCATGATCAATTAGATAGGATATTTAATGTCATGGGTTTTCCACAAGAAAAAGATTGGGAAGATATTAGAAAAATGCCCGAACATCCAACTTTATTAAAAGATTTTAAACGGTCAAGGTATGAGAACAATCTATATTAATCACTTTTAGTTATGGCAATTATGATTTATTTTATTTTTAGTTATGCAAGCTGTTCCTTAATCAAGTATATGGACAGGCATAAAATTAAACCAGATAGTAAAGCGTTTCATTTACTGCAGAAGTTATTATTGATGGATCCAAATAAAAGGATTACTTCAGAACAGGCAATGCAAGATGCATATTTCTCAGAAGATCCTCTACCAACTCAAGAGTAAATCAGTTTTATTTATTTATGTTAGAAATGCATCATAAGAACAAAACTAATTTTTTAATTTCTATTTCAGTGTTTTTGCCGGCTGTCCTATACCTTATCCAAAACGTGAATTTTTAACAGATGATGACCAAGATGAGAAAACTGACAGTAAAGCAAGACAAAATCAGCAAAATGTAAATATAATTAGTTCATTATTCATTTCATTTACAATTTAAAAATAAAGTTCAAACTACACATAACCGATCAAAATGACTATGGTACTGTTAAAAATACTAGACCATCATAATGTCTGGTATTATTATTATTATTATTATTACAGTCTCCAATCTTTCAATGAGGTATCAATTTGGTATCTCGTAGAAATTTGATTTTGTTTGCAAGAAGTTTATTAAATAAAATAATTTATAATTAATTTCAGCAACAACAAGTAGCTCAACAATCACAGCAACAAGGTGATGCTCATCAACACGGTGGGGGGAATGCAGGCAGTGGTGCGAAGCGTGTGCGGCTAGCGGGACCCGGCCAGCAACAACCTGTGACGTCACAGTCTGCTGCACAAGCACAAGCAATGGCGCAGCACCAACACCAGCAGCAGCAACAACAGGAACAGTTCCACCATGTGCCACAACAACAAATGATATTCAACAATCCACAACAGCAGCAACAGAACTTCCAACAAAGGTTTTAATTAAGTTGTTTGTTTAAATGTGCAGGTGCATCGTGGGTGTGTGAGTGGCTAATTTTTTTTTCATATCGAGGACTGGTCTTCATTTAGTTAAGACTACGGTGGAATATTATTTGTATGTGAAAAGTTTTGACTATTTTTTATAATAAGTATTTATTAAGTTGTACTTATAATATTAATAAATACATTGTATTAAAAATATTACTTGGAGACTGGTCCTATTTGTCATTCTTCAAAATTCTTGATACAGGAAATTACATTTTTTTATATTAGTTGTAAATGTATACTTTTTGAATGAAGCCCTTAAGGATTGCGTGTTAAACAGTAGGCAACTGTCTAGGGCCCTGAGCTGAAGAAAAGATGGGGCTACGAAAATAATTTGAAGAACAAAAGAAAGGTCTTCATATTATATGTACAAAATTTTGTCCAATGTTGATATAACTTTTGAAATTTTCTTCCCTTCAAAAAGGAAGGAGGCCCCTGATTATCAATGCACCACTAAAGCATTGAGTAAATTTGTTATTCTTTTATATTTCTTAAAAATAAATGTACTATTCAACAAGTTAATTATTCATTTTACCGTTAATCTGATAATTTTTTGTAATTGGCTTAAAAATCATCGCTATAAATCTTTGTTTTTAGAATTTATGAAACTCTACATATAATTGCCATTTATCATGACTCACAAGTGATTTATCAATTATTAAATAATATCAAGGCTTAAAAATCATCGCTATAAATCTTTGTTTTTAGAATTTATGAAACTACATATAATTGCCATTTATCATGACTCACAAGTGATTTATCAATTATTAAATAATATCAAGAGATTGAATTAATAAATAGTATATATTTTACTACATTTATTTATAAGAAATCTTATGTTAATTGTATATAAAATATATAGTTATCATCATTATACATTAAATATTGTCGCTATTAATTGTATAAAGTCAACATTAATTAAATAAAATGTATAATAAATTTATTACAGTATGAAAATATAAATTTTAATAATATTTATGTTTAATTATGTCAGATTACAGAATTATTAGAATTTTAAAAATTATTATTAAGTACTTTAATTAATTAACTAAATATAACTAATTGGATAAAATATGTTATGGTCAAAGTCCAATACACAGTCACATCTAGTTTTAAATGGTCGATCTTGACGATTGATTATAACCATCTTGGACAAAGCACAAAACATTTTTGTGCTTCGACCTTTACCTAGAGCGTTTTAGTCAATTCTCAGAGTGAATAACATGGCTGGTCAAAGGAAAACCTAAATAAAACACTTCAAGCCTTGCTTAGTCAAACCTAGGTGTACCTTAATTCAGTTTTTGGTTAATAAAGAAAAACTAAAATTTCTGATGGTAATAAATAAAATTAAAATAGACAATCTTGCTCTTAAAACTTTTCTGCCCACCTCTCTAGTCACAAGACATACGTTTTCACTCACATCAAACATACCTAGGATTTCGAGCTTTGACCAGTGATTGGTCATAAGTGAATTATCTACTCTACTTATTCCTAGAAGTGACCACACTCCACCCTTTGACGTAACATATACATACTGTTAAAGTTATTGTTTGTATTATTATAAGTAAATAAAAAAATTATTAGAGTAACAGAAAATTATTTCACAATTATAAAAAAAATAACATAAATAAAATCTGATTTTTTTTCTTTTCGATATACAAATAAAAACCATTTTTTATTAAAAAAAACGAATTTAATGTTTGGTGTTATTTATTGATAAAAATTACATTCTATAAAATGCATCAACGTTAAAAGATATGATTTTTTTTCTAATATCAGCTTACAATAAATAAATATGTTCATTATTTTAATATTAAATTGAACCTTTAATACATTTTTTTATACATTTTTTACGAATGTCTGATCTCAAAAATTGGGTACAACAAACTTCAGTAGATGAAAATGAAATAAAAGTATGAAATAGGATCCATACTATAATTAACAGAAATAATACGGTGCATATCAGCAGTACTTCAGGTGTCAATATAAAACATTTCATTAAAAATACTACGTTTACTAAATTCTTGTATGAAGGAGATTTCATCTAAAAAAATAATTAACCCATTATTTCTTCATAATAGTACGTATTTGTTTAAATGTTATTTTTATATTAATAGTAATTATTACTACTTTCAAAATAATGTAATTGAATACAGTTTAACTTACAAAATTTTTAAGAGAGCTCAGTATTTGAGATTCGTTATCTAAACAAGAAATGGACATATTAGTATTATTTATTTCTGAATTTAAATCTACAACAAGATTTGCAGTTTTTTGGTTTACAAAAGATACATTAATGTCTTCATTTTTTATAACAGGTTCTTTATTATTATTAATTTGCAAGTTTAAATTTACAGTTTCATTTTCAGTTATTTGGTGTTGAGAAGATACATTAATATCTTCGTTTTTTATAGCGGTCTCTTTGTTATTAATATTAATAATTTTTGAATTGGAATCTACGGTAGTATTTTTATTTAATTGACGTTGAGAAGATACATTAATATGTTCTTCATTTTTTAGAGCAGATTCTTTATTAGTTACTATGTTTGTTATTGTTATAGCAGATATAAAATTGGGGCTTGGTGGTTTTATAGAACTAATAGAATTTTGGTTTGACACTGCAGGGATAACAAAAATGTTTTCTAAAGAAGGAAAGATGATTTCTTCAAATTTTATATTAGAACTGCTAGAACTTCTTCTATCATCTTCTTTTATACAAGGAATTGAACCCTTTCTTTTTACAATACCTATTCTTTTTAATTCCTTCTCAGTTAAAATTTCTTCAATAGATCCTAATGAACTTATATCACTGTTGGTATCAAAAATGGATTCATTTTCTATACCTCTTTTGGGTTTTGCATCCTCTTCGATTTTGATATCTTTTTGTTTGTTTTTATCTTCACCAATCGTAGTATCTAAATTTGATTTGTTTTCTTCTTTAATCTTGATACCTGACTCTGATTCGTTTTCTTCTTTAATCTTGATACCTGATTTTGATTCGTTTTCTTCTTTAATCGTGATACCTGACTTTGATTCGTTTTCTTCTTTAATCTTGATACAATATTTGTTTTTTTCGTTAATATTGATATCTGACTTTGATTTTTTTTCACCATCACCATCTTGAATATTTACTTCTTGAGGTTCAGTGTTTTGTATAACACTTGGAACTTTTGTAATAGGAGGTAATACGTCCATAATTCTTTTCTCTTGCGTATCCTTAGATATTATTTGAAATTAATGAACAATTTAATTGATATAATATTAGTTTAACAGAACACAATAACTGCCATTGAAAAGAAAAGATGACAGGACTAGAGGTATTCTACATTAATAAATATTTATTATTTGCCTTTTTCTACATAACTAGTAATTATTGGTTGTTGAGTATTAACCCTAATAACTAAAATTGAGTTAAAGTAATTTTACTTTGCATGGTATAATTACATGTATAAACATTGCAATAGTAAACATAAAATTAAAAAAATGATTTGCAGACAGAGCTGTGTGGTACTCTAGTACAAGTACTCAATCACTGTACTCTGAGTACTTTTAGTGGACTCAGTACCCAGTCTATGAGTACTTTAATATAAAAAACAATCTAATATATATTATATATTATGATGCAGTAGGCATGTTCTATTGTCTACATTAATAAAGGATTGCATATTTATTTCTTTCCCGCACACTGTGTGTGAAAACTTTTTAGATATGTATATTCAGTTTGCTTGTACTTAAAAACTACTTAAGACTAAAAAATGTATGTAAATAATTTATCAATTGAAGACTTACTCCATTAATAGCACTTTCAGATATTACATTAACACAAAAACAGTTTATATTTGTTGTAGATTGCAAACATTCATTACCATTCGTAAGAAAATTTTTATTTATTGCGGATAATCTTCTTAGCTAAAAATATATAATATATATTAATTTAATTTATAATATTCAATCAAATATTTTTTATAATTGAATTTTACTATATTCTGTGTATTATTTGTGTATCAAAATACAAAAAGAAATGATTGTACATACTAGCTTTGAAATATCACATTTATGAACAGTTAAACGATCTATTTTATTTGAAATATCTTCATTTGCTAGTTCTAAAGATTCATATATTTGCATTATTGGAAATGATGATATAACACCAAACTGAAAAATAAAAAGTGATACGGAATTAAATTTTATGGCAAAATAAATACAACATAAATTTTATTATTATGCATAATGAAACCAAAATAAGTAAATAAAATGCAAATATGTTCTTGAAGTACAATTGCAGATGAATGATATAATTTGTTTCTTATTTCTGAAATTGCCTGTTAATGGAATTGCTATAAAAATGTATTTCATTTCCATCTTTTGTATATAACGAATCTATAATTTAAATAGAAATATGTGTACTTGTTTTGGTTCCATGTATGTTTCAATGAAATTTACTTGAAAAATACTGCAGTACCTTCTTTATTTCTTATATTTAATTATCTTTAGGGAAAAGCTTTTTTGTACTAAATTTGCTTTTAGCTTTACTAGGTAAACTTTCTCTAAGATTAGGACATTTAATCTGTTTTGGTATTTTATCATCTTCAATCTTGCAATTTGAATTTGAATGCGTATAGAGTTTACTTTTACATATACAATAAGCTACCCGTGCTACATCTTTAGCAATTCCATTAATTTTACAGGACTGATTACAAAAGTCATTTTTAACACTTTGACCTCTGCAGTTCAATTCGTCTGCTATAGAAGACAGTTCTTCAGAAACATTGACAAGTTTCATGCATATCGAATATGATTTTTTGTCTGTGTGACTCTCATAAATTTTTATTTGCTCAGATAATTTTTCAATAATAATACTTAAATCACTCAACAAAGTATTTTCAATATTTGCATTTTCGTTTCCAGATAATTGTTGAGTCAGTTCATTTAAATCTTTCGCTAGTTTGTCCAGTTTATTATGTGGACCTATGGTACTTACATTATTACACATTTGCTCATTACAATCACACTGGAGTTGTCGACTGGATGGCGAGTAGCAATCAATTTCAGAAGTATTTGAATCTACATCTGTATACACATTATACGATAAGTTAGAATAAAAATTATATACAATAAATGTATATAAAATAAATTACTGTAAAATTAAATAAAAACATCACTTACTTTGTTTACTCTTTGTAGAAAAACGCCAGTTATTGGTGTTATCATATATTTCTTCAGTACAATTACATTTTGATATACTTTTATATGTTTGTAAACCACGTTGTTTTTCACCTTGACGTCTGTTAAAAACAATTTACTTTTTATTTATTGTTAAAACTAATATGTTTTAAATTTTGTATAATTAAAAAAGTTACTTTATTTGCTTTCTTTTATTATTTTCAACATTATTCGAATGTCTGGAAGGTTGTCGCCTTAATTCTATGTAATCTTCACCCCAATTTATAACATCGTAAGTAGTTGACTTAGTCTGATAAAATTTTCCACTATCTAGAGATCTGCATCGATTTATTGAATGTTAATAATGAATAAGGCAAATTTAATAACAATAAAAAAAGAACTGGTTAGAATATTATGTTAAGATTTAAAACAAATATATACAGAAAAAACAATTACCCATGACACTTGCAAATAACATTTTCAAATTGAGATCCCGATTTTTTTCCTTTATTTCTGCAACAACATTTACATGTAGTCATTATTTAATTGCACTAGAATTTTGGACACATTGAAATTTTGACAGCAAAAAACAAATACAAAGAAGAGCCAACTATAAATTACGTACAGCGTGATATATGATTGCAATTATAATAAAAAAACCAAATACAATAAAGAACAATTTATTTTTTATGTTCACAAATTTTATGTATTAACTAATTTAATCACTTGTACATCGCAAAAAAGAATTGGAAAAATCATCTTTTCATTTATGTTAAAACAACAAATTGTTCTACACTATATACGCGTACAAATATTTTAGGTACTTTTTAATTATTCTCCTGCAAATTAACATCGACTATAAGAGTTTATATGCACAAACTGTATCAAAGTGTGTAATATATAGTACATATTTAAAATAAAGTTAGATTAACATCGGTACATATACACTTATAGTCTATGTTTATACTTGCAGGAGGTTAATTAACAAGTACTGTATTTTATTACGCAATACAGAACACAACTAGTACATCATTATTATTGTAACAATGAAATAAAAAATTATATATAATATCAATTTATTATTTTTTGAACGATTTTGTTTTTTTAATTTAATTAGTTGTAAAATATTAATTTTATTCAATATTCGAAAAATAAAAAATCAATCAGTGCTTTTATATAACACAGTGTATAAAAAAAAAGTATAAAGAAAAAATGATTTATTTAATAATCATTTTTATTTGAAAATAAAATAATAATACAATAATCTATCTGTAAATAATATGTTTTCATCATTTGTACATTTTCTTATTTAAAATAGTAACTATTTGACAATATGCATAGTTAGAAAAATAATAATTTGAATTTCTTTTAATTCTTTTGTGCAAAACTAATTAATTTGAATAGAAATTAAAATAATAATATTAATAATTTAACTGTTAAAAATAACATGATTTTAATAGAAAATATAGTATTCTTTGTAAAAATGATAGGCTTTGAATTAAAATCATATATATTAAAAATATATTAAAACTGCAAGGAATTATAAATATAAATAGATAACAAAATGAAGTATATGACTATTAACCTATCTTTAGTGTACTAATAACTTGCAACCGCAACATAAACTACATGTGGTTCAAAATTAATCGTACTTGTTACATAATTCACAAAAATTTGGCCTTTGAGTATAAATGAAATAATAATTGATTTGACATATTTTCAACACAAAATGTCTAAAATTATTGAAAACTAGATATACATATTTGTTTACAAGAAACTAACACAACTAATGTTAATCCCTGAGAAGTGCTCTTGCTCTGGCAGTGAGTTTACGTACTCGGCCTCTGCTGCTTATACTAACATGAGAGCTACCATTCATGTAACTACTCGTGTCACTATCGTAATTCACGTTATAAGCGTTTTTTCTTTTTGGTCTTCTGTCTGTTATGGTGCTTTCATCTGAATCTTCTCCATAATTTTGTCTTGCACCTGTGATCATTAATAAGTATTTATCTTTTCAAGAATATTTATTTTAATATTAAAAAGTATATAATAATATGTACAGTCGGGACTCGTTTATTCTAAGCCTTCTGAATCGTTTTGAATCGAGGAAGTCGCGAGGGGCTCCCACCAAGTTATGTATAGATCCTTGACCAATCAGCGATGGCGCGGGAATTGACGTCACCACGACGATGTATTCAAATGTTATAAATGTATAATAGAATATCAATTACAACAAATCTTTTATTTATTCTTGTCTTCGTATTTTTTGATATTATAACAACACAAACAATCAAAGAAGTACAAATTCGTCATTGCAAAATTATGAAAAAGCTATCACAGACAATTTTGTCTATTCGGGAAGTATCATTTTTACTATTCTTAAGTTGGCAATACGATCTGTAATTTTGACAGATTTCTATGATTTTGCAATGTCGAATTTGTACTTCTTTGATTGTATGTGTTGTTAAAATATCAAAAAATACGAAAACGAGAATAAATGAAGGAATTTTTTGTAATTGATATTCTATTATACATTTATAACATTTGAATACGTCTTCGTGGTGACTTCAATTCCCGCGCCAACGCTGATTGGTCAAGGAGCTATAGAGACTATGTATGTAAATGTCTTTATATACCTTGGTATTTAATATTTATCGTTAATAATATGTATAAGACTAGTTGTAGCGATAATATAAATGTTAAAAAAAATTGTTAATCGTGATAGTGAAATAATTTTACTTTACTTTTAATTTCGAATATGAGCAAGGTGACGTGTGATGACGGTGATAAGTGTCTCTAATTAATTCTACAAAAATTTCAAAAATATATTCGTTTATGTTATGACTTGAGAATGGTGGGAGGTGAAGGAGGAGAAAAAATTTCGAATAAACGAAACTCGGTATTTCAGATAAACGAGTCCCAACTGTATATGGCGTATATGGTATGCATAGAATTTAGGTTAGGTATAAGCTGTCACCAGCAAAGGTTAGGTAATACAGATTCCTGTTATAGTCGATAAAACAGGTTGCACGTATGTACAGATGCGATATAAATTTTTCGGGATATAATTTTCGAAATACTAAGTATCCTATATTCTTCCTCAGAATGCAAGCTATCTCCCTGCCAAATTTTATCAAGATCGGTTAAGCAGTTTAGCCGTGAAAAGGTAACAAACAGACAGACAGAGAATTAGATAAGACACTTTTGCATTTATATTAGTATTGATTACATACCTCTTCTAGGTCTAGATGAATTTTCTGCCTGATCACTATCACTATCAGCTAAATAATTGACCCTGCGTTTCATTCGGCTACTTGGCGCTCTACTAGGCACTGGTAACTCGTAATTTTCATCACTATCGACATAACGTGGTGCTGGTCGTTTATTTCTTATTGGCCTGCAACTGTCTATCACAACTTCACTTGCTATTCCTACATCAATATCATCATCTTCTTCTAATTCTATTTCGTCATCGTCCTCTTCTTCGTTAATATTTTGTTCTTCTTCTTCTTCTTCTTCTTCTTCAATAACATCTTTTTGTTCTTCTTCAATATTTTCATCTTCAAAAGTGATATTCTGTTCGATGTTTTTTAATGCAACGTTACTACTTTGACTCGAATCATCATAACTAAATGCAGTCTTTTGTAACTGTTGACTAATTACTGAAAAAATATACAAACTCAATGATAACATCGAAATATATTTTATTATATAAAATTTGAAAATACATTTTTATAGATAAGGGGGATTTCCTAAACGGTAAAAGATACAGATTCAGTAAATGAGATGAATTATTTGTAAGGAAGGGGTGAGTATTACTACATCAAAAAATATTAATAATTGTACGTGGTTTAGGCAGTATACCCGAAAAATCTGAAAATTCTTTAAATGGCTATAACTGTTTTGTCAAAGTAGATAGGTACTTTTTGTTTGCGATTTCTTAAAGCACTTATTGTGTAGAATTGGTGTGTTTAGAATTTTTACATCACTTTTAGTTTCCGAGTTACAAGCTCTAACTTTAGTTTTTCTTATGGGTCACTAAGTTGGCTATAGCATATTTGAATGTGTTTTTTACTCTAATTTACAAAAATATGTAACTTGTCATATTTATTTTCAAAAATTGAAAAAAAAAATTGTCGAAAAACACATCAATTATGAAAATGATATTCCCCCATGATTGCGAAATTTCGCTTATTACAACCACGCCCAGAACATGCCTCCCCGTATATCAGAAATAAAAATGTTTATAAAATCTTACCACTTAATTTTGTGTTATCGTCCTCACTATCTGGTAATTTATTCCATTTACTTGCTTCTGAATCTACAGTGTCTTCGTCATCATTATCATCATTTACATCTGAATCACTTTTAGACTTACGTTGTCTTTTTCCTCTACTCACAACCTCAAATTCCGAATCACTTTCATATTTCGTTCTACGTTTTCTTTTAGGTTTCTTATCAATGTCAAACTCTGAATCACTACTGCACTTACGTTTATTAGTTCTACGAGTTTTTTTCCCTAACTCATATTCTGAATCGATTTCGTATTTTTTTCTACGCTTTCCGCGATTATTTTTACCTTTTCTACGGGTTTTTCTGTTTAACAAAGCTTTACCTTTGCTTCTGTTTGGTTTATAGCTTTCTTCTGAATCACTTTTCTTTTGTCTCCTACTTCGTTTTAAAGATGGTAAATTTGCATCACTATCACTAGAATCTGAATTTTCTGATACACTTTCACTAGCCTCATCTTCATCATTAGAATCTAAAGGATTTACTGATGATATGTGTAATTTTAAAGATGGACGAATAACTGGACCAGAAATAGATCTTGAAGTACTTGGGCCATTTGCAGAAGCTGAAATATTGGAAATATAATATATTTATCACAAATATACATTTTTTAAGAGATTTTCTAACTACATTCAAAACTAGCTATACTGTTAAAATTATTTTATATTTAAGATTTATTTAATGAACAATTTATTTGGTTAATCTCTTATAAGTAAATATATAAAATTACAAACCATGCCCGTTCAATAATCCATTTGGTTTCCTAGAATTACTTTGGTCTCTTCCGACAGGCACCAATCTCGTTTCTTCATCACTACTGCTAGGATCATAGTTTCTAGAAGGACCTGCACCATTGTAACGAGTATTCATTTTGGTAGGAGTGCCTTTGTTTCTTTGTGAAGCATTCGCTCGTCGTCTTGCTGATTTCCAGTTATATATTAAAGACTGCGCATGTTCTTCAAACATTGCAGATAAACGGAGGGTCATTGAATATATCTAAAGCACGATAAGTTGCGTTATGATTTTATTTTAAAATTACTGGATTTTATCAGGGCTGTGGAATCAGTCAGAGCAAAAAACTTTTTAGGACTTCACAGCCCTACTTCCACTCATTGGAAAAAAATATTTAGTAAAGATTTAAATACTTTTTATTTTTATGACAAATAATAACTAACCGTTACAAAAATATATGACTTTCCATGCATTACTAACATGTATTAGAATTATAGACTCACCATAAAACCTTCTTGCTATTGCATGAAAATATTATTTTTGAAATTGAAAAATATGTATTTCAATTAAACTCCAAAAACATGTATTTTATAATATAATTAATAGTATAACCACCATATAATAAAATAGCAACATAAATAATAAAATTAGCAAAATGAGAAATATATGTTTCTGGTTAATCTTAAAATTCCTGTTAAAAATATCTAGTTTATATTTGAAGTACACTCACCCGTGAACGCTTGTTAGTATTATAATTTTTGGAATTCTGAAAAATCAGTTGCATGTCTTTACAAAAATCTACTGGCGAATCATAATTTCCACCTAATAAATCTTCTTTTACCGTTCCTAAGTCCATCGGAGTATCAATAACTTGATAATAATCTGAAACAATCAAATAATGATAAACATTATAATAGTATACTGTTTTTAAATAAATAAAAAAATACATGTATGCTGCAAGGATTATAATTATTATTTGATTTTATACTTGTTTTTATTGTAAGCACATATTATATATTTTCAATTGACTACGAGTATATTAAAAGTTACTTAATGATTGTAAAATAGAATTATAACAAACCTGGATGTTCAATTCTGTCAACCGGTTCTCTGAAAGGAGTTGAATCATCACACTGCCATAATAAGTCAATTAAATGAAGTGCTTCTTTTTTCCAATCACCGGGATGTTCAAATCGTCTACTACTTCTTCTTATACTTCGTAATCTATGCAATTGACTACTTTTCTTTGACATTCCTGATTTTTCATTTTTATCTTCGCTGGATTCACCTTCTGAATCTGATGACTGATAAGAATCAACTAATTGATGATATACAACACCAACATCAATAAAATCTCTGTCCCTAAAATATAAAATTAATTTTAATTAACTTAATATTCAAAAATAATATCACTAATCAAATAAAATTTACATAAAATATTCACACATAATACCCAATAACAAACAACTGATTTACTTACTTAACAATTCTCAAACAAAGATCTGTTATAATTCTTGCTTGTTTAACAATTTGACTATGAGGTTTGTTAAATTTTTCTGCATTTGTTGCTAAATATCTTATGTCGAATTGTGCTGATGTTATTCTTCTATAAAAATGATTTTCAAATCTACCTTTTATTGTAGATATATCGATTGGATATTCCACAATAAAAGCATAACTTGGGTACAAATTCAAATCAACTGGAGCTGAAAATGGTTCCGCTATAGCCAATTCCATAACTTGTTCAAAACCTGCGATTATTCTACGACAAGTTTCTTCTCTCCCCCCATCAGGCCATTCGTCTGGTGATGGTTGATAAAGTATTGCTTGTATTTCCTCTGGAAGAACTGGAACTGCTCCTCCAACATTGCTAGGTAATCCTACATAATGAAAATACATTTTTATATAAGTATTTAAGTGATTAATACATTTTACTTACGATCTTCATTTACCGGTTCTAAATCCCAGGGACTCATGTGTTCATATTCTCCATTGTCCCATCGTACTCGATAGCACATAAAAGGAGAATATGGAAATAGTTCATTGATTGGTGACTGCGATTCAATTGTTCCTAACCACCAACCATCATCAATCATACAACGGAATCTAAAATGAGATATAATATAACAATTTGTTAAGTAAATGAAATGTGAATATTTACCGATTGCTTGGCTGCCAGTTTCTATTGATTGCAATATCATAAGTTTGTCTCAAAACTATAAAATCAAGTACATCTGCCATGTCATGATATTTGATTGTAAATGTTTCTCCTGTTAACTGTCGATCAGCATCTAAAAGTGCCAACTTCAGACAGCATAGACGTGGTGGTTTAATTTCATATTTAATTCCTACTACTTTAACAAATTCTTGATCCTAAAATAGTAAATAAAATATATATAAATCATGTAGTTTAAATAAATATATTATATAACAATATTACCCTGAGAGTTTTATGATTCCACGGCTCACTTCGGGGTCCGAGTTCATAAACATTTTTAGCTCGAACTGCATCAATGTAAAGCTGATGCCCTTGACGAAAATACATCACTTCATCTCCCATTTGAGGATAATACGGTGCTTTTCGTGGAACAACTTCACTTAGCCATTCTGGCGGCCTGAATGCTTCAGGAACTTCTATTAATTGACGAGGTATTTGTGCACCCTAAAACACAATTTAAGTTAAAAATAAAAATAAAAATTTTTTATTTATTAAAACGTATAAAACTAACCTTTCTTTTCCGAACAGTACGTTTCTTTTCATTATCGGTAGGTGGAGTAAGTGGTCGTTTTTTCACTGGTCTTCTTTTGGACCTTTTAGGTGGTTCTAAATTCTCTCCATGATCTGCCACCCAATCTGAATATCCAGATGTTTCAGACTCTGATGAACTACTACTTTCACTTGATTGTAAATCTTCTTCTCTCGCTGTTGAATCTAACGAACTGTTATCAGAATCACTTGGACTATCTAATGAAGGATCAGGTGGTTCTGTTTCCGGTTGTTGTTCCTAGAAAAAAAATAATATAAATCACAAATTTTGTTGAGAAAATTATGTATATTATGATCAATAATTACTTACTTGTTGCATTTCAAGCTGTTCTGATCTAACTGCTCTAGTTCTGTAAGCCGGTGCTGGCCGAACCCTTCTTAGCCTCCTCCTTGCACTTCCAGTAGGCACTACAGCAGCTGTGCTTATCATGACAGGCCGCCGCCGCATTTCTTTTCTGTATACTTCCATCTCATGCGCAGCTGCTGCTGTGACAATTTGAGATGCACGTTGTAATTGTGCAGATCTCATTAACTTTACTAAAGTCCTCCTGATATATGTAACACCTCCATCATGTTGCCAGTTACCGCTGGACTGACGGACACCTTCTACATCTCCGACACGTCGTAAACCGACTCTGTGGCGGGGTGAGTGAGGAAAACGTAACAAATGCTGAAATAAATACAGATAAGTGTTTATTACATCTTATTGTTATTATTTCATTGAATTATATAAATCTAAAAAAATCAAAATTTTTTTTTTCATCCGTATAGTACAACTTAAAGGGTCACACATCCGATTATGTAAGCAAAAAAGTCATGTTTTTACTAAAAGACCTATCTCCATTTTTGAGTAAAATACTAAGTGAATTATACGTATGTCCAATTTACTAAAAAGAATGGTTGTATGTCTTATTTAACACTGTGATACTAAGGAATTAAGACATATGTTAGACTTGTGGCCAATATGTTTAGAAGTAGTTTATGTTTATTTATATTCTAGCCAGCACTACTTTGCTTAATTCAACAACTACAAAGTCTAATATATTAATAAATATAAGTGAAAATCAAAGATAAATGTTCAATTTAGATGCTAAATTTAATCAATATATTTTTTTAGTACTTACATTAAAAATTTAAACACAATAATTCCTTTATCAAAGAATATTGGTATATATGTAATTTTATATCTGCAATTTTTAGAAACCGATGAGCGTCACCAGCAGGTGAAAAATGGCTCATTTTATTTCTGTGCCAAAATTTTAGTGAAGCAAATGAGTTTCTAAATAAATTCAACAAACCTCCTGCTCTTCAAATTGATCTAACATTTGATCTCCGTATTGTTGCCGCGCCAAGGCTGCAATCATCAAATCGATATCGGATTGCGGCTCTTGGCCAGGAATACCTTCAATAACTTCAGGTCGACCTTCATCTCCAAATGCGATATTAGGTATTAATTGTTCAGTTGGACAATGCTCCCTGCCAGGAACTAGTCTTTGTAAAGTAGGCGAATAAGGATTCCCATCTACATCGACTAAAAATGGAGGCGGCATAAGATGTGGCGGTGTTTGAGTTTGTTCATCTAATACCTACAAATTAATCATTAGTTTATGAAACAAAAACACTTGGTCTCGTAAATCTTATTATAACATAATATATTTATTGTGTCAGTTACAAGTTATTTCTTTATTTACGTTTGAAGAAAAATACAATATACAATACATACCCAATGTTGCGAATCTCTAACAAGTGGACGGTAATCTGTGTGAAAGAATAATTCTTTCGGAACGGTATGTAATCGTGCATTGCCATTACCAAATCCAAATAACAAAATATGTCCATGGGAATCAGTAGCGGCTATCATGGTTCCATCGGGAGACCATTTTGCATCAAAAACTGCCCCGTGACCTTGTCCTTCAATTGTATTTACAAACTGAGTTATGGATGTACCTTAAAGAAAAAATATATTTAATACATGAACAATACACAAAAAACTTGTATTCAGAAATAAATAAAATTAATGTTTTACCTTTAACAATATCCCATATGAAAATTTGTCCATCATGACCAGTAGATAACAAAATATTAGGATCCAATGGATGTGATTCTAACACATAAACTTCATCTGTATGGCCAGTTAAGACCTTTGAAAGTTTTGCTGTTGCTGCATTCCACACTTTCAATGAATGATCATTTACTGCTGTTATCACCCAAGTATCAGAACAGTCCCAACACACCATTGTGACTTTTAATTTTTTATTTTCTTCTTCTGGCGGGGGAGCGCTAAATTTAAAAAAATTGCAGTGTATTCATAATGTAATTAAATAATTGCTTTTGCTTACTTTGGAAGTTTAGTACTCATTAACAGCTTAGAACTTTTCCATTGCTGCGTTTCAAAATGCCATACATGTGCCGTACCATCTTTACTTCCTGATATGAATCGTAATCCTTTATGTGCCCATTGTATCGAATCAACAGTATCTAAATGTGCTTCCACTTCAAGAATTCTGTGTGGACCTTCATCACCTGGCATCATATAAACACGTACATGATGATCGGCAGATCCTGCAGCTAAAAACGTCCCCCCTGGAGAAAACGATGCACAGATCATTTGTGCCTGGCCAGGACGAAGACGTTCTTGATACTGAAGTGGTTTCGATCTGTTAAAAATGCAATATTAATATTCATAAAGCTTAAAATATATTATTAAGTATTAATTTATAATCGATACCGTACATGTTTAAATAGAAATAAATATTTATGGCTAATAATTAAGTAATACAAATGATAAAATATTTTTTTATATTAACCTTAAATAGATGACAACAAATATGCTAGTAGATATTTCAAAGTACGATGAAAATCGATACAAAAGATACATTGTTTGAAATTACATCATTTGGCCTCTAAAGTTTAAAAATTGCTGAATAAATGATACAGTGTTCTCTAAATGTTAGTTAATTAAGTATATCAATTTTTATTTTAGAAATTCTTATATATTATATCTGCAAGTGAATTTATAAGAATGTGCACAAATTAATTTTTTACTTACACAAAACTTGCTTTGTTGCCTTTATTATGTGTGTACGTCCAAAATGCTACCGAACCATCAGTGCTAGTTGTCACTAAATATCGGATATCCCATTTTGATGATGGACAGAAATTAACTGATGTTATCATTCCTGTATGGCCAGACAACACTGCGACTGGAATACCGGTTTGTAATTCCCAAACACGCAATTGTCTGTCCAACGAACCCGCAGCAAGCAATGTATTTTCTACGTTCACAGCAATGTCAGTGATTTCAGCTGTACTACCACGAAATGTATTTATTAAACGACCATCTATAGCACTCCAAAGTTTTATTAAATGATCATCTGCACCCTAAAAATAAAATATAATATTAAATGTTAATTATGACATGTATATTTAATGTATAAGTGTCATCTCAGTTTTTTTTTTCTCACTTTGAACACTACACATATTTGTATATTACCGTAAGAATGTATTTTCCAGTCCGATCAAATAGCAAACAATATACAGAAGATAAATGTCCTAATGTAGTTCTGTGAAGTTGCTGCTTTGAATACAAAGATGATTGAACAGTTAATTTCCTAGTTATAGGACCTGAACATTCTCTTCCATGAAGAATATAAACTAAAAAAGTAAATAAATTAGGAAAATATAAACAAATATAAATCTGGATTTACATACCTAAATTATGTACTTTATTATCTTGAAATAGATCAAGCATTGGCATATTTCTCCATCGTGTTATATATTCTAATAGTTTTACTTTAGGTTTTTCCCGATTTAATGTACGCAATAATGATTGTCTGCCTGCTCCTAATAATGAAGCAACACCGGAAACACTTGGTGGAATCTCGCGATCTAATATTGGACCTATGCGACTGCATATTTGAAGCAAATGATCAAACCCAATATGAGGATACTGTAATTCCTGTTTATAAATAATATTATATTAGGTATTTTGGTAGTGATCTGTTTTACATTACATATTATAATTTATATTTATTATAAAGTTCTCTAACAACAATCTGTTTACAAGGAAATCTGTTGTTAATATTTAGTATTTTTATATAAGATAAAATTTCTTATAAATATAATGGGCATATAGCATATATTCATTAGGTATTCTTGTTGTATGTGAGTATGTGATCTAGTTATTTACATATTATTGCAGCAATCAATTCCTGGTGGGGTATTTTAGATAAAAAAGGGGACCAACCTAATATTAGAGAATACATATTAATTTTTGTTCTTGATATTATTATAACATGTCTTTATATTGAAGAAATATGCATTTGTTTTAAATTTTATTGATTGTATAATATAATAATTAAAAGGTAAAAAATAATAATCAACAAAAAATAATTTATTGATTAAAATAAATTTCTGTGATAAAAATATGTATAAGTACATATCAACAAAAAGGCATGTTTTTAGAAAAGTCTTATTGACTGTACACTATTTATTTCGATTTATATAAGCGGCCAATCAAAGAAGAGAACCTTCACATATTGATCATAATTTAAAAAGAGACAGATAATAACATTATGAATACGTAGTACTACATGATATAGCTCTATCTTTCTCTTTTTTAAGTTTTGATAATCACAAAAACTCCCGTTACATCATAAATATGGGTTATTTTTTTAAGGGCAGGGGGTTGAAATATATTAATTTTTCATTTGAAAAAAAATACTTTTGACACACTTAAAAAAAGGTATATAAAAAGATTAATTTTTTTTTGCATTTTTATTATTTTTTTGAAAATATAGCATAAAACTAATTATTTTCAAAAATTACTTACTAATTCTTCAAAAGTTTGATCGTGCTCATTCCCCAACCAATCCAAACGTTTAGGCAAAATCTGTAAAAAAAAAATTAAATGTTTAACTTTTAGGTCAAAGACACTTGATTTTGACAGGATAAACCACGTGTATAACATGTGTGTTTGAAAACACTTGTTATATACAAGAAATTTTACTCACATTATATTTTCCAAGTTCTTGCCGTAATACCTAAAATTAGACAATATGTGATAATATTATTGTAAAATATAAAATATTCTACTACTTATTCTTTATTTTACCTACCTCTGCAGTTTCTTTAAGAGGACCAGCAACCAGAAATTTGGAAATCAAAAAGTAAAGTTCTGCAAGCAAAGTAAGACATTAGTAAATAACAAGGATATAAGGATCAAATGTATACGTTCTATTTAACGTCTAGAGCTAATTATCGCACCTGGTGTAATAACAGAACGTTGTCTCCACAAATCAACATCCATTTTGATGTTTTTAAACACTAATTAATATACAATAATCAACTAAAATTAATATTTTTTGATTTTACATGACTCATTCTATTCATCATTCTCTGCCGATTTTCAACTTTGCTAATGGCGTCGCGCACGTCGCGCAGCTGAGAACGGTTTGCTATATGTTAGGTAAGGGGATCGCGGGGAGAAGAATATTTATCGTGTTGTTCTGAGCAGCTGAACTGCGTAACTAATATGGCTGACTATTTTTTATCGGCATTTATAATTTGTCAATTTGGATAACTTACATAGTTTGAATCTAAAATATATTCAATTGATATTGAAAGTTTATATAGATAAAAAGTACATAAAAATAAATGACGTTATTATTATAATGACTAAATCGGTATTTGTTACTGTAGGTACAACGAAATTTGATAAATTAATCGAAATTATCAGTACTGACGAAATATTAAAACTATTGAAGAATAAAGGATATAATAAAATAGTTATACAGATAGGAAATGGCAAAGACGTTTCGTTCAATGGCAGAAAATTTGGATTAGACATCGAGGTATATCGTTTTAAAAATTGTATTGAAGAGGATATCGCTCAGTCAACATTAATTATTAGCCATGCTGGAGCTGGTACTTGTTTAGAAGTATTAGAAAAAAGAAAACCATTAATTGTTGTAGTAAATGAAGATTTAATGAATAATCATCAAGCAGAGCTTGCTGAACAATTATATAAGAACGGTCATTTATTATACTGCACACCTTTTACTTTGAACAAAACACTTCAAAATAATAAAATTAACTCATTGATTCCATTTAATAAAGGAAACGTAGATATTTTCATTAAATACTTAGACATATGTTTGGGATTTAAAGAATTCACAACCCAATTTTAATTTTAATGTGACTTTCTACTGAAATTTTGGTTGTGATATTTATATTATTAGTTGTAGGTATTTATTAATATTGATTGATATGCTATGGCATTACACAAAAATCTACTAAAAAATCGTTTACCTCCAATATCAGCAGATATGTCTTCAAAGTATGGTAAAAGAGGCCTACGTTTAAAAGATAAAGATTATAGTCCAGTACAGTGGATGAATTATTTTGATCGGACAGATGAAGTAACAATCAATGAAAATAAATTTAGAATTTATTGTTCAGGTAATGAAGGTCCTTTATTAGTTCTCTTACATGGTGGAGGCTTTTCAGCATTAACATGGGCATTGTTCACTCGTGAAATTACTAACCGTGTGGTATGTCAAGTCCTTGCTATTGATTTAAGAGGCCATGGAGATACTGTTACAACAGATGACGGTGATTTATCTAAAGATACACAAGCTTCTGATGTTGGTGATATTGTAAATGTACTATTTGGAAATGAACCACCTCAAATAATACTCATTGGACATAGTATGGGTGGTGCAATTGCTGTTCACACATCAAGCAAAGGTCTCATTCCTAGTTTGGTTGGGCTTTGTGTTATTGATGTAGTCGAAGGTACGGCAATACAAGCTCTTGCAAGTATGCAAAGTTATTTGAGAGGTCGTCCAAAACTATTTCGTAGCATTGATTACGCAATCGAGTGGGCATTCAGAAGTGGTCATACAAGAAATTTGGAATCTGCAAAAGTCTCAATGCCAGGTCAATTGAAAAATATCTCAACTGGTATTATTGCTACAAATGAAGTTTTAAATGAACATGTAACCGAATCTGAAGGAACTGCAACATCACCAATCTCAAATTTAGATTCAAGTTTACTTATAGAGGAAGAAGATGAAAACGAATCTACAAATAATACAAATATAAAATCAACCGATGAAGATTCTGCCAATAAATCTGATACATTTAGAACACCTGATAGTGAGAAATTATCAGCCGGCTACACTTGGAGAATAGATTTAAGCAAAACAGAACAATATTGGACTGGTTGGTTTGAGGGTCTCTCTAATTTATTCCTCAATGAAATACCTGCACCTAAAATGTTATTACTTGCAAGTATAAATGGTTTGGACACAGATTTAACAGTTGGTCAAATGCAAGGGAAATTTCAAATGCAAGTTCTGCCTAGATGTGGGCATGCAGTTCAAGAAGATGTGCCGGATCAAGTAGCCGATGTTTTGGCTAGTTTTATGTTACGTAATAAGTTGACATCACCTTGCGGTGAATTTGTACGTACGTTTCCTTCTTGTTAAATTTTTTGTATTTTGTTAATTAATTTTGCTTTATCCAATTTTTTGTCTTGTTTCTTTTGTGAAAAGAAGCAAATATAAGTTCTCAATAGATTACAAAATAAAACTACTTTGCATACAATTTATTAACTAGTGCAAGTATTATCAACTGGTAGCTAGTCATGCTGGCATGATGTAAACACTTCAAATATCAAATTTTCTACGTGTAACATAATTATTTTTTTACTTTTGTGATTTATTACTTAATTAAGAAAAACTATTGAGAACTATTAATATTAATACAACTGTTATCAACAAGTAATTTGGATTTTTGTTATTAATTAGTGTAACAAAACAAATACGAGTATAAACTCTAGTAGTTTATACTTGAATATTATAAATAAATATTTATATGTTTTCTTTTACATATAATGATTTCTTATAATGTAATAAATATATTCAAAAATATGATAAATATTGTTTGTATAACGGAATTCAAATTACCAATTGAACTGGAATAAAACATGTTATGTGCTTTTGTGTACTATTTTTTGTACTTCTTAAAAAAATGTATATACTTTTGATTAAAAAAATGTGTGAAGAATAGCTTGATGTGTTTTATCATTTGCTTAAAAAAATTAATTTTATGTGATAATGTATAATTCTACAAACCATATTAGGCCTATACAAAATATAGTACATTCCATATTGTGAACCACGCCAGTGCAATCAGTACAAATATATAGGAGCTTTGAGGAGTGAAGATTTGCACTATGGAGAGTATTATAGCCAACCGGGTTCACAGTACAGAATGTCTACTCTATGTCAATGTGTATAGAATTTTTTTTTAGAAATACATACCATATTTAGTACACCGCACAGTACAATAAATATACACTAATATATTTTTTTGCAATATAAATATTTTTTAGATTTTGATGGTAGCCTTAAGAACAGTATAAAATTAGTCTTCATTTGACTTTAAAAATGTATTTTATATATTTACTTAAATAAACAAAATCATATTGCTTTTTTAGTGTTTAATTAGTTTTGTGCCCTGCTGCAAATGATCATAGATTATAAGTATATATACATACCAATATTGCAGCAGTGTTAGTAAAGTGCAGTATGTATAGTATTTAAAAACAGTTTTAAACTAAAATATCACATATCTTCATTATATGAGGATGGGCCTTCAGATTGCCCTAACCAATTAGGACAGTAATTCTATCGATAATTAATATATTATAGTGTATGTTCATATTTGGGGTGTATTAATTATTGTGATTTGAGGGAGAACAATTGAGTTCCTTAGTTTTGAATAATGTACAAAATTTTAGCAATATAAAAAGCTGGTGTACAATGAAGTTCACTTAGGCTTGCAAACGTGATATATTGCGAAGTAAATCCAAAATATTTCTTAGTAAAAAAATCGAATTGATCAATTTCTTAAAAATACAATAATACAACAGTTGTATAAAATGACCATTTAATATCACAATGTACATATTGTTATAAATGGTGAAAAGAAAATATGAAAATCCAACAAACTGAAAATAAATATTTTATTAAACATGATTTTGACTACACTAATTTTTTTGCTTCAAAGAAACTTTTTAAGTGCTTCATTTGCCAAGCTCCCATTAAAACTAAAATAACAGTCTGTATTATTGACCACCAAAGCACTCTGGAATTTGTGCTTTCACTAGTTTGACGGAATCTTTCTTCGCGGTACTGAAAGAAGACACTTATTGTAAATGACATAAACATTTTATACTTTAATTGATACTAACCCTTTGATAATTCTGTTCTTTTGTAATTTGTTCAACTTGATCTAATAATTGGCGAATTCTCAGTTGTAATTCAGTTAATTTCTCTTTTTGTGCCACATTTGCATAATCAATTGCATGTTCACCAACTTGAATATCTAAATGTACTCGAAGTTGTGTGCCACTGAACCATGCAGTACTGTTTGAGTACATACAAATAACATGTTCGCCAGGTGTATGAGATGTGAAAACAATACGACCTTCCGAGCTATAAACTCGAGACATCAACGTTTTATCATCAGGATCACGAACTTCTACGTGCATACCAATTCCTGATGAAGATGGCATAAAACCTCCACTTCGTGGATCATACAATTCTACTTTGTAGTTTGCTATAAAAGATAGAATAAATTTAAATAAGTTTGATATATTGTTATTGTTATATTATTTGATATATTGTTATTATTATATTATATTAATAAATTAATTACCGATAACCGTCGTTTCATCGGGAATTTCTTCTATAAAGCATTTGCGTTCCGTCTCGCCTATGTGAAAATATAAAGCTGATGAAAATTGGAAAAAAGCTAATAGCACTAAACTATAATTAATTGTCTTTGACATTTTTACAAGTATTTTACTATTTTTTAACACATAAGTATTATAATGGCATCGCACACGTCACCTCAAAAAACTGAAAATTGCTATGAAAATATAAGAGTGGCCAACATAAGAAATAGAATGTAAAAAGAGAAAGTGTAAAAATTCTTACGATTGCCCTTACTGGTTGTCAGTGAATTATCTGAATTATATTATACATGTCAAATTTGTTATTATTTTTTATTACTTTATAAAAAAATTGTAAAAATGAAGTGTATATTAATATTTGATCATTTAAATGACATTATTTATTCAAAATATAATAAAAAGTTTTCCAAACATATTCAAAATGTTGCGAAATTACAAGGGTTAATAGAAGATGATAAGGTTTTCTCGTCATGACTCAATATTGTTTACTTATAGTATGTTATATTAATTAGTAAACTTTTACAGACGTCAGTCGGATTTGATAACAAAATAAGCACTAATATAATAATGCAAATATTTTCCCCGATTGTCACTTCACAAAGAATTATGGCTTGCCAATTTGGAAATTCATATACATCAGTTCAGTGTCAACATAATTTAAATATCACATTTGATGAAGTATGCTATAGAACCACATAGTCTTTTAATTGTATAAAATAAATATCTGTATTTTTAGTACATGGGCTATTTATTTGTTCATATCGGAACTCAAAATGTGCCAACTTTAAAAAGAAACCTAGGAGTGTGTATTACAATAGTAAGGCATTTATGCGGTCCAGATGTTTCTATGTATGTATTTTAATATTAAAAATTCAACAACAAATATAAATATGTGTTGAATAAATTTTGTTCTTTTTGTGCAGGTTGAAAAATAATCGTACACAAACAAATTTACTATCCCGATTGATTGATACATGGAGTATGTTAAGAGATGTCGATCAAGCTGTTTTAGTTGAAGCTGTCGAACAATTGATGGTGAATGCAGATTTAGGTTCTGTAACTTTAAAAGCTCTTCAAAATGCTGTGGAAAAGTTAAAATCTCAAGGTGATATTACTAGGACACATGCAATGGTTTTGGTTGAAAACAAATTTTTATCTTTGTATTCAAGGTATTGTTATATTGTTTAAAAGTATTAATCAGTGTTTAAATTATGTTCTTATAATGTTTGTGATAGTAAAAATGCTCAAGAATTATCAGCTGCTGATATAATGTTTTTGAGCTTCTTATGTGCCAGTTCAGAGCCTGTAGAAAATACGATTGACACTGATACAGATACAGAAGAAAGTGATGAATATTTCAGCCCTTCATCTAGTTTAGGAAACAGTCCAGCTCACTCTCAAAAAACTCCTCAACCTGAACACAGTTCGAATATTTCAAGTTACTTAGTTCTCCTTATGGGTACAGGGCCAACTGTATCTTGTATTCCACATGTTGTTCATATTGCACCTATCATAAAGGGTGTTAACTTATTGTTACTAATAGAAGTTGGTAATAACGCACTTTCAACAAGTTTGTACGAAGCATTTCATTATCTTAACGTCATGCAGAATGTTCAAATGCAAAAAGATTGTGAAATGATGCGACCTGCATATGAAAATTTAGATATTTCGATGAAAAAAATTGTTGATTGTTTTAAGAAAACTAAAAATTTACCAAGTAATCTTGAAAAAAGTCAAAAATCATTTAACTCAAGATGGGATTTTATGAAAAAGAAGTATACAGAGTTATTGAAGACAGGAGATCCTGATTGCATACTGAAAATTGAAGCAAGTACTCTTAATTTAACTGATAATTTAAAAGAAATATTTCATTTGACTTCGCTTGACTCATCAGCAGTTTATCAGAGCATTGAATACGTTAATGATATAGGTAATAACGTCAGACAGAAAATGGATAGTTTCAGTGATTTTTTGAAGGTTAAAGCTCTTCGTAACTTTACGCTGGGATCATATCCTTTTCATATTAAATTTATTTTTAAAATACATTTTCATTTCATAACTACAGCCGGGACTCATTTATTATAAGTCTCATTTATCTGAAATGCCGAGTTTCGTTTATTCGTAATTTTTTCTCCTTCTTCACCTCCCACCATTCTCGAGTCATGGCGTAAACGAACATATTTTTGAAATTTTTTGTAGAATGAATTAGAGCATTTGTATTCATCTAATTGACTGTACAATATTTTTTAAAAGATTTTAATTTTTTTGATATTCATTGCATGCTACGAACGCAACGAAAATCATATCTATAGATTTGAGGTTAGGTCAGATAGAATACATACATGTTATAATTTACACTTATCACCGTCGTCACTCGTCACCTTGCTCATATTTTGCCATATTCGAAATTAAAAGTAAAGTAAAATTATTTCACTATCACGATTAACTATTAACGATAAATATTGAATATGTACCAAGGTATATAAAGTTTTCTAAATCACAGAACGTATTGCCAACTTAAGAATAGTAAAAATGACACTTCCCGAATAAACAAAATTGTCTGTGATAGTTACTCAATGGTGATAGTTTATTCATGATTTTGCAATATCGAATTTGTACTTCTTTGATTGTATATATTGTTAAAATATCAAAAAATACGAAGACAAGAATAAATAAAGGATTTCTTGTAATTGATATTCTATTATACATTTATAACATTTGAATACATCTTCGTGGTGACGTCAATTCCCATGCCAACGCTGATTGGTCAAGGATCTATACATAACTTGGTGGGAGCTCCTCTCGACTTCGAATAAACGCGACTTCCTCGATTCAAAATGATTCAGAAGGCTTAAAATAAACGAGTCCCGATATATATGTCATTTAACCTTATAGCTGCAACTTGTGCAAGGCCATACAGATTCATTGTTTTTTTATATATTTATGTTAGTTATTTTAAATGGTATATAACAGAAAAAATATTTATAAGAGTTGTAGAGAATGTTATATTCTATAATATGTTATTTTCTATAATATATTTTGTTTTCTGTAATATTTAGTATATAATTTGATATAGGAAATAATTTTTGAACTCTATTATGTATAAACAACAATACACGTTAACAAAATTGTATTTTTCTGTACATGGACTTTGAACAGGCCTTGCTCATTTAGCTGGTTCTTAAATGCATGAACATTTTTTTACAGAATGATAGTTTCCATGGTTGAAACCGTTAATACAGTATAAGCTCACTAATTGGCCACCCATGAAAACTACCCTATCGTCTAATTATTGAATGCATCTAACTACTGAATGTATGTACTTGTACATAGACAATTAAGAATGATTTTTAGTAATTAGACATGTTTAAATTACCAAGCGTTTTACTGAGCTTGTCTAACTAACAATCTGATTAATAAGCTTGTACTGTACTTTAATATAGAATTATTAAATGTTTCATTTTGATGTAGTAACAAATTTTTTCATTAAAAAAATTTATTAACATATAAATGCATGCATTTTAATGATTTGGGTCATAGGAAACATTCTAACAAATCCAATGGCGCCGCAGTGGCGACATAAACAATAGGATTACATAACCTACGGAGTTGCTGGTATAATACCACATAAAAAATAAAATGGCCAAGTGCGTGTTGGGCACGCACATGATAGGTTTCCGTAGTCATTACGATTTATAAACAAGAATTATTTCAACGGACGCTCTGATAACGACATTTAAATGCAAATATATCGTGACTGAAGGGTTAAAATCAAAAGGTCATATAACATTTTTTGTTGCATTTAAAGATACCCCACTCAATGGGTTAAGTGAAAAAAAATTTGAGAACAATTTTCAGTCTATGGGAGGGGGTCCAAAATAATTTTGACAGTTTTCGTTATAATTTTCAGTGAAAGTACTAACTCAAAGCTACATTCTGAATTTTTTTCAGATTTTTTGAATAGATAGTTTAGAAATTAGGGTGGGGGGGACGCTCTGATAACGACATTTAAATGCAAATATATCGTGACTGAAGGATTAAAATCAAAAGATCATTTAACAAGTTTTGTTGCATTTTGGGAGACCTATCTAATGACATCCCACTCAATGGGTTAAGTGAAAAAAAAAATGTGAGTTCATTTTTCAGTCTATGAGAGGGGGTCCAAAATAATTTTGACAGTGTTCGTTATAATTTTCAGTGGAAGTACTAATTAAAGGCTACATTCATGAATTTTTTCAGATTTTTTAAATTGATAGTTTAGAAATTAGGGTGGGGGGGACGCTTTTATCACGACTTTGAACGCAATTATATCGTGACTGAAGGGTTAAAAGGCATTTTTTATTGCATTTTAGGAGACCTATCTAAAGACTCCCCACTTAATGGATTAAGTGAAAATTTTTTTTTGAAAATACTTTTCAGTCTATGGAAAGGGGGTCCAAAAAATTTTTTTTTTCAAAAATATTATCATTTCTGTTTTTGGGTTATCAGTCTTCGTCTGTATACCAAATTTCATCTTAATCGGCTTAAAATTTTTGAGGACGGACGGACAGACATGGCGAAACTAAGGTTTCCTAGTTTTCTACGGAAACCTAAAAATTGGAGTGCAAATGTTATGTACATGTACATATTTATTTTATCAATAGTATTTTTTTATATTAAATTAGTTTTTGGATTAGAATACAAAAATCACTTGTGTTATGTACGTTCTTCATTAAAATAAGTCCTTAATAATAAAACACAAGAGCTTCCCTAACGATCAACAAGTATTTAGAAGAATTCCCGGGGCTTGTACATTTTTTATATATTGACAGAACAAACCATAGAATAACGGCACCAAGTCTGGATTTTACATCTGAAGAAACTGTTACTCTTACAAAAAATAAGGTGGGTAGAAATGTATGTTGTGCAAACTAAATTGGATCCAAATAATTAATATTTATTTATAATTATAGATATGGAAAATGGTAGATTTTGTGAGAAATCATGTCCAAGATGGTCATTTGGCTTTCATGTGGAAAGACACAACATTTAACTATGCATATTTTTTGTGGTTTGAAGATTCTTCTGGGGCACCGTTAAAACCAAAAGTTTTTCCTACATCATCGACAAAACCATTACCAGTACCAGGAATTATTGCTGGAGATTTTTATAGGTAAATATAATTAATTAAGCAATTTTATATTGAGTAGTCATGAATTATAAAAAAATAGTTAATTATAATACAAAAATTTTAATATTTACATATTTGTTTCAGAAAATTGATAGATGTATGCTTTCCTAAAATGGTCGTTAGTAAAATTCGATGTTATGAATTATTTTGTATACATTTGGGATTAGCAACGTCTTCATGTGTTTTAGAACACACTAGGAGATTAGCAGCTACAATTTGGGATGTGACAGGAATTCCAAATAATCCTATGGATCTGTTATAATTTAATTTTAATTATCAACTCATCACATTTCATTAATAATTAAAATAAAATATTAGCTAATGGGTAGTTTACATTAATTTAAAAGATAAATGGTGTTATTGAATTCCGGGTAACTCCGCATTCGTTTCGGTCGAATCCTATCGGCCGTCTTCAAGTCTGGTCTGAACTTAGTTTATTAAAGTTCAATTGACTAGTGACTCTATATATACATATACATATATTTTATAAAAAACAAATTATATAAATAAAAAATATTTGGTTAATACGGAGAGTCTGGGGGTCCTCTGTCAAAAACTCTGAAAATCACGTGTTGATGTGTTAGAATAGAGTAGAGTATGTTGTATCTATGTTAATATATTATTTAGTGCAATTAATAAACCTAACCTAACCCTACCTGAAAAGGAACCAAATCTACCTGGACTACTCTAACTTAAACTAAATAATTAAATATAACACAGCTAAACGTGGCCAGTCATTTTTCATTAAAAAAATTTATTAACATATAAATGCATGCATTTTAATGATTTGGGTCATAGGAAACATTCTAACAAATCCAATGGCGCCGCAGTGGCGACATAAACAATAGGATTACATAACCTACGGAGTTGCTGGTATAATACCACATAAAAAATAAAATGGCCAAGTGCGTGTTGGGCACGCACATGATAGGTTTCCGTAGTCATTACGATTTATAAACAAGAATTATTTCAACGGACGCTCTGATAACGACATTTAAATGCAAATATATCGTGACTGAAGGGTTAAAATCAAAAGGTCATATAACATTTTTTGTTGCATTTAAAGATACCCCACTCAATGGGTTAAGTGAAAAAAAATTTGAGAACAATTTTCAGTCTATGGGAGGGGGTCCAAAATAATTAATAAATTAATAAATAATAATAAACCTAACCTAACCCTACCTGAAAAGGAACCAAATCTACCTGGACTACTCTAACTTAAACTAAATAATTAAATATAACACAGCTAAACGTGGCCAGTCGTTTTATAAAATGCGTGATTTTATAAAAGTTGTTAACACTGATCTAGTCACGCATGCGCGTCAACCCTATTCTGAATAACTATATACGTGATTTTTCACAAATCTGACAGAGGACCCCCAGAGTCTCCGTATTAGCCAAATATTTAATTAATAATTTAAAATACACTAAATTATTCATATATTTATTTTTTGGTTACAAAAAACAGATTGAAGAGATGTCCCGTTAATATTATAATTTGTACGAACACCCTAATATGTATATAAATATATATACAGGGTGTCAAATCAGGTGGAGCAAACTTGAACAGTTCATATGAACATGTGTCCGGAAATTCTTCATGAGGGAGTTACAGCCCCTCAAAGATTTGTTTTTTTATTGCTTTTGTCAGTTAGCCAGAAAGATTTGTTTTATACAATTAGATATATGTTCAATATAACCTCACTGTATAAAAAAGTCTCATGACACCTGTGGCAGCATTTTTTTAATTTGTTTCAAAGTAAGCTTTCTTAAATGACGATGATTTCTGAGTATCTCCGTGTTGTAAAAATGATGACAGTAAACTTTTCGTCACAGAAGCATGTACATGACCATACTTGAAGTTGCCTGATAGGATTACATCTACCTCAGTTTGTGGAACAGATTACATTGTTTTCTATAATAGTGGTGATTTAAAATATTCTTTTGTGCCATAATTTAATAAATGTGTATTAATGTTATTACATTGTTTTTATTTATTTGCATAATAAACATTTTTACCTAAAGAAATATAAAGTCATTTTTAAATTTTCTAGAAGGTAAGTACAAAAAGAATGAATATTTACAAAATATTTCAGTCAAAATAATTTATTTATAAATACACAAACATAATATCTCTTAAAAAGTAAGTAGTAAATTAATATTAAAATAACAATATTTGAAAATATAAATATTTTAATATTCAACATGAAATAGTTTTTATGAATATCAATAATAATCTACCTACTTTAATAGTACATACAGGTGAATTTAATAACAAAGTATATAATAAACAAAGATGAAAAACAATATCCAATAATGTTATAATAATAAAGGATCCCACACTTTTCTTATCGAGAACCTAAGAATTTAACACTTCCTGAGACTCGAATTTCGTACCCATGGAAACTTTTATTTGGGAGGGTACAAGGAACAACATACTAAAGTTTCAAAAAATTGTCTGGAAGTCACTTTTCATAAGAAAAGTGAAAGGTTCTTTGATTACAAACTAAATAAAGTTATATAATTATATTTATAATGTAACAAAGTTTTAAATGATGTTATAAAATAACATTTTGAAATGTAATTCTATTCCTGCGATAATAACAAACAAATTTAATGATATACATATACAGACTGATTTACAAATAGTGTAAAAAACTTTAACAGTAGACCGAGGATGTTATTTTTAACAAAAAACTTTATGTGAACATGTGTCCGGAAGTTCTTCATGAGAGCTACAGCCTTCCAAAAATTTTGGCCAAAATTAGTGTTTATTTAATATCTAGATAACACATAGTGGTACAGTTATTAAACCATTGTTAATTTAGATCAGGGGTGTATGGGGCCACTGATTTTTATCTCTAGGTATTAAATAAACACTTTGAGCAAAATTTTTAGAAGGCTGTAGCCCTCACAAAGAATTTCTGGATACATGTTGATATGACGTTTTTTGCTTAAAATAACATCCTCAATCTACTGTAAATTTTTTTTACACTTGTTAAACAACCTGTATATTAAAATGAAAGTATGAATGTTTTTATAGACTATCATAAAAAAATATTTTCATATCTTTATTGTTTCTTATATTTTAAATAGGTACGGTGCGGTGCGCAAACTGCATTTTGTTAAAATAAGTACATAAAACAAAAACTTTATTAAACAACTGATTTACATTTTAATAATGAATTAACTAGTTTTTCTGCGGTTTTAATTAATTAATTTATTCTACTACAAATAAAATTATAATGTTATAATATAAAATATAATAATGTTACTTACAAACAAGATTATTATTTTTCATTAAAAAAATATCCTTTGAATTTTAAATATTATATTGAAGGTAAAGGGTGCGCATCGCTGCCTTAAATGTACAATGAACTCTTAAATATTAAGTAATCTATATTAAGATGAAGATAATATGTCTTAAATGTAATGGAAATAACAATAATGAATTTTTAGAACTTAATGAATAGAAAAATAGCAAAACTATTTTTCATTTAAAAAAATCAAAACATACTTAGACAATGTGAAATACAGAAAATTGTATTATCAAAAAGAAAAGCAAATCAAAATCTTTTTGCATGATACCGAAGTGTTATTTAGTTTATGTAGAAACTAAATTGCAACAATCCTTATTCAAGGATTATTAATTATTATTGTAATATTAAGTTGATAGTATTCTTGATTTCTGGCACTCATAAATAATAACAAAATACTTGACCAAGAATTACCTCAAGGTTACCACAGAAATTTTAAAGCTTGTAGTATTCCTCATCGGTTGCATATAGTCTAAGAGCCACTGGTCAGACAGCCCTGGTGTAAATAATAAGGCACATTAATTAGACTCATCTTCAAAATTAAATAGATCATCTTCATCTTCAACTTTATTTTTTCTTTTATTACTCGATGTAGATGGTTTTTGTTTGATATCAAATGTTGGATCAGAAGATACAGTTTTATTTCTTGTTCTACTTACAGAATTATTTTCAGTATATAGAACTCTAGTTTTACTGCGTAATCTTTTTTCACTTGCCACATTAATAATTGTTGTCTGAGATTGTTTGAATTCAAACACATCATTTTCTTTTGAATTGTTTATTAGAGAACAATCGGTGTTATCAACAATTTTACTACTTAAATTTTTATTTTTTTGTTTGGTAGGACTTTCAGATTCATGTTTAATATTTGAAAAATTAAAATCCTGTGATATGCGACTTGCTATAGAAACATTTAAATTATTGCTGGTATCGCCTATTGTTGATTGACATTTTAATTTTTCTATTATTAATTGTTCTTTTAACTGTTTACAATCATTTTCTAAAGACAATATTTGTTTTTCTGATTCTGAAACTAAATTTACAAGTTTCACTAACTGATTTCGAACAGCATTTTGTATTTCTGACATGATTTTTATTTGAGAAGCATTTTCTAAATCAATTTTCAAATTTTTTACAATTTCATTAAATTCTGGATAGGAATTAGTTGATGTTTTATTTACAGTTTGATGCGGATCACCTAGATTCTCTACATGTATAGGTATAGGCTCAAATTTAATATAATTATACCGAAAAAATGAATGGTTAAATTGGTATGTAGAATAAGATACATTTGTAAAAGACGTGAGACAGCAAAAAATAAAATTTTCTGCTGATATATCAAATAAATTACATAATGATTTATGAATAAGTTTTTCACGAAGTGTTGGCACTTTTGGAGAATTTCTTCTAAAATAATACCACCCAATTACATTATTCCATTTATCTTTTGAAAAGTATGATCTTAATTTATTTCTATCCACTTTTCCTATATTATCATAAAAATCTCCAATATTTTGCATTGGGAATACATCTTTAAAATGAATTACTTTTTCTATTTTTTCATTTAATTTATCAGAATCTGTAACTGTTCTTGTAATATTTTCAGATACATTACCAAGAAGTAAACCGTCCTGCAAGTACAAAATTGTGTTAAAAATTTATAAGGATTCTATAGATTGTCTGAAATATTGTGTAAAATACTGTAAAATAAAACAACAAATAATATTACCTGATTATTATAAGACTTGGTATTTTCATACAACAATATGGAAATAGAGGGTCCTGTGAGGCTGACAGTTAAACTTTCACCCATTTTCAATAATTTTATTTTTTATTATAATTCTAGATTTTGTAATAAGCACAATGCAGTAACGGCAGTAACTATGCTAGTACTCAAAGTTAGTAAATAGTAAATATTATACAGCATGATACAATTATTTGTATCATGAATATACAGGTTACTTTAGTAGCATAGATAAATATACAAGTAGAACCGCCATTCATTTGCCTTAATTTATAATTCAGTACTGTCAACAGATGGCGCCACTTTAAAAAAATTAAACAAGTGTAGTTTCTTAACCAATCAGCGTTTGCGCGGGAATTACGTCATCACGGGAATATATTCAAATGTTATAAATGTATAATTAGTAAGTAACAGTAAAACAGATTTTTCGAACACAATATTCCCTTTATCAACGAAAATTGGTACAAATATAGTTTAGTACCTACACTTTAAGAAACTGATGAGTGGAGTTGCCATTTTGAAGTTATTCTGTCTCCTTTTTATTTTTGATGATAACTTTATTAGATTCGTAAGATACGGATCACGCTGTCCAGTTCTATATGTTTATGATATATGCGATCTATGCTCTCAAAGCCAGAGCTGGCTTAGTGAGTCTGGGACCCTGAGTGAGACCCTCCCCCCCTCTAGGGATAATAATTTCATCAAGTCAATCAATAAAAATATATTTTTTATTAGAACGATACAATTTTTAATCAAAAACATTTATTAGATGGGGTTTAAATAATAGGAATGATTAAAATTTTATTAATTTTTGATCCGTAGTTTGGAATTTTAGTACACAATATTAATCAATTTTCTGATTTTTTCGTAAGAAAAACTATTAAATTGATTTATTGGCTTCAAATTAAAATTAGCTTGTGTAGTAAGTTAAGTTTTTCTCCATGTGGCCGTTCGCCTCTCCTCCTGGCCTGACGCCGGTCACTTAGCCTCGCCCTCCAGTTAATGATTATGAAATTAATAATCAAACATATTATTTTAACACAAAAACTGTGTACAAAACACATAGCTTGATACCAACATAAACTGACTTTTACTGATTAATCTATTTTTCTTTTATACATTTACTCATCTCTTGCTCACGCATAACCGACGTAAAGTTACTTGCACGTATGCGCTATTATGCACACTCTCTTTAGCATTTCATCTTTAAAACGTGTCGAATTTTAAAATCTGTCAATTGTTCAATTCACTAGTCTTGCCAAAGAAGTATTCACTTCAAAAATAAATTTCTGTCACATATTCTACTATAATATAGTCCAGACAACCCAATGTTGCAATGTCTATAATAAAATACACTATAGTAGGATATGACGAATTGATTTTTTTTAGTCTACTATAACTATGTATATATAACCATATATTAAACATACTAGTATGTTTAATATATGATATAACCATCCTATAAATATAGCAGACAATGCCAGGTTGTCTACGTATAGTAGGATGTAATCGGTTTGTAGAAGGATCCTAAATCACGAGGCCCTAAACCTGGACCTACTACTTTAAGACATCAGTTCCTTTATAATTAATTGTTTAATTTGATAGATAATTGATTTCTACACATATACCACACTATATCATTTTATAGATAAATATCAGCTCATCAATGGTAGTATTATTATTATTATTATTTTAATACATATATCTAAGAGCATACATATACATTCTGAAAGTTAATTATTTTAGTTTTATATAAAAACTTTATATTATTTTAAATTCTTAATAGTAATAAAATATTTCTATCATTAAAAATAAAGCGTATGTATCTACATATATGTTTCAAAAGTACATAAATAGGTATAGTTATTACCTTTTATCACAAAATAATTTTCTAGTTCATATAAAATCCAATCAAAAGTATAACTAGCTAGTTGTAATTGATTATAAATTTATAAGTGCTAACCTTTTGATTTTATTAATTATGAATAGATGCCTCGGCATTTGGACTACTTTCTATTAAATGAAATTTCTGGAAACGTGTACCACAAAATTGAAACATCTATTAAATAATTTGTGAATAATATGTTTACATATAACACAAGTATTTTTTTTTGTACGCAAGTATATAACAGAAAAAACATTATCTCATGTAATAGTGTTACTCAAACATGTCACTCAAAGTAATTGGTTCATTTATAATAATTTTTATTTTTTCTAAATATTCATATGCTGATAATTTTCCATCTTTGTTAACAGCAAATGCCACACTAGGTGAGTTTAATATTTTTAATTAATACATTTTTTTTAATTGTTTTTTTTTAATTTACAGCCGTAGTTATAGATAAAGAATTTTTATCTAATGACTATGATAAAATTAAAGAAAGTATCGATAAATTTTTAGTATATGCTAAAAGGGAAATATTAAGACATGGAGGAGTCAATGTAAAATATTATTCGTGGACAACTATAAATGTTAGGCGAGGTTATTAGTTTATTATGTTAACATCATATACAGTTTTTGACAATATTGCAATTTTTGTAGATTTCAGTGCAGTTTTAAGTATCGCTTCATGTGCAGATACATGGAAGTTACATCACTCAGTCGCAGATGAACATTTACTTCATATGGCTTTAACAGGTAGTTATAACTTATAATCATGTGATATAATTTTGAAATATACTTTGAATATAATAATTTGTTGTGAATTTTAGATCCAAACTGTCCTAGATTACCTCCTAACAATGCAATTACAGTCCCACTTTCATTAAACGGTGAAGAAATGGCACAAGTTTTATTAGATTTAAGAATGTGGGGTGCATTCAATTGGAAATCTTTAAATATTGTTCATGATGATTCTTTACGTATGTTGAATTTTAATATTATAATTATATTAATATCCGAAGTTACCGATCTAATTTGCCGACTTTCCCTGTAGTGGGATATATTTTTCAGAGGGCTCCCCAAATTCTGTAACTTGTTAATAGTTACAGTATTGTTGTTCATAATTTAAAAAAAATTATTTTTTAATATTTGCAATATGTTATGCTTTTTTTTTAAACTACCCTCCCTCCCCTCGGACCATCATCTAAGGGTACTTAACTCTCAAAAGGGGTATATAGTGATTTTTCTTTGGTAAACACTGATCTAAAGAATTGCAAAATAAAAATTCGTAATAGTGTCTATTGACAACTGATTTTTAGTTTTTATACCTTCATAGTCACTTTATTATCTAAATTAGTTATTTTCAATACTCTTCTATGCACTTCTAGTCACATAGAGAATTGTTTCTTTCTGATAGGGTGTGTCCATTATCATTATGATTTTCGAAATTTTCTATTATCAGACTTCACAAGGATTTGTAAGATTTGACAGACTTTCCCTTTCCCCAAAGCCTTATGTAATTAATGGACACTCCCTTATCTAGATTTAAAATGTAATACTGAAATTACAGATCGAGATGTAGCGACAACCATAGTAACTGCTTTTTCTGCTGATACTCCTGAAGATACATTCACCGCATCTGCTGTATCAATAATTAAACTAAGTAATTTAACAAATATTTCAAATAGGCGTACTGAAATAAAGGAACAATTTAGAAAAGTTCCTACAAAGTTTTTAGGAGAAAATTTTCTTGTAGTGATAAATCTTGATAAATTAGAGAATATAATGATTACAGTAAAAGAATTGGGAATGGTACACCCTAAAAGCCAGTGGTTGTATATTGTCTGTGATACCAATAGAACATATGATAATATTTCAGATTATAGATCCTTATTAGGTGAAGGAGATAATGTGGCTTTTGTTTATAACATAACAGAAAAACATGCTCGATGTGTTGTAAGTTATAATTGAAAAAAATATCTAATTGATAAGTAATTTCTTTAACAATAATTTACTCGATTTAAGGCTGGAATTGAATGTCATGTAGAAGAAATTCTACGAGGGTTTATAATTGCTTTAGATAAAACTGTTCAAGAAGAAATGGAAATGTCAAATAAGATTCCAGATGAAGAATGGGAAGCAAAAAGACCAACAAAACCTGAACGTTCACAATCATTACTTGTGTCTGTAAATGTGGGTGATATAAATTATATGTTACACGAAACATTTTTTGCAAATATAATTATTGTTCAAAATATTTTCAGAATTATTTAAAAGAACATGGTGAATGCAATAATTGTACACGGTGGAGATTTCTTGCAGGAGATACTTGGGGAAAACAATTTGAACAAATAAATAAAGTAATGAAATCGGAGCTATTGGAAGTAGGATACTGGAGATCATATGATGGTCCTACATTATTTGATAAGCTATTTCCACACATAGCGCATGGATTCCGAGGAAGAGAATTACCTCTTGTATCATTTCATGTTCGTATTATTTTCATATATATAGGGTGTCCCGTGAACATACCGACAAACTTTCAGTTGTTGAGGAAATTAAAATAATTGCATTTTGTTAATAAACCCATGTTCGCAAATTAGCCTTTATAGCAGCAAAACAAAAGAAAGAACCCTGCACAAAGCAATGAATTTTGATTTTTGATTGAATTTTTTTGTAACTTGGTGAAATGATAGTTCAAAGTATGCTAATCAAAAGTTGTAATGAGTGCAATCTACGAAAATCCATAATTCCTGCTCCAGGGAGCACCCAAACATTCCATATTTATGTTTTTTTTTATGTTTATCTCCTAAAAGATCAACTTTTAAAAAATTTTGGAAAGGAAGAAAAGTTTTATAATTAGCCAGACAATATAAAAACATATTTTTAGAATTTTTTAAAAACATTTATTAATTAAAAAAAATCTGCCTAACCAAAAAACTAAAAAATGTCACCAAAAGTTCAATTTTTTTTTTCTTTGTATTCGTTTACTAATTTGAAGCACTTATTATTCTCTGTAAATTTTCTAAAAATGTATCCTTTAGAGTAATTGTTTTAATATCCTCGACAATTCCTAAAAGTTTGTTGGTGTATGTTTACGGTACACCTGTATATTTTTTTTTACATATACAGGTTGGAGCATTTAAAGTGTTACAGTTAATTATCTCAGAACCATCGCATATTTGAAAAAAAAATTTCAACCAAAAAATGTTTGGTTCTAAGGGGGTAATCGAATAGTAATATTTATCCACGACTTATATATAATATATGTATTACATACGTAGTTTTTACTATATAATGCTATGTATTATTCACAGAGGCAATAATGAATAATTTGAGAACGTGTGATTGGTGCACAAGCGGGTATAATGGTCATTATACCCGCTTGTGCACCAATCACACGTTCTCAAATTTCTCAAATCCATACTAATATTGTAAATGCGAAAGTGTGTCTGTCTGTCTCTCTGTCTGTTTGTTACCTTTTCACGGCCAAACCGCTGAACCGATCTTGATGAAATTTGGCAGTGAGATAGCTTGCACCCCGAGGACGGACATAGGCTACTTCGTATCTCGAAAATTCGACCCCTAAGTAATTTCAAGGGGGGTGGAATTTTTTATTTTTTTTTAGTAATTAATATTTTACCCCCCGTTACATATGAAGGGTTGTAGTTGGTTTTATTCGATTCGGCGGGAAAAATACTACGGGGGTGGGGGTTTTAGGGGGAAAAACAACCCTCTATCTCGCATAGGAGCCGAGATATTTACGATTTTATATAATGAAAGAAAACTCAAAATAAGAAAAATTTTATATTTTACCCCCTGTCACATATGAAGGGTTGTAATTGGTTACATTCGATCTGGCGGGAAAAATACTACGACAGAGGGGTTATTAGGGGTCAAAACAACCCCTTATCTTACATAAGAGTCGAAATATAAATATAATGAATGAAAACCAAAATATAGAAAAAAATTATTTTATATTAATTTGAGGTTATGTATGTATTCAGTTGTGTTTTATGAAAGTTATTCAAATAGTCGTGGATAAAGTACAGTATACTACTCGCAATAATGGCTATTATTACCTCGGAATTTCTTCTCCCTTGCCGCTACGCGGCTCGGTTCGAAAATTATCCTCGGTAATAATAGCTATCATTATTGACTCGTGGTATAATATACTATTATTTGCTATTTTAACGTGGCCTTTAAGGATATTTGAAGGTCAACATCATTTTTTTAAATAGGAATCTATAGTTTTTATTGAGTAATCTTATTCTACGTGAAAAAACACGAATCATTCATTGAAAACTTTTTTTAAACAACCCAAGCTTTCCAAGGTATCTAACAAAATAATTCGAGATTTTGAATTTTCAAGAATTTTTTACTCAGAAACCATAAACTTTAGAAAAAAAGTACAAGATACCAAAAATGTTTATTTTGGTCTAATGAAACTTGGAGAATTATTCTAGATTTATTTTAACATTTCGTACTTTTTTTGTTTTTGCTAAAATAAAATAAATAGAAAAAATTTTTAAAAGTTTTAAATTTTTTAAAAATAATTCTTCATGCTTTTTTTCTAAAGTTTGTGGTTTCTGAGTAAAAAATTCTTGAAAGTTCAAAATCTCAAATCTTTTGTTAGATACCTTGGAAAGCTTGGGTTGTTCAAAAAAAAAGTTTTCAATGAATGATTCGTGTTTTTTCACGTAGAATAAGATTACTAAATAAAAACTATAGGTTCCTATTTAAAAAAATGATGTTGACCTTCAAATATCCTTGAAGGCCACGTTAAAATAGCAAATAAATATTACTATTCGATTACCCCCTTAGAACCAAACATTTTTTGGTTGAAACATTTTTTTCAAATATGCGATGGTTCTGAGATAATCAACTGTAACACTTAAAATGCCCCACCCTGTATATGTATAAGATATATTTTTCAATTTTTATTTATATGTATACTATAATAATACTATATCATTATTATATAGTTTACATGTTTATGTTTACTAATTAATATTAATATTATATGGATAGTATTATGTATTTTTGATTTCAGAATCCTCCATGGCAAATATTAAAGATAAATGAATCAGGTTCAGTGGTTGAATACAGTGGTGTAGTATTTAATATATTAGATCTTATAGCAAAAAATCTCAATTTCACATTCAAGATCATATTTCCTACAAAAAATAAACTTGCGTTGGACGAAAATGAAGAATACAACCCATTTGCAGCAACTAATCTAAATTTGGGAGATATACATACAATAACTAATATATCTGATAATATAATTGAAATTGTTAGAAAAAAATCTGTCTTAATGGCAGCATGTGGTCTTACAATTAATGAAAAACGAAAAAGTTTAATTGATTTTACTATCCCAATTAGTATTCAACCATATACTTTTATTGTATCTAGACCAAAAGAACTCAGTAGAGCTTTGTTATTCATGTCACCATTTGCATCAAACGTAAGTTAAACTTATGTTATTTTATTTAGTGCATCGAAATGATAATATAAAATATATATTTACAGACCTGGCTTTGTATTACATGTGCATTAGTAGGAATGGGCCCCTTTTTATATCTTATTCATAAATTTAGCCCTGTTTATGAATCTAAAGGATTATCTAAAAAAGGTGGCTTATCGTCAATGCATCATTGTTTTTGGTACATGTATGGAGCACTAATGCAGCAAGGTATTTTTTTATAATTTATTTTTTAATTTATAAATAAAAAATATTGTTTCTTTTTTGTATAGAAACCAATCATAAAATTAAATAAATTGAAATCATTTTTTATTTTACTTCAGGTGGTATGCATTTACCTCATGCAGACAGTGGCAGATTGGTTATTGGAACTTGGTGGATTGTAGTACTTATAATCGTTACTACGTATAGTGGTAATTTAGTTGCGTTTCTAACATTTCCCAAAATTGAAATTCCTATAAACACTATACATGATATAATATTACACAAGGAAAGTATTTCATGGAGTATAATAAAAGGTACATTTATTGATGAGCATTTTAAGGTATGGCAGCTTATTTTAGTTTTATTATTATAAAACATATAATACTAGTCATAAATACAATATTATTATATTTTTTAGACTTCAAATATAGAAAAAATTAAGAATTTACAGAAAAGAGTAATTTTAAAAGAATCAATAGATAATATTACATTATCTAATGTTAAACAAGGAAAACATGTTTTTATTGATTGGAAAATCAATTTGATGTATATTATGAAAGCTGATTACTTAAAAACAAATCGATGTGATCTCCGACTCAGTATGAAGTTTTATAAACAGTGTTAGACAATTGTATTATATATTTTATTGTTTATTACAGGTACTGATGAATTTTTAGAAGAACAAATTGGACTGATAGTAGACAAAAAAAATCCTTATTTACCAATGTTAAATGATGAGTAAGTTTTAATAATTAAAAAATAATATTATAAATATTAATAAGTTAGTAATTTAAAATTATTATAGAATAAAGCATCTGCATCAAGTGGGACTTATAGATCATTGGATGAAAGATTATTTGCCAAAAAAAGATCGCTGTAGTAAATTTAATTACATTAACGAAGTAAAGAACCACACTGTTAACATGAATGATATGCAGGGTTCATTTTTTGTGCTCTTTTTGGGTAATATCTAGTAAATAAAATTATTTATCTAATTATGTTAACAAA